>OY979701.1:27580024-28304024 GCA_963855925.1 Inga laurina | reverse complement strand
AATGAAGGAAGGACGAGAGTTAGATTACGATTTAGTGTTAACACCAACAGAGTTTCTCGAAAAATCAGCAAATTGGGCCAAATAGACGAACGGTGGTCATAAAGGTAAGAATCAGTTAATCCGGCAATTTTAAATCCATAGCATCTGTTACTTGTTCCGCTAATCTCGTTTACTAACAGATCATCGCAAAAGGGCAACTCCTTTCCTAAAATTGTTCGGATGCGTGATTGAAAGAGGGAATTTGAGAGAACGTACATGACGGCATTAACGATGGCCGGATCTGCCGCTAATTTCATATATTGAAACATCTTCCCAAAATGGTGAGTGGTTTCATGTAGTCTTTCATCTGATTAGTTAAAGAAACAGATTGTGTGAAAATTCCTTTTTTATCAATGTTCCTTTTGTTAGTTTAATTTTTTTTCCAACTCCTTTTGTTAGCTTAAAAGAAAATTCTTAATGTGCTAATTTATATAGCAAATAAAAAAAAGAAATAAAAAAATTGCTCATAGGATTTACCTCACTCTCTACTACTGTGTGACCAAAAGAATGAAAAAACCATCTCCCATGCTTTTGAAAACGCACCATTAACCAAAATAAAAACACGTATGATTTAAACAACGAAACACACTATATTTTAAGGTAATTACCTAAATAAAAATCATTCCACGCTATAAAACCACTAAAACATCCCAATGGTTAACTTCTGCGTGTGTGAATTTGGTGAAAAATTGCATTTCCAAAACATTTCTGTTCACAAAAGATCCCATTATTCCATATCTAATCCTCTGATTAGGGATATAAACATATGCAACATCAACAACAAAAATGTCCATACCCTTCTAGCTACATTTCAGTAAGATAATATATAATGCTCTGCAATCCATATGTATATACAATTGGACATAAAGGATCTACCCCAGGCACTATCATATCCTAAACAGCAAAATAGACAACCATACAACAAATAGAGAGGAAGAGCCATCCATGATCAACTTCAACTATATAAGATTTGCACCAAACAACAGTCTAGTAGCATTAGTCAATTAACACAGTACAGGGGCTCCTGCATTTATTAGTAAATAACAACCCTCAAAAAATGATAAACAACATGCACGACAAATAACTTGACGAATCCACCAATGCATAAAAAAAAACTAACCATGCTCTCTGTGTAGTCAAAAGATAGCATACTGTACCATCATAAGGTATGAACGTAGTAAGTGTTGCAACTCACGTAGGCCGAAAACATGACTAGGGAAACACACTTTGTAACATCTATTGATTACAGCTTAGATCAGTGGCATAACAGGGAGAGTATACCACTCCTTCTATTTACTAATTTTGCCGATCCACTTTTAGAAAAATTGACTCATGGCATCGACCTTCTTGCTTGGCCTAAAAATTAAAGACCTTTCTCAAACTCCATTTGTTTAACCCCACTTTGCCTGTGAAATGAAGAAACAAAGCGCCGTGGAAAGCTGAATATAAGAATACAGACTTATCACACACCCTTGAGTAAAAGGTAAAGGCTCCAATTCAAAATATATATATATATATATATATATATATATATATATATATATATATATATATATATATATATATATATATATATATATATATATATATATATATTTTTGCCAATTCTCCAATTTAAAATACTTGAATGTGCGATAAATGCGCATGAATGGTCCTATCACACAATTAATGTGAAACATTAAGGGCCCGTTTGGTTAGATTGCAGACCCCTCTGGTAATGCAATGGGGTGCAATGCAATAATGATTACCATCATCATGTTTGGTTGCTTAATAATAAGATGTGGAGAATTTTTTTATATATTTAAATTCAATTATAAAAGGTCCAAAATACCCCTTAATCATTAAAAAAAACCTCCATCACCAATCATCTCCTTCCTCACCCCAAATCACAGCGTCAGTGCATAACTCAAACAAGAATAAGCAAGTTAAAATTTTTTTGAGCAGATCTGAGGGGGCGAACGATGATGGATTTGAGCAGATCTGCGAATGGCAGAGGGGACGAGATTTAAAGAGGTGAATCGAGCAGAAGCCCAGTCGGGGCGAGAATTAGGGGGAATAGATGGGGAAGAGGAAGATGGAGAAGTAGCTGGTGAAGGTTGAACAGGAATGTTATGTTCCCATTGATTCATCATCCATATCGAGTAGAGGATAATTGACACCCCAGCGAAAGCATGAAGAAAATTTAAGAATTTAAGAAGAAAGCCTAAGAAAGGATGGCAGCAATTGTGACGCATGGTTCGGTCTGTGTCTCCGGCGATTACAGGGAAAACCCCAACCTTATCTTATGGACGAGTCACTTTGCATGAATTTCTTCAGATAATCGAATGGCCAGATTGGTTTCGTAATAGTCAACTCTTTAACTCGTCGGCCACAATAAATTCGGTGTTTGTTTCTCCTTCGCCGTGAACCACCTCGATCTCGGCTTCTGCTGCTTTCGACCTTCTGCTCTGTCTCAATGCCGTTCTGCTCTCAAGTCTATTAGGGCTTTTCAGAAGAAAAAAATGATGATAGCCTGTTTTTAATTATTTGGTTGGTGAGGGTAAATCTTGTCTTTTTATTAAATTAGTAGGGTCAAAATTGAGATTTCATCAATGATTACAAGCCTGCAATGAGTTTTCATAGGGGTCCCCCTATGAATGTTGATTACCAAAAAATATGCAATCTATTTTACAATTGTAATCTACATTACCATTAATAAGCCCAACCAAACAGGCCACCAATGGTAATGCAATCAAGATTACCATCGCATGCGTGCAATGCAATCTAACCAAACGGGCTGTAAATGTTTCAACCAAATATGACAGCCCCTCACGTCAAAATCCGAGATTTCACTGTCAGTAAAAACTTCCAAATTATATGAAAAATATAAATGGATTTACTTCTACCCTTGCATAAAATAGATTATCATTTACATTTTTAGTATTTATCAGAGTAACAAATTATAAAATGTAATATGAGAAAATATTTTACTATATCAATCTCAAATGCAAATTACAAAAGTCATGTGATCAAATATTGAGGTGTTAAAGGAGGTAATATAAGAGAGTGAAGTTAATTCCCCATTTTCATCATCCATGTAGCTTTGATCTGTGAATAATTTTGGTTGTTTTGAAATTTGAATTTTAGCAGAATAAAAAATATTACATAAAATATTGTTTTATTTTTATTTTAATACATACAAACTAATATGTAGAATAAAATAAATTATCATTTATACTTTTAGTATTTATCAGAGTAACAAATTATAAAATGTAATATGTATAAATATTTTACTATATCAATCTTAAAATGCAAATAAAAAAAGTTATGTATCAAATATTGAGGTTTTATAGGAGATAATATAAGAGAATGAAGTTAATTCCCCATTTTCATTGTCCCTGTAGCTTTATTCAGTGAATAAATTTGGCTGTTTTGAAATTTTAATTTTAACAAAATAAAAAATATTACATAAAATATTGTTTTATTTGTAATTTTAATACATACGAACTAACATGTAGAATAAAATAAATTATCATTTATACTTTTAGTATTTGTCAAATTAACAAATTATAAAATGTAGTTTGTATAAATATTTTGCTATATCAATCTAAAAATGCAAATAAAAAAAGTCATGTCATCAAGTATTGAGGTTTTATATGAGGTAATATAAGAGAATGAAGTTAATTCCCCATTTTCATCGTCCCTGTAGCTCTGTTCAGTGAATAAATTTGGTTTTTTTGAATTTTTAATTTTGATAGAAAAAAATATTACATAAAATATTGATTTATTTGTAATGTTAAAATGTACAGACTATTTGGCCAAAAAAAAGTACAAACTAATAAAATGTAGAATAAAATAAATTATCATTTATAATTTTAGTATTTATCAGAGTAACAAATTATAAAATGTAATATATATAAATATTTTACTATGTCAATGGCAAATGCACTCTACTTATAAATAGCTAGAGCATAAATGGTTTGGGGACTCTGTTTTGGGGCAGTGATGAAATTTGTGTAATTCTGAAATTTTGCGGTGATTTCTGGTAATGGATCATATTTTTCCAATGCAAAGGACTTAAATACCTTTCATTTGGCTTTGGAATCACCTCATTTCGATTTTTCTAGAATTAGTTATGATTTTTCAAAGTTTGGGCAGAAAATCTGCCAGAAAATCCGAAAATGTCAATTTTGGAATTATGACATCATCATAAGGGAATAATGAGATAAGCATAATATAACATATCATCTTCTTCCTCCAAGCTTCAAAACCGTCAGCTTATTCAGCTGAACAAGAGGAAAAACGTTTGAGATTTCTAGAGAGAGAAAGGAGAAGAGAACTCGCAAGGTTTGGAAGCTCTTCCTTTGGTGTTAAAACAGCTAGGGTTTCAGCCAAGACAAGGAAAAGCTAGTGGGAGCTTGAGGATCGAATGTGAAGCCCTGAGTTGCTGGCACGCAAATCGAGGAGAAAAGACTGAAGGTAGGGGACTTACCTTACTTGCATGTATTTGATATCTTTGCTTGTGTAGTGATGTATGTGATTGCTTTACTTGATTGTGTAGAGCATATTTGAATAAATGAAGTTCTGTTTCTGTTTTGTTGTGGCCATAGTTTTGTTACATGAAACATTGAGCATACAGAAATGTCATTATGGGGCATGCATCTAGATAAAGCTAACATGTCATACACATAGCATCTATCATGCATGCATTATGGTATCTGTTTCCTACTGAGATTCTCCCGAATCTCACCCTCCCATACCAAAAATTTTGACAGGGCAAATGGCTCGTGGAGGGAGCGGCTAGGACTCCTTCGAGATGAGATTGTGTAATCCCAATTTGAAGAATTGTAATGGGCAATTGTACCCTGTGTATCTTTAGCGAATGTATGTACCCGGGATTGCCGGGATGATTAAGTTGTGCACTCTGATATTTATATGAATGTGATTTATCTTCGCGTAGTAATTGTATTCGAAATGTGAATATGAGACCAAATTTATAAATGATTTCAAAAAGTATTCGGGAAAACCCTGTCATGTGATGGGTTAGTAAATGTTATTTGATTATTATTGGTCTCTATTTCATTTTAATCTCGTATTTCGGATATAATTACGGAGGGGGTTACATACAAAGAATGGTATACTCAAACATATAATAATCACAAAGTATATGCAAAAAAAAGTTACTACCTGACTCCTTTCTCAATTCCTCAATCAGTCCTAACCTTTAGTTTTGGCTCGGGCTATTGCAAATTCCTATAAATTAAAGTTACAAACAATTGGTTATTACTTGAGCTATTATTGCCTTTAAATCAAATTTTGCTTGTTATCTAACGCAGTTATCATAGCTTTTACATAGTGCAATTATACACAATGTAATTTCACTGTTTCTAGAAAACTGACAAATTTTCAGTCAACTTTGAAAATTCATAATTAATTCTAGAAAAATTTAATTTGACTGATTCCAAAGCCTAAATGAAGATCTTTAAATGTATTTTCATGGAAGAATTCTCAAAGCTAGCCACTAGTAACAAATATTTTCCAGAAATTCGCAAAGCTTACCCTGTTCCAGATTGCATTCAAGAAATAGAGCACAACTGTAAAAAATCATAACAAAATCTATAAAAATCCAATTATAGTTATTCACAGTCCTATGTGACCCTCATTACATATATTTTAAGGGAAAAATATTAGTCACTTCCAATTACAGAGCTAAATTTCCCAAAATCATCGAACAACATAACTGGTCTAGAAAACGTTTCAAATTCAATGTCTAACTTCAAAAATTCATATCTCATAATCTACAAACCCAAATGGCACCTAGTATATATCAAATTAAATATTATCATGTATACTTTTATTCTAGAAATTTTCATGGCCATTTGACAAGATTATATTAATAAAAAACATCACACAACCAAACTGCCAAAACTTGAATGTCCAGAATTTGCTCTGTTTCTTACTTAACTTTCAAAAATCATACTTTCTCTATAGGTACCCAAATGATGCATTCTTGGACTCATTTTAAACCTATGAATGTCTACTATATTCCTGTAAAATTTCATAGTCATTGAATAAGATTTGTTTGGTCAAAACTTAACATGAAGCTGACTATCTCCCAAAAACGTTAGTTTTGACATTCTAAGTTTAAAAATTAAGAACTAATTCATTTTCACTTCAAATTGCACTCTTCTTGATTCTATCATCAATTACACATCCTAAAATTTCTATACAAAAGACCCAATAAAAAAATCCATCCATAGCCTCTGTTTAAGCTTCTACAAGTTTTTGGTAGATGCTCTATTTTTTCGGCGAGTAAAATAAGGTGAAGAAAACTAACATGTAATCATAAATTTATACTCTAAAACTCATGAATTTTAACTCTATACTCTTCTACACATATGTCCTGAGGTTAATGATCCAATTTCGGAACCAAAGAACCCCAAAATAATCACACAATCACTGGTTTTAAAACTTTTCAGTGACAGAATTTTTTTGGTGACTTTGTTCACTTCTAGCCACCCAAACAGCCTAGAAAATCACTCAAATCCAACGGAAAAACAAAGATACACTACTAAAAATAGTTGATTCAACAACACAAATTAACGACCAATCTTAAAATACAATAGTAAAAGATGAAGAGGTGGCATTGTGGTAAATATGTGTGGAGTTTCAACGACTGTTTCACAAAACCAGTCGTTGAAAGAGGAGATTCAATGACTGATATTATAAAACCAGTCATTAAAAGCGAAGTTTCAGTGACTGGTCTAAGAAACAGTCGTTGAAACTAGCCTTATTCATTCACCAATTTCCCCTCCTTCAGCAATCTCGTTTTTGAGCTTCGCCATGGCATGACTTAAAAAAAAGTCTGGAACTGGATACAACGATTGGTTTTCAAACCAGTCATTGAAAACCGTTAGATACAATGACTGGTTTCAAAACGAGTCATTGAAGAAAAAAAAATTCTGGGACTAGATAAAACGACTGGTTTTGATACCAGTCATTGAAAATGGATACAATGACCAGTTTCAAAACCAATCGTTGAAAATTAGTCGTTAAATAAAAAAAATTCTGGAACTGGATACAACGACTGGTTTCAAAACTAGTTGTTGAAAATCAGAGCTTCAATGACTGGTTTTAGAAAACCAATTGTTGAAATTGTGGTTTTCAACGACTGGTTTCCAAACCAGTCATCTTAAATATATCAGAGTCAAAGTTGTGGGCAAAGCCTATCAGAGCAGCATAAATTAGAGGAGAAAAGCTAGTTTTGCAAACTCAGAGGCTCCACTTTTCTCTATTGGCGCACCTGCATTTCTCCATTTCTTCATTATCGGTCCTCCAAAGACGAGAGAGAGGCTAAGTAAACCAGAAGTGGGTTCTGTCTCAGTTGTCTTCGTTCTCCCTCCTCGTCTTAGTCCTCCATTATTGTTGTGGGTTCTGTAGCTGTTGGGTCGATCCTCCTTGTTTTCCCTCTTCTCCATCCAGACAAGGTATGGCACGGAACTTATATTTCATTTAATCGGGTGCTTCATTTCATCCTCTGAGCTTGCAATCCTGGTTTTTCTTCTTTCTCAAAGCTACATTATTCGACATTAAATGTGTGTTTATGCATTATTCACTCATTGTTTGAAACCAAAAAGTGGGAAGCTTAAAACTGATTTAGACTTGTGAGTTTGAAATTGAAGTTGGAAAAATTGAGTTTTAAGTGCTGAATAACTTATGATTTGGACTTATATTTGCAAGTGCTAAATCGTTGGTGTAGGTGTTGAAACTATGTGTTTTAAGACTTGTGAGTTTGAAATTGAAGGTGGAAAAATTGATTTGTAATTGCTATTAGATGCTTGCGACACTTAATAATTATCTTAAATGCATAATACATGTTTGAAGTATTAAAATGGTGATTTAAGCATTGCTCTTTATTTACAAGTTTAAACCAAATAAGTCCATTGTAATTAATTCTATAAGGGGAAAAAAAGAAAAACACATATTCAAAAACATGTATTTACAAGCACCTCCGGACAATAAATTTTACAATAGAGGCTTATGCAAATAATTTTCCTACAAAAAAAATATTTTGTACCTTGTACTTATAAAAATAAAACATATAATCAACTTACATATAGATATAAACATTATGTGAGACTAATGGAAAATATATGGAACCCCCTCATGTCATACACTTAGCAACTAGATAACTAATTTGCATGTATTGAAAAAGTTGATTAAGTTAATTATTTGAAAGAAAATGTGTGCTACTTTTTCTTAAATACTACTATCAGTAACAATTTGTATTGAAAGCTTCTGCATTTAGTGTCATGCAATTGCAAGTCTGCAACGTTGATTAGGATTTTCTAAAACTCTTACTTTGGTAAACTAAGGTGTTTGGGACTTTTTAAGTAAATCCAACATTTATTCTATGAAGCTTGTGGGCCAATTGCCCCCACAAGCCTAGCGTAATACCATGCATGATTACCCAAAAACTTTTAGTTGTCCCTGTAAAATATTTTAATTGTCCCCACCACCCTATAAAGAAATTTACTTAGTGAAAAAAAGTAACTTACTTTAATTATTTATTCAATAGGTTGCGTAAAGATGAAAATTTATTTTTAGGTGTTTGTTTTGAAGGAATTGTATTGTGAAATGATGTCCAGTTTGTGCAAATTATTTTTCTTCATGCTTTCATTGGAAATATTTAGCAATAACTCAAGTTATGAAAAAAAATATACTCGTATATTCATTATAACCTTTACAAAATGTAGAGAGAGCTGAGTTTTGTGAATAATTGTGCTTCTAGCTCATTCATTACAACAATTAAGGTACATTATTATGAATTAGAAGTACTACAAATTTAATTATTTACCCCACATCATTAAATTTCATTTCTGGGACCTTCATAGTTTTGAATTAAATAATTTCATTTATGGGACCTTCATCTTTTTGAATTAGAAAGTGGACCGCCTACTTTTTTTTGAATATTGTAGATTAGTAACTCCATATGATTTGCATTGAAGTTTCTTGCTACTAGCTAGTCTATCACATTGATAAGTTTAAATAACATGCCAATATATATAGGCTCCTGAATAGAACTTTGCAATTTTTATGTTTAAATTTTGCCCATTTTGAAATTAGCATAATGGTAAATGAATCACAGTTGGATGAATGCATTGAGAACTAGCAAAGAATATGAGAATGGGATGGAAAAGTTTATTGAATTTGCTACAATGAATGTGCCTAGTAAAAATGGGAAGTATTTGTGTCCATGTGTCAACTGTTTAAATGGGAGTAGATGGGATATTGATGATATAAGAGATCACTTATTTTGTGATGGAATAAATCTTCGGTACACAAGGTGGATATGGCATGGTGAGGAAGTATCTGCTCATGCATCCCACGAGAAGGAAGTGGTTGATGTCGGAGATGATGATAGAATAGAGAAAATGATTCATGATGTTAAGGTTGAATGTTTTGCTCAGTCCTCTATATATGATTGTATGCGGAGTGATGCAGAGACAACTTTGTACCCTGGGTGTACTAAGGATACACGCTTGTCAAGTATTTTGCACTTGGTCAATTTAAAGGTAACTTGTGGGTGGACCGATAGTAGTTTCATATTGTTACTTGAATTGTTGTGTGATATATTTCTAGAGGATAACGTACTTCCAAATCATATGTATCATGTAACCCCTACCTTTAAAGCCGTTAATATGGTTCAAAAACATGTCACAAAACAAATGAGAGACCAAAGGGTAATTAAAAACTCATTCGAAATCCCAACTTCCAGATAGGACTTGGGCCTGTGGTAAAGAGGGTTTTTTTTTTCAAAAATTTTCATAATTTGTTTTAATAAGGTCTCATGCCCACATTTCAAAACTACTTGGCTTGTTCGATACTGATCCATTCATTCATATTAGAGTACTCAACGAAATTCCCGACAACACTCAGGTTTCAATCTTTAACTATAAGAGCCTACAGGGCATATTCGCCCATTTTCAAATGGGGATTGCAGATATCAAAATAAGTCTACTACATCGATCTACATTTACATATACAATTATCCCAATATTTGATAACTAACACAAAACTAATCTCCTAGCCACAAACTCTAACTGTCCTTGTATACCAGCTTCTCCTTTTATCAGTTTGCCTTAGCTGTAGGTTAGTAATAGAAAAAGTGAGATTTATAGGAATCTCAGTGGTAACAATTTCAATCTTACGATATCTAATAAACAATGCATGTAAGCAATTATCACAAAGCAATAATACAATAGCATTTACAATAACGATAACATTCTCAGCGACAAATTCTTAACAGCATTTATAGCAGTTTCCACATTGATGTGTGACGAGTGTCACAACAGTTTTTACTGTATTCAGCTACCACATTAATGTGTGACGAGTATCACAATAGCTTTTGTTGTATTCAGCTACCACATTGATGTGTGACTCGCAAGTCACAAAACGACAGCTTTAGCTGTGTTCACAAAGGCATAAACAACAACAGCATTCGCTATATTCACTTCCACGGCATCACGATAGCTTTCGCTGTGTTCATAATGGCATAAACAACAACAGCATTTACCGTTTTCACTTCCACGGCATTACGACAACTTTTGTTGTGTTCACAATGGCATAAACAATAACATTCACGTTCATCACAATATTACAATGGCATAACAGTAGTATTCATGTTCATCACAATTCAATGATAAGCACAAACATACAAGCAATTATACATGATATAAGAGAAAGAGTTACTACCTTGTTCTTTCCATTTGTGCTCGAGCACCGTTTCACACACTCAGGGAGAATGCCAAGTCCTATAAATCATAATCAAGGATGATGAGTTATTCACTATTCTACTTTTCAAACAACAACAAAACACTAAGGGTTGGTTATCATTTGAGACCTTTAGGTGACTACTGGAAGCCCAAACAGAAGTCTAAAGGGTTTAGGAAGAGCTAGACTAAAAACCACCCTTCAAAAGTTTAAAACGTTGAAATTAGGGGTTGGCCGTGGCCAAAATATGGCCAGAAACATTTTGAATGTGGCCAAAACCATTGGCCTTGGCCAAAAACAGGTCAAAAGCTTATTGGTTGAGGGCAAGAACCTTTTGGTCGCGGCCAAGAAAAATCCTGTTTCTTGGCTGAAATTCCAAAGATCATAACTAATTCTACAAAAATTGAAATGAGGTGATCCTAAGTCATATGAAAAGATATTTAAGTTCTATATAGGAAAAATATTAACCACTACCAGCCACCACCACAAAAATACAGAATTACACGAAATTCCATACTGCTCTAGAATAACTTCCAGTTTCAACCTCAAACATTGGAAATATATAACTTCCAACACATACATCAAAATGACAGCCATAATGTATCAATTTAAAGCTTGGCATGTCCAATATTAGACTGGAAAGTTTCAAAATTTTTAGACATCATTTACTTTTTTAAAACTGTCATGCAAACTGACTGCTCAGCACAGAGTTTCATTGACAAAACTTCCAATTTTTCAACCAATGTTTCGAATGGTACAGAATTCACAACCAAGACTACTTCCCACACAATTTTCCACATAGAATCCAATGGAAACATCAAAACTACCAATTCTCACTCTATTAACATGTTCTATTTTGAACACAAATTCAACACCAAAACACACAAGTGCCAATCTTCATATTTAATCCTCAAATCAATTTCAAACATCCAATGGATATCACATGACACCATAACCATCAACAAAACACCATAAACTCACTAAAACCCTATATACAGAAAAATAGGGTAAAAATCCGCAAGTTCTATTACTCAACCAATGACCTTAATACTCATGTCAAAAGATAGCTTTTGCTCACCTCTATCTCTTCCACTAGCTTGTTCTTTGATTCTCCAATCACTAGCTTTTCTTGAATTCACAAAACACCTCTTCTTGAAAATATAAAACCATCAGAATGAAGCTCTCACCAAGAGGAACAAGATTAAAGAAGAGGTTTTTAGCACTAGAAGTCATCTTCAAGGTTAACATATAAGAAGAGATCTCACCTTCACAAGAATCCTCTTTCTCTTTCCTCCTTCACCATGCACGTCTAAGAGAGAGCTTGGAGAGAGAGAGAGAAGTGAAGAGATCAATTTTTTAATCCCCTCACACACACTTAACCGACTTTGAGAGAGGAGAGGAGAGAGAAAAGAGAGTTTGACACTTTGACTCTTCAAAGTTCACCTCTTACTTGTCTATAATACTTCATCTTTTGGCATTTGGAATTGAATCATTATTTCCTTTGCCTTATGCCCATAAAGTGATGTAAATGAGCTCCTCCCAATAATGAAATATCTTACTCCAATTGCCTCTTCAAATGTCACAACTTTAGCCTATAATTTTTGACTTTTCTTTTTATCTTTTCCACTTAACTTTAATGGCTTTCCAAGGTCACCATTTGCGTTCACATACTCATTTTCTCTCTCTTGCCTCATGTTGGATGAAATTTATGGCCCATTGGAAAAGGATAATGATCTCTCAAAATATCCCAATTAGACTTTGTTATCATAGTTAAATTTTAGAAAATGGGATTGGGCATTTTCCACTGGATTACCACTTAACACATTATATAGCTCTTATCTCATGCCATGTGCCCTCCCCCTCACTTTAATGCAACTTAAGCTTGATCATCATAATTAAGCTTAAATATAGGTTTGGGCACTTTCTACTGCTAATTCGGGTCATAATTCATATTTTATTCCCCAAAAGAGTTCATCCACATTCATTACATATTTTGGGGCATTACATATGAGACAAAAAAAATATTGCCTATAATGGGTATAGAGTATAAAAAGATACATGCTTGCCCTAATGACTGTGTATTGTATAAAAAAGAGTATGAAGGACTTAATGAGTGTCTGAAATGTAAAACTTTTAGATACAAAGTGAAGAAACGTGCTGGTTGTGGTGATGAGACAAGAAAAAGGCAACATTTAAAGGTTTTGTGGTATCTTCCAATCATACCGTTGTTTAAACTACTGTTTGCAAATGCAAAAGAAGCAAAGAAGTTGAGATGGCATTATGATGAGAGAATATGTGATGGAAAATACCTTTGACACCCGATTGACTCTCCATATTGGCAAAAGATAGATGAAATATTTTTGGGATTTGGCAACGAGCCAAGAAACCTTTGGCTTGGGCTTTGCACAGACGAAACCAATCCTTATGGTACTCTTAGCAGTACACATAATGCATGGCCAGTATTGCTGGTGATTTACAACTTATCTCCCTGGTTGTGTATGAAACACAAGTATATGATGCTTTCTATGATAATTTCAGGACCAAAACAGCCAGGGAACGATATCGATGTCTACTTGGCACCTTTGATAGAGGACTTAAAGAAGTTGTAGGAAGATGACATCGATATGTTTGATGCATATAAGCAATAGTCATTTAAGCTACGTGCAATGATTTTCACTATGATTAGCGACTTCCCTGCATATAGAAACTTGTTAGGGTGCAGTGTGAAGGGCCATAAAGCATGTCTAATATGTGAAGCAGGCACACTCTTCCATCAACTTAAGCATAGTAGAAAAATGGTCTACCTTGGTCTAGGTGATTTCTTCCTTGGTTCCACTCGTACCGTAGGCTAAAAAAGACTTTCAACGATTTGTGGGAGAATGGAATGGCTCCAAAGGCATTAACTGGAGACGAGGCTTATAGTCAGGTGGAAAGAATCAATGTCACTTTTGGTAAGCATCAAAGGACTACGGGTGAGAAGAATATATAGAAGAAGAGGTCAATTTTCTTTGATCTTCCATATTAGCGTAGTCTTGATGTGAGACACAGTATTGATGTGATGCATGTGGAAAAAAATGTATGTGATAGCTTTGTTGGTACGCTTTTGCACATACCAGGGAAAACTAAAGATGGGATTAGTGTGAAACTAGACTTGGTTGAAATGGGAATAAGAGAACGACTACATCCACAACTAAGAGATGATGGTAAGAGAGCGTATATGGAACCAATAGCGCATACATTGTCAAAAGCTGAGAGAAGAAGTTTGTGTAGGTGTCTGCATGGTATTAAGGTGCCACAAGGGTATTCTTCTAATGTGAGCAAGCTTGTGTCAATGGAAGATTTCAAGTTAGTAGGAATGAAGGCCCATGATTGCCATGTCTTAATGCAACAATTATTACCAGTAGCTATTAGAGGCATTATGAAAGATGATATGCGAAGCACGATAACACGGTTGTGTAGTTTCTTTAATGCTATTTGTAGCAAAGTTGTTGATATTGGAAAGTTAGATGTATTGGAAAATGAGGGTTATACTATTCTATCCCAACTAGAGATGCATTTTCCTCCCGCATTCTTTGATATAATAGTGCATTTAATAGTTCATTTGGTAAGGGAGATAAGACTATACGACCCAATTTATCTAAGGTGGATGTACCCTTTTGAATAGGTCATTAATTCAAGCCACTAAACAATGCCTAACTCCTTTCTTATACCTATCAAAATCAGGAAATTAGGAATTAAAATCTGCACATATGCTTCCATACTTGCCCTCCATTAAGCTTCAATGTACCATGTCATCACCTACATTTATGAGATGCACAAAGGTAATATCATATGTTCACAATTAATTAATAATAGGAATAACAAATATTACTTAAAATATATCAATTTAGCCAATTTAATTCCCAAATTACCTTTGCACTCAAATCTCACATTAATACCTAATTATGCCCAAATTAGTTAATCAAATCCCACAAAAGCCTCAGGTTAATCACCAAAAGATATACAAATATTTAGCTCTTATCAAATTCCCCCACACTTAGCTTTTGCATTCCCGGGCAAAATTATTTCAAGCCAAGAATCAAGAATAGAGATGAACAAGTTTGATCAATCTTCAAGAATCACATTTGATAAAAAATGAAGTATCCATTTATCCAAACTCCACAAGCATGCCACATGTTATAAGAACTAGCAAAGATGCAAAGCTTAATCCAAATGAGTTCAATTGGAAACCCTTACTAGGATAAGTGTTTGCACTCTACTCTCATGTAAGTTAATTTTTCACTCGCATCCACTTTGACCACACTCTACCATAAGCTTGTAATAGTTCTAGGCTCTCCATTACTTGCAATAATGGCAAAAATAGATCTAAAAAACTTGTATGGTTGTAACGTTGAATAGGCCAAATGATGAAAAAGTAAAATAGGCTACCATGCATGCATCAAATATGATTAATAGAACCAATAGCACTGATCACAATAGTATAATTTTCTTTTGCCAAAATTTCCCAATTTCAACTCATCTATACATTTTTTTATATGAAGTGCCTTGTATCTTCTTTCTTCTCTCTTTTTTTTTCTTTTGATCTTTCATTTTTCTTTTCTCTTTTTTTCTAACAATTAACATGACACTTATAATCTTATTGACAAGAGCAATATTTCTATTTTTCTCATCATAGTGCTAAAGGAATTTGAAGAAAAATGCAAGCATGGAATTTGTATAATGAAAATGGAAATGAAGGGTTCAAAAGGGCAAACAAAGGTTGAACAATGATTAGTTTGTGTTTAGGTAAAAGGGTCTAGAAAGGAATACCAATGTCATTTCTATCCATGCCATTGCAAAATGTAGCCTCAAGCAAGAAACGTGACAAGTTCTAGAGTGTAATAGCCTAAGTAGACAAATTGCACAATGAAATGAAATAAATAGGCTCAAAATACCTTCTAACTAGGCTCTTTGTTTCTTACCAAACTCACCAAAAGTAAACAATGCATCATTTCTAAGACTTAGAATATATGGCAACTCACATCATTTTGATAAGTTTAAACATCAATATCTAATCACATGCAATTGAGATACTTAATCATGCTTAAATATTTCAAAATTTTTGAAAAAAATAGGCTCAAAATGGATGAAGTAGCAGCTAACACAACACATGATGGCATATTAGAGTCCCTAAAAACAAAACAAAAACACACAATCCATCTCTCCCCCACACTTAATCCTTGCATTATCCTCAATGCACGTATAGACTAATGATATGACAATGGTGCTCAATAATGTAGCAAAGAATCAATATGAGAAAGAGAGATTAACACAAAGAAAAGACAAAAAAAACACAAGACACAAGCTACCTTTTGCTACTAGAGTGTCCCTCCCTCACACTTGTTCAACATCATGAAATCATGCAATGAACAATTCAAAATAGTAGAACAAGGTAAAGGAAGGGAAGCAACCTTATCATGGAGGCTTGTAGCTAGTGTGGTACAATCGCAGTCGGTTAGCTCGAGTGTGGAAGTGTCCTCTATAGCCATCCTTCACTTTATAAGTCCTCTTATCACACTTGGCAACCACTTCTAAAGGACCAATCCATGTCTCCTTGAATTCTTCATATGGAGTAGAGTAATGAGGCACATAAGCCATGACATAGTCACCAACTTCAAAAGTGAACTTTTGTGCTTAAAGCTCCTCATAAGTAAGTTTACTTGGATCAATGAACAAGGCATGGAGTGGAAGTAATAAAAAGCTTCCAAATCCATCCTTAGGCTTCAAAGGCTTCGCTTTGCTAGGTAGTGGATTAGTATGGATTTGGCACACCACCTTGACCGGTTTAGAAACTTTCCTCAAGGCTTTAAAAATGTTTAAAGGTTGCTTTGAATGATTCTTGACAGCTCCACTATACCCTGTACTATCATCACAAACAACACCTTTCTTAAAAGATTTTGGGTTAGTGGAAAACTCGACAAGCATAACATCATTTGGTAAAATAGCATATGGTGTGGAACAAGTGTAGTCTAGTGAACTAGCACTAGAACACTTGACATCACTACCATAAGAGGGGGAAGTAAAAGAATAGGGGATAGAAGGGGTAGAATTAATCACATGTGTATCAACATGATTCATATGTCTACTAGAAACTAACTCATGCTCAATATGATCATTATCATGCAATTCATCAATAAAATGCACATCAAGCAAAAAATAGTCTTCATATGGGTGTTTCATTGTTTCATACATATAAAACTACACAAAATTATCACCAATAGGAATAATTATAGAACCTTCCTTTATTTTAATCTTAGTATTAGTAGTTCTCATGAAAAGCCTTCCCAAAATCAATGCACATTTACTCATACTCTCCTTAGACATGTCTAAAATATAGAAATATGAGGGAATGAGCAAGTCATTAACTTTAACTAACACATCCTCAAGCACCCCAAGTGGATATCTAATTGCTTGATTCACTAATTGCAAAATAATACTAGTAGGCTTAAGTATAGTGACTCATATGGACTCATAAACAGATTTGGGCATCATATTTATTGCAGTACCTAGGTCAAGTAATCCCTTAGGAATTGTGAAATTTCCAATTGTGCAAGGTATGGTGAAACTCCCTGGATCTTGACATATAACAGGTAATTAGGGCTTAAACAATGCATTCACATATTGGACTATCTCATTAGGTTTAAATCTTCTCTTGTATTTGCATAGGTCCCTTAAGATCTTAGCATACTTAGGTTGTTTAACAAGTTCAAGTAAAGGTATATTGACTTCAATCTTACTAAACAATTCATACAAATCATTATCATGCTTTTCACTAGCCTTTTTCATGCCTTGAAGATAAGCATGAGGGAAAGTAAGGTCTTTCAAATTTACCTATTTACCTTTGTGGACAATGGTTCCATAATGCTCATGTTGGCTTCCTTGTTCAACTCTTTCATGCTTTTAGCTTGTAGAACTTGTAGAGGAAATTTTCTTCAAGATGGTTTTCTCCTTTTGGCTCTCAGATGAAGGAATGACTTGGAATGTGGAAGCTTGCTCTTGTATGCTTTCATCATAAACAACTTCTTCTTCATCCTCTTTTGGATCATCAAGTTCAACTTACTTGTCACTCCTTAGTTAGATAGCATTTAAACTCTTAGGATTCACTACAACATTAGAAGGCAAGTTTCCCTTCTTGGCATCATTTTCACTCTTTGCATTAGCCAATTGAGAAACAAAGGTTTGGAGATTGTCATGCTTCACTTCCATTTGTTCAATCTTGACATAAAGCTTGTTCATCAACTTCATCAAGGCCTCATTAATGTTAGTGTCTTGAATAGGTACCTCTCTTGATGTTGATGGACCTTGATAAGAAGTCATTGAGGGATTCCTAAATTGTCTTTGAGAATTTTCTATGCCTCTATAGAAGCTCTCCTTCCCTTGATAGCCTCTATTGCCATTGTCTCCCCATCTAGAATTAGAATTGTCCTTCCACCCTCCATTGAAATTATTTTGATTATATTGAGGTGGCCTTTGATAATTCATAGCAGCCATATCACATTCTCTAGCTTGAGAAGGACAACTCAAAGTAGTATGCATAGGGCTACCACAAGTTTTAAAAAAAGTAGGCACCAAGGCTTGAGACATAGGAGGAGGATATGAAGCACCAACATTGTGGACTTGTTGAGCTTGAATAGTCTTTTGCATACAACCCACTTGATCACTTAAAATGGCAAACTTGCTTAAAATCTCATTGTTGGATCAAGCTCCAACTCCACATGCTTGAGCTCTTTCTCGTGTACCAAATTGTTGATTATTGTCAGCCATCTTTTCAAGTAGATTCCAAGCTTCTTGAGAGGTCAAATCAATTAGAGACCCACCAACTGCAGCATCAATGGTGTCTTTGTTGTGATCAAATAACCCATCATAAAAGTATTCCACCAAGTGTGGTTGAGAAATTCGATGATATGGGCATTTGGCAAGGAGGGCCAAAAATCGAGTCCAATACTCATACAAGTTTTCACCCATTGCTTGTTGAACGCTATAAATTTCTTTCCTTATCTTAGCCGTTCTTGTAGCTGGAAAGAATTTCTCCAAGAAGACTTTCTTCATTTGCTCCCAAGTCAAGGTTGCAAAGTGGCAATAAAGCATATAAAGCCACTCTTTAGCTTTTCCCTCCACATAAAAGAAGAAAGCACGGCTTATGACTTCATCCAAATCAGCTCCGAGAGGCTTCATGGATGAACAAACCATGTGAAGAGTGTAATATCCCAAAAAGTGATTAAGGGCTAATGACTTTAAAAGTGGATATAATTATTGTTGAATAAATACTTTTGGAGAATGTGTGATGGGAATTTGGATATTTTAATGATTCCAATGGCTTCCTTGTGAAAATTCATGTGGGGAGAGTGTTTATTATGAAATTGGAACCATTGGGAACAATCGTGCAAAAGTTGAAAACTCTGTCCATTGAAACTCTGTACAGGGCAGCCAATTTGTATGGACGTTTTAAATAGGCAAATGGTGTCTAAAAATTCTAAAGTTTTCCAGTATTAAAGTTCACATGTCAAGCTTCAAAATGAACACATAATTTGTATCATTTTGATTTGTGACCTAAGAGTTTTGGATTTTTGAAGTTTGCCCAGCGAAATTAATTATTTTCTGGAACAGTATGCAAAGATTGAAATTCTGGGAATTTTGTGGTGATTTTCAGTAATGGCCAATATTTTTCCTATGAAGAGGACTTAAATATCTTTCATTTGGCTTTGGAATCACCTCATTTCGATTTTTCTAGAATTAGTTATGATTTTTCAAAATTTGGGCAGAAAATCTGCCAGAAAATCCGAAAATGGGAATTATGACATCATCTCATTAAAAGATGATGTCAGCATGGATTATTAATCAAATTGCTCATCTTCTTCAGCCATTTCACGCCATTTCCAGCTGAAGATAGTGAGAGAAAGTTGAGAGCTCTTAGAGAGAGAAAGAGGAGAAATCTCGCAAGGTAAGCCGATTTCTCCGACGATCTAGCTTCTAACGCGTATAACCTTGTTCCTAAGCTTCTCTTCTATGTTATTTAAGGTGTTTGAGAAGACAATTTGGTGTTCAAGGGGCTAGGGTTTTCAGCCACTCTTGAGAAAAGCTAGAAGGAGCTTGAGGTAACTTCCAAACTTTCGTATATTGCTTATTCTGGCTGCTGTGGGCAATTTAATCGGTGAAATTTCGCCGGATTGCCATTGGTTTTAAAGTTTGGAAATGATGTGGCCTAGGGGTTATGCTGCCCAAATTGGGTCTTAATGTTAGTTGTAACCTAATGTAATGGTTAATAAAGTGGTTAGGAGTAGAAAGGAACGCGTTTACGGAGCCGAAATCGTAAAACCCCAATTTTTCCCGGAGAACATGTATATTTCGGCCAAGGCTGTAAATGGGTCTTAGAATTGGATTTTCAATGATTTGATGATTCCATTGGATTCAGTGGGCGAAAATAGGTGGGGTTACAGTTGGGCACTTTTTCAAAAAAGGCCAAGAAAGCATAATTACGGAAACACCCCTAAAACCCTAAAAGTATGGCTGCCAAGGGCAATTTCGTAATTTGACATTGAATTTGATAATTCTGAGTACGGAAATGGATTCCTTGGGCGGAAATATGTTAGGATAGCCCAGATTAGAATTTCGAGAAAAGTGCAACCAGTCCGGGTATGGCGGGCCCAGGCCGGGTCCCCGGGGGTATTTTTGTAAATTTTCATTATAGACTCATATAACCCTAAGTAACACTATGGAAGTGTCTAAATAGTGCATTTGGAATTGTAGGATTCGATATTTGCCGCCCTCGTGAGCCAACTGCGCTGAAGGACGTCAGGAAAGGATCAGGTAGTGACTCTCTCTCTTATACTATATGTAATGCTCTGTATGTGTGTGTTATCACTGTTCTGTGATGAATCTTTGATGCTACTGCGGTTACAGCTGGTGATAGCTGTCGTTTACAGCACAAGCTGTCGTTTACAGCGTAAGCTGTCGTTATTGTGATTACAGCGTAAGCTATCGTGATGGTGATTACAGCGTAAGCTGTCGTGATTATGATTACAGCGAGAGCTGTCGTATTGTGTATACATCCGTGAGTGCTGTCATTTGTGGTGAAAACCATGTATCTCTGAGATTGCTGCTGCTGTTGCTGTTTGTGATTTATATACATGCTTTGTGTTTATGCATTGTGTGAGTGGTTTGTTACTACTGAGATTCTCTTGAATCTCATTCTTTCCTATGACTAACATTTCAGACAGGGCGTGTGGTTCAAAGGAGAAGCGGCCAACCCGGAGCAATTAGGGCCCTTGGGGGTATATAGTTGAGTTGGAAACGTTGGTTAAGTATTTTGAACTTGGGATTACTGTATATTCTGAATCAGGAACACTATATTCGATTTTGGATGTAATCCCCTAGTGGATACTTAAACCTCAGGTTATATATGTATAGAATCCGGGAGTTGCTGGGGAATTGGTTTTACACTCTGTCATACGTAAATGTAGATAAACTGCACAGGTGATTATATTCGAATTTTGAAATGGAGACCAGGAACAGGAAAGAGATTTTGAATGATTTTGTGAAAACCCTACCACAAAGTAGGAGATTGAAACGAGTTTAAGTTATCCGAAGGTCTCTAAACTACTTTAATTATTTAATATCGAATTATAATTACATGATTAAAGGCAGGATGTTACAAAGAGTCTCCAAATGCCTATGTGGATCGTCACCTTCATTACCATGAAATTTAGGTAAAGCACTTATCAAATGACCTTTCAATTCAAAATTAGCATTGAAATTATTAAGCCATAAGGATTATAATCAACATTAGAAGAAATTATATCTCTTATGCTCCTATTTCCTACATCATCTTGCAAGTGAGCATACACATGATTATTATTGTGAGGTACTTCATTATGGCCATTATTAGGAACCTCATATCTTGATGTTCAATGTGTCTATCCATGTTTTGATCTAGCACAATATGATTATCAATGAGAGGGCAATCAGCAAAATCAACAAACAAATCACTATCAATAGCGATTCCCAGCTTTTCACATACAAAATGATAGCAAAATCTGGTTCAAAAATAGAGCAATTTCACAGCACAGAATAGTACTAATCCTTACAATTGCAAAGTCCAACAACCATATAAGTAAGCAGCAATGCACTTGAAACAGCAAGTAATGTATTTATTAAGGGAAGTCAGAGATAGAATCAAGTCTACAACACAAAAAATTTCACTCTAAAATTCTATCACCCACTCAAATGCTGGGTAAATTCACAAGAATTGCTTTTAATCAATTGTGAACAATGCAACTCAGCATAGCAATCAGACATGTAAAGCTTCAGAATTACTAGTGTAGCAGCTGAAATAATGAGAAAAAGCAAAACCTCACAGGCTAGCAATCTATTTCAAGATAGTGATAGTAGCAAAATTCAGAATAGGATAGAAATTGGCTCTCTGACATGTTCAAAATTTTCTTTTTGCACAGAACGCTCTGTTCCATGTGAAAAGCCGCAGAAAAACCAAATTTTCCAGCAAAAATTTTTTTAAATCGGTCCAGAGATGGAAATGCCTTTAAATATGCTAGTAACAGAAATTTTGTTTCAAAAGACTGCTCCTAGTCTAGTGATAGAGAAAACTCAATGAAAAGCCATAGCAAGCTTCAGTGTATGGTAGGAGCAACAAAAGTTTGGCAGCACAAAAAGTAATATGTGACTGCAAGGTATACGAATAATCACAACTAAAAATCTTTGCAGTCTTTCTGAAAAAAAGAATTTCCCTTATGAAAAATGTAGCAAAGTGTTTTGATGCGCAGTGGAAACACTTTCTTTCGCTTTTTTTTCTTTTCTAAATTTTAGCAGTTCAGAACAACCAGCTCAATTAGTGAAAATGTATGAACTCTAGTGCAAAACTTGTAGATCTCAGAGTTCAAAAACAGACTTTGTACATGACAAAGTAGAATTATTTGCTAGTTGAGCTAATAGATATCCTGCAAGCAAACTCATAGCACTCCATACCAAACACTAAATATCCACCCCAAAATCACCGCTTGTACAAGACCAAAATCAGATTCGAACTCACTCAAAAATTTAGTCAAGAGCTTATGCCAATGACACACAACAGTAGGTGTCACAGTTCAGCAATCAGATGCAATAAGCTACTTCATTTACTTCAAGCAACCATGAGAAGTAGCAGACGAAATTGCCTAATTCTTGACAACTTGAATATCACAATTTTGAAATTTTTGACCACAAAATTCACCAACAACTTTAGAATTTCAATTCCTAAACTTCTTTAACAGTAATGGTTATGACAACAATGCTCACTAACAATAGCAACATTCAATTCTCAACTCCAGGTTTTTCTACATTTATTTTCAGTATATGAACAAATCAGATCAAGGCTAACTGAATGCATAAATTTTTGTCACAAAATTTGAGAGATGAAGAACAGTTCCAGATCTAAGAACTTTGACCCACACAGCAGTAAAAATTCATAATACAGTCAGATTTTTGTAAAATTCACATGCTGCATAGAATTTCAGCAAAGTCCCAACACAATTTGGACAAAAAACTTAAATTTTTAATTTCAGCAACAACCAACCACAATGTCAGACAGCAATTTCATAACAAGTTCTACAAAGTCACAATTCAGCAAGTGCAACATCAGTTTGACATCCCAAATAGAAACTCTCAAATTCAAAGTAAAATGTGATGGTTCTAATCAGAAATAGTACCCAATTTCAGCAAAAATGGTTCTCACAGTAAAAATCCTTGAAATACTAAGTTCAGATTCAGTTTCACTCAACAAGTGTAACAACAAGAACTTGATCTAACCCTTCTAGGAAAATAAGGTATGATCAACTTGCAATACTCTATGGTTTTCTAGCAAGAATGTTCAGCTTCAGCAAGGCAAAATTAATATCAACAAAATCAATAATTCAATTACAGTAGCAACTTGGTTTTATGTAAGCCAGAATAATACAATATCATGCAATAGTGGTGCAAGGAAATGCAATTTAGATTCTTCAATTCAAGCTAGTTCCTTCAGTAAAACTTAGCGAAACTTAGAAACAATCATGCACCTTATAAAATTAATGGTAGTAAAGTTCACGGCAGATTGAACCTCACTATAGCAGCCACTAAATCTCAGTGTAAGGGCAAAAGTCCAATAGTCACAAATTCCAGCAATTGGTATGTAGGTCACAACAATACACTTAATCCTTCTAAGCACAACAATTAGTTCACACTCTTTCAAAGATGATTTAAACAACTTCCACAAGACAACACCATTTAATATTCTAGAAAATTCAAACTTTTACATAACCACAATAGCAAAAGAAACTCTCTTTTTTTAATGAAACCACAAGTGTCCCCAGTTCAGTAGCAAGCCTCTAAAGAATGACAACCATGTCACTACTTTGATTAGGAAAAATTTTAGCAGTAACAGAATAATTCAGTACTCAAATCTAGTGGTAACACATCATATATATTTGATCAAATTGATCTCAAACTTAGCAATCGTCAAGAACAGGATCAGATTTATAGAGACAACTCAGGGAGCAAAAATCAAACCAAATATAATAGGATTTGGAATGACAAAGATAACCAGAATTTCAGCAAGTGATCAAGCAATCAGGTGTGAACTTTCAAGTGCAACAGTCCAAATGCAAATGGTTTGTCAAAATGTTGGAACTTGACAGAATTGGAGCAGCATACATCAATCAGATTAAATGCATATGTGTAACTCCAAAAATTTAGATAAAGAACAAGTAGTACTACGTAAAACTGATGGAATTGGGAAGGAAACTTATAGTGCACCATAACTAGTCAAGTCTGCATAAAATCCAGCAAGCAATTATGAGCACAGATTAATACTTTCAATAATGTCATGCAGAATGCGGAGGAAAAGGAAAAAAACAGAGAATGAGACTAATGTGAATCAAACAAAAGCCAAGTAAAATGTGACACCTAACTAAAACTAATTCCTAATAAATGGAAACAAATTTCTTTGTTTAGTATTTCCAGAAAATTTTCTTCTCTTTTTTTTTCTTTATAAGTTGAAAACAAGAACTTCTAACCTGCACAAACTACACCCCGATCAAATTTTGCAATTAACACCCAATTACCTAGGAGCTAGGCTCCCCGACAACAGTGCCAATTTGAAGAGCCATATCATGGGGCTATCAAATAAAACTAAGCTAAATGTATTATAGGGCAACTAACCTAGGTCGATCTCTACGTGGAGCCTATATTTAGTTCCTAAGTAATCTAGTGTAAATAACAAATTAACCAAAAGAGTATGAGATGTGAGTTTCATCTATCTAATCAAACTAAAGAGCTACTTGTTTATGAATTTTTCAATGTATAAAGTGGGTGGGTTGGTGTAAATGCAAGGGATGAATGTCCTAGGTGATTGAGTCCACTAACCATCCTTGTCCAATTTTAATTTTGAGATCTTCCCTTAACTAAGCACAATGACTAGTAAGAACTCTTACCAATCAATATTCCTAACTTCTCAATTTAATCTAAACATAGACTCAATTAATCAATGAGGAATACCTTGAAGTACTTAGCTTAAGATAGATTCATAAAATATCCTCTCTACTACTAATTAATTCCTAGAAACCTAGTAAATAATTGATTTCAAGAGAATAGAGGAAAGAAATTGAATAACAAAAGAGTGCTATAGTCCAATTACAATCCATGAGTACAAATCTAGCACAAGTATCATCATCCAGATTACATCAACCATTAAATCCTCAGCCATATACACAAATCATAAACTCTAGCAACCTAGAATCATAATCTGCATATACATAGAGTAGAAGGTGAAATTTAGATATAAAGAACTCCCCTAGTTGCTCAAGGACTCAGGTTAGCTTCACTATCATTATCGGACGAAAGAGTCTAGCTGCTTATGATTCAGAAATCAACCCCTCTGGACCTTTAGACTGTCATATTGGTTGCATATGCGAGAAAACATAGAAAAGAGGGATTTAATTGGTGGAAGTGGAAGGAGGAGGAAAAGTGGTGGTCAATGGGAATGGAGAAAAACAGAATGGAGAAAGTGAGAGAACCAGCAATGAGATCGTCCAGCCTCAGATTGAGAGGAAGTGCTGCCAAAACGTGATCTCCCTCCCTGAAGAAAGCTCTAAATCGCAATTTCGAATCTCCATCTCTAATCCAAGGGCATGTTTGGAAACTGATAACAAGGTGAAGTATTTTAAGGCCAAGAATAGGTCATTAATTCAAGCCACCAAACAATGCCTAACTCCTTCCTTATGCCTATTAAAATCAGGAAATTAGGAATTAAAATCTGCACATATGCTTCCATATTTTCCCTCCATTAAGCTTCAATGTACCATGTCATCACCTACATTTATGAGATGCACAAAGGTAATATCATATGTTCACAATTAATTAATAATGGGAATAACAAAAATTACTTAAAATATATCAATTTAGCCAATTTAATTCCCAAATTACCTTTGCACTCAAATCTCACATTAATACCTAATTATGCCTAAATTAGTTAATCAAATCCAACAAAAGCCTAAGGTTAATCACCAAAAGATATACAAATAGTTAGCTCTTATCAGAGTGATACATGAAGAACTTAAAAGGGTATTCTAAAAATCCTTATCAACCTAAAGCCTCAATTGTGGAAAGATATGTCGTTAAAGAGGCTATGGACTTTTACAAAGCCTATCTATCTTGGTCGAAGGTCTAATCTCGTCATGAAAAGGGTACAAGTAAAGGAACACGAGGTCTTAAAGTGAAGAGTATGAGTCGTGAAGAGGTGTTGCAAGCACATTTGTATATCTTAGACAAAAACAGAAAGAGTTTAAAGGAGATATATCCGAGAAAACATGACATGCAGATAGCTAATGAGCAAAACAAGACTTTCATAGAGTAGTTCAAGGGCAAGGTATCAAAAAAGACCAGTGTGTATGAGACAATCAAATGGTTAGCCTGGGGGCCTTCTTTTGAGATCATAACTTGGAGTGGTTTCAATATAAATGGGTATTCTTTCTACACCAAAGCTCCAGATAATAGAATTACTGTGCAAAATAGAAGGGTGATGGTGGTAGCCGAAACAATGCACTTTTCTAATTCAAAAGACAAGAACCCCATATTGGTATCCATGGTTTATTATGGAGTTATTGAAGACATATGGGAGATAAGATACACTAAGTTGAGAGTTCCTATATTCAAATGCAAGTGGGTTAACAATAATGCTGTTGAAATAGATTAATTTGGATTTACCTCAATTGATCTTAAAAGAGTTGGTTATAAAGATGAGCCATTCATTCTAACAAGCTAGGCAAAACAAGTGTTTTATGTCATTGATCCAACAAATGAAAAATTGTCTATTGTAATCCAAAGTAAAAAAATAGAAGGATGGTGATCCGAGTTTGAATCTTCATGACACACCATCTTTCACTACAAATCAGCCTATACCAACTGAAGTAGAATTGGTAGATGATGATGAATATACAGTTAGAATTGATCATTGTGAAGGAATTTGGGAAAACACATAAAGTAAGATTTTGAATTGTTTAAAGTATTCATTTAATTATAATTTACTTATCATATCTCACCTTCATTTCTTAGAAGGAATGTGGCAAGTTCAGATTCAGGCGACTCAGGTGGCTCACCTGTTAAGAAAAAGGTTAGAGGAAGCATGAAGCTGCGATCATTGGTCAAATGCCATGAGGAAGAAAAGGAGATAGTGCATGTGGAATTTGATGCTGATTTGAATCCAATTAGTGAAGAGGGAGACACATTCATTAGTTACATTAGCTATTTGGCTCGGAGCAAAGTTGGCATTCTATTTTCTACTTGGAAGGAAGTTTCAAAAGATATGAAGGCTATGATTTGGGAACAACTTTTGGTATATGAAGTTGTGCAAGATATGCTCCTAGAAGAAAATGTACTTCTTACCAAGACATACGAGGCAAAGCAAATACTTTGCTCTATAACTAGCATAGGTTATGAGAAGATACATGTGTTAGATCCCATGTGTTTTGATGATAATAAAGATTGGATCAATAATATAAAAGAAATTGATAACAAACAAATGAATTTTGAACAATGTAGCAAAGCATTACTTGGAGTAAGTACTGGGGTGATGAATCAATTCTGTGAAGGCTTACTCGAGTAGCCACTAGAGTAAGAGAAGTCATTACTCGAGTAGCCACTCGAGTAAGCAAGAAGAATTTCATCCAGTGAAGCACTGCCAAAATTTGGAAGAAGTTACTCGAGGGAGTACTCGAGTAATCTGTAAAGTTATATAGACCATCACTCGAGTAGCCACTCGAGTAATGTTATTTTCAAAGCCATCACTCGAGTAGCCACTCGAGTAACCAGGTCAAAAATCTTCCAATGACTCTCGGCCAAGAAATGCAACATATCACTCGAGTAGCCACTCGAGTAATCAGTAAGAAAAAGTCATTACTCAAGGGACCACCTGAGTAATATGCAGTTTTATTTGGAAGCTTACTCGAGTAGCCACTCGAGTAACTAGACAGCAAAGTCTCAGCCAAGAAATTGACGCAATTACTCGAGTGAGTAATCGAGTAATCTGCCGGGTTATTTAAAGGCCACTCGAGGGACCACTCGAGTAAGGTATGAAGAAATATGAAGGCCACTTGAGTAGCCACTCGAGTAACCATGTTACCACAGTCAGCACCCGAGTAACTTGTGAAGGTAAAGACAAGGCCACTCGAGTAACCACTCGAGTAATCAGGTATTTTCAAGGTTTGTGGTTTATCTCACTCCATGTCTTACCCGAGTAACATGTTAAGTTAGCCACTGCCATATTTTTAATAGGGTTACTCAAGGGACTACTCAAGTAACGAACATGATCACTCGAGTAGCCACTCGAGTAAGGCAATCCAAAAATTTATGTTCATTAAATTGTTTTCTATATGATTAACTCTTCATTGCATTAGTATTCCAAGTACATTTGCAGAGAAACAATGAAAGATTATGCCAGGAGTGAAAAGTCAAATAAAAGTTCAAACATTCACCTACCACTATCTACCGCAAACAGACATATTTGAAATTTTGAAGAATAGTCAAATATTGCTGCGCGACTCCAACGGACATGTTTGAATTGATTCCAATGGATATGTTTGAATTGCTTCCAACGTACACTACAAATAATCTATATATGGAGCATTCAAAGAGTAGCATAAAACAACTGAGAACGCACAAACATACACTGATCAACACACTCTTAGTGCTTTATTTTCTTATACTCATTCATTATACTTCAGTGATTATATATTTGCTCTGTGAAAGAGATTTTCATTACAAACTCAATATTTGTTATTGAGATAACTTAAGGTTGTGGAACCTTGAGTTAGGGATTTGAATACATTGTGTAAGGGGGAGCGAGTGTCCAGGTGAAGGAACTTGCTATGTACTGAGGTACTAAGAACCCACTGAATCTTGTAGAATATAGTGAAACTCTCAGAGACGCTCTGAAGACTGGAGGTAGGTCAAAGTGGTTGTAGCCGAACCAGTATAACTCCTGGTGTACACTTCGGTGATATTTCTCTTTACTCATATCTGCTTTAAATATTTTGTCAATTTTCTTATACGCAACAAAATTTCTGGTATCACCTAATTCACCCCCCCTCTTGGGTGAAACGCTTGCACTAACAACATGCATGCCCTAACGATTGCATATTATTACAAAATCAGTATGCAACGTTAGAGAAATGCCCTAAATGCAATGCATCTCAATATGGGAAGAAGAAAGGAAAAAGTCCATCAAAGGTTGTATGGTATTTTCCCATTGTTCTGAGATTCAAGCGACTATACAATAATGTAGAGATTGCTAAGCTGTTGATGTAAGTCCCTTCTCATCAAGGCCAAGATTTATGTTCAAAATTACGTAATTATATTGAATTAGAGACCACAGGATAAATCGAGACTTATAAAAAAATATTCATTTTCCAAATAGGGTTTTCAAAAACTTTTCAACAACCTATTCAACACGGTCTCATATTCAAATTTCAAAAATACAAATGGCCTGTACAATTCGATTCCATTCATAAGTATCAAAGTGCAATAAAATTTCCAGCACACTCGAGTTCTATTAATCAACTAAGGGTTTAAAGGGCACAACGCCCATAATTTGTTTCCCATAACAAGGGGATTACACAAAACTACTCAATATATTCAACATATACATTAATTCCCAACAAAATATCTAAATGATTAGTACATGATAACCAATTATCCAAAATATACACTCCTAGCCTGGAGCTCTATCTGCCCTTCGTCACCTACTTCTCTTTGGAACTACTAGCCCTGTCTGAAATTTGTTTTATGGCAGAGTGAGAATATAAAGAATCCCTGTATTAACAATTCACTCATAGTATGCACAACCACAAAGCATGAAAGCAAATCATAACACCACACACAGCAACCACAACAGCAGTTATAGCGGCAGGGGTAGGTATGACGTGCATCACCCTTACTTCTGCTCATATTGAGTGCTCATGCTGTATTGCACCATAACATGGTTCACATCATATATTTCACCACAGCTGGGTTTCATATAAATCATTTCACAACACATAGCCACATTGGCATGTTTCTCAAAGTAGGAATTCACAATTCCAAACCATAGCCACGGCACTTACAACGGCAGTTCAACAGTAGGGGTAGGTATAACATGCATCACCACCTACGACTGCTCACACTGAAGTGCTGACGCTGTGATGCACTACGGCACATTTCTCATTCATATTTTCACAACATCAACACAATGATAAGTCATGCATACCAAGCATTATACACAATACAAGAGAAAAGTCACTACCTTGGTCTTTCCATGCTTGCTCAGGCGCCAATCTATTGCTATTAGGGCAAATATCAAATCCTATAATTCATAATTAGGGACGAAATGTTATTCTCTATTCCAATACTTAATGACTTCAACACTTAGATTTGGTTATCATTAATGTCCTTTAAGAAGCTACAAATACTAATAAAAACCCTAAAGGGTTGGAAGAACTATACCAAAGATCCCCTTTTAGAAGTACAAGTGTTGGTTTTTCACTGTTCTACTCGAGTGAAGAAGGCCTCACACGAGTGATGATGGACTTGCACTCGAGTCATGAAAAGCACACTTGTGCGAGTGCTTGGCAGAAAGCACAGATAGAGATAAGAAATGCTCGGAGCACTAGAGCATAAAGGTCAACACTCGAGTGATAGCCTAATGCTTACCCGAGTTCTACGAAGTGAGGTTCAGGAAGTGCTCACCCAAAGAGCAAAAGAAACTTTCAAAGGAGAAGAGCATTCAGCCAGGGACCTTAGCACTTGAGTGACTGCTTAACACTCGCGAGTATTAAGACACTCTTGAAAATTAATCATGAGTGAAATCCCGAGACACGAGTTTATAGTGTCAAATACACCTGCACTCGAGTGAGACAAGGTTCTCTAGAGCGAGAACCCACAACACTTGTAAGTAAGACAACACTTTTGTTTTGCACGGAAGTGCAACAGAAAAACTGAAGGAAAAAGAGAACATACACTGCTGCACTCGAGTGAGACCCTTGATCACTCGAGTGATGCTTATCAGAAGCCAAAATGCAGCAGAGTTGACAACATTTACCAAATTTTAACATATGTTTCCAATGATCCCAAATTCTCATCCAAGACTATTCCTATATAATTTTGCACAAGAAAACCAATGGAAACATCAAAACTACCAAATTCTTATTCCATTATCATGCTTTGTTTTAGGCAACATCTAACACAAAATCCCTAAAATTGCCAAACTTGGTTTTTCAACCTCAAACCCATTTTTATCTATCCAAAACACATTCCAAGACACCAATTCTATGACAACAACATGCCATACACACAATGACCCTAATTTTCAAAAATGGGGCAAAAAAATCCCAGAAATTCAAAGCTTAACCAATTGTTACAAAACCAATGTAGAAGGGTTTCTCTTACTCACCTCTACAACTTCCTCAAAGGTGTCCTTTGGTTCACCAACCTTTAGATTTCCTTGAGTGTTCAAAACACCACCAATGAGCAATCTAAAACCATAGAAATGGAGCCCTCAATCAAAGGAACAAGGTTAAAGAAGAGAGTTTTTGCATAGGAGTTCATCTAGAGGGTCAAATGCTCACCTTTTTCACAAAGCTTCTTCCTCTCACTTGAACAACAATGGCTGCCGAATTTGGAGAGAGGAGAGAAAGATGAGAGTATGAAGAAGAAAGTGGAATGATGATTTTCCCTTACCCATACTTGCTTCAGCCAAAATTGTGGAGGGAAGAGAGAGAAAAATGATAGAATACTAGGATTTGACTTTCCTTAACTACTCCCTCATCATCCCATCTTGCCACTTGTCAACCTCTTATTGGCTCTCATAAAGTAAGTAACTACTTAGTTACTCCAACCACTCCATTATCCATTTAGTCACACATCTCATTTCCTCTTAGTTTGTAATTAATTTCTCTATTAATCACTGACTAATTGGCCGAAAAGTTCCATTCTTTTAATTTTTCCCTGATTATGGCACATTTACCGAAATTGCCATATGACACATATTTAAATTCTTTTCCTCTTCTTCATGCGCCATTTCCCTCATAGTTAACCCAAATAATTATTTGTCACATAATTATCCTAAAATACAGGGTGTTGACATTTCCAATAACTAATTCAGATCTTAAATCAACTTTAATTCACCAAATCATTCACAATAATTATCATTAGCCCTTAATCAAAATTTGGGCCATTACAGTTGACATGTCATACAGATGAAAGGGTTGAAGAGACGAACCTTAGGCACCCTGTAGATGCCCCTTAATAGAAAAAAGTTGATCATGACCACCTTGACTTCATGAATGAAGCAAGGAACCTACGCCTTACACTTTCAACTGATGGAATCAATCTCCACGGGGTTCAGAGTAGTACACATAGTACGTGGCTGGTGATTATATATTTTTTGGTTGTTAACGTTTAACCCAATTTCAAAATTTTAAAACATTTAAAAGTGTTTACAAAATCATTTATTCATTTTTTTAAAATTTTTTTTGTTCTTAAAATGTTTTAATATATATTTTATACTTAAGTGAAACTGAAATACCAAAGGAATATATATGGTTGAAAAAAAGCAATATATATAATTAATTCCTGATGGGAGATAGCCCCTATTTCGATGCCTAGAAAATAGAAACCAAGAAATAGTAACAAAGGAAATCGAGCCATTTGAAAAACAAAACCAAGAAAATCGAGCCATTTGAAAAGCAAATCGAGCTATTTCAAACCTATCATTTTACCCACTCAATTCAGTCTTGGGTCTTTCTCTCTCTTCTTTTCATCTTTACTTCTCCACCGTCATGCTCTCATTCACAGCAGTTCAAGGTTTCGGCATCGTAAATTTTCAAAGTATTTTCTCTTCAGCGGTAAGCTTTCTCCGTTCTTCCTCTGGTGGCAAAAAAATCAACAGCTTTCTTCCTCCAATAATATTCTCACAATCTCATGTTTCCTTCTCTTCTTTCTGAGTCTCTTTCTTCTTCAGCTCGTTCATGGAGAGATATGGCTAGGTGTTGAAGTTTCTTTTTTTCTTGAGAAAATAACCCAGCCGACCCTCTTGACTCGGCGGTTTTCCCGGGTTATGGCTGAGTTACCCCGGTCCAGACTGATTCGCACTGGGCTATTTTCCCCATGTTTCTAATACTGACCCAGACCGGACATGTGATCGGTTCACCTGTTTCTGGTCTAAGCTGGCCGGTCTGGTCCAATTTTTTGTACCATGGAGCTTCCATATTGGAAGTTTTTATATGTAAGACATTTTCTTGATGTGATGCATATAGAAAAAAATGTCTGTGATAGTCTAATTGGCACGCTGCTCAATATGCAAGGGAAAAGCATGGATAATGTGAATGCTAGGTTGGATTTGGTTAACCTGGGAATCAAAGAAGAGTTGGCTCTGGTTGAGTAAGGGCACCGCAACGACTTATACTCTGTCGAGGAAAGAGAAGAAGTTATTTTGTGAGTTTCTCAAAGGAATTAAAGTTCTAGAGGCTATTCTTCAAATATAAAGAATCTTGTTTCAGTGAAAGAGTTGAAGCTAAAGAACCTTAAATCTCATTATAGTTATGTGCTTATACAGAATTTTGTATCGGTTGGTATACGGTCAATCTTACCCAAAAAAGTAAGAAATTTCATAACTAAACTGTGCTTGTTCTTCAAGTTGATTTGCAGTAAAGTGGTTGATTGCAAAGGCTGATTGTTTGTACTCTGTGTGAATTTGAAATGTATTTTCCACCTTCCTTTTTTGACATTTTGGTCCATCTAGCTATACACTTAGTGAAAGAGGTTCAATTGTGCGGTCCAGTGTACCTGAGATAGATGTATCCGAATGAGCAATTTACAAAAATTTTAAAAGGGTATGTGAAAAATAGATATCGACTAGAGGGGTTTATAGCTGAGTGTTGTTAGACCTCATGTTTTGATGATAAGAAAAGAATGGTATGAAAAAGAATTGATTAATAAATATGTTTGAACAAAGTAATAACAGGGATAAGCATCACTTGAAGTAAGCATTGGAATAATGAGGAAAGACCAAGAGAAAATGCTGAGAAACTTGAGCAGGAGCAATTTTTCTAAGGCATTACTCGAGTACGTACTTGAGTAATGAGACAAAACTTGAAGTAACCAGAGGCACCTTCCAGTAACCTGCCAACGTTACTCGAGTAAGTACTCGAGTAATAGTGTAAAAGTTTTCAAGTTGCTCTCGGCCTGCCAATGTTACTCGAGGAGCCACTCGAGTAACCAGATAAATACTTGGAGTTGCTCTCGGCCTGCCAATATTACTCGAGTAGGTACTCGAGTAACCATGTAAAAGTTTTCAAGTTGCTCTCGGCCTGCCAATGATACTCGAGTATGTACTCAAGTTACCCTGTTTCAGTAAATGTGATGCTCTTGGCACTTTGTACCACTGCCAATGTTACTCGAGTAGCTACTCGAGTAACTCACTAAGGTAAACACAAAACCTGAAGGTAGTACTCGAATAACTTGATCTAATTTTATTTCATTTTCCTCGAGTCATTACTCTAGTATGCAAGTATATAATGTTTTATTTTAAGTGGATTACTCGAGTATGTACTCGAGTATGCAGAGTTATGTTTGAAGGAAAACCTCAAGTCATTACCCGAGTAAGTTATGCACAAAAAGTAAGTTTACTCGAGTATGTACTCGAGTAACAAGGTAATCAAACTTGAAGTGCTCTCAGCCTTGAATTCCTGCCAACATTACTGGAGTAAAGCATCGAGTAACCAAAAGATTATTTGAAGGTTTACTCGAGTTGGTACCCAAGTAACCTATAAAGTTATTAGTGCATTACTCGAGTAGGTACCTGAGTAAACAACTATTTCCAAAGGTTTGAAATTTAGTTTATTCCATGCACTACCCGAGTAATCTTATTCTTGTGTGCTGACTTGCAGTTCATCAAGTTTTTCCTGATGATACTCGAGTAGGTACTTGAGTAACCTTAAATGAATACTCGAGTAACTACTCGAGTATGCAAGTCCAGAAACTTATAAATCATTCCAACGTTCATTGATTTGTTTCCTATATGATTAACCTTTCATTGTATTAGTATTCTTAGCTTATTTACAGATAAACAATGAAGATATCTTACCAAATATGGAAAGTCAAATGCAACGTTCAAATGTCACCGACCGCCACCTACCACAAACGGATGTTTTTCAAATACTGGAAAAGTCAATAGTGGCTACGCACGCTCTAACGGACATGAAGAAAAATGTTCCAACAATCATTACCAATGTATCTATAAATATGGGAACATCTAAACAGAGAAAATACAACAAGAACACACACGAACGTATCATCAAGTTTATTACTCTGTTTTACATCATATTTGTAATTCTATGCTTCAGTGATTCTTATTCACTCTGTGAGAGAGATATTTCATTCAAACTCAATATTTGTTATTGAGATTACTTAAGGTTGTAGAACCTTGAGTTGTGATTGGATTACAACTTGTAAGGGGGAGCGAGTGTCCAGGTAAAGGAACTTGCTTGTACTGAGGTGCCAAGAACCCACTGAATCTTGGAAGTTATAGTGAAACTCTTAGAGAAGCTCTGAAGACTGGACGTAGGTCAAAGTGGTTGTGATCGAACCAGTATAACTCCCGGTGTACACTTTGGTGATATTTCTCCTTCCTCCTTACTGTTTTAATTTCACTGTCAAATTTTATATTTGCAATGAAATTTTAGTATCACCCAATTCACCCCCCCTCTTGGGTGAAACGCTTGCTCTAACATTTGGTATCAGAGCGTAGGTCTTCTTGTTAAGATTTAACAGCCTAAGAAGGATCCAATGGCAAGCATGGGTGAAGGAATTCTTCCTGGCGGAGCATCCATCACTAGACCTCCAGGTTTCAGTGGCGAACACTTTTCTTTCTGGAAAGCAAAGTTCAGAGTATTCGTGATGGCTACTGAATATGGACTATGGGATGTAATTGAGAGTGGAAACTATCAACCTACAAAGATTATAGAATCTCAGAAAATTCCCAGACGCCAGCGGAATATGATGAGAATGACAAGAAACTTATCACTCTCAACAGCAAGGCAATTCTAATGTTACAAAGTGCTTTGAGTCAGAGTGAATATTTCAGAATTTGCACACTCCCAACAGCAAAGGAAATGTGGGAAGCTCTGGAAATTGCCCATGAAGGAACTTCAGGAATAAAGGAGAATCGAATCAACACCTTGATCACTGAATTCGATCTACTTCGAATGAAATCAGGTGAGTCAATTTCTGAATTCGAACTTAGATATACTCATCTTGTTAATCAACTTGCAGCACTTGGCAAAGTCTATGATCAACATACCCAAGTACGAAAGATTCTGAATATTCTTTCTAAAGAGTGGGAGGCCAAAGTCACTACGATAGAAGAGGCAAAAGGAGAATCAATGAGATCAGTTGCTTCTCTATTTGGAAGCCTTTCTGAATATGAAAGAAAATTAAAGTTCAAACGGGAACTAGATGACATCGGTGACAAAAGAAAGAAAGGTCTAGCACTAAAAGCAAAAGAAGAAAATCAAGATGAGGATGAGGAGTTTGATGATGATGAAATGGGCTTAATCATAAAACGATTCAAAAAGTTCTACAAGAAAGGTCAAGGCTTCAAACATTTTCAAAAAGGAGGAACTAGCAACAAAGATCATATTATTTGCTACGAATGTGGAAAACCATGACATATCAAATCAGAACGTCCAGAACTGAATCAAAAGAGCAAAGAAAAGAGAAAAGGCAAATTCTTCAACAAAAAGAAGGCCTTCGTATCTGCTATATGGGGTGACAGCTCCTCAGACGAGGAAAGTGATGAGGAAGAAGTAGCTAATATATGTCTTGTTGCTCAAGAAAAAACAGAAGAAGAGGTAAATGATTTTGAACCTACCTATGATGAATTACTGTCTGAATATAATGCCTTGCATTCTGAATTCATCAAAGTAGTTAAATATTTGGTTGTTTTCAAAAAGAAAAATAAAGCTCTTGAAATTGAGATTAAAGAACGTTTAGAAAATGATTGTGAAAACTGTTCTTCTTTGAAAAAGAAAAACATTGATCTCACAAAAACTCTTGAAAAATTTACACAAGGGAGTGAGATGCTAAATGTTATTTTAAAAGCTCAACGATTTATAAATGATCGATCTGGAATTGGATATGATCCAAAATCAAATAGAAGGAAAGGTAGAAAGAAAGCAGGAGGTAAGTCTTACTTGAATTATTTCCAGCATTCCGTGCATACATCAAATCCTTTTGCATTTTGTAACTACTGTAATAGAAAAGGACATTATACTTCTTCATGCATTCATAAGAAGAAAGGAACAATAGGAACCTACAAATGGGTACCTAAAGGTTCATATGTTCAGAAAATTATTTGTACTAACCCAAAAGGACCCAAAAAGATGTGGGTACCTAAGACTTAGTCATTTGATTGCAGGTATGTCTCAAAGCATCCAAAAATAGCTAGTGATACATAGATAGTGGATGCTCTAGACATATGACTGAAGATTTTGAAAGTTTTACCACATTGCAACCTAAGGAAGGTGGAAAGGTAAAATTTGGAGGAAATCAATCTGGAAGGATAGCAGGAATTGGTGAAATCAAAAATGACAAAGGAATACAAGTCAAAGATGTATATTATGTTAAAGGCTTCTGTCACAATTTGCTAAGCGTAAGTCAAAGTACAGATAAAGACAACTGGGTAATATTTGACTCAGAAGAATGCTTAATTATCAACAAAAATGACTTACAACTTGATAAGAAGAATATCAAGGCTAAGCTCAGAACAAAAAGGGAAGGTAACTGTTATACTCTAGATATTAGTAGAAATGAATCTGAAAATTGTTTTCTGAGTAATGCCGATGAAAGTTGGCTATGGCATAAGAGATTGGCTCATGTCAATATGCATCAACTAGGCAAACTACTCAAAAAGGATTTAGTTCTTGGATTACCCAAAGTAAATTTCAAAAATGACTTGATTTGTGATGCATGTCAAAAGGGTAAACAAACTAAATCATCTTTCAAATTGAAAAATGAGATTTCAACAAATAGATCGCTACAATTATTACATATGGATTTAGTTGGTCCAGCAAGAGTAAAAAGTCTTGGTGGTAACTTATATTCATTGGTCATTGTTGATGACTTCTTTAGATTTACATGGGTTATTTTTCTATCATTAAAGGATGAGACCTTTGAAGAATTTATTGTTTTTGCCAAGAAAGTGCAAAATGAGAAAGGTATGTCCATTGCAGGTATTAGAACCGATCATGGTGGAGAATTTGAAAATCAAGGCTTTGAAGAATAGTGTGATACTAATGGCATTGATCACAATTTCTCTGCTCCAAGGACACCTCAACAAAATGGAGTCGTGGAACGTAAGAACAGAGTGCTTAGTGAAATGGCTAGAGCAATGTTAAATGAAAAGGACGCGTCTCAAGTGTTTTGGGCTGATGCTATGAGTACAGCATGCTACATTTCAAATAGAGCCTATATCAAAACAAAACTTGGAAAGACACCATAGGAGCTATACAAAGGAAGAAAGCCAAACATTGCTCATCTACACATCTTCGGTTGTAAGTGTTTTATTCATAATAATGGTAAAGATAACTTAGGAAAATTTGATTCTAAAACTGATGAAGGAATTTTCCTAGGATATTCTAACCGAAGTAAAGCATATAGAGTTTTCAATAAAAGAACATGTGTTGTTGAAGAATCAATTCATATTGTATTTGATGAATTTGAATCCTCTGACAAAACCATTGATGAAGAACAAGAAGTTGTTTTAAATCAAGAAAATGGTCAATCTCCTTCTAAGTCTCTTATTCCAGAAGTTAATGAAACTAAGGAAGAAGAGCAACCACTAAGTCAACCTAAAGCCTGGAAATACAATAGAAGTCATCCCTTAGATCAAGTCATAGGAGATGTGAATGAAGGGATCAAAACTAGAAATAAAATTTTCAATGAAGTAAGTTTTTCTGCATTCATTTCTGAGATTGAATCTTCTAACATTGATGAAGCCCTATCAGACAATGATTGGGTTATAGCAATACAAGAAGAACTAAATCAATTTGAGAGAAATCAAGTTTGGGATTTGGTACCCCGACCCAAGGATCATCCGATCATTGGAACTAAATGGGTATTCAAGAACAAACTCGATGAATCTGCAATTATTGTCAGAAACAAGGCAAGGTTGGTGGCCAAAGGCTATAATCAGGAAGAAGGGATTGATTATGAGGAAACGTATGCTCCAGTGGCTAGATTGGAAGCTATACGTGTACTCTTAGCTTTTGCATGCATCAAAGGATTCAAACTCTATCAAATGGATGTAAAGAGTGCATTTCTAAATGGTTACATCATGGAAGAAGTGTATGTAGAACAACCTCCAGGTTTTGAGGATGTTACTAAACCTGACCATGTTTTCAAACTCAAAAAGGCTTTATATGGTTTAAAACAAGCCCCTAGAGCCTGGTATGAAAGGCTCAGTAAGTTTCTTATTGATCAAGGTTTTGTACGGGGAAAAGTTGATACAACACTCTTCATAAAACGAAAACACAATGATATTTTAATTGTTCAAATATATGTTGATGACATTGTTTTCGGTGCTACTAATGAATCTCTATGTAAGGAATTTTCTAAGATAATGCAGGGAGAATTTGAGATGTCAATGATGGGAGAATTGAATTGCTTTCTTGGTTTGCAAATCAAACAAAGAAAGAATGGAATATTCATATCTCAAACAAAGTATTTAAAAGAGCTATTGAAAAAGTATGGAATGGATGAAGCAAATGGCACTGACACGCCTATGAGCTCAACAACATTGCTTGATGCTGATGTCAAAGGGAAAGACTACAACATCACAAAATATAGAGGAATGATTGGATCATTACTCTATCTCATGGCAAGCAGACCAGACATCCAATTTAGTGTTGGCATATGTGCAAGATATCAATCAGCACCAAAGGAATCACATGCTGAAACGGTCAAACGAATCTTTAGATATCTTGCTGACACACCCGAATTGGGTCTGTGGTATCCCAAAGGAAGAAGTGAATATCTTGTTGCATATTCAGATTCAAATCATGGAGGATACAAGACAGACAGAAAGAGCACCAGCGGACAAGGACAATTTCTTGGAGGATCTCTTGTATCATGGTTTAGCAAGAAACAAAATACAATGTCTCTTTCATCAACGGAAGCTGAATATGTTGCAGTCTCAAGTTGTTGTGCACAAGTGATATGGTTAAAACAACAACTACAAGATCTTAGTATTTATCTCAAAGAAATACCAATCTATTGTGATTATACCAATACGATAAGCTTGGCAAAGAATCCAGTTCAACACTCTAGAACCAAGCATATCGATGTCAGACATCACTTCATCAGAGATCATGTTCAAAAGAAAGATGTGAAAGTGATATTCATTCCTACTCATCTTCCACTAGCTGAAATCTTCACAAAACCCCTTGCAAAAGATCAATTTCTATACATTAGAAGAGAATTGGGAATGGTAAATCCCAATGAGTTGTAAGTTATTTAAGTTACTCATAATATTAGATGAAGTCATTTGATAATGTTTTGATGATTATTAATTTAAGCATCGGAGTGTATAGAAAATTGTTTTGCAGGAAGGTAGAAATTCTGTTTTGAGAAACAAAAACAGAGGTTATCAGAGGACACATTTACTGGAGTACCAACTTGAAGTTATGACTAACGAAGAAGCATTACCCGAGGAACAACTTGAAGTAAAGTAACACTTTACTCGAGTATGTACTTGAGTAATATACTTCAAAACTGGAAGTAACGGATCAAGTTACTTGGAATTTAAATCTAACGGTTTAGTTACAAAGAAATGAAGAGTCAGAAGTTGAAAAGACAGGTTACCCGAGGCGAGCCTCAAGTAAACTTAAAGCTTACTCGAGTAAGGACTCGAGTAACTGCAAGTCCAGATTTCCAAATTGGAGAAAAACGACTCAAAACTGCTCAAAATTGGTTGCAAATGATCGAGGGAACATACATGGATAATTACAATATTATTCATAAAAGGTACGCAATTTAAATGAATTATTTTAGAGATTTTATGTATGATCACTCGAGTAAGGCCTCGAGTAAAGTCGGGTTTTAGGTCTTTATCTGTCGCAAACTCGGTCATTTCCACAAAATCTCCTCGAGTAAATTACTATACCCTCTTTCAAAAACTTTTCACAATTAATTCCTAGCATCTTTTTGGTCAAAACCCAACAGATTTCATCACCAAAAACCTCCTATTTTGCTCAGATTCTCAGCCTAGCTCGCGTCCCGTGACTCTGTTTTCTCTGAGATTCTCAAATTTCAGTTTTCAATCATTCAGAATGGTGAGAACTAAAAATCTTACCCCCACTGATTCCTCTGAATCCCAACAACAACCTGATCCTCTTTCTTCTCCTCCAACTAAGAGAAGAAAACTTACCCCGAGATCAAAAGCTAAAATCCAACTCCAACCTCAAGTTCAACCGAAACCCAAAGGGGTTGTGATCAAAGAGCCTATTGTTACAAGGGCTCAATCCAAAAAGAGTACCTCTACTGGGAGAGGAAAAAGTGCTAAGTTTCCCTCACCTACTCCCTCTGACTCCTCTACCCCCTCTTTCACACCAAAGCCTTCTAAAAAGCCCAAGTATGACAAGAATGTGGCTAAGGCTATGGCTGGCATTCTAGAGCAGATGGAGAAGGGACAATCTTCAAAGAAGTCCAAGTTGCCAGAAGAGGAGATCACTGACCCCCCTAAAGGGTTCAATGTCAGCAAGCTAGTGGAGTCTCCAAAGTACCTCACTCAGTTCTCCAGAAGGAAAGTGTGCAAGACACACTTTGTGGATCTCAGGCTACTTCAGGAGGTATTGAAGCATGACCTTAGTCCATATCTAGATCCTTTTATGCCTTGGTTATCCATTAGATTACCTTTCTGCACAAAAGTGATCACACACTTTTACTGTAATCTAGAAATCATAGATGAGCCAAACAGAACCTCAGCTGAGGAAGAGATGACCACCATAGTGAGAGGCCAAAAGATTCTCATATCACCCTCTAGGATTAATTTGTGGTTAGGGATAGAGAACCCCCCAGATGATATTTATTCTCAACTCGAACCAAACCAAATCTTTTCTGTCCTAAAACCTGGAGAGTTAGTTGGCCCTCTAAATTTCAAACCCAGTGATATGTGTGATCATCATAGGGTCCAATGGTACATATATTCTAGGTCCCTTGTGAATAAGGCCAACAACTATACCCACTTCTCTGATAGGGACTTGAGGTGGTTTGCTTCACTTCTCCTGAAGGAACAGAAGGATTTGGGGGAGTATATCTTTTCTGAAATGAAGAGGTATAGGGTGGATGGGAAGGCTACAACACCAATGTCATATCCTTAGATAGTCTCTCTGATCCTGAAAGAAAATAAGATATGGTATTTGGATAGCAAGGAGCCTATTGAGAGGTTGACTCCGGTTGGGAAAAACCAGATTGGGAAATTGAATATTGACATCCCTCTCAAAGGCCCTCTAGAGTCTGGGTCAAAGAAGAAGAAGAAGACTGAGGCTGAGACTAGCAAGATAGATGACATTCAGTCATCGGCTCCAGCTGCCACCATATCATCACCATCCTTCCTTAATGCCACTCTCTAGCACTTCATGGAAAATATGCTGAGAGGATTCCATGTGGATATCGCCAACACGAATGCTAAACTGATAACCCACATGAATATCAAGATGGGAGAGTTGGTTGAGAAAATGGACAAGAGACATGAGGAGTTGCTAGCTGAGCAACGTGCCTAGGGTGAGATTCTGAGATTGATTCTGGCACGATTGGACTCATTGGGTCTCGGACCTTCTACCGGTCTATCTTCTTCTGCACCTCCCTCTAATACTCCTCTTACTGAGGTTGAACCATCTATTCCTCCTGTCTCTAGTCCACTTGAGCTTCAAGCCAAAGATATCCTTTATTCAGTGGATAACCCTGACACCAACGAGACCATACATATTGTCATTGATGATTCTCCTCCTAAACCTCAGCCTGAAACCGCTCCTAAACCTAATCCATCACCTACCCACACTGAGGAAATATCTCCCTCCTCCTCCTCTGAACATCACACTCCAGAGATTGATACCCCTCCAGAGGTTGAGACCACTATGGTTGTCTTCCAACCTTCTCCTATTCCTCCTAAAGATGACATTCATATTCCCCCAGTCAATCTCCCTGAACCAGTATCTTCCAGCTCTTTCGACTCTTCCAGTTCAGATGGTGGCTTAGTCCTTCCTGTGAAGCCCATCTCCATGGTTAAGCCTTCTAGTCCTCCACTTGATTGATGAAGACAAAAAGGGGGAGAAGTGCTTGGGTGTGATTTTGTGGAAGTCTCTGAGTCTCTTTGGGTATTTGGGTGTATATGGGTTCTAGGGAATCTTTTGTTAAAGCTTTTATCTTGTTTTTAAACTTGTTAAGTTTTATCTTGTTATCTTGTAATATACAACTGTTAAGTTTAATGCAAGTTCATTTAAGTTATGATTTCATCTCAAGTCCATTTAAGCTTTAAATTATGATACATTGTTGGACTAATGAAGTTTATTATGTATGCAAGGTGAATATGTTATAATCTCAATATTTTTCAAATCATTGTTTGAATATAAACTTAACAAGGTTTTCAAGATGTGTTTATTTGAGAACTTACTTTCAAAATTTTGTTCAAAATCACTAAGTTTTGTCATCATCAAAAAGGGGGAGAATGTTAGACCTCATGTTTTGATAATAACAAAAGAATGGTATGAAAAAGAATTGATTAATAAATATGTTTGAACAAAGTAATAACAGGGATAAGCATCACTTGAAGTAAGCATTGGAATAATGAGGAAAGACCAAGAGAAAATGCTGAGAAACTTGAGCAGGAGCAATTTTTCTAAGGCATTACTCGAGTATGTACTCGAGTAATGAGACAAAACTTGAAGTAACCAGAGGCACCTTCCAGTAACCTGCCAACGTTACTCAAGTAAGTACTCGAGTAATAGTGTAAAAGTTTTCAAGTTGCTCTCGGCCTGCCAATGTTACTCGAGGAGCCACTCGAATAACCAGGAAAATACTTGGAGTTGCTCTCGGCCTACCAACGTTACTCGAGTAACCATGTAAAAGTTTTCAAGTTGCTCTCGGCCTGCCAATGATACTCGAGTATGTACTCGAGTTACCCTATTTCAGTAAATGTGATGCTCTCGGCACTTTGTACCACTGCCAATGTTACTCGAGTAGCTCACTGAGGTAAACACAAAACCTGAAGGTAGTACTCGAATAACTTGATCTAATTTTATTTCATTTTCCTCGAGTCATTACTCTAGTATGCAAGTATTTAATGTTTTATTTTAAGTGGATTACTCGAGTTTGTACTCGAGTATGCAGAGTTATGTTTGAAGGAAAACCTCAAGTCATTACCCGAGTAAGTTATGCACAAAAAGTAAGTTTACTCAAGTATGTACTTGAGTAACAAGGTAATCAAACTTAAAGTGCTCTCAGCCTTGAATTCCTGCCAACATTACTGGAGTAAAGCATCGAGTAACCAAAAGATTATTTGAAGGTTTACTCGAGTTGGTACCCGAGTAACCTATAAAGTTATTAGTGCATTACTCGAGTAGGTATCCGAGTAAACAACTATTTCCAAAGGTTTGAAATTTAGTTTATTCCATGCACTACCCGAGTAATCTTATTCTTGTGTGCTGACTTGCAGTTCATCAAGTTTTTCCTGATGATACTCGAGTAGGTACTCGAGTAACCTTAAATGAATACTCGAGTAACTACTCGAGTATGCAAGTCCAGAAACTTATAAATCATTCCAACGTTCATTGATTTATTTCCTATATGATTAATCTTTCATTGTATTAGTATTCTTAGCTTATTTATAGATAAACAACGAAGAGATCTTACCAAATATGGAAAGTCAAATGCAACGTTCAAATGTCACCGACCGCCACCTACCACAAACGGATGTTTTTCAAATACTGGAAAAGTCAATAGTGGCTGCGCACGCTCTAACGAACATGAAGAAAAATGTTCCAACAATCATTACCAATGTATCTATAAATATGGGAACATCCAAACAGAGAAAATACAACAAGAACACACACGAACATATCATCAAGTTCATTACTCTGTTTTACATCATATTTGTAATTCTATGCTTTAGTGATTCTTATTCACTCTGTGAGAGAGATATTTCATTCAAACTCAATATTTGTTATTGAGATAACTTAAGGTTGTGGAACCTTAAGTTGGGATTGGATTACAACTTGTAAGGGGGAGCGAGTGTCCAGGTGAAGGAACTTGCTTGTACTGAGGTGCCAAGAACCCACTGAATCTTGGAAGTTATAGTGAAACTCTCAGAGAAGCTCTAAGGACTAGACGTAGGTCAAAGTGGTTGTGACCGAACCAGTATAACTCCCGGTGTACACTTCGGTGATATTTCTCCTTACTCCTTACTGTTTTAATTTCACTGTCAAATTTTATATTTGCAACGAAATTTTAGTATCACCCAATTCACCCCCCCTCTTGGGTGAAACGCTTGCTCTAACAAGTGTTACATAGTTGAAGAAGCAAGTGACTTCTGTGCTGATTTTTTTATCAAATGTTGGCCCTGTAGGGATCTTGAAGTCTCATCAAGATGGGCGAAGATCAGGGAAAGAAACGAGTAGGAATGATGCAATCAGGATATATGTGACTTAATGGGAGCAAGCCCACTTGTATGTGCTACATAACATTGATGATGTTGAATCGTATGTTGAAGAACATAAGGATGCTCTTCGATTAGTACATGGTGAGAGGAATGAAAATTTGATAACAAAAGAGCACAACGACATTTTCCAACTTGGTTAAAAAGAAGCATTAATGATGAGGTAGAGAGGAATCCTGATTTAGTTTCTGAAAACTTAATATGGCTATTGAATAGACCAAATTTAAATGTATTGTCTTACAATGGTTATGCAATCAACGGTTACACATTCTACATATAAGAACATGATACAAGGAGCACGATGTAGAATAGCAGGGTAACACTTGTTGCTAATTCATGGCACAGATCCAATGCCAAAGACGTACACCCTACTATGCAACAATATCATACTTTGGTGTAATTGAACGAATATGGGAGTTAGATTACACTATGTTGAGGGTCCTTGTATTCATATGTAAGTGGATTAACAACAACAGTGGATTGCGGATAGATGATTTAGGGTTTGTTCAAGTGAATCTTTCTAAAGTTTGGTATAAAGATGATTCTTTCATTTTAGCATCACAGGCTCAACAAGTATTTTTTATTCCGGATCCTTCTAAGAAGAATTGGTCCATTGTACTTCCATCGAACAAGAATCATCAAGAACAAGTTGATGATGAAAGTAATGAATATTTGAATATTCCTGAGGTTGATCTCTCCTTTGAAATGTTGTGGTCAAAATATATTGATATAGATGAAGATGAAAATGAAGATGAACCCTTATATATGAGACATGATCATAAAGAGGTGACTTGGATTTTAAATCAAACAAAAAAGAGGAAAAGATGATAATGAGTGCCTTAGTTTTTTGCCTTGTATGTTATATTACATGCATTCATATATTTCAACATAATTTACTTTCATTGCCATGATTATCAAATGCATCCTCTGATGTTTTGTTTGGTTTATTTAACTTGTAGGAAATGGATCCTCACACCAGAGACGATATTGTTCCTATCGAACATGATGATTAGGCACCATTTGAGGCTGAGATGGCCAGGGGCAGGACCGTAATGAAAAAACTTATCAAACTAAGGAGTAACGACATTAGGTTAGAGCTTCAGTGGAATGAAAAGGGAAATCCAATCGGACCGAATGCCAGCAACTTTATTAATTACATTGGGATGTTGATCAGAGAAAGCATCCCCATTACTATTTTAGATTGGCACTGTGTAAAGAAAGATTATGGAGATATGCTCTTCGATTCTGTCAAGGTAAACATTATTTTCTTTATTATTCTCGTTGTTTTGTATCATGAAATTACAATCTAAGAAATTATATATGGTTTTTCTTCTAGTCTTACTTCATAATTGAAGAAGATAAAGAGAAATTCGTGCTACGAAAATGCAGCAGACATTTGAGAAATTTTTGCTCCGCTCTTATCAAATTCTTCTTGCGGGATGACAATGATATTGTCATTCATATATTGTCGGAGATGTACGGTGGGATCATAACTCAAGAGCAGTGGGAAAAGTTTATGGGCTCACATTACTCCGCAGTTTACGGTAATATAATATTATCCTTTACCGGTACATGAAAGGACATGTCTCGTATGTAGTAGTAATTAATATTTATTGATATGAATCATTTGGATCTAAACAGGAAAGAAGTGAGCGAAATCACGAAAACGCATCCAACATGCCATATTGGTACATGAAAGGATCGGTCTCTTATGCAATGTTAGAGCAACAATTAGTAAGAACTAATCATTATTTCATATGAATATAATATATATGACTAATTTTTAACTACAACTAACTTTGATATACAGCTACAAGAATCACATTCTGATGATGTCACATAGATACCTCAGCATGATTTGTGGCTGGCAGGTTACACGAACAAAAAAGCTAAAATTCCCAGCGAACAAGCCAGACAAGTTGCCGAATATTGTGTAAGTAGAGTGGATTATACATACAATAAACATTTAGCTTTACTTAACAAATTCTATTTTATAGTAATTAATATTGTTGTAATTCTTGTTGTGATAGCGCTTAAAGACGCAGGAGCAGCCAGACTTGGCGTATTATGTTGGTCATGATGATTTGCTCAGCAGAGCGCTTTGAGCTCCTGAGTATGATGGTCGTGTTTAAGGTACTGGTTTTGCAATAACCCAAACATCGTACTACAGACCCAAAAAGTGAGCCATAAAAAATGACTTACTACAACTACAGGAGCAAATTTCTAACTACAAGCATCACGTAGACTAAAGGATTAGTGGCTATGAGCATCAAGTAGAGCAATTCACTGATCATATACATTTGATGCAATAGCAAAACGCATTATTAAGGCGCAAATTGAGGACTTACTACAGTCTAGGCCAACACCAAGTCTAGTGTGTGACAGCACGAGTGCGTGGGATAGTTGGCCCTCTATGCCTAAAGTCCCTATTCATTTGGTAATTAATTTCTTCTCCACTTCACTTTTTGGTACGTTATACATTAGTGTACTTTAATATATTTAACTTTATTTTTCATAAGGGCGAATCGGATTGCAAGTTGCCCGTCAATGATTCTTTCAAGCACGCGGTTGATGTCGATGTGGCCTACAACACCAAAAGTAATATCTTACATAATTCACCATTGCCGCTGAACACACTCAGAGTTAGGGTCGATGTATACACAATTGATGATGCCCCCTTACCAATCCCTTCTTTGGATGAAGCAACAATAGTGAAAGATATCATCGGTAGTTATGTTGCATGGCCAATAAGTCTGATTAAGCCACATGAAAAGGTAGTCAATTTACAATTCCTTTTACCTTTTCTATACACTTCTGTCTAAAACCACATTATTTAATTTTATTATATTTTTAGGTTGCTGCTCATCCTAAAGGAAAATGAATTGAAGGGCGTGCGATGAATTCAAAGTGTTCATCAACCGAATATAAGTCCCAACCCTCAACCAGTAATCGAAGCAACCGACAGATGCCCTCATATCACCAACAATTGGCGTCAATGGTTCCAGCTTTGATTAGTCGAGGAGGTCAGTCAATACGTTTTGATATCGACATCTATCATGCAGTTATAGATGATCATGTTGATGGTAATGTGCTGAACGATGTGCTTAGTCGTGATTGGCTTAGTGTGATGGCCATCAACATATAGATTATGTACTTTATCATTATCGTCTACATTGTTATTATTATTATTCATCATTAATTTGATTGTTGTTTTAATGACATTGTTTATTTTCTATAAAGGCACTTGTACCATGATCTGTTACTGCACACGAAATGTGTGTATAGATTCATATTTGTCAGCCCACGCCTCCTTGGCCAGCATAGATTAGATGTGGAAGCACTATCTAATGTAATGATGTTAGAGACATCTTCATGTGAATAGCAACCCCTAATATGCTTTTTATCATGCCATACAATCCGAGGTAAGTTATTTGCGACAGTATTTTAATGTATGTTTTTTATTCTTCTACTTTTACTATAACATGATTGTCGAAGTAAAATTTCAAAATATTTTAGGGGACATTGGATTTTGATTGTTATCTGTCTAGTGGTTGCTGGAGTCCCCGGGATTTACTATTTGGATCCTATAAAGACCAGTTATCCAGACAACCGGCGTGATTTGAAGATTATAATCAATAAGTAAGTGCATGAGTGTATGTGTAATATTTGTCATTATTGAATTACCAAAATTAATCAGTCACCACTTGTTTTGTTAGTACATTTACCGCTTACCAAAGCAACATTAGATTGAGCTATTCTACACACAAAGACCCAGCCAATAGCTATCCCTGGAGGAAGATTGCGGTACTTATATATATAAATTTAATTACTCCAATTTTGTTATTAAAAAATGTTTCTTCAAATGTTTACTTAACTATTTTATTGTATTGTCAGTGACCATTCCAACCAAACAATAATGATTGCGGTTATTATATTATGAAATTTATGAAAAATGTAGTTACTCATAATAATATTTCTGTTCCTACACAAGTAAGTTCTTTTTACTTGCAGTTACTATGTTTTAAATTTAATTGACAAGTGTCAAGTTAATTGATTTTTAGTGATTTTAATTTTTTTTTGTGTATGCTTTTTATGTAGTATTATGAAGATCAACGTTGTGACCAATTGACTGACTAAAAAATAAATGAAATCATTGAAGAATGGTGTGAATATATGATCAAGGAATTAGCTAATATTTAGGTACATACGTAGATTGTTTCTTGCATATTCATCTTGGTTGTATATGAATTAATTGTACATTAAAATTATTTCTTGCCTACATTCTACATATATAGGTACTTACAATTAGTTGTTCTTATTTGATATGTTGTAATCAAATTACATTAGTACTGGTTTTATGATTTAATTATTTTGATTCGAGTTATTCCATTCTAATTTGGTGTGATTCTGACTTGGGTTTTTGCTACTGTGAATTTGTAAAATGTAAATTGCTGTAGATTGAATGCGTATGGTTAAAAAAAATGTACCTCCAATGGCCTTCCCCTGGGAAGCGCCATTGGAGGTATCTATCAACTCCAATACCTCCAACGGCCCTTCCCTTGGGAAGCACCGTTGAAGATAGTATACTTCCTCCGGCACTTCATTGCATAAGTGCCATGGCTTTGTATTTAAAAAAAATTAAATACTGAATCTATGGCATTTATGTATATTCAAGAAGCGTCGTAGCTTGTTATAATGGCGTTGGGAGCTACGGCGCTTCCTAAGCACCATCGTGTTCTCTAAATTAAGCGTTATAGCTCATATTTTTTGTAGTAGTGAAACAAGACAAAACAAAATTGAGGAACACACAGAAAATGTCATGTAATCAAATGCACCACATTTATATTTGAAGGGAGAGTACGTAAATTAAAACATGAGCGAGTATCAGCTCACTAATCAAGAAAGAGCAAAGCCAAGCAAGTGATGAACGCCTCTGCCATAATATTATTATATTCTTTTATGAATCTCATTATATGAACAAGCAGGCAAGGTGTTGCTTACATATTTGCTCCACTTTTGATCATCGGGACAAGAAAAATGAAGGGGAGATAATATATGTTGGTGCCTCTATCTCATAAAAGAGATGCTCCTTGGCAAAGATGAAAACCTTCAAGATACAAAACACATCCTGCAAGAGAAAGAAATAACTTTTTAGAAAAAAGTGTCTTTCCCCCCTTCGCCCCAAAGATACTTTTAAAATGATCACATGTGTGTTTGTCATCACTTATTTTTAGGCAATAAATTCTTATTACGTAAGTCGAGATAAAAATTCTCTCATATATTTACCTCGTATACCGTAAATCACGATTTATATACACTTATTGCCCAAAAATAAGCTACTCTAAACGAGACATCGGATGAAAAATTGGAATGGAATGTATCTTTCAAATTCCCTTACATGCCTGCCCTCTATAATTTCTCTGTTGCCCTCTTTTACCAAAATCATTATTCAGACCAAGGAACAAAAGGACGGTAGAAACAATGATATATAACTAATGTTCACAAATTTGACATCAAAATGAGGATTGAGCAGACAACATAACAATCATAGGCCACAAATAGCATAAGCTTCTTCCGCGTGATTAAGACCCAAAGAGAAAAGAAGACTCTTGCTTATATGCAAATGTGCATGCCTCTATCTCAAATAGAGATACACATTGGTGCAATGATTCTTCTAAGAAGTCATGATGAGATCAAGCAAAGAAATCATGGTTTGCTACTTTTGGTTCCTCTTTCCTTCCCTCACATGCCTCTCATCTCACAATTTTTTGGAGTCTTTTCTCTTACAATTTCGTTTTGTCTCCCAATTTTTGCCTGTCCTTTTCTTTAACCCTTGGTCCTTATTTATGGTATCAAAGCAAGGTTTTTCTATTGATAAAATTTTCTAATTCGACCCAATTACTATCAATGAGAGATTTTTTAAATTTTAAATTTTTTTTTATATTTTATATTAATAAAATTTCCTAACTTGAAACTCAATCACCATCAATGAGTGATTTTTTCTAATTTTTGTTTTTTGATTTTTTTTTACTTTTCCCAATGAGATTTCCTAATTTAAACCTATCAAATATTAACAAAAATGAGAGTTATTTTTTATCTTTTTAAATTTCTTATTTTTCTACTTCACAATGACTCCACAATAAATTTTTTAGGGTAAAGGTGCATTCAGCACTTCGATTTATTTTTGGAGGTGCAATCAGCACTCTAAAGTATGATAGCATCATAAACTATTTTTGAAGGTGCAATAATCACCCTAAAGTATTTAAGGATGCTGATATTTTTTTGAAGGTGCAATCAGTACTCTAATATATTAAAAATGGAGCAATTACACTCATTCACTAACAGAATACTAACTCTATTTACTGAAACACTCTTTTCTTTTCTCTTTCATTGATCTTAAATCTCAAACCTTGAGTTAATATGATATTAATGAAGGGGTACAATTGCTCTATTTTTAATACATTAGGGGCAAAATTGCACCCTTAAATACTAAAGGAAAGGATGAATATGTTGAAGATCGATGAAAGATGAAAGGAAAAAGTGTGTCAGTAAATGGAGTTAGTATTCCATTAATGAAGGAGTGTAATTGCTTCATTTTTAATACATTAAGATGTTGATTGCACCTCCAAAAATACTTTAGTACCCTTAAATACTTTAGGATATTGATTGCACCTCTAAAAATACTTTAGTACCCTTAAATACTTTAGGATATTGATTGCACCTCTAAAAATAGATTAGGGTATTGGATGCACCTTTTGCCCAATTTTTTAATCTGAATATCAATAAGCATCAGTAAAATGAATTAATTTGAAATTTTTTGCCATTTATTACAAACCTCAATTGCAAAACAGTCACCATTAATGATGATCATTTTTCAAATTTCAATTACAGTCCAATCTTCATCAATGTCATTTGTTTATTAATTTATATGTGCAAGTATTAAGGAGGATTTTTTTTTTCTTTTTACATACATGTTTTAATCTTTTTATTATTTTTGAGTGGGGTTTGGGCTGACTTCATATAAAATCAACGTATAGTTGAAATAATCCTTTTTAGAAAAAAACTACCCTAACCTAACTTCTCCCCATAGTAAAATGAGACTTAAATACCCACACACCTCACCATATTCACTTGGACTTAGATCCCACAACCTCACATTTAAAGAGGCTATGTGTTACTACTTGAACGAAAAGCTCTTGGTTTGAAATTATCTAGCTAGTCAACTTTAAGTGATTATAGAAATGAAAATAATTTCTTAAAAAATCAAGGCTTCAGAGGAATTACTATTACTAAATAAGATCTATATTGTTTTTTTATAACACTCGCACCCTATTTTCCTTTCCCATAGGAAGGCCATCACGCAAGCGTACAACCGCAGGTTGAGCCTATGATCTCCTCATGACTGAGGAGAGTTATGGTAGCATGAAAATGATAAGGTGGAAAGCAGAATTGGGAGTGGAACCCAATTTTTGTACGTTTGATAGGGCTAAAGTCACTCCCCTAAAAAAAATGAGTTTCATAAAAAATAATAAAAGTGAGTTTCATTAACCACCTCTAAGAACTGGGTTCCATGAAAGTCTAAACTCTGACCATTTTATCCTTACCTTCTCTTATAAAAAAAAAATGAAGGACGACGGTGGATGTAGATGATGATGAAGGCTGATGACGGCGACTGAGTATGTCGTGAGGACGACGTTGAAGGTAGACGACACTTCTCCCTTCAATCTGACATTTGTCTCCTCTTCTCCTACTTCAGATCAAAGGTGATAACGGAGGACGGTGAAGGAAGATGACGCTTCTCTCTTCAATCTAATATTTGTCTCCTCTTTCTCCTACTTCAGAGCCGAGGCAACGATAGACAGTATTTCGCTCAGATCTGAACAAGTGACAGCAAGCTCAACTCTCTACCCTCTTTCCATTTTCAACAACGGCGTTCAATCTCTGGTTCGGTAAGTTTTGATTTTGTTTTCGCCATTTTCACTTATACCCTCAATCTTCGGTTTGATTTTATTTCTGCTGTCAAAGTGACAATGGTGGCAAGAGATTTTTTATTCAATGGAGATTGACGATTGCTGATCATTTTTTAGATTCTTAAGGCAAGAGATTAGTTTCGGTTTTGATTATTTTTTCTGGTTTGATTTTTTGCTTGAAGTGTGTAAATGTTCTTCGATTTTGGTTCATGTGTTTCCAAAGGTGGTGCCCCCATTTGCGTTCGTTCACTCTGTTCACTGCCATTCACTCCATTCTCCGATGCTAATGGCTGCCATGGATGGAGGCGGAGGTTTGCAAATGATGAGAAATTATTGGGTGCACTGAGAGCACCATGTCACTTGAACACTGACCACTGAAATTGTACCAACTCAATGGGTGTCAATCTACATGTCATCTTACGTGGCTTTTTTAAATTTAAACTGTTTTATTGAAAAAATCTCTAACACACTGCTTTTCTATCTCTCATCATCGCCACACATCACTCATAATTTTTCTCTCTTCTCCCACAGCTCTCCCCTCCTTCCTTGTTTCATCTCACTCTCCTTCCTCCTTTAATTTCCCTAAAATCACAATGGAGTTATTTATATACACAAGTCTTACACTAATCACTGATGACCTGTGAGCACTCTGTTAAGCACTCTAGCATTATTTTCATTGTATTTTCAATAGAACCTTTTGTGCAATCTCTACTTCCCTGCAAGCTGTGCAGGGGAAGATGTCATTGCGGTGGGCGAAGAAGTGGTTGTAATCGGTGGCGATATCATATTCCGGGCACGACACACACGGTTTTTTCCTGAGAGATCCAGTGCCTGCGATTCGGAAGCAGAGGAAATAGCAGTGCAGGCAGAGGATTGAGACGTTCCCTGAAGAAAGAGCCTTACGGGTTTTGAACTTGGGATGAGAAGGAGAAGGTTGCTGTGAGTGCGGAACAGGGGATACCTTGCATTTCTTTGAAGAAGACTTTCGAGCACCTTGTTCGGCCAATTCACCGCCGGAGGCTCCGGCGATAGTGGAGCAGCCTCAGTTTTTGCCTTTCCTTGTGGCTTTCTCTCTTTCTCCTTGTTGCCTGGACTAGCTTATCAGTTAGAGAGTGGGATTTTCGTCTTATATCCAAGATTCCAAGGTCAGACAAAGCGAGAAATTAAGGGAGAGGGGTTTTGAAAAATTGAAGGGATAAATAGGCTGATTGAATAAGAATGGGGAGGGAAGGATGATGAGAGAGAAGCTGGCCGGTGATTCTGGGGAAACTAAAGGAGGAAAGAGAGTGAGATGAAACAAGGAAGGGGGGAGAGATATGTTTCGAGAAGAGAGAAAAATTTTGAGTGATGCTGGGGAAGGATGAGAGGGAGAAAAAAGCAGGGTGTAAGAGATTTTTTCAATAAAACATGTTAAATTTAAAAAAAGCTACCTAAGATGACATGTAGACTGAGGAGTTGGTACAATTTCAATGGTCATTGTTCAAGTGACGTGATGCTCTCAGTGCACTCAAGAATTTCTTTGCAAATGATAGGGAGTCGGGGGTGTTGGACAGTTTTATTTTTTTAAAAAATAATGATAATAAGGGCATTTTTCCCTTTTCATAGAAATAAACATCCATATATACATTAATTAAAAATTATATCTCACCTTTTGTTAACATACCAAACACATTTTTAAAACTCATTTCTACTTCCAGTTCTAATTCAAATTCCACATTCACTTTTACTTCCACTTCTATGAAAAACTTTTTGATAATATCAAACGAGGCATTAATGTTATGCCACCTAGCCCAATGGGCTCTTACTATTAAATAATATATACTATATCCGGTTCTAAATATAAAACATAATTGATTTTTTTTGAAGAGATTAAGAAAATTAAATAAATTACTTTAAGACACTCTTGGGTCTTTAATATAAAATTTATTTAACTAATTTAATTAAATTAAGGAAGTTAGTTAATATGATATGTATTTTCTAAAACACTCTAATTACCTTCCTTAATTCCTTTCTACATTAGGAAAAAATTGACAAATATGAAAATTTTATCTTATAATTAAGATCGAGATCAACTCCCTAAATATGTCTTATATTAAAAACCGGAGGAGTATTTATTAAATTTTTTTCTCTAAACTAATTTACCTAACTTATAAATTAATATATATTCTAATGATACATAATATATATTATAATTAAATAATTTATTTTACTTCGTTAATATTTTAAAAAATGGCAACTTTGTATATTTCGGACCTGAGGGAGTTCAAAAAAAAAAAAAAGGACAAAGCAAAAAGGGAAGCGCATTGAATTGAATTCAGCAGCCGTCCGAGAAACAATAATCCACACTAACATTGTTTTCTCATTTAATTTTAGGATGTATAATAGGTTTTTTTTTTTTTGGCCAATAAGGTTTTTTTTTTTTTTTTTTTTGCCATCATGTATAATAGGTTTCATGTATATTCAAAAGTAACAAAACATAATTTTCAGTGATTTTAAGTATAAGACCAAATATGCATTAATTTCTATGCAACTCCCATTTTCATTTGGAAAAATTTGAGTATATTAATTATTAATATACTAAATTCCCCCGTTAATATAAAATTCACTTTATAATATATATATATATATATATATATATATATATATATATATATATATATATATATGAATTCATTATGAATTAATTATTTTATTTGAAAACGTAAATATGTGAATTTAGGAACAATTATACCAAAATAATTAACGTTAAACATACCTCTTTCTCATAGAGTGACATTTATGAAAATATTAATTTTTTAAGGGTTTTTTTTTTGCCAGAAATTAACTTTTTTAGGTATAAAATTAAAGATGAAATGGAATGTCATTATCGCAGGCTATATAATCAGCTCTGTCTTCTTTATCCAAACCTAGTGGATACATATCCCCACATTTAAAATGTGAGCTCTTACTTAGCTTTATGGTTATTTTTCTTAACATTCCCTTGGTTTATATAAGTTACACCCTCATTAAAAAAGAGAGGGTAATGTGCAAAAAATACCTATAAATTTTTATTAAAAGTGCGTCTAACATTATATATTGATCAGAGGTGTAAAAATTTCCATAAACATTAAAAAATAGAATAAAAATGTTAGGACTATTAAATATAACCCCCACAATCACATATGCATATGTGAACATAGTGTGGACTCCACAACAAAAAGTAATGGTGTTAGGCTATATATAACGGTTCTGACATTTTTATTTCAATTTTAAATATTCATTAATATTTTTGTACCTTCAAAAAATATATGATATTGGACATACTTTTAATAAAATTTTATAAGTATTTTTATGCCGATAATTCAAAACCAAGCAACTTTAAAAAGGAGATATGCAGGAGACAAATTGAGAGATCAAACAAAATGTTGAAAAAGTGATCATTAATAGCACACGAAGCACGCATATTCTATATTTTTCATACTAAGCTTAAGAGAAGAAATAATTTGTGGCTTTTTTTTTTTGTCTCACCGTGTTTCACTTGGAATGAAATGATAGTGGGTCCCACCAATATTCTATTTTGTTCCTTGGCCCGAAAAGACACCAATACTTTTTTTTTATTACATCAGCAACCGGATCAAACCCGAATGGGGAAGGGGGAGAAGCGCCTAAAGGCGCTTCGGTGACCATCAGGCCTAAAGGCAGTGGTCACCAATATCTCCCTTTATATCCCTATATTTTCACACCTTATTTTTTACCCGATGAAAGAGAATACATTTTTAATTAGTTATTGATTTTTAAATGATATATTTTTAAACCAAGCATCAACCAATAAAAAAATCTGCAATTTTATCACACATTATTGTAATTCTTTGAAAAATTTGAATTCAAACTTATTAATTATTTTCTTTATCCATTTTTCTTATTCTTGTTTTATAATTTGATTTGCCTGAAAATCTGTTTCAGATATTAAATTTGATTTGGAAAAAATGAACCATATTTTTATCTTATTATTAATTTGATTCTTTACTTGCATTTAGCAACATGGAGTATTTAATAATAAATTATGTATTTTAGTGTTTTCAAGATTTTTTATTGTAACTTGTGTTATACGTTTATGACTTATAGAGCTTGCACCAAAGCGTAACAACACTTTGATCAAAAAAAAAAAAAAAAGCGTAACAACACGTGACAAAACAAATTTAAAAACTATAACTAAAACCGAAAAGTTTGAAATGCTAACAATTTGTTCGTCCCAGTTAATGCCCACTTAAATTGAATTTTGCTTTTTTCCTTCTTGACCAGAATAGTAAATTTATTACCAGGGAATTAGCTACCATTTACTTGTATCACTTTTCTGACCACTTTCATTAATGATTCTAACTTTGCCTCTAATTCCGGTTAAATTCATAGCCCCAGTGTCTCCGCTTGATGACGTTGATATGTTGCTCATTAAGTCACACCAAACTTATAATTAAGCCAATTATATTTTTTTTGAGAAAATTGTACAAAAATCCCTTATTGGTAACTTATTTATCAAATAGGACCTTCGCGTGCAGATTATCTTCAACGTGTGCAAAATATCTTCCTTGGTGTGCAGATGATCTTCCCTGTGTGCAAAATTCTTCCCTATATACGTGTGTAGGAATCTTCCTTCTGTATGCAGATATCTTCCCTCCATGTGTAAGATATCTTCCCATATTCCATTTAACAAATAAGTTGTCAATAAAGTCTTTTTTAACAATTCTCTCTATTCTTTTTCTTTTACTCGCAGCACAATTACTTTAATTTCAAAGTTATTACTACATGGTATGCTAAATATTCTTAAATTTTCAAGTCAAATAATTTCGCGCGCATTCTTCTAATTGATATGTTATTACTGAAAAAATGCATATAATAAAAGAGCATATATTCATAAAAATTAAAAGTGATTCCGATAAAAAAAAATAAAAATTAAAAGTGATAAATATTAGAAGTGTGAGTTCTTGGTGGAAAAAAAATTGGGAGTGTGTGCTGGACATTGCTTTTTAACAAATGATAAAAAAAGAAAAGGAAAGGAAAAATTCGGTTGCCGGTGACTCTTGCCTCTTGGTGAACTGGACCAGCTCATTACAATGCAGGGCATTTTCGTAATAAAAAGATGAAACGCGACCTTTTTGGTAATTTGAATCCTTTAGGGTCTGTTTGGTTGGAGAGGAGGGGATGAAAAATTGAACCCCTCCCCTTATTTGATATAAAAGATTGGTGGGAGGGGCATAAAGGAGGGCCTCCAAATCCCTCTCATTTTCTCATTTTTATTCCCCTTAAATTAGAAATTTAGAAGGGAATGAAAAATAAACGCTTCCCATTCCATTCTCTCTCTTTAAATCAAACAGGCCCTTAAAGGCCCAAAAATCCATTAGATTCCCCCACACAACACAACATTGCCCGATGCATCTCCGTTCTTACTCCTTTCCCTCTCTTCCCAAATCCCTCGATCGTCCTCCACTTTCTCTCTCTCTCTAAAATCTCAGAGAGAGGAAGAGAATCACACAGAAGCAGACGAAGAAGGAGGAGGAGGAGGAGGAGGAAGACGAGGACGATTGAGCCGTCGGCTCTGCGATCTGCGAATCTGAGTGGAAGAGAGAGAGATCGGAGGAGGAATCGATCGGCAATGGAGTAGCGGCGATATGCGGTGTTGATGTGCGCGGAGGAATCGGAGTATGTGAGAAAGAGTTTCGGAGGTTATTATGGAGTGTTCGTGAGAATGCTGGCGGAGGTGGGGGAGAGATGGGATGTTTACAGGGTGGCGCGTGGGGAGTACCGACCGAATGAGGAGGTGGAGCTGTACGACGGATTTGTGATCACCGGAAGCTGCAATTGACGCACATGGGAACGATGCGTGGGTGAGAGAGCTACTTACATTCCTTAAGAAATTGGATTCCATGAGGAAGAAAGTTCTCGGAGTTTGCTTCGACCACCAGGTATGCTTATTTATTTATTTTCGTTGAGTTAATTTACATGAATTAACTTAAAAAAATGTTGAATGTTCACATTGTGTCTTTTTTTATTTTTATGATCCGCTTATGTTGTTTGTATGACCCTTTATGTGTATGATAACATCTAAAACTGAAAGAAAAATCAATTAGTGTAGTTTAACAAAATTTAAATAAATTATGTAGAAGTGGGTGATATATAAGTTTTTTTTTGTGTGCCTTCCATCTAAAATATAAAGAATGAGTTTGTTTGGCTGATAACATGTGAATGGGACTTTTTACCAAAAAACATGTGAAGGGGACTTTTTGTTTTAACAAATTGATATTTTATATTTGATGATTTTGGTGAGATCTAAAACAAATTGCTTAAGTCACCCTGTCTTTTCAGAAGTGCATTGCATAGTTTGTTAATTTCTATTTTAATTCATGTTATAGTACTTAATATCATCACGTAAAAGGGAGAATTACAGCTAAGTCTTAAGAAAGAAAGAAAGAAAGAAAATAAAGAAATGATATCTTGAAATCTCAAAATGAAAAAATAGTCTTAAAAAGTTGTGAGGGATGGTTAATAGAACCATTTTTTTTATTTTAATATTTTAAATTTTAAATAATCATTTCTTTTTTTTTGCTTGGACCTGTAATTCTCCTTATAAAATAAGGGTTAGCAAACGAAATTATTCATGAACTTGTGAATAATATAGCTTATCTTAAATTCTCAATGCTTTGGGTTTCTTTTCTTGCCCTTATGGACATATCAAACTGAGGCTGTACTTTTTGTCCGCAATATTGGATGAGGATTAATCTTTAGTATTGAACTCTTATCTTTTTTTTTTTTTTCCCACGAACTCTTATCATAAAAAAAGGAAAAAAAAATCATTAAATCAGAATATAAGGACCTTTATTTATTTTTGTTAAAAAAATGAATTAATAATTCTTCCCTTAATATCATTAAATCAGAATATAATACTTTAAACATGATTGATGGTGTCGATATTGGTCATTGGAGTCTCAATTAAGGGTTCAAAAATTTTTAAACGTGACTGTGGGACACCTAAACACATTGAAGTGCCCATATAGATCAGAATGAGAACTTTAATTAATTCTTCAATAATTAAAAGAATCTAACTAAATCAATCCATTCGATATTTTTTGTTTGATTAATTTTGTTTTTCTCCCCTTTAGCAAATAATGTCACGTGCGATTCAGAACGGCGATCAAATTAAGACATTCGATGCTTTCTGTCGGCATTTACAGTAAATATCCAAATATGTAAACAAAATAAAGTCTATTATTTTTTCTTAATTAACATGGATAAGATTAAGTTCATAAAAAAAATTTAAAACTCAAATTATAATTTTAAAATTATATATATTTCAAATCTATATTTAGGTATATAAATTATTTACTTTGGACAGAAGATATTTAAATTATGCATTAGATTTTAGTGGTAGAATACTGACATCCACTTTAAGCTTTGAAGCATTATTTGCATTTTTTTGATAGATATGAGAAAGAAAATGACATTAATAATGAATTATATAATTTATTTATATTCTATTACAATCTTTTATACAATCATCTATCTCGTATAGAGAATAGTATTGTCTAATCAAATTTAATTAGAATAGCTCTCTCTCGAAATATTTTTTACGGTGTTTTCAATAAGAATGGGAAGTTTCGACCAAAAAAAAATAAGAATGGGAAGTATGTGGTCTCTGTTTCCATCAGGGGGACCCGATATTAGTGTCTTGAACAGGACATTGATAGTGAGGTAAAAATGTAAAATACAAAAGTTTTCTTTCAACACTTAGGGCTGTTTGGTAAGAGAGATTTGAAGGGGAGGGAAAATTTTTTTGATTTGGATTTAAAAAAATTAGAGAAATGGGGTTAAAAGATTTTAATCAATTTTTCTTATTTTTTTTATTTTACATATTATCTTCATTAAAGTTTTTTGACCCCACTATTGTAATTTTTTAAAAATTTGATTCATGAAAATTATCTCCCACCCTTCCCCTTCTGACAAACAGACCCTTGCGAAGATTATAAAAGCTCATCCTTCAAGTGTCACGTAAGATTTTTCTTATTCTCTTTTTTAGGACTTATCTCAAATCATGATTCAGCATTTATGATGCATTATCAAAAGTACTCTTATTAATTTATTTCCAAGTGTTTTAGAAAATAGAGCCTACCGATCAACTTCTAGTTTTGGAACGTCATCATTTTTAAAAAGTGAAATAATTTTAACTTTTCACTTTGATCTTCTCTCATCGTATTTATAAGATAAAGAGATGGTGTTTTTTATTCTTAATATAAGTCAGCGCATTGAATTTATTATATTAATGTACAATTTTATCCTTCCTTAATTTATTGTTCTCGTACTTCTTGGTTCTCCCTCATTTCTTCATATTACATTTCTCCGTACTAGATAGGCACATGAAAGAGTACTATCCAATATTTTATACTCCCTCTAATCCCATTTATAAGAAATTTTTTTCCTTATAGGATTGGTTCCTATTATAAGTAATTTTTATTTTTTATCTAAAAATATCAGTTTATTTTTCCTATTTTATTTTTATTAAATACTCATTCTCTCTCATATCTTATATTCATTATCTCTCATACTTTTTATCTATTCTCTCTCCTATACTCTTTTCATAAATAGGGGCATATATAAAAAAACATGGCATTTTTTATACTTATTATTTTTAACTACCAGTTCGTTTTGCACAATCAAAAATGAAATTGCTTATAAATAAGATCGGAGTGTGTCTCTATATATATATATATATATATAGAGAGAGGGGGGGCCTATACATGAAGGAATGTGGAAAATGCAGTCACTTTTTGTGGCCTTGTTTTGTTTGCAAGTGGAGACAACTTATGATTACGTGTATTTGGTATAGGCAATCCCATGATGTGGAGTTAAAATTGAGAGCCACTTGGAATGGGGTTCGGCTGTTTCTGAACTGAAAATTACGACAGCTGGAGACCACTTCCATTTTACCATATGTGAGGAATTATCTTAGCCGTTGTTTCATTAATGACGTGGCGTGTTGCCGTTGCTTGATCGTACAAATGATTAAGATCATGTCTCGTGATACAAACATGATTGTATCACTGCTACGCAATTGCGTGATTCCAAATCTTAATAAAGAAGATTATTCCTTACATGTCTATTTATGTCCCACAGAGTGGTATCAGAGTAGAAGGGATCTGACTTAACCATTCGGAATAGTGAAATAAATTAGTTTCTTCATAGAAATGGTTGCCTCAGCCAGATATGGGTCCCATTGTACTGTTCATGTATAGATTTTATATCTAGACATAATTTTTTTTTTTCGGACAAAATATCTAGACATAATTTATAAACTTTAACAAAAGCACATTATTTTCGAGTCATAAACATTTCAACATATTTTGTAGACTGTGTTACGCTTTGTGTTACGCCTTTTATATGATTTCTCATTTTGATGCGCTTGTCCCTTTGTTCTGCGTTTTTCTTATTTGCTTGTTTATTCCCATGGTTTTAGTCTCCGCGTGCAGTTGCAGACTTCTCAAAGCATATAATATAAAAAACCTTTCAGTTGAGGGAAAAAAAGGTTGATAGACTGAGAAATCAAAATAAATAAAGCAGAACCACTTTACACGTAACAGCACTTACCAACAGATATGGTGATGGCAATTGACTTCACTTAATCCGAGAAATTAAAAGACAAACAGATATAGACTTGGATGGGATAATAATTTTTTTATGTCCGCTAATAATTTATGAGTAGGCTTTATTTGGTAAATGAGGATGATTGTTTATTACTCAACCTTTTTTGTGATGTTCAAACTTTGTATAGGTGTCTTCCACGTTAGTTGTGGGGTCACTATGATAGATTCCCTATTGCATAATAATACAAGCTTATCATGTGATATGGTGCCCCATAATCCATGTCTCCTTTTTGTTTGGTGAAGCTAAATTTGTTGAGTTGGATGTAATTAAGCATTTCTGGCCTATCAGATAGTGTTTGCCAAGTACGATTCTCCTCGGATCATTCATAGAGGACCTAATTGGAGAGTTGATCTTAGTCCCAAATATTAAACTTATTTCTCATATTTGTCATTCTTTTACTAATTTTTCCCCGTTAGTGCTCCTTCAATAATAATCCAATAAGAGAGAGATGGAGGGAATTAAGGAAGATAATTAGGGTGTTTTAGAAAAATTATGTCATATAAACTAACTTAATTAACTTTCTTAATATAATCAAATTAGATAAGTGGATCTTACTTTACGGATCGGAGGGAGTAAATCACTAATCAGTCACACACACACACTCAAGCGGATTGTATAAATATGCACACACGTAAGAGTTGGGTTCACGCTTAATGTCATTATGAATTTATATAAGTAGGAGATTCCACCATTTTGATATTACTTGTGTTGGGTAGTTTTTCAATCTTGTTTGTTTCTGAAAAGGAAGAAAAAAGCATGGCATGTATGGTTTCGTGTTAAATTGTTGTGGGAGTGGCTGCCACGTGTTGGGCTCCACTTTCACTTAGAGTTTTCAATGATGTCCCAATACTTTGTTGAGTTGGGTGGAATTATACATTTCTGGCCTACTAGATAATGTTTTCCACGCAATGATAAACTGATCTCACACACACACATAATTGTGCATGTTGCGTTGTATTGAATATTACACATGTATACTTGAATTTATGTAACATATTGTATGTGTGTGGGAGATGCAAAAAAGTGATAGTATACAGCTCCTTTTCCTTGAATGAAAGAGCTAAATATGACTTTATGTTGAAAAAATTTCTGATGAAAATTAGGGTTGGGTTTTGATCAGATACTTGGACGAGCACTAGGAGGAAAGGTGACTCGATCTCCCACAGGTTGGGACATCGGCGTCAGAACAGTGACTTTTTCATCATCTTCATCACTGGCTCTGTCATCTCTCAAGATCCCTTCAAGGCTCTCCATAATCGAATGCCATCGCGACGAGGTTTGTCCCTTTCTATAAAAGCAACAAATCTAGTAGGTTCGATTACCTAATCATTTAAAGACACGTTCACGTACGTCACTTATGAACCACACTTATCTACCTCTTTATAAATGCCTATTTGTTAGCCAATCATGAATGAAGAAACACACACGGATGTAACATGTATATATATAGATATATTTAGCTATTAGTGATAAAGCCTACATGTTTAGTTACTTAATGAATTAGTTTAATGGCCAAATAAATTTAGGTAAGAGAGCTGCCAGCAAAGGCAGAGGGGATTGCTTGGTCAGAGAAAACAGGGATTGAGATGTTTAGGTATGGAGATCACATTATGGGAATCCAAGGCCACCCTGAGTACACCAAAGACATTCTTCTTCACCTCCTCGAACGACTCATCCAATGCAATTTCATCATGGTATGTGTATATTCAAAAATTTCGTTGTTAATAGAGTACAATGATATTTCATTAATCCTATAGCCGACATCACCTAATAGAATATGCTATGTGTGTGTATGTACATATCATCGTCTTCAATCTCTTTTCTCAGCCTGTACTCGTGTTTTTTTGGGGTTGAAACTTGTGTTATGTGCGCTACTAACTTTCGCCTGTAATTGGTGACAGGAGCCATATGCGGCTGAGGTAGTGGCAAAACTGGCTTTGAGGGAGCCGGATAAGGAGGCTTGGAGGAGACTGTGCATCAGCTTTCTTAAGGGTAGCTTATGACAATGCAGTGAGAGAAGATACTGAGGGAGTGAGAGAGAGGAGAGAGAGAGGTTTTGTATTGAAGTTGGCTTTAGGAAGAAAAAAGAGGGAGGTAAAAGACTAAAAAGTAATGGGGAAAAGAAGAGAGTTAATTTGTAAGGGGTGACACCATTTTCCAGGGTTTTTAAACCCGAACCGGACCGGCCGGTCCGGCCCGGGAACCGGCGAACCGGCCGGGAAACCGGTCCGGTTCCCGGTCCGGTCCGGGTTTGGTTTTTTTAAAAAAAAAAAATTTAATTTTTCCTTTAGAATTTCATACTATAAGTCTAAAATTTTCAATTTCTCACCGGTTTGGTCCCGGTTTAACTCCGGTTTGGTCCCGGTTTGACCCACTGACCCTTAACCCAGTACCCCGACCGGTTCAATGACCGGTCCGAGTTTTAATACCTTGCCATTTTCCTTCATGCTTAATCAATTAAATTCCACTTATGGAGAAAAATAGTCTTTTAGTCTAGTGATGTTTTAGATGGCCATAGAATGAGCTAATTTTTGAAATATGAAAAAACAACTAAAAGGAAAAAGAAACATTTCCATTTAGGTTTATGCTTAAATTTCCATTAAAGGAGCATTAAGAAAAGGGCATTTAAAATCTTGTGTGAATTCTTTGACTGGCTGAGTACTATAGAGGCAAATAAGAGAAAATTAGTCAAGCAAAAAAGGAAATTAAATGTAACACATAAATCCAAAGAAAAAAACGTCATATTGATTTAAGTGTTTACTAAACTTCGTATTATAAAATAAATTGGCTACGTGAGGTTAAGAAAGCAAAACTTCCATTCCATCGTATTTGGGAAAAATTATCATTTTGTTATGTTATGTTAAAATTACATGGAAACTTCCTTATTGTTAAAATTCATATTTCTTTTAAATTAAATAAAAATGAATTAATATTTTTATTTTTATATAGATGAAAAAAGAAAAAGCAATATAATTCTTGTCGTTGCTTAATTTCCAACAAGATGTAAGGACAAAAGCACGTGGAAACTTTTTTTTTTTTTTATTAATTTGTAATTCAAAGTATGGTACCTGGAGAACTTCATGACTCGATATTTTAAGTACGACCAATTTGATATCGAGTAATATTTGGTTTGGTTCAAGCATTTTAAACTCAATGATGGGATAACATTTGAATATGATTTTTCTTATCTATACAGTTCAAAAACTTGATCTTGTTTAATGGATACTAATTTTCTCTCCTTTGTTCCAACCATACTTGTTGAGATACTTAGGGCTGTTTGATTTTGTTTTTAAAAACTGTTTTTTTGTTTTTAAAAATAATAAAATCTGTTTGGTAAATTGTTTATCAAAATTTTTTTATAAAAATAAAAAAATAAGTTGTTTTTAAAAACTAAAAAACAAAAAACAGTTTTTAGTTGTTTTCTTATTTTTCTTTTCCTATTTTTGGTTTTTTGAGATTGTTATTTATCTACTATCAACACTACACTATCAATAATGACCACCGCCATGTCACCACCAGCAACCGTACCACCTCATCACTTCAAAAACATATTTTTCAAAACAATCTATCCAAATAGAATTTTGTTTTTTTATTTTTAAAACTTGTTTCCAAAAACTGTTTTATAAAACTGTTTGTGAGAATAAAAAACAAAAAACAGAATCAAATAAGCTCTTAATTTTTATATTTACTTTTCTTTTTATTATCATTAGGAGAAAAAATGTGAGATGGAGAAAAACAAGGTTGATCTACCAACCGTTTCATAACATTAGCAAGAAGAAAGTAACATTCAATTATTCATAGAGAACAATTTCTTACGAAGGATCCGCTATGTGATTAATGAATAAGCCCATTGGTTGACTCCTGGGCCAAATATTAGAGGAAAAAGCAGCATAAGTCCCATTAAATGGGTTTTGTCGGTATGGGTTGGGTTGGAAAAAGGTGGGCACAAATAAAAACATGATTGGCTCTTCCCTACTCAAATAATTTAAATTTAACTTATATATTAATGGGCTACGATCTAGGAAAAGGGTTAATCTTTCATAACTTGATAAATTAATATTTGAAACCTTCTTAAAGATATGTCAACATTTTGTGTCCATAATGCTGTGAATAAAAACCAATTGTGTCTATAGAATGTGGCGAATCAACAGGATTTAGTCTAGCGAAAGAGGTTAATCTCTCATAATGTGATAAATCAAGATTTGAAACGATATGTTCACATTTTGTATCTAACAGTGCAATGAACAGAAACCCATTTTCCCCTGTTTACTTTTATTTTACAAGGCTGACACAACACAAACCCTAGAGCCCAAAAAAAAAACCTCTCAATCAAGTGGCTAAACACTTTTTTCAATTTATTTTCACATTATAGTGCTTATTGTTATTTGTGTTATGTATATGATAAACTTATATCTATGATTATATTCAATAATGTATTCATTTTATATCTATTTCCAGATGATGAAGATGAAGATGATAAGAAAGAATCATGAGATTTTTAAATATTAATTTTTAATAATTGACGAATGGTAGTTTTATATTATATGATTATTATTATCATATTTGTGAAATTTTGATTGTACAATCCACAATGTGGACATGTGGCATGGATGGACATGGATATGTTACGTTTGTTGAATGTGGCTTGATTACATATTAAGACCAAATAATGCGAATTACGTAATACTCTATATAGGTTTAAAATGGGTTATAAAGAAAGCTAGAAACGCCTACAAAGAAATACTCTATTCTTTATATGAGTGTGAGATAAATATACAATGTATTAAACCAAGTAAAATGATACACACAAATTGATCCTCTATACACTAGAAGATAAACCCAACATCACGAAGAGGCCCAATCCACTTAGAGAAAAACACAAAAAAAAAACACACACACACACACACAGACATTGAAATTCATGCAAGTGCAAACATGAGCCAATCACAACTGAACAGAAACAGAGAGGAATGCATGGAAATTACAAAGGAATTTCATATGGGGTCAAGGTAAAAAAACTTATGGTTTCCACTCTATTGATTGAGATCAGATTGTTCTGCCAAAGATATATGGAGGTTATGTTTTCAAGAGAATGGCCGTGTCTAACCCTGCTTTGTGGGGCTAAGATTGCTTGGAAATTGACAACTAGTTCCAAGGACTTTGTAGACTGAGATACTACTTAACAAATACTTCCTCGGCTTCTATTTATAAGCAACATTTTCTTTCATGAACTTGATCCTATGTATAAGTAATAAGTTTGCTGTCTAAAAATTCAATGCATTTTTTTTACTTTCATCCTCAATTAATTACATGTCTCTTTCATCTAATTTTTCTACTCATTCTCTCTCATCTTTTTCCTCACTCATTCTCTCTCTCATTCATCATCTTCATAAATAAGGGTACGCTTGAAAAAAAAATTATATACCTTACCCATTCGTTGCTTTTAACTAATTTTAACCACCAGTTTATTTTGCATAATTTAGGTATTTGTTGCTGATAAAAAAGACCTTAGGGAGTACATATTAAGGAATGATGATATTTTACAGGCTTCTCAAGCAGGATATTCTATGATTTGGAAATTCATCTCACAGCAGCAAGATGTAGTTGGACAGGGGATTGAATGGAACATTCGAAATGGAGTTATAGTGGAATTTTTCAACTTTCAATGATTACTGGTTGCTTCCTGACATTAAAATCAAGGATTCATGTCTTCTCAGACTGGGCAACTTATGAGACTTGGGATTTTCAGAGATTAGCAACCATAGTGCCCGGTCATGTGTTCCAATGGCTTCTCACAATGGTTCCTCCTATGTCTGAATATGGAAATGACATTCTTTCATGGGGCGCTACTTCTAATGGAGAATTCTCAATCAAAAGTACTTATTATCTAATGGAACCACCTCCTCATAATACATATAGCTCAGTATACAAAACAATTTTTAAACAGAGAGGTGCTGAACGCATTAGAGTGTTTAAGTGGATTGCGTTAAACAGTATAGACTAACTACTAATGCATGGAGGAGCCGATGGTCTAAAGCCTCTCCTATTTGTCCGTGCTGCAATAATGGTTTAGAAGATGTTATGCACATTCTGCAGGAATTATGGCATCAGCTGCTTCATCTAGGTACAACTCTCAATTTTTTTTTTTTTTTTGCAATTCCCTTATGTGATTGGTTTGCCTTCAATTTAAAGAGAGATTTAGGAAGGCATGAAGATGGAAATTGGGCTCTCTATTGGGGTATTACCATTTGGAAACTCTGGCTATGGAGGAATAATGATATATTTTATTATGAATTTACCAAGCCTTTGGAACCAGCATATGCTATTATGCAAGTATGGAAAAATTTCAGAGTCAGGAGAGGGATGTTTCGCTAAATCATCTTCACAAGAGACTTAATATGGCTACTACAACCTAGTCATGGTTGGATTGAAGTTAATGTTGATAGTGTTGTGACTTCAACTAACAACGAGGCGATGTGGTGGGGTTATTAGAGATCATAGTGGTCATTGGGTTGCAAGTTTTAAGCTTCCTCTTGGAATATGTAGCGCTTTTGAAGTGGAAAATTAGGCTATTTTTAAGGGTCTTCAACTTGCATGGGACCTTAGGATTCAAGAAAGACATTCTTGAGTCAGATGCAAAATATATTCACTAATTAAAGAACGAAAATGGTAGCAAATTGTGTAGCTTGTTGTTTGTTCCAATCCAGAGTTTAATGATGTGTTCATGGGAGGTAATGCTACAACATAATAGCATGTTTCTTAATATACCGTGTTTTTTTTGGTGTGTTGGCGTTTATGTTTAATTTAATTATTTACTGCATTTTTTATTTATTATAATTAAAACAAAATTATATAATTGGAGTGAGTCAAATATCAAATGGATTATAAACTCATTTTTATTCCCAGTTCAAAAAAATCATTTATTAAAAACCAATTAAAATTTCTCAATTGAAATTAATTTTATGTTTTGTTTTAGTTCTACCATACTTTGAAATCTTGAAATTATATTACTAAAACTCTTATTCAAAGTATTTAACAATTTGATATTTTATTTTTTTGTTATATGTATGTATGTTTATGTACGATATATGATTTTTATTTAATTATAATGTTATCGGTCCGACCGGACGGTTAAACCAGTCCAACCGATCGAACCATGACCCGCTAACTTTTTCGGCTCAATGTCCGGTCCGGTTTTTAAAACATTGCAACATATACCAATAGAACAAAACCGTCTTGCCGATGCTCTAGTAAAGGAGGGATTATCTAGTTCTTCATTACTAGACTCGTGTCTATCCCACCTGCGGACCTTAGTAGGTGAGTGTTTGGGATTTAATCCCCTTTTAAATTGACTAATGTAATGCTTTTCAGGCTATAGCCCTCTCATGTACCAAAAAAAAAAAAACACATGGATGAAAGTCCGTGAGCCATTGCTGGAAATGAGACTGGTAGCGAAGAGCTACAAAGAGTGCTTATACACACACACTTTAGCTGAATCCCAAAACATGAGGCGCTAAAAAGCTTCATTGCATGAAGTGAAGCAGAGCTCAGGGAATAAGCTTAACAAGGGACTGAGTGTAAAAGAATGATCCAATACAAATATTCTTGTATAGAGCACAATCTGGGAAACAAGGTAGAAGATATAAACTGGCCACTGGCCACTGGCCATGAGGCTTAACGTGAAGAATTATGATCGAGAGGAAGTTGAATTTCAGTGAAAACTGGGTAAATACGTGTGGTGAAAATCTGTTAAATTCAAACTTCAAGCTATGGAGGGGACTTGGGCAAGAAGAGGATGCCCATGGTTTTGTTGAGAGGTAAAGGGAGAAATTGTGAAACTATAAAGATGATCCTCATGAATAAATTTTGGTTAGTGTTGCCTCTTTATGTTAAAAAACATCAGTGGCCGACGATAAGTGATGCATAATGTGCAGGCCAATATTTAAGGCCTTTGTTGAGTATAGTGGTTAGAAGCATTCCTTGCTCTCCCAAGCTAGTAACAAGTTCTTGCGTTTCTTATATTCGAACAATAATCAGAAAAATTTCTAAAAAATATCCTAAAAATATCAAAATCAAAAATCAGTTTTCTATCTAGAGTAGGAATGAACTTCCTGATTTGAGATTTTCAGATTTTGAAGGCACTTAAATGGATTTTTTTAAAATCAATCTGTCAAGAGCCATAGCATTGTTTCAAATTTGAAAAACAAAATCCATTGAAATCATGGTACCTAATGGGATTCAAATGCTCCATCAATATCAATCACTTTATTAGCCAAAGACAGTATCTCACTTCACGGAGGCTGGGAAGCAAAGATGTGAGGTAGCTCAGTTAAATATGGCAATAGTGGCTACAGAAAAAGGAAACAGAAGCTATCTCATCCTAATGCACTCCCCAGGACCTGTGCAAGTTAACTTCTTTGGTTACTGATGGTACAGGCCGAACCCTACTGTTATGCAACATTAAATTTTAGTTGGCCTGAAAATACAAGCAAAAAAATAAAAACTCAAAACACCATCAAAACGGAAGAACCAATGTGGACAGCTCCATCTAACGTCACTCTTTTAGGGCATGTATAGGTAGGGAAATAAGAATTGTTTCAATATCCTTGTTTCAGATGATTATGTTTAAACAGAGAAACTTGTTTTCCAGTTCAGTATGACAACCATCAACAGATCCAAATGCAAAGCACAGACCAAATAGACCAATTACGATATCCAATGATCATAATAGCAATAAATGAATACTGATGGTTCATGCAAAAACTAGTCTTATCATCTTGTTCGGCTTTATTTAGATGAAGCCCACAACCACATATGGAATAATCTTAGCCAACAGAGACAGTCTAGGACAGTGACACTGACGCTGACTCATAGTGGAGATGATTCTATTGCAGAAGGGGTAAAGCAGAGGAAGAATCGCTCAAGCACTCAATGAGGCGCCAGAGTTCTTCCTGCACTCCGCTAGCATATCCACGTAGAATTGGCACTTGCTAATGTCGTTCCCGTAACTGTTCAGGCACTGCAAGAAAACAATTGAAGATCTCTAATGTCAGAAAATATTACGATCACATCATTAAGCAACAGAAGGAATAGAAAAATTGATGAGTATCAATCAGAGATTTCTTGAAAAAAACATTGAATTCAATTTTCAAACTGCATTCTCAAACCAATGAGATAATCACACTGATCCAGTTATTCAGTACATTATCAACTGAAACTGAGTTGTATATAACATACTTGATGCCATAATGATCCAATCACTAGGAATTCGTCCATTAATGAATAAACTACAGGTGATTATCTTAAAGAAACTATGAATCAGAATTTCAAACATGTTTGGCTTAAATATGCATTCTGAAACCGATAAAATAATCACATTGTTCCAGTTATTCAGTAAAGCATCGGTTGAGTCCTGAGAAATAATATACTCGATGATGCCATACTGATGCAATCACACTGAATTAATACACAGCATGAAAAGCACACTGATGGACCATACATTTGAAACATGTTTAACAACCCATATTAAGGACCTGTTACAAACTAAGGACCCTTCACACAGATCTTGCATATTTGGTGGAATTAAAAATCAAATACTCCATCTAGTCCTTAAGGTAAGATATATTTACCAAATTTGATTTTATTAGGAAGGTTCGCTAAAATAGTTACTATACTATGTTTTTTAAAACACCCTAATCATCTTCTTTAATTCACTTCATCCCTCTCTTACTTGATTCATGATGAGGAAGTATCAATTGGGTAAATTTGAAAAATATTGACAAATATAGAAAATAAGCCTTACATTTAGGACTAAAACCAACTCCCCAATCAGTTCCCACATTAAGGACAGGAGGAGTAGTCATTATTTTCTGCTGCTTAATATTTTTCATATCATTGTTCATATCAAGCAAGTAAAGTTCAAAACATTAATTGAATTGGCGAATTTGTGAGAAATTCATCTCATGAAGAGTTATTCAATAATGCAAGTTAATGTTTGATTTACAAGTCATAACACAGATGGCTAGAACAAGTAAGAAATGCATAAATCTTGAAAGGCCTTTGTGTGAACACCACAAGTATCGCTACCAAGACTACTTGCAGTTGGTGCAGGAGTGGCAGCAGCACCCTCAGCGACAACTGTTTCATGTTGAATGGTACGAGGACCCATCACAGCATCCACAGCCCTGTGTGCTACTGCACTACCAGTTCCAAAAGCCATGCCTACAACAATTTTTCATCCATTAAGCACATAGAAATTCATTTTCACAAGTCCAATCCCATACATTACAGTGAAATAATCGTATTCTCTAACATACCCTGAGCAATGGTTGAACCAATGCCACTAAGCAGACCACCACCGCCACTCTGAGCGGGAGCTGGAGGAGGAGCATGGTGAACTGCATTAACACAGCCAAGATTAGACAAAAATCAAACTATTTCTTAAAGCTTCTGGCTGAGTAATATTTATCACAAAATTTTTTTTTTGAAGGTACATTAACTGTGGTGCAAAAAACCAGTTAAACTTTTAGGAAGGCACATTAGGAGCATGGCGAACAGCTTAACTTGGTGGACCAAAACGGAAAAAAATGAACAGTTTACCCATTCCTAGCATCATATTCTTGTTTACCTGGCTGAGGAGGGGGATTACGAGCAGATGCTGGACAAGGTGCTGGACGAGAAGATCAACATCACAATGGATCACACAACTAGATGACTCCTTAGTGCAAGATACACAGATTGTTAACTAGTTAGTTCAGGAGTTTCAGAATTTCTTGAACCAGGACCAAAAATAGTTATAATACAATACAAAAGCGCAGCGAACGCTAAGATGATGGGGGGACCCAGCATCCATCCCATATGTTTCACTAAAAACAATTTTCTACGACAATATTGCCGCTTACTATATCACAATGCGCAGAGTTGAAACATAATAACCACAAACCACAAATCACAAAGTTATGATAAAAACCTGATTAGCATCAAAAGTATAAATCTTGCGCACATAATTATCGGCCTACTCAATGAGCACCACACGCATCACCAGAAATTAAAGAGCATATCCATCAACATATGCAAGTCAATGGATTAAAGGAAAATCAACCCCAGCAAGCCTTAAACGATTTCCCATTTTCCGGGAACGACGAAACAAACATTCAGCAAAAGAATAAACGTATACAGTCCATGACAAAACCTTTCAGGCGCACAACATAGAACCCTAAAAACCCCAATTTCCTTCGATAATGAATCATGAAAATTGGAGAGAGAGAAAACCCTAGATATCATGGTGAAGCTTGTCAATTGATTCCTAATAGATTAGTATCCAGAAGATGAGCGCGAAATGTAAATCGATTTGAGGTCAATAAGTTACCACTGGAGCTGCGGCGAGGCATGGTTAGGGTACGGGGTTGGGCGGCGGAAGACGAGATTGAGAGACGGAGATCTTGAAGGAGGAACCACAAAATATGCTGTTGTAGAAATATTAAACATAAGATAAAACCCTTGAACAGGAAAAATTATAGTTAGCTCCCCTATAAAATTATGAATTTTTTAATTACCTGAATAAAATTATGAGTTGTGGATTAGGGATTTAGTCCAAAAAAACGAGAGAGTTCCAGAACAATTCAGATTGCGTTAGCGGCGTGTAAGCACAGGATTGGCTGATTCTAGGTCCTTTTTTTTTTTTTTGAACAATGGTTCTAGGTCATTGACGTGGTGACTTTCTAACTGGATGCTGATTTTTTTTTTTCCATCCATAGAATAAAACACAAAATATACAGGGAGAATCCTATTTTAAGCTACCTAAAGTATCAAAATATAAATTTAGATTTACACTTTTAACAAATTCTTAATTAAATCAAGAGATCTTATTGGGAATTTCTAAATTTTGTTGAAAGACCAAAATATTCCTTTGTAGTTAAGAAAATTGAAAATAGGCATAGGCCTAATTTTGTTTCAATTGTTTTAAAAAGATTTAATTGAGATTTTCCCTTCTTTAAACAATGTGAGTAACTAAAAGCAAAATAAAAAAAGGAAAAAAAAAAAAGCAATATTAACTTTACAATTTCATAAATTACGTTGGACTGATCAATTCATCTTTAATTTTACTCTACAAAATTTAGTCAATATCACATTTTCATTGTATAAATAAAAGAAACTAAAAAGCCATAATTGATTTGAGGCAAATTTTATAATTTCTGTGATCATTCCGCGTGGCTAAAGATTTATGATAGTTAGTATATATGTAAATCATCATATGCTATTATTATTTTAAGTTTTACATAATATTATCTCAAGGATTACGCTTTCAATTTTAAACCAAAACTATGATAAGTGGATACATTCCGCATGGCTGAAGATTCACCATAGTTAGTACAGATGCAAATCATCATATACTAGTATTATTTCAAGGATTTTTTTTAACTAATATTATCTCAATCATTACACTTTCAATTTTAAACCAAAACTATGATAAGTGAATGAGTTGAAATATTAACAAGAGATTATTGTATACCTGTAAAAATACTATCTAAAAGTATAGTGAGCCCCCTTTTCTTAGAGAGAAATTGAAGATGAATTAATCAGCCTAAATGTGATTTGTGTAATCGTAAAATTAATCTTAACATATATCAGAAAACTCCATAAATCTTTGATTCGTTATCTTATATTATTTTATCTTAATCGTTCAGTTGTTTTATTGGGAAAAATCCTAATTAAATTTAGTTGAAATAATCATTACGCCTACCTTCAATTTTCTTTTTTAATTATGGAGGGCATTCAGGTCTTTTAGCAACAACATAAATTTTTAATGAGACCTCTTGATCTAATTAAGAATTTGTTGAAAATATAGGCTTTGATTTAGATTTTGGTATTTCAAATATATTTAAATAGGATTCTCCCAACGAATAAAACACAAAATATATATCTAAAGAATATTACAATTTCAAACTGTAACCCACCAAGAAAAACATCAATATACAGCGCAAAATTAATGTAAATAAACATTTATATAAAACTAATTTCACATGTTCGTCTTATACATTATAAAATCACTTAAAATAAGTTAATACAATTAAACACCAACCAAACTACAAAATAAATTGACAAAACAAAACACCACCATAGTTAGATGATCCCTTCGGTTTTTAATATAAGATTCACAATTCACAACTATAAAATAAATATTACATTAAGGACTAAAGGGAGTATGTTGCCGAAAAGATTTTTTTTTTTTTTATTGGTTAAGGGGCAATTTTGCCCCAGAAGTGTCAAAAAGAGAGTAATTTTGCCCTGGCCATTATTAGAGTTAATTTTGACCATTAGTTGACCAAATATGCTAAACTCACAATCTACAAGTCACCCACGTCATTTTTGTTAAGGTGCAAATTTATCTCGAAAGTTCATGGTTATTATAGCTGGGAATAAAGGCCGACCCTTCACGAACTCCGAACCGCCCAACTTCTGTAAAACCCCCAATTTATGAAGCTCTCGGCCCAAGAGGGCCGACCTTTCATGGGCTCAGGCCTAAACTCATTTTAACTTAAATAAAATTCACTTTCAAGTTTTGTAATTTAGTTATTATTTTGCTTTAAATTGATATACATTATTTTTAAAACTCATAAATTTCTAGTTAAAATAATTATCTAATGGTCAAATTAGCCTATTTTTTTTAAGGTTTAAACGAATAAACTATTGTAGAAAACTAAATAAATCAAACTATTTAATAAAATTCAATTTTTAAAGAAGATAATAAGAACTAAATATTTGTAACATTATTAATAATATAAAAATTCTAGTATTATATGAACAATTTTTAAAAAATAAAAATAAAAGATCCTAAACGGACTGACTCTTTTAGGTCTGCTTGCAATTTGAGAAGCAAATTTACAAGCCTAGCCCTTATGATAAAAGGGTTTAAATGGGCCGGCCTGATGAGCTCGGCCTGTTTTCCCAGCTCTAGTCATCAACAAGATTCTCTTAGGCTTTTAATAAGAATATAAACAATTTTTTTCTTTAAAACGTTCAAATAGCAACACTATATGATTTGAAAAACAATTCTAATTTTAAAAAATCATTTTTTCTAAAGCAAAACTCAACTTGTCGTCATTTAATAAATTTTTTTAAAAAATTGGTGGGTTTAAACGGGCCACACGTTTAAGCTTGCAACTCTCAGGACTGGCCCTTTTAGACCCAATTCCTTGTATAAGTTTTAAATCATAAACCTGGCCCTTGACGGGCTAGGGCCTAAACGAGCTTGCTCGATAAGCTCGACCCGATTTCCTTGCTCTATGAATAACATTATAGTTAGTTAAAAGTCTTTTAAATGATTTTTTTTTAAAAAAATTACTCAATTTTTAAGAATCTTTCATTTGGTTCTAATATTTCCGTAAAAAAAATTTTCCTTATGAAATATTGAAAGAATCATTTTTTTTATTGATCTAAGGTAAACAAAGAAAACAATTTTTTAATTATATTTGAAGAGATTTGAATATTATGAAAATTATATCAAAAAGAAAAACTAATAACACACATTGAAAAATGAGAAAGTAAAGTCTCTATCTCATGAAGAATTTTGTTTTAACGTAAATGGTCACTTATTCTATTTATAAAAAAAGATAAAACCTTTAATATTTTTCAAAATTTGTTTTAAACTAAAAATTTTATTGTTTTAATTTAATTTCTTTAAGAAAATAAAAAAAATTTGTTCAACGGGCTTAAAGCCAATCAGACCGGATAGAGCTTATGAGTAAACGAGCCGGGCTATAAAAAAGAGACCTTTTAAGAGAGTCGGGCCGACCCATTTTCCTACCTCTATGTAAATGTTATGTAATTGCTCTTTGAGCCTTGAGGCCTAAACCCACCTCACTTATACTTTTTATAAAAAACAAAGGATAAGGGATAATTTTGTTTTAGAAGTTTTTCATGGGCAATTTTGGGGCAAAATTACTCCGAAAGTATCAAAAAATGAGTAATTTTGCTTTGACTGTTATTTCAGTTAATTTTGACAGTTAATTGATAAAATATGTTGAGCTGACAATCTATATGTCATCCATGTTATTTTTGTTAACGTGCAAATTTGTCCCCCCAAAAAATGAAGTAGATGACGTTGTCTTACATCAGTGGAATTTGAACTCACAATCTTATAGTTATGAGCCAACCCCTTTACCAACTAAACTAATATGTGTTGGGGCCTAAAAGAATAATTATCATTGAAAGAAAAACTGGATTGGACCGGCCGGTCGGATTGGAAAACTGGCAAACCGGTCCCAAGCCCAGTCCAATTAGCTATCAGTGAGGGGAGGGGGGTCGACTCAATCAAAACTAAGTCGACCCACCCGGTTCGCACGTGACTCGGCCAAACTGCCGAGTCAGGCGGTTTGACCAAGTCACCCAAAAATATAAACTTTTGTCCCAAAAGGGCGACGTTTTGGGACATTAAAAAAAAATTTGCAGAGATTAGAAGAAATAGAACTGAAGCAAAGCGCGAAGAGTTTCAGAATCACATTCCCTTCCCTCCCGAGTCCTGACCCTGTGCCTTAGCTCCAATCGGCGGTGGCTGCTTGAACAACGAGTGACGACGGCGAGCGGCGAGGAGTAAGCAACAATAGCGAGCTACGGCGACGGCGACTAAAGGTATTTTCGTTTTCAGATTTTCTGAGATTTGGCCAATTGGTTTATGTTGGTTTCCTGGCTAGCTTTCTGAAATGACTTGATGATCACTGTTGTTGCAATCTAAGATTATTGTTTACATTCTTCATTCTTTTGATTCTCAGTAACTAAAAGAATCAATTTTCCTAACGAAAAATGAAAAATCAGAGAATGTTCGCATGATATGATAATAATAGTTTCTCCAATGAAATATAAAATTTGTGATTTTAATTTGCAATCTTAGGTGACTTTTTCAAATCTTAAGATTTAAGAATCATTCTCTCAGATCTTGTGAGTGAGTTGTGTAAGTTTGCTCCAATGAAGTTTGTTTCTTGTATCTTAGAGAATGTGTTCCATCTTAAATTCTTAATTATTGCAATCATGATTCAATGAAGTCTATATTTTTGAAAAACAGAGTATGCAACCTAGCCATTTTGTCAAGCAACATTGGTTTTGTCAAATTTCAAATCTAAAAACTACATAAAATGAGCTACTTTGTAGTTTGTATCCTTTTTTTGGGAACAACTACTTTGTACCCTTAATTAATAATCTCTAAACAGTGATGAAACCAAGATGAAAACTATGTTTGGCTTTCAAATATAAGGGGGAAAACAACAAGAAAGAATGTAATAACCATTGTCAATTATTACAAGTGGGAAGAACTAACCATGTTATGTTTTAACTATATTTTGGTGTTAATTATGTTTGATGAATGATGATTGATATTGTTATGTTTTAATTATATTTTGATGTTAGTTATCTTTTAACTATTTTAATGTTATTGGTTATGAATGATGATTATTTTGTTATTTTCAATTAAATTGTAATATTGTAATATGGCCGGTTCGACTATCGGTTCGATCACCGATCCGACCCCGGTTGACCCATTGATCCTTGAACTTATGCCGCGACCGGTTCATTGACCGGTCCGATTTTTCGTTCCTTGATAATTATTAAACTTAGCTGAACTAATAATGAGGGAGAAGTGGCTCCAAAGCCCATGCACCAAAATAAACCCAACTCTATTATTTGTCGCCATTTTAGTAGGAACTAGCAACTTTGTCTTGAAGATGAGGGGAAAATAAAACAGATTTATCCTTAACTTTATTAGTTGTATGGGATCACAGACTTTTCTTCTTTCCAATAATTATATATACTGTTTTTATTAAGAAAACCAAATTAAAAATCTGTAGAAAACCATACCATTTATAAAGAGAGGAAATAGAGAATACCATGTATTATGCTGATGTATCCAACCTTGTTTAACTGCTTGTAAAGTGAGAAAACATCCAAAAGGAACCATCAAAGAGCTTTCCTCTTAGGTTATCTAGGAATTGGCATGTTTTATTGAATTATATTCCTAGAGAACAGAATAGAGATGCTGATCATCTTGTCAGGCTAGGGCATTCTATTGCGGGGGTTTTTATCTTCTTTGATCAACCACCACCTTCGTTAGAGGAGGCGGTCGTTGATGATTGATTTGGGGCTTCCCCTTTGATTTATATTAAATTCTTAGTTGTAACTTAATGAATTCCAGTTTCCATTAAAAAAAAAAAAGAGCTTTCCTCTAATAAAATTTATGGTCGCGGCTTGCGCAACACTCCAACAATAAATTCTCAAACAAAATTTATTATTATTATGCACCATAATTCAATGCTTGGGCCTGGCACCCCACGCCAAACAAAAAATCTCAATTTGACTTTTTTTTTTTTTTTTTTTGCTATTCATATATAATTATTCACATTATGTACATAGGAGTACTAGTTAGTCACGGTAACTTCTCTTTATTTCATCATTATTGTTTAGACTTTTATTTTTTTTCTTGCTTTTCAAAATTTGAATATTAACTATTTCTTTGTTATTCTTATTGTCCTTAATATAAAGACCAACTTTAATGAAAAAAAAAATTAAACTATAAAGTGGGTCTTATATTAAAGATCATATGAGTATTTTATTCAAATTAATATGTCTTTCAATTAAAATATTTTATGTGGTTATTATTTATTCCACAAATAATATTAATATCAATATATCATAATAAACTATTTATTCCTCAGTTCTATAATATATGAGAAAATGTAAAAAATCCTCTGAATTTTTTGGTTGTTTGGGGTTAAAAAAAGTTTGTTACCTTTTAAATTTTTTGTTCTATATTATTCCATAAACATTTTGGGAGGCACTAAAGCAAAATACCTTTTTTTTATCCCTTTCTAAATTGAGTGTAGTAGGGATGGTATAGAAAGTGTGCCATGTGATAATTATTATAAGGTAGAATACAATGATTACCCCTATGTTTTAGCTAAATTATACAAACATTCCCTCTATTATGAAAACATATATAGACCTCTTTTGAAATTGAAATACATGTTACAGAAACTTTTCTTACATATTTGAGATTTTATATGCATCCATCTAACCATTAGTTGATTGTTAAGTTTGACTATTAAACATTTGCTTAGACTAAAATACTTCTTTTTCAACAAATAAATAAATATTTATATTTGCCTAAAAATAAATTTTTATACAAAAAAAAAAAGATAATTCTGATACATATATGTTCAAAATTTCCAATATATTATAAAATTCATTAATTTTTATTATATTATAGAATTTTAAATTTTAATTTTTTTTAATATTTTATTTAAATTTATTTATTTAGTATTTTTTTAAATGACTAAAAACATTTTTTTTTGCCACGACTCCATTATTGAAAACATATTTAAAAGGCATATTTTTATTCACCATATCTCATTAATAATGTAAATTTGAGATATTATATGACTTAAATTAATTTTAAATTTTAAATACATTTTTTACACAAAACCTTTATAAAAACACGTTTATTTAAGTGTGCATCCATTAAAGGAATTAATCATATTTTTAATTTAGTTTTCTATGTCTTCATTAATTAAATTAATTAAGTCTTTATCTCAATATGAAAAAAAATTAACATATAAAGATTTTCAAAAATAAAAACAAAAATTAAGAAAAAGAGAAAACTCTTAAATTACTTAAACAATTGTAACCAAAATTAGAAAATTAGCAATGATGAAGGGTAAATTAATAAATAAGATTTGTTTTTATTTATTTTAATATAAATTTTATGTAAAAAAATAAAACTCTGTAGTTGAGTTGATAGTTTAGACCAAGGAACAAAAAATCAGACCGGGCAATGAACCGGTCACGGTAAAGGTTCAAGGGTGAATGTGTCAACCAAGGTCTGACCAGTGGTTGGATCAGTCATATTAAAATATTATAATTTATTAGTGGTAATATATATATTAATATATTTTTAAAATTTTATAGATAAAAATGAAAATCTTTAGAAAAAAGTGCTTAAAATCTATTAATATTAGCTATGATACCTATACTTATACAATGATATCTTCTTTCCTATAATTATTATATCCTTTTAAATACTTTTTTTCATCATCATTTTCTTTTTTTTTATTCTTTACCTTCTTTTCTCTTGATCTTGGTTTTAAACCTTTCATTTTCCCTTCAAAAATAGCGCGAGATAATAGTTAGAAGAATAAAAAAAATGAAACCGGTCCAACCGGTTAAACCACCGATTTTCCTAGTTTTAACCGGTTCAAACTGGTTCACGGCCCAATGGGTGAACTAGATTGAACCACTGATCGGTTACCGGTTGAACCGGTCGATCCTGTCCAATTTTTTGTATTGTGGTTTAGACTTAACTGTATGTTATCAAAATAAAGGAGATATTCGTGTAATTAAGGCAAAACCCAATGGAAGTTAGAGTATTTTACTCTTCTTATAAATAAGAAGTGCTTTATATTGTTGACATTCTACACCTGTTACTTACTTTCCACGTCAATTCACCATGCACACTAGTATAGAAAAGATAAAAAATGTTTCTCTTTACATTTAGATCAGGGAGCGGGAGACTACTCTCTCTTTTGCTACTCTGAAACCCAGTGCCCATTGCCTATGCTTGATCTTTCCATTTCACTTTAAACACATTTTTTGAAATATGTATGAAAAATCATAAAAAATTGAAAACAACTTCATTTTTTTGTTTATAAGATATCAAAATGTCGCTTATTTCGTGTAGAATATTATGATCTAAAGAACCATGAAAAATATACTTGGGAATGCCCCAAAATTAAGGGGTAGCAGAGGGGGCAGCTGCATAGGCGCAACTGATACCCCAAATCCCATAAATGCCCCAAACCCAACACCTCTGTGTCTCCCTTTGGGATGACACATTACCCCCAAACCAATTTCTATACAAACCTCTTGTGTGAATTTACTACCCAAAAAATGCCTTTTAACTGTGGCTCTCGAACACTCCTTAACCACACAATCCAAATGCCGGTTGCTTTTACGGTGCTCATATAACAATGCATCTTGACCCTTGTCATCCACAATCACACTCTCATCTTGTGAGTCATCCATTGTACTTTCACTTGATAACTTTAGCTTGACTTTGTTATCTCCAACTCCATGTCTAATCATTAAATGTGCCTAAGTCAATATGATGATCCTAACCTAGCTTTCATGAGGTCTCAGCTTATTAACCTTCCTTCTATTATTATCAGCATCTCAAGTTTTGCATGGTGCAGACACTTGGGGTGTTTAGGTGGTTCTCTCGAATGCTTTTATGCCTAGCATCACTCTTATATATATATATATATATATTATATCCATTACTCAAGCTCTACTTTCCACAACATTTTCCTCACAAGTTTGTTAGATAGATGAAGAATGTACATTTGTGTGCTTTCATGAGGTGACTTTCTATTGTCAACTTTGTGACACCCTAATTCCATAGTTATCATGAGCTTTTATATAATGAATTTGAACCACAAGTCAGGCTTCAATCCTGGGGCAAATACATCTTTGAAAATGATTTAAAATCCCAACCCAAACATAGGGTTCAAACTTGTAATTGAATGGAATTTGCTAAAAGATTTAAAACTTTCAAAAGCGGTTATGCAATAGCTAACAACTTTATTAAGACTCATCAATCCTTAGGTCCATTTATTATTATAATAGTGCTTCTTTGCTCATATACTACTATATTGATAGTTAAACTATAGGCCCTTAACATACAATTGCCCAATCATAGTTCAATTATTAGGCTTGATGTAATTACCATTTCATTATGTAAAATTGATTAACTAAGACTATCCCGTACTACGCATGTCATACTACCCTACTTCTACAACTACATATACTAACTTCATTATGATTATGTATATCCATATATATATACAAATCACGTAGGCACATGACACTACCAAAATACCCAAGTCTAATCAAAATTAGAATATAGATAACTAACATAAATTTTTTCTTCTCTACCTTCTTATTTCCCTGAAATCACTACATGCTTGCCCCGTGAGCTGTTTGTTTTCTATGTAGGTCATTTAAGGGAAAAGGTGAGATTCGCGAGAATCTTAGTAGTAACATCAGTCAATCATAACATATGCAAGTTTATAAAGCATGCTAAACAAACCATCATATGACTAAGCATTTAGCAATCAAGATGCAGTACAACATCATTCACATCAAGCTGGTGAAGAATACAGTCTAGGATTGCTGCCAGTGATAATAGTATTCTGATGGTATTTAACTTTGCTATAGGGGCAAATTTTTCTTGGTAGTCAATACTATATGTTTGGGAGTATCCTTTTACCACTAGTCTTGCCTTATATTTATGGATTGTCCCATCCGGATTGTGTTTCTTTGTAAATATCCAATTGCACCCTACGACCCTTTTTCCAGGTGGTAATTTTGTGAGTTTCCATGTTTGATTTTTCAGATGTAACTTGTATGGGTGTTTGGAAGTTTAATGTTTTGGATGGTAGCTGGTTGGTCAAATGGGCAGCTGTAAGGATTGCTTCTCACCAATAAAGTTTAGGGACATTTTATGCTATCATCAAAGCTCTTGTAACTTCTAACAAGTGATAGTTTTTCTGTTCTGCAGTCCTGTTTTGTTGAGGAGAGTTTGTATAGCTTGTTTGGTGAATGATGCCATGTTGTTCAAGGTAGGTTTGGAAGGTAGAATTGGTGTACTCGGTTCCATTATCACTACGCAATACTTTGATGGATGTGTTAACGTGGTTTTGTATCATTTTGTGGAAATTGATGAATTTTTTATGTAGTTGGGATTTTTCTTTTAGCAGATATACCCAGGTTACCTGTGTGTGATTATTAATAAATGTGGCAAACCATTTAGTATGTGTTAAGTTTGGAACTCGTGAAGGCTCCCAAAGATCTCTGTGGATAATTGCAAAGGGTTATAAAGATTGATGTAGACATGATGGATAGGTATTTTTTGTGTGTTTGGACAATTTGTAAATTTCGCATGGAATGGAATGAAAGTTTTATTCATTAAATCAGGAAACAACTTTGACAAGTACTTTGGATTTGGATGGCCTAACCTATAATGACATAATAATAAATCCTTATTCGAAATTTGAGACAAAGAACCAACTTAGGCTATACTTCCAGATGCCTTGTTCTTCCAGGATTAATCTTCCACACAATATGATCTCTCTAGTAACTCATCGGTGCCAATCATCTTCCCCAACTCTGAGTCTTGAAATAAACATTGAATGGTAGAGAACTTAACATGACATCGTTGAGTTAAGGTAATTTTGCTGACAAGATATGAGGTTACACTACAAATCAAGTGCATATATCATGTTTTCTAGAGCCAAATTATAGAATAGATAAGATGTACCAATCCCGAGAACTTTAATGAACTTTCCATCTAAAACCTTAATAAACATAAGAGATTATGGAGTTTTTACTTCGTGAAACAATTATTTGTTACCAGTCATATGGTCGGTAGCTCCTGAATTGACTATCTACATATTTCTATTATGTATATTTGTTTTAAGAGCTAGGATGGCATTACCTGTGTATGCCACATTACCAGAAGCCAAAAAGGTATAATTAGCATCATGCTTATCAAGTATTTTCCTAAGAAACTATGTTTCTTCTTTGCTTAATCCGCCATCATGTTCTGTTTTAGAATCTGTGGAGATTGCAAGAGCTTTGTTGTCTGGTTTGCCTCTGCCTTTGCTGTTAGGTGGTTTCCTATGGAGTTTCCAGTAGATGTCCTTTGCATGACTTGGTTGTTGACAATGATCACACCATCTATTGGACCTTTTACCTCTGAAATCACTTGATTGACTTCCCTTTGAATATAATCTAGTTGTTTCCATAGGATTTGGTTCTACTGTCTGTGAGCAAAGATGTTCTTTTGATTTTCTTCTTGTTTCACAAGGAAAAGTACTTCCCTTAAGCTTGGCAAGGCTTCTTGACTCATTACTTGTACATGGATGGCTTCATAAGAGGGCTGGAGTCCTAATAGGAATTTATAAACTCTTTTCTCTTCTTTGATTCTCAAGTAAAGGCGTGCTTCTTTTGGATTGCTCCATTCGCATGCTGCTTCATATATGTCTAAATGTTGCCATAAAACAAGGAAATTAGTCCAGTATTCGATGACCAAGAGATTATCTTGTTTAAGGTTTTCTAGCTTTGTTTCAATCTCCAGTATAGCTGTTCGGTTTTTACTGAGGCAAACATATCACGGGTAACCTCTCATACTTATTTTGCCGATTGGAATAGAGAGAAACTCGTGCTAACAGAATTCAAGCTGAATGGTATTAAACTATAATTGGAAAAATTGATGGAGATGTTAATAACAGAATTCAAGTTGGATGGTATAAAACTATAATTGGAGAAACGCTATTGGAGTTATTCGTGATCAGAAAGTACCTAATAAGATAAAAAGAAAGTTCTATCGTATTGCTATAAGACCAGGAATGTTATATGGTAGTGAGTGTTGGGCTTTAAAGGGACAACATAAACGATAAGATGAGAATGTTGGGATGGATGTATGGTAATACAAGAAAAGATAAGATTCGTAATACTCATATACGTGAACAAGTTGGAGTGACCTCTATTGAAGGAAAAATAGTAGAAAGTCGTTTGAGGTGGTTTGGACATGTTCAACAAAGGCCATTGAATGCTCCGGTGAGGAGGGTAAATCAAGCTGTATGGAGTCCTATAAAACAAGGTTGATGAGGGCCAAAGTGAATGCTCAATGAGGTCATAGAAAAAGATCTTTTGATTAATAATATACCTAAAGATATGATTTTCGACAAAGTATAATGGCGTCGTGTGATTCATATAGCCAAGCCCACCTAGTGGGATAAAGACTTTATTGTTGTTGTTGTATATTAATATATATTGTTATTTTATAGAAAAATAATATTTTGTTAAGATATTAAATTTTAACTGTCCAAAGATAATTTAATAGTGGATATAAGAAGGGGAGAAGAAGTATACAAGAATTATGTCATCAGCAGATTGGAAATTTATTTGGAATCTCCCCATCATTCCTCAAGTTCAGCATTTTATATGGATCTGATAGAACCATGGAACCACGGATTGCTTGGTTTTCACTACCACCCGATGCCCTCAAGATCAATTGAGATGCAGCTTTCTCACCATTCCAGGGCCTAGCTTCAATTGGTATTATATGCAGGGATCATTTTGGAGGTTTCATTGGGGTACTTTGTGGACAAAATCAAGTCTGTCTCTCTGCCTTTATCACTGAAGCTTTGGCGTTAAAATGAGCAATGATGCATGATATCATCAACATGTAAGCATCAAAAGTTGGGTTCTCTCTTAGTTTCTCCCCAAGACTCGGAAATGCTACAGCTAATTGTTTGGCAACTGATTGTCAGGGTGGGTCTCACAGCCATCACTCTCTTTAACCACTATTCTGACTTCTGATGCTCCAGAGACAAGTGAGGAATTTGTGGATACTTTGTCTCCTAGTCATAGAATGGGTGTTGGATTGTTATTTTGCATCTTTCAGCCTTGTACTTTTGCTTTCGTCTTTTTTTACATTGCTTCATATCTGGACATTAGCATGTACTTTTGGAATTTTATTAGTTGATAATAAATGCACCCTTTGAACAAAAAAATAGTAAGAGAAGCAAAGAGATTCTCTTCCCAGACCAAATATCTTCCATAAGTATTTTCATATATCTTTTTAAAATCATATATACAAAGGGAGAGTCTATTGAATGCACTATATCTTTAAAATTAATATTGGATAAATTGCTATATTTTTTCAAACATAAATTGTAAGTAACAACATTATTTTCGGCAAAAAAAGAAACCAAATTATTATTATTATAATTTAAAAACAATGTACAGGAAATTAATTAATTTTAATGTTTACATTTTTATTTTTTCTTTTTTTTATGAGAAGTTCGGATGCTCTACGCAAGGTTTAACATGTAATCTTTTTTTCTTCTCTCTTCTCAACAAGGTTTTTTCTTGCAATCGCATACATATTTGGGATTTTACACAACTATCCAAAACTAAGCTCATATAACATTGAGTAATACTATTGTTGGCCATTACAATTTCATCGAATTTTGATTTTAGGGCCCGTTTGGTTTGATCCCATTACACCTTGCGGTGCAGTGTAATGCGATGCAATGGTAATGCAATGTAATATTAATTACAAGGGTAGTGTTTGGTTTGATTTTTAAGCAACGTGCAATGAATCAATATTTTAACAATTATTTAAAATTAATATATTACACAAAGTTTATTTTACCCCTTAATATAATATCTGTAGAAAAAATAGTTACAAGCCAGCAACTGCCGGAATGGAGGAGGAGGAGGTAGTGGCGGTGGCAATGATGGGGGTAGAGGGGGTGGAGGAGGAGGTGGTGGTGGCAGCGGTGGGTGGGGGTGGCGGAGGAGGAGGAGGAGGTGGTGGTGGCAGCAACGGTGGGCGGTGAGGGTGGAGGAGGTGGTGGTGGGCTGTGGGCCGGTGGCAGCGGAGGAGGAGGTGGTGGTGGCGGCGGTGGGCGGAGGGGGGTATAAGAGGTGGTGGTGGGCGACGGGCCGATAGCAAGGACAAGGGTGGTGGCGGCGGCGGCGGGTGGAGGTGACGGCGGTGGAGGAAATAGTGGTGGCGGCAGAGGGTGGAGGAAGAGATTGTGGTGGTGGCAGTTGTGACACGATGCGGCAAGTAAAATGAGATAAGTGAAACAAAGATAAGGGAAACTAAAGGGTAAATTTGACTTTTTAGACTATGCAATGGGATGGTAATGAGGATTCATAGGGGGGAGGTATGAATGAGGATTACCAATTTTTTGGTAATCATCATTACTATGGTAAACCCTATTACCATGCTAAAGAGCAACCGAACACTCTTCTCTTGGTAATGCAATCATGATTACCATTGCAGGCATGCAATGTGGTTGAACCAAACGGGCTCTTAGTCTCAACAACTTTAAATTATTATTTTTGATAGTTGTAGGTTTATAAGAAGAAAGTTAACTTTTAGTTAATATCATTAAATATAAAGATCAAAATCAAAATTTAAAACAAAACCAAAACTCAAACCGAGTCTTTATGAGATTATAAAGAACAAAGACTATAATTTGAAATTATAGACATCAAAATCAAAATTCCATCAAACTATTAACATTTGTACATAACTCAATTGAAACTTAACTCTTACAAAAAATTTAATCTCTCTCTAAATACTAAAGTACCCCTAATAACTAATTTCTTGCATATGGGCTTTTTGACTTCTCCCCACACGCTGTTCCATCATTGGTGGACATGTTTTTTAATCAGACGCTTGATGGACCTGAGAGGACTAAGAAGAAAAACAGAACATCTCTCGAAGCTTTCTAATCTTCTTGTTCATGCATAATAGAAATCAAACTCCTCTTTTCCTTCTTGATTTTTAGTCAGGGGTGTAACATCCCAAAATTTAAGAAAAGCTTTGTCATGCTTATTTGAGGCCTATGGATGTTATTTAGAAATTAAATATCTTTAAAAGTAAATTATTTGGTGAAAAACTTATTATCAGCCAAGAATTTTAGGAAAGTTAGTTAAGGAAGAAATCCTTATAAAGTATTAAGGATTAATGTTTAGGAATTATTTAATGTCTTGAAGGATAAAATTCTAAACAAGGTTATGAACATTTAGTGGACATGGAGGAGAAGGTCTTAGACTATATGGACTAGGAGAGCAATTGGGATAGAGCAAAACTGGAGTTCTGGTTCCATCCTGACATTGCTGCTCATATCATGAATGTCCACCCACCCAAAGAGGAGAGGGGAAAGGATAAATTTATTTGATTACCCTCAACTAACGGTTGTTTTTCTATTAGATCTGCCTATAATTTTGTTCTTGCTGGTATCGATCAATAGGAGGACAAATTCTAGAAGAAACTATGGAAGTGGAAGATATCAGAAAAAATAAAGTTCTTTATGTGGCTTGTTTCCCATGACAGAGTCACATGGCGCAATTGAGAGCAAGGAAGGGAATTAGTCAAGATGTAAAATGTTCGTTTAATTGCAACCGGGAAGATTTCATGCTCTTATTAAGAGATTGCAGAAACGCAAAGGAAAGATGAAGATCGATGATCTATCCATCACATTGGGATACCTTCATCAACCTGAGTGGGAAGAAATGGATTAACTGGAACTTGAATAAGGAAGCAGGAAATAAAATCACAAGGAAAATCATATGGGATGTACTACTTGGTTATATAAGTTGGAACATATGAGTCTCTCGATACAACCAGTTGTTTGGTAAAGATCAAGATTCAAAATATAGTAATGCTCATTCAACTCTTTTCAGAGCGTGTTGTGATTAGGATCTCTTATCCAAATGCTCCTTCTACACCCATAAACAGGATGAGCATGTCGATACTACTGATACAACATGCTTTGTTAAACTTGAAACAGATGCTTCAGTCCTCATCTCATGAAGTAGCAGTTGTGGAGGAGCAATCAAAGGAAATCAGGAGAAGTGGCTAGGTGGCTTTATCTGCAAACTTTCATATGTGTCGACAGCCATAGAGGAGCTATTAGGAATCATACATGGGCTACACCTGTGCTGGGCTCGTGGGCACAAACAGATCAACGTGGCTTTTAATTGCATTAAAGCAATTAATCTAATCATTAAAGGATGCTTATCTGACCACCCATACAAGGAAGTCATTGATGAGGCTCAATCCCTTGTTCGCGAGAATTGGATTGTTGTAATCTACCATGTGCCTAGGGAATCCATTATTACAGCGGCTCAATTTGCCAAATTGGCTCATAATCTGATAGGAAACTATTATATCCTTGATCAATCACCATATATCTCCCTACTAAATAAGAAGGTCATTGATCAATCACCATCTCCCCACTAAATAAGAAGGTGATTGATGAGAGGTTATAGATTTATGAAGTTTCTTGTTTTTTGGTTTTTAGTTGTATTTTACAGCATGTAATTCTATTATGAGTTTATAATGTTATACAGTTTTCATCAAAAAAATAATAATAATAGAAGGAGGGCAAAATTGTCAAATGGGCATATTTAACCCATCAATTTACCTCTTCCCTTCATTATCTCCGGTCAGAAACGAGAGAGGGCGAGAGTAGAGTGAGCGATTGTGCGAGGAAAAGAGGAATCGGAGATCTCGTCGGAGAAAGGGAGGAGGAGAGGTCAAAATCCACATGCAAGCCAATCTTTAATCTAAGGTAAGCCCCTTAAGCCTCTTCCCATCTTCAGATTTTTCAGTGGGGTTAGTTTGGGAGTGAGAGAAGTGGTCGAATCTGGTTCTGAAATGGAAAAACCGCCGATTAAGGGTTCTGAGCGGTGGATAAAGGAGGATTAAAGCTTATAATCATTATAATTAGTGTTGCATGTGTTTTCTTGGCCTTGGTTTGTGATTTTCGAATCTGCCTTTCTTGTACAGAGGCAGTATGATCGTTTCCTTTGATGAAAGTCTTACAAAAACATTAAAATGATTCTAAACTTTGGGTTCGAATTTATGAAGCTTGAATTTGATTTGAACTAGCTGATTTATATTTCCAAGTGATGAATCGTAGTTGTAGAAGTTTAAATAATCTAGGGACTTTGCAATGAAGTTTTCAACCTTATGATTGAAGCTTGAATTTTTAGAGTTTCTGTAGAGATAGTAATGGAATGGTTTAAAGGATTAAGTGATGTTTCTTATTGCTGAATGTGTTGAAATTGAATAACCAAGGCTGAAAAATTATAGGAAGCTTATTGTTTCATGTTTTCAAATGAGGAACAATTATTTTAGATGAATCAATTAAGTATAGAGACTTTAACATGATGATTTAAAGGATGTTTCTGGAGCTGGAATTTTCCAGACTTAAGGAAGACACAGTGATAGATACAGAGGAAATTATATACACACCTTCAGCCACATTCTTTATATGGTTGATAGAAGATGATTTTTGAAGTTTTACTTTGCTGTTTGTGTTTGAATGATATCGGTTACAGCTGAAAGAAGAAGAGAATAATGTCCCAAGTTTGTAATTATTGATTTAAGTTTGCTATTCAAATGCCTCACTAGAATAATTAATTGCCTAGCTATCTGAACTAGCTTTAAGGTTTTAAGATAATGTTACAAAGGAGTGTTGATAATATGTTAAATCAGCGAGATAAGATCGTTTATATGCTTATTTTACTGTCTTATGTGGTCTGTAAAAACTGAAGCTTCATGGTGTTAAGTGTCAAGTTTTGATATTGACAGCTAGATAATTCAAGCATTAATTAATAGGAAAAGTTCATATTTGGGTGTGTAAATATATGACTCAATGATTTGAATGTTGTAGCTGAAATTTTATTATCACTTGCGGTGATAGATTAATTTGAATATAGGGGATTACATTCAAGTGTAATAAGCATAAGTAAATACAAGTTAGAGTTGTGCAATGTAATATATATTGATCCATGTGAAGTTGGGGGCTGATAAGTTGTATTTCGAAGGATGGAAACTGATTCTTAGATGTTGTTTGAGGCTTCCACTAGCTAAACATTATTGTGGAAACTAGAAATTTTCAGGATATTAAGTGTGATGCAGTCAGAATTTTCTTAAGCAACCTGGAAGCAAATAGAAATAGGTTATATAGGATTGGAGTGAAAGATGAAGATGAATGAAGTTGAATGTTAATAAGTGTGAATTGGGGCTTTGTAGGGATTATATATATATGCATATGTATAATTGTGTGTGTATGTGTATAAGTATTAAGTTATGGAAATTAAGGGGTGGTAGGACATTCCAAATGTCCCGAAACAAAATATGAATACAAGTTTTTCAAGATGGCCAACCACTTTTAAATAAGGGTAGAGTTTATTTAAATCTAGGATTTAAGAACAAACAGTCAAGTTATAAATTATAGATAGAATAAGTGTTAACCAACCCTTATACCTATGCCTAAATGATAAGTTTTGACATTTGCCCAAGCCCACCAAGAAGTTATTAAAGAAAGGAACAAGGAGAAGGTAATACGAAAGAACGAGCAACAGGTAGTAACCCTTTTCCTCTCATGTTATTGTGCATTGGTTTTCGCATGTTTGTTTGTGCCATTTTGCTGTAGTTAAGCATGAGAGCATGTAAATTATCCTTGCATAGTTATTTGCCATGGCCATGTGTAATAGATAGATCGGTAGAGCAGTTATCTGCCTAGTATGTGCACTAGTTATTTATCCATCTAATTGTAAAATGAATGTGCACAAGTTATTTATACAGTTTATTTATTTGCAAGAGATTGTGCACCAGTTAGTTATTCAGATAAGTTATTAGTAAGATATATGTGTACCAGTTAGCTTTTCAGCTCAGTTACTCGTAATGTCTTGTTCTATATGGCTTGTTTTTACATGCATGATTATTAACCTTGTATGATTTACATGATGAAAAGTAGTTGCTACTAAGAATTCCCGAATCTCACCCCTTTCTTCCATGACATACAGCAAAGGCAGGTACTTCTAGGGGCTAGGGTGTTGTGGTTGGTGAAGCCTGAAGAAGGTTAGAGCTAAAAGAGTTTAAAATAAATATCTGGTTTTAAGTGTTGGCTATTTGTTTAGCCATGATTCCTTTTAATATCTGTTGTATATATATGTTTTGGCATGTAAATACCTTCCATATGGAGGAGATCTAAGGCTATGATTGCCTAAAGGTAAGTGTCATCTACGGTGATGACAAAAGTATATTTATACATAGCTGATATTAGAGATTAACGTATGCTTGAATAGTAGCTAATATATTTAAAAGATCGGGCAAATACATGAATTATGCCCTAGGATATTTATATGCCAAACTTATAGGTTATATGATCTTATAAAGATGAATAGTGTCATGCTTTTTGTTAAGTAGCTATAAAGTTTTTAAAATATGATTGTGAAGGGTTAAGTGAAATAGAAGAGAACCTGGGTGATATGATGTTGTAATATAAATAAATTGAAATGTTAGCAGGTCCTTAATTAGAATAGGTCCCTAATTAGATGAGCCCCTAATCCCTTTTGTTTCTGTATCCCTTCTGTTTCTATTTACTTCTGATTACCGGTTCTACCCTGTTTACCGGTAATGTCCTACAGCCTATATATATGGCTGATGTTACTCACTGTGACCAGATTTTACAAGTAATAAAAGTCAGAGCATTTTCAGAATTCCTCTGTTCTCTCTTCCTTTCTGCCTCTAATTCCTCTAATTCTTTCCTTTAACCCTCTGATTTCTTCTTCTCTACACTAATCCCTAATTCCTAAAGACATTCAAATTACCCTCCAGTATCAGTGGTATCAGAGCGAACGGTCCTCAGCCTGTGATTATCGGTTCATCGCCACCTGAGTGCATGGTGAAGACTCGACAGCAAGAAAGTGCAAGATTGATGGAAGATAAGACGCACGTTATAGAACAGCGGGTGGGCACCCTCGAATCATCCATTGAGACGCTGCATGAATCCGTCCAAGGCTACCGAGAGGAACTGCAGATGGTCCAACGTGGCATGCAAGATAACTTGCATACCATTACTCAAGAACAACGTGGGATGCAAGATAATATTCAAGACATGACCCACGAAATCAGAAACTTGGCGGCAGTAATGCAGCGACTTACTCAACAGGGTCTACCGAGGGTACCAGATTTTCAAGAAAGGGGAGGAAATGGACGACCACCATACCAGTGACCCACGCAATTTACTAAAATGGAGTTTCCCAGATACACTAGGCAGGATATGGATACCTGGTTGGCCAAGGTTGACCGGTTCTTTGCCATTGACGAAACGCCGGAGGCTTCCAAGGTTACCATGGCTTCGATGCACTTGGACGATGAACGGTTCCAATGGCATCGCGCGGTGGATCGACGCTGGTGACACCCGCCGACGTGGGCAGCATACTCGGCGCTGCTGTTGGACACTTTCGGTCAGCTGTTTGAGACACCAATGACCGACTTCACTCATTTGCGGCAGACGGGAACGGTGGCTGATTTTAATACCAAGTTTGATCAAATCACAGCGAAGCTCGATCTCTCGGAAACTTATCTTGTCGACGCATACGTGGGGGCGTTGAAGGACGAGATCGCGGATTCGGTGCGTCTCTTCAATCCCAGAACGTTGCAAGAAGCTCGACGACTCGCTCGGACCCAAGAAATCGCGGTCAATCGCAGAGCTCAGAAACCGAATGCCGACAAGTTTCAGAAACAGAGTATATCAAATTCTTGGTCAAATTCGATGGCTAACACGTCGACACTTACTAAGAATTCTTCTTTCTCTAATGGGTCCTACCATAGGACCAAAAAACCCCCCAACTTCTTCAAAATTCCACCTTCGTCCCCAAGGCAATTACTTGACCGGTGAAGGCTCTCACGGCTGAAGAAGAAGCAGAGCACTGCGCCAACAATTTGTGCTTCTTCTGCCATGGTAAATTTTCGAGAGACCATAGGTGTCCCCAGAGGCAGAAAATGCAATTACACTTGGTCATATTAGATGAAGAAGATGATGATATTCCTGCTAAACCTGAGACTGCAAGTGAGGATGAAGTAGAACAGCCGCGCATATACTTACACGCTATGGAGGGAAATGATCATTCTGAAGCTATGTGTGTCTTGGGTACTGCTGGAAAACAATCTATACAGGTTTTAATAGATAATGGAAGTACCCATGATTTTTTGAATCTGGACACAGCCTTGAAATTGGGTTGGCAGCCGCAGGCACTACCTCTGGCGCATATGGAGATTACAGGTGGAGGAAAACTGAAAATTCATGGGGTTTGGCATGGGTTTAGATGGAGAATGCATGGTCTGGAGTTCAGTTTTGATTTTCAGATCATTGAGTTAAATACCTATGATTTGGTTCTAGGCTTGAGATGGCTCAAGAGTATAAAAAATGCATTCTGGGATTATAAGTCTTTATCCGGATCTGCCCGCAGAAACTCAAGGGGTATTGAAGGCTTTTCAGGATGTGTTTGATGAGCCAAAAAGCCTCCCACCGTCTAGGGAAGGCCACAATCATCCCATTCTTTTAGAAGAAGGCACAAACCCTATTTCTTTGAAGCCATACCGATATCCGGCTGCCTAAAAGGATGCTATTGAGAAATTAGTGGCTGAGCTACTTGAAGCCGGTGTTGTGCAAGAGAGTTGTTCTCCATTTTCAGCTCCTATAGTCCTTGTCAAAAAGAAGGATGGATCTTGGCGTATGTGTGTGGATTATAGGGAGTTAAACAAGAAAACAATTAAGAATCAGTATCCTATTCCTCTCATTGAGGACTTGTTTGATGAATTGGGCAAGGCTAGATGGTTTACAAAGTTTGATCTACGGGCCAGTTATCATCAAATTAGGATGGTACCCGAAGATGCTTACAAAACCGCATTCAAGACTCACTCTGGACACTATGAGTGGCTCGTAATGCCATTTGGCCTTACGAATGCGCCAACAACTTTTCAGGGGGCTATGAATGATATCTTTCGTCCTTTTCTTAGACAATTTATACTAGTCTTCTTTGATGATATACTGATTTATAGTCCTACACTTGCAGATCATCAAGAGCACTTGAGGATTACTTTGCAAACATTGCAGCAACATCACTACTTTGTGAAGGAAAGCAAGTGCACCTTTGCTGCTACAAGTGTGGAGTATCTTGGGCATATCCTAGGAGATGGGGTAGTAGCAACGGACCCTAAGAAGATCCAAGCGGTTGCTGATTGGCCTCAACCGACAACCGTCAAACAATTGAGGGCATTTTTGGGGTTAGCTGGTTACTACCGGCGTTTTTTCAAGAGCTATGGTATAATTGCTAGGCCCTTAACTCTTCTATTGAGGAAGAATGCCTTTGTGTGGTCTGATTCTGCTAGTGAGGCCTTCCAACGTCTCAAGGGTGCATTAGTCTCAGCCCCGGTTCTTGCTCTTCCTGATTTTACCAAAGAGTTTGTGGTGGAGTCTGATGCGTGTGGAGTGGGAATTGGTGCTGTGTTAATGCAACAGGGGCAACTACTTGCGTTTTTTAGTAAAGGTCTCGCCCCAAGGCATCATAATCTATCAATTTATGAAAAGGAATTGATGGCGGTAGTACTAGCAGTGTTGCATTGGCACCAATATCTTGAGAGGGGACGGTTTCTCATTCGTACATATCAGCAAAGTCTCAAATTTCTGTTGGGGCAGCAGCTTAAAACTCCCTTTCAAATGTTTTGGGTGTCTAAATTGGCTGGTTTCGACTACGATATAGTGTATAGAAAGCGGGTGAATAACTCGGTAGCTGATGCGTTATCTCGTCTCCCTAAGCAACAATTATTGCAAATGACTTATAGTACTACTTCACCAGAAATGTTGCAGCAAATAAAGGATAGTTGGATTAGAGACGATTTCACTCGTTCGTTGCTTGAAAAGGTGCAACAAAATGAAGGAGTATGGAGTCACTTCACTTGGGATGGTCTTCTTTTACGAAGAAAAGGTAAATTGGTTGTAGGCAAGGTAGAAGCTCTTCGGTTGCACATTCTTGAGTGGTTACATTCAAGCCCTTAAGGAGGACATTCGGGTATACAAGCTACTTACCATCGTATTAAAGGTCTTTTTTGGTGGAAGAAGTTAATCAATGATGTTGTGGAGTATGTCAAAAGGTGTGACACCTGCTCTAGGTGCAAGTATGAGACTACAGCTTCTCTCGGATTGTTGCAGCCTTTGCCTATACCTAGTAGGGTGTGGGAGTCGGTTATTATGGATTTTATTGAGGGTCTCCCAAAATCACAGGGGAAAGATACTATATGGGTAATCATCGATCGAATGAGTAAGTATGCCCACTTTATAGCCCTCGCTCATCCCTTTTCAGCATCTACCTTGGCACAACACTTTCTGGATCAGGTTTACAAGCTTCATGGGGCACCGGCTGAAATTGTGAGTGATCGTGATTCACTCTTTGTTAGTAGCTTCTGGAAGGAGTTTTTTCGTGTGTTGGGTGTGAATCAAAAGCTCTCTATAGCCTATCATCCTCAAACGGATGGGCAATCGGAAGTGCTTAATAGGTGTTTGGAGACGTATTTGCGGTGTATGTGTTGGGAGAAACCTAAGGATTGGGCTAAGTGGATTTCACATGCAGAGTGGTAGTATAATGCAACCTATCACACCGCCACTAAGGCTACACCATATGAGTTGCTTTATGGGCAACAACCTCCACTACACACCCCTTATTTACCCCATAATTCAGTATTGGAGTTGGTGGATCGTAGCTTCAAGGCTAGAGAGGAAGTTCTAGCACTTTTGAAACACCATTTGCACCGGGCAGCAAATCTGATGAAACAAAGGGCTGATCTGCATAGATCAGATCGTGAGTTTCAGGTTGGGCAGTTTTCTTGAAGCTTAAGCCCTATAGGCAAATCTCTACAGCAACAAGGGCTTCTCAAAAGTTGGCTCCTAGATTCTATGGTCCTTATCAAGTGGTAGAGAAGGTTGGAGCTGTTGCATATAAGCTAGCATTACCACTAGAATCTAGAATTCATTCTACCTTTCATGTTTCCCTCTTAAGACTATGTCCGGATCCTACAGTGAAGCCTAGGCACCCTCCTATTGAATTTTCGGAGTTGCCACCAGCTATGGAACCAGGAAGCATTCTGAACCGACGGGTTAAAAAGCGTCGTAAGAGGATGATTACTGAAGTATTGGTTCAATGGAAAGGTTTACCTGATGAAGAAGCCTCTTGGATGGCCCTTCATTCCTTTCAACAGCAATATCCTACATTTGTGGTTCCTAATCCTTGAGGTCAAGGATGTTTAAAAGGGGGGTATTGATATGATGTTGTAATATAAATAAATTGAAATGTTAGCAGGTCCCTAATTAGATGAGCCCCTAATCCCTTCTGTTTCTATATCCCTTCTGTTTCTATTTACTTCTGATTACCGGTTCTGCCCTGTTTACCGGTAATGTCCTACAGCCTATATATATGGCTGATGTTACTCACTGTGACCAGATTTTGCAAGTAATAAAAGTCAGAGCATTTTCAGAATTCCTCTGTTCTCTCTTCCTTTCTGCCTCTAATTCCTCTAATTCTTTCCTTCAACCCTCTGATTTCTTCTTCTCTACACTAATCCCTAATTCCTAAAGACATTCAAATTACCCTCCAGTATCACTGGGTCTTATTAGGTTACTAAAAGGTTTTATCAGGAATTTAAACTACTAAGTTTGGTCTTGTTAAAAGTTGGTTAAGGATTTTAAGGTTTTTCAGAAAAACTCATTCTTTATAAGAATGATACTCTTGAGATTTAAGAAAAGTTTTTGAAAGTTCAACTTTTCAAGTTACCGAATGGGTCATTGGTGGTTTAGAATTAGTGAAGCACCTTCATGATGGTAAAACATTGCTAATAGATGTTTCTAGAATAAGTTATTCCATGGGGTCATCAAATTCTTGTGTGTGGATTGTTGCTGCACCAGTAAGTGTTGCTAGTTAAAGCAGCAAATTTCCTTCGTTAATGTTTTGTCTTCAAATCTCTGGTTACTCAATAAATCTCTTTTTCCAATACTACCACTGAATGGGCATCAATCTCAATATTCTCTCTCTTCTTTTGCCTTCCTCAACTTGTGAACAGGGGAATAGGGTTGTGGGATATGACCAAAAAACTGGAGGGAATTGGGACTTCTTACTGTTGGAAATAATAAGTGAGTGTGTTACAAGGAATAAGTCCCACATTGTTCGGGATTGTGGGGGTCCAAGTAATAAGTGATCTTGGACTATTAAAAAGGCTAAGAGAAGTGAATTTGCATAATGACGGGCCACATGGAAATTCGACAATTTCTCCTATGTGTGAGTTTAAAGTGGACTAGGTGTTTTTATGATAGATCTCTTGAAAAGTTTATGTTTATTTTTAAAATAAATGGTGTACTAATAAAATGTTTTTTACTAACATTTTTCTTGTGAGATATGTACATTAACTACTTTGCAGTTTTTATTTTTGAATTTTTTTTGGATGCCATTCAGTGCTTGTTTTTTGAGAAATCTGGACGCTGCAAACCTTTATGTTTTTGGAAATTGATTCATTGATACTTCATTATTATAGGTTAATGGTTTTGAAACACGTTTATATCATCAGGCACTATTTGAAAAACATTACTGCATCCCAACGTTTTGAAACGTTTATATAATGGCTATTAAATGGTTTTATGAAGGTTTAATTAGCATTTACATGTTTTATTTAGCCACCCAACATCTCTCATTCTTTCTCCTATATAAGGAGATGTCTGCAAGGGGTCCACATACTTTTGCTCTTGAACTCTCAAGTACCTTTCTTCCTCCTCTGGTTTATTCTTATACCTACTGAGTTTTATTATCTTCTGTATTTCTATTCACCCTACTTTTGTAGGAAGAGTTCATTTAATCCTAGAGACTGTCGCAATTTCTTTTGCCGGCAGATGTGGAATAGCTCTTAAGGAGAGTGTCCTCTAGCACGATTCAAACTATACGATTATTGTGTTTCTGCAAGTGCTGCGACCAACAATTTGTCTGGTGTAAGGTGTTGACTCCAACACTTATTAATATTTTCTTATTAATATTTTCCACATCTATCTTTTAGTTATTTCATATTGACGACTACGTGGTTAATGGATATCAATGCTTTCCACTTTTATCCAGTTTTGATGGATTGGGAATTTAGGGATTTCATGTAGCTTGTAGTTTTGTTACTCTAAGTGACCGGTAGAATTTGAATGCATGAATGGATGTTGTTTGGGAAATGATTTATAGGCTAGGGAGCTTGTGCAATGAATATATTATAAAATGCTGCTCAATTGTTTGTTGAAATGAATGAAGGAATTGAGTTATAACTAAAGCTAACATGCCTTGCTTAGATTTCACTCTATGATGTCATTAAATTAAAATAAGAGATATTATTTTGAAAGCCTTGTTGAAATTGTTAGTTAAAAATTAAACGTTATGATCTTAAAAAATTAATTCCAGGAAATAACTCATTGCAATAAAACTGAACCATACTTGTTGGCAGAAAAAAAAACAAAGAAACTGAATCATACAATTCTCAATACAAACATACTTGAATCTCTCAACATAAGATAAAAGAGAAGCTATAGAGCTAAGGAAATAAGAACATGAAACATAATTTGCAGAGGGAACCACAGAATTTGCAAAAGGGAAGAAACTCCACAGTCACCATGACCATGGCTAGAGGGAAGAAGAGACTGCAGAAGGGAGAGTGAGTCACCAAAAAAACCTAGTACACTTCTTGTAGGCTCATCCAAATAAACATATGGGCTAATAGCCTCCTTTCTTGATATATCAAACAACAAGAATTAAGTAAGAAATGTTGTGAAATTGCTGTGAATGCAAAAACTGAGAATGACTTGAATGGTGGAGGTGCATTATTCTTGAATTGATTTAGGTGTTGTTTTATAAATGAAGTTATTTTGTGATTGAGGATTATTGTTAGTGAATTGACGCAAATATGTGAATTTATATGTTTAGTGAAATTATGAAGGTTGGTTTAGGTACTTAGGTAGCCAAAAGGGAAATAAAAGCATAGGGACTTTTTTCAAAACTGATGAAAACTATAATTACCTATAGATATATTTTCCTAGAAAGAAAAACAAAAATAAAGAAATTCAAAACTAATATAATCGATTCAGAAAATTTCAAATTTCAATTACTTTATACATTATTACAACATGTATAGAAGTTACTCAAATTTACAAGATTACTTGGTGAAAAAATCACAAGATCAAAGAAACAGTAGCTAAAATTTGATTTAACAATTATTCAACTAGTGGTGTCTCAAGCATTTTTCATAAACAAAGCCTTGATTTTTTTCAATGATACTACAACATCAATCATAGTAAGTCGTGCCTCTGGTAAGTCACTGGAGCAATGTAATGCTAACTCAAAAACTGATGACATGCAAGGTAGTATATTATTAGTATTTTGATTTTCTCTGTGAAGTAAATTGACATCCATAATATTCATGATGGAATTTGGTGTGGAGTTGCTCACCCAATCTTTCAAACTTAATCCTTGAACAAACATCTCATCTGTTGGCTTCTTCCTTGTAAACGTTTCCATTAGCAAAATCCCATAACTATACACATCTCCTTTGGCAGAAACAACTCCTTCCGATCCAAACTCTATATGTCATATTGAATGATTAGTATAGAAGTTATTATGTCAATAATGTAAGGTTTGTGGTTAAGCTTTCTTTTGTATCATTAATTTAAATCTTTGCACATGAAGATGTCAAATATTGGCTTGAAATTGAGTATAGAAATAAATTCAAAATATCATTATTAAACCTTTACCTGGTGCCATATAGCCAATTGTAGCCAAAGTGTTGGTATAAATTTCCAATTGTTTTTCACCAAACAATTTAGAAATACCAAAATCACTAAGATGAGCCACCATATCTTTGTCCAACAAAATATTGCTTGGTTTCACATCACAATGAACAACTAGTGTAGAAGAACCATGATGAAGATACTCTAAAGCAGCTGCCACATCAATCATTATGTTCAACCTTTGCAAGATATCTAAACAATTGTTATGAGAGTACAACCATTTGTCAAGACTCCCATTTTCCATGAATTCCATTATTAGAGATTTGAAATGATCATTTGAGCAACTACTGATGATCTTAATGAGATTGCGATGGCGTAAATTGCACATGGCAGAACATTCAACATCAAAACTTCTTGATGATTGTTCCATGTCTAAGTTAAACACTTTGACAGCAACTATCTTTTCATTTGGAAGAACTGCTTGGTATATTGATCCAAAACTTCCAGAACCAACAAGATTACTCTCATCAAATCTATTTGTTCCTTGTAGAAGCTCATAGTACGATATCCTGGTTGGTGTATCCAAATTTATTAAATCTCTCTTTGTTGAATTATTGTCATCGTCTCTCTTATTCTTGAGAAAGACAATGACTGAAACAATCAAAATGGCAACTATGATAGGCAATAAGCATTTTATCATCAGCATCACTTTATTTGATTCGTGCTTGTTTCCTTTCCTACATGGTTGGACTTGTAGTTGGGATTTCCCACAAAGATCTTTATTCATCATAAAAGATTGAGCAGTAAAATTTTGAAAAGGGCCACCATTTGGAATTTCTCCATGCAATAAATTGTAGGAAAGATTGATGTATTTAAGATACAGTAATAACTCTAAGGACTTCGGAATCACGCCAGACAAAAAATTATGGGAAAGATTCAGGGACTCCATGCTTATCATCCCACTAAGCGATTCGGGAATAGGCCCTTGTAATTTGTTTTCAGCCAAAGATAGGGTTTGCAATGTTTCCAAGCCACCCATAGTTGTTGGGATGCTTCCTGAAATTTGATTTCTTGACAAGTTCAATAGTATAATTGCCCTCAAGTTTGATACCTCTGGTGAAATTATTCCACTTAGGGCGTTGGAGGATATGTCTAACATCAAGATATCTTTGAGAGTCCATAGAGAAGAGGGTATATGAGAAACCAATTTGTTAGAGCTAAAATCCAACACTTGCAAAGAAGTATTCCCAAGACATTCTGGAACCACTCCTGAAAACATGTTGTTAGCAAGATACAACTCACTTAGACTTTTAAGTTGGCAAAGCTCATTTATAATGAACCCTTGCAATCTATTGTTGCTAAGACTTAAACGTTGAAGGCTATGTAATTTATTAACTGTATCAGGAATCAATCCACTCAAATGGTTCTCATCCAAATCTAGTTCGATCAAGTTTGTTAAATTCCCAAGGACATTGGGTGTAGCTCCATTAAATTTATTCGATGACCAACGTAACGAAATGAGTTTGGAAGCATTTGATATGCTGTTTGGAATTTGTCCAGTTAGTCCATTTACCTTCAGCTGTAATGTCTCCAAGTTGGGAAGGCCAGTTCCTAAATATGAAGGGAGAACGCCAGAGAGGGAATTACCACCAAGTCTCAAGGTTGTCAATGTTGAAATGTTGAATATGTTGAAAGGAATGGATCCTTTCAAATGATTAGAGGCCAAGTCTAAGACATTAAGTTTATCAAGTTTGCCTATCCCTCTGGGAACAAAACCTGGACGGAAAGAAAAAAAAGTTGTTGGAAACCACGACTTTCATATACAAAGAATATAGACAAATAAACTTATTTCTATTATTTTTTGATGTCTTTGTAAAATTTTAAAGCAAAAATGTTAGATAAATCATAAACTCCCCGTGAGATGCCATGGCTATTGAAGATTTGTTTACAAATGTAAAGTTTTTTATGTTGTAATTTTTGAATAACTATTTAATAGGAAACTAATACATTTGTAAACTAGAAAAGCTAGGAACAACCGACAAAAATTGATAAAAGAAAATTAATCACGAAAAGATGGCGGATAAAAGAAAAGAGTTTAACTTGATAGAATATCCAAATTTGTGTATAACAAGTGGCACATTACATAATTGATGTGGTACAGAGTGCTTAAAAAATTATTTTCCAAGATTTAAATATTATGTGTGATCCTATCTTTCTGTCATTATAGTTTTACCAACAATTCATGATATCTTTCGATATTTTGGGATTATAAATTAGTAGCTATATTTAAAAACTATGATTAATGAAATGATGAAAAACAAAATCTCATTTTAAATTCATTTTCTATTAGAGAAAAATAATTAAAAAACAACAAAAAAGAATAAAAAAGATATAATAAACTCATGCTTGCAAAGAGGTTTGCATCCAAATATACTTGATTAGCATCAAGTGTTTGAAAAAGTGAACAGAACTTATAAGAAGAAAAATAAAGCTGGTCATATTATTTGACACACACACACACACGCACACACCAGAAAATGGTAAAGCAAACTTTTTCTAGCCATCAAATGGCTTACCTCCTAGTAATTGCATATATATATATATATATATATATATATATATATATATATATATATATATATATATATATATATATATATATATATATATATATATATATATATATATATATATATATATTTTGGTGGTGTATCTTTCACTACAGATTATAACGATCGAGTCCAATGCAGACTTTCTCTTTCTTGTTCATTAATTCCCTATGAAAAAATATTAATTATAAAAGCTCTATATAATTTCACATAGAACTGAACATAGAACAGCTTCTCTTTGAACCCAAATAAATTAAAATGATGCACTTTAATTATTTGACTGACTATTGTAAATATCTTGTATTTTCATTCATTATTCGAGCTTAAATTAGTTGAACAAGTGGTTTTAGTTGCATTTAAATTTTTTTTAATTTTTATAATATATTTTGTAATTGTTTTAATAAGTTCCTAACAAAGTTAAGAGGCCTAACTAGATAGGGAATGAGATTTGGTAGACTTGATTTTGGTTTTGGTTTTTACACGGCAAAAAAAAAATTTTGGTTTTGATTATTTTAGCTATATTTAATTAGAATTCTCTCTTTTTTTTAACTTGTTTATTTGTTTGTTTTATGTTTACGTTTTGTTTTTACTTGCCAATTACTTTTTAGAATCAAATTGTGGCTAATTTTAAGAGTCCTAGGTAAGATATGTGGCAGAAACACTTATCATTATGTTAATGAACATTCGCAATTCTTCTTTCCAATTCTCTTCTTCTCTCTAACATTTGAATTTTTAAGTTTTGAATTAATAATTTATAGTGTTGAGGAGGCTTGAAGGAATTAATTAAGACCTCGAGAAAATAAATTTATTTAAAAAAACTTATTCTTAACTAAGAGAATTCTAAAAAATTAGAAAGAAATTATTATTAAATATATGAAGGCCAAAAGTAATGCAGGAAAATTTTAAAAAGAATTTTAATAATTTAAATTTATTTATTTACATTCTTATTATTTAATATTATAATGATATTTTTATAAAATATTAAATTTCAAACTGTAAAAATAAAGAAGTGAAAGGAATATGTAGGTAAAAAAAAATGGAGTGCTACAAAAAAACCGCAAGAGAGAAATAGAGGGCTACTCTTTCCTCCTCCTCAAAATCCTTGGGCCATATTTGATATGAAGGATCGGGTCAAGACTGGGATTCGACGAGCCGTATTATTTGATATGAAAGACTGGAAATAACCTTGGAGACCGGGAGTACATAAAACCAAGGTACTGAAAACCGGACCGGGCATTGAACCGGTCGAGGCACTGGGTTAAAGGTCAGTGGTTCAGACCGGGGTCAACCCGGGGGGTCAAACCGGGGGTCAGACCGGGGTCAATTTAAAAAATATATATAATTTAAATGTTCATACATACCTTTCAAAAAACTATATGAGAGTTATTTTTCAACTAATAGTCCAATATAACCTCCTGAACCTAATACCTACAAAAATATCATTAAGTATATAAGGATTTTTCCTCAACCAATGCTAAAAGTATTCCACAATCCTTTTAAAGCTCCTTATAAATAAAAAAACTGTTAGGAATTTTTTTTTTAAAAAAAAAGCCAAAATGACTTCATTTGGAGTGTAAAAAAGTAAAAAAAAAAAGATCAAACCGTGACTAGTCCGGGTCAGGCCGGTTCACCCCGGTTCAGGCCGGTTCACACCGGGTCAGACCGGGTTCACCGGTTCACCGGTTTTTTCCCCTCACCCGGACTGGACCAGTGACCGGTTCACCGGCCGGTCCGGTCCGGTTTTCCATACATTGCATAAAACTTATTACATGAAAGTGGTTTTTTCCTCCCAACCTATATTGGGTGAGCAGTGCTACGATTGAAAAATTTAGGGAAAGAGGAAGGAGTGGAGTGGAGTGAAGAGAAAAGAGAGAAGAGAGAGAAGGAGCGGATAGACCAAGAGATTAAGAAATGCTAAATGCAAACGGATGAGAGATGACCGGATAAGAGGAAGGAAGCTCGAATACCTTCTGCAATTACATATTCCGGTTGAGGCGAGTTACCCAACTCCCTTTTCATCTTCAATATCTTCTATTGCTGTTGTTTAGGAATTGCTAAGGGTAAAATTATGATTTTGAGTTGGAAAAGTGAAAATTAAAGGAGAAATTGCATACTGTGAGTGGGACATTCTATTTGATTTATTGTGGTGTACTGACTGCTGAAACCCATATTTCTTTATCTCAGAACACTAACTGTTGCCATTCATTCTCCCAAGTTTTTTCACAGTTTTTTTTTTTCTTCATTGTTTTCAGTTTTCTATTTCCACCATTCCAGGATCGTTTTTCTCTTCCTATCTATTTTCTCACCTAATTGTGCCGAAGCATGATGTAAATTGCAGGTGTCGGATATCAAGGAGAGGTGACCGTGGTGACAAGGAGGTGGTAGAGCTAGAGATTGGCGTTGCCCAAACCCTAGGTTTGAGATCTTGCGTTCTATTTTCTTTAGATACTTTATTGGAGAAGTCTTTTATTGCCTTGGATAATTGAAAAATGTGTATAGTATCCTGTGATTTATCTTGGGTTCTAAAAAAATTGAGATTGGTGCTGGTGGTTGCAATGGAGGAGGAAGGGATAGCAGGGTCATGTGATGAACAGAAGCATAGTTCAAATGATATGTTTGTGGTTATTTCATTTTAAGTCTTTCACTTCTATCTGATGACGCTTATAATCTTCTATTATATTTGGTTCTTGTTAATGGGTTCAAAGGTGTTGTTTCCCTATGCATTTCGTTTCTGATTTTTTCTCAAGGGTCTTGTTCCCCTATGCATTTAGTTGCCATTTGGTACTTTGTCTGCCCCTTTAGCAGTCACGAGTGCTTTAGGGATGAACACGTCTAAGATATTTATCCATCTGAATCACTTTGTCAGCTTCTATTGTTGATTTTTTAAATTGCTTGTCATTATAGGATGGAATATTTACCAGTGAACTTGTTAGCAAGTTACTACTAGATGTTTTTAAAGTACTTTTTTTGTCATTCTTTTGATAGTGTCTTAAATTCCTCTCTGATGCTTCTCTTTTGAGAAGCTTTGATTAATTTTGAAGTTATTGTTTATTTATCTAAATTGAATTTTCAATGATGATAAATCCAAATGCTTGTTTCTCTAAGCATTCGCAGTGGCTACCTTGGAGCTTTTGCCTTTTCCAGGCTTGAGAGCTAATGCTGCTCAAATCCTTCCTTGGATGTTTGAGAAACTTTTAACCAATTGTTGTTCTTGATCCTTTCATTTTGAACTAATTGGTATAGTTTTTTAATACTGTATTTTTATAAGAAGATCTTACTTCATTGATTTGATAATGCTTAAGGATTACAATGCTTATATAGGAAAAATAATACAAAGAGAGGGAAAAAATAGAGGGACAGAAATCGATGGTTGGTGAGTGTAGACGGAGGAGTAGAGAGTGTCAACAATGGGATGCTATTCGGTGCTGATATTTCTGACTTCTTACACTCCCCCTCAAGCTGGAGAGTATATGTCAATCATACCCAGCTTGCACAGAAACTTTTCAAACGTAGTTCTGCTTAGTGGTTTTGTCAGCACATCTGCAATTTGGTCTTCAGATCTGATGTAAGACAAATTCATGATGCCTGCTTCAATTTTCTCTTTAACAAAGTGTCTGTCTATCTTAACATGTTTTGTTCTATCATGATAGACTGGATTCTTGACCATTTCAATGCTAGCTTTGTTGTCACACCAAATTTGCATTGGCCCCTCATATGGAATTCCCAACTCCTTCAGTAATCTGATGATCCAAAGTCCTTCACGTACTCCATGATTAATAGCTCTCAGTTCGGCTTCTGCACTACTTGGTGATACCACAGTTTGTTTCTTGCTTCTCCATGTAACAAGATTTCCCCATACATATGTGCAATATCCTGAGACTGATCTTCTAGTTTCTCTATCCCTTGCATGATCTGCATCAGTGTATATTACGATATTTCTGGTAGTGCATTTCTTAAAGAATATTCCTTTTCCAGGATTAAGCTTTAAATAGCTTAGGATTCTATATACAGCTGCTATGTGTTCTTCTTGTGGTTGGTGCATGAATTGACTTGCTATTCCAACTGCATAGCTAATGTCTGAACGTGTATAGGTCAAGTATATGAGTTTGCCAACAAGTTTTCTGTACTGTTCTGTGTTGACTGGGACACCTTTTGGTTTAATTTCTAGGTGACAACCTTCTTCCATTGGTGTTCATTCGGGTTGTGCCCCTAGCATTCCAGTTTCATGCAATAGATCTAGGGTATACTTCCGCTGGGATACATTGATACCCTTTTTAGTTCTTGCCACTTCCATGCCTAGGAAATACCTCATTTGTCCAAGATCTTTCACCTGGAACTCAGTTGACAAATCCTGTTTTAAATGAGCAATAGATTCTTCATCGTTTCCCGTAATGACCATGTCATCAACATAGACGATCAAGATGGTGACTCTGCTGTTGACACGTTTGACGAACAATGTGTCATCTGCTTGTCCCTGAGTATACCCCAATCTTTTCATTGTTTTGGTAAATCTACCAAACCATGCCCGAGGAGATTGCTTAAGTCCGTACAATGACTTGTTGATTTTACATACAGAGTTGTTAGGAGCTAAAATTCCATCTGGAATCTCCATGTAAACTTCTTCTTCCAAGTTTCCATTCAGAAAGGCATTCTTTACATCTAGTTGATGCAACGACCAATCCAAGTTGGCTGCGATTGATAGGAGTATTTGAACAGTATTAAGCTTAGCTACTGGAGCAAATGTCTCCTGATAATCAATTCCATATGTTTGAGTGTATCCTTTTGCCACCAGTCTTGCCTTGTATTTGTTGAGGATTTAATCCCGAATTAGAGTCATGGTCATTCCTTTGAATGGGAGAGATAGTTCTACCATTGTTTAGTTCATCTTGATTTTTTAGTCTGGACTCTTCATTTTGCTGTAGTTTAGTATCCATCCCTGAATTGATTTCAACATTTGTTTCCAGTTCATTAGGCATAAGTTCAGGTTGAGGTGGAAGATGTTCTGATTCATGATCAAGTTGGGTAGGAGTAAGTTGGCTTGTGGAAGGGACAGATTCAATGATGGGCACAAGATTAGGTTGTGGTGGTGATGATTCAGGTTTATTCAGTGTTAGCCATTCAATTTCAGTGTACTCCCCCTGAATGGGTAATTTAGGGTAATATGCTTCGTCTTCCGAGAAGACTGTATCTTTGGAGATAATAAGTTTCTTGGAAGCTGGACAGTAGCATTTATACCCTTTCTGAGTAGGAGAGTAACCAAGAAAGAGACATTTGTCAGCACGAGTACCAAGTTTGTTTCCATCATTGTTATGGACATAGACAACACAACCAAATACCTTAGGAGGCAATGAAGTGAGGATTGAGCAACTGGGAAAATTTTCTAACAGTTTTTGGATAGGTGTGTCATATTTGAGGACTTTGGAAGGCAAACGATTAATGAGATAAGCTGCAGTGAGTACGGCATCACCCCAAAAAGTGTTGGGAACATTTCATTCCATTAGTAAGGTTCGGGTTACTTCCAACAAGTGACGGTTCTTTCGCTCGGCTACTCCATTTTGTTGAGGAGTGTAAGGGCAGGAGGTTTGGTGATGAATTCCTTGTTGATCAAGAAATTCGCTAAAAACATTGCTCATATATTCCTTGGCATTGTCACTTCGTAGTACCTTAATAGACACATTAAATTGGGTGCGCACAAAGGTATAGAAGTTTTGAAAGATTTTGGCTACGTCAGATTTGTCTTTCATTAAATAAACCCATGTGGTTCTAATGTGATCATCTATGAAAGTAACAAACCATCTAGCATTAGTGAGAGTTTTTATCGTGAAGGACCCTAAATGTCACTATGGATTAGTGTGAATGGCGAGGAAGGTTTGTAGGGCTGTTTGGGATAAGAGGATCTGGTTTGTTTTGCAATTTGGCAAGTTTCACACTGAAAAGGAACAGAATTTTTATTGAATAAATTTGGAAACAAATGCTTCATATAATCAACACTAGGGTGACCTGAACGACAGTGCCATAAGTTTACATCATGATTTTGTGAATTAGAGCTAACCAGTGCTCTTCTTGCCTTCCTTGCATCTTCGGATCTCAAGTTTGACTCTTCAAGGTAGAACAGTCCATCCCATTCTCTAGAAATTCCAATCCTCCTCCTCGATTTTAAATCCTAGAAAATACAAACATCATTATCAAACATGACTCGGCACAGTCGACCCTTAGTTAATTTACTCACATATATAAGATTGACAGTGAGTGTGGGCACAAACAAGACATTATGAAGTTTCAGGGAATTAGAGAGAATAACTGTGCCAATTCCTTCAACTGTAGTATATAGCCCATTAGCAACTTTGACTCTAAGATTCTCATGAATTAATTTAAGAGTTGAAAACAAAGTGCGATTACCAGTCATGTGATCAGTTGCTCCTGAATCAATAATCCAAGCATTCTCACTAGCTCGTACAGTATTTAGAGCTATAATGGAGTTACCTGATTGTACAAGGTTGATGCCGAGCGTAGAATTAGACTTATTTTGTCTGTCTATCATCCTGTGGAATATCTGCAGTTCCTCTTTAGTCACAGAATGATTATCCTCAGCTTCTGACTCAGTAGCAGAGATATGGCTTTGTTTGTTGCCTCCTGGTTTTCCATGAAGCTTCCAGCACTCTTCTTTGGTGTGGCCCTTCTTCTTGCAATAACTACACCATTTGTTTCTTCGTTTGTCTTGTGGTCATTTTGCCGTCAAGGTTGACCTTTCAATTGAGCTCGAACTACCTTGGTTTGCTGCCAGGGCGGACTTTTCAATTGGGCTTAAGCTACCTTGATTTAAGAGCTTTCTGCTTTCTTCGAACTGCACATGGTTGACAACATCAAAGAGATGCGGTAAAGGCTTTAGGCCCATTATTCTGCCCCGTATCTCCTCAGGCTGTGTTTGGAAACACGTTTTGGGGGCAAATAAGTCCTTATTACGCAAGCCGAGATAAAACTCCTCTCACATACTTACCTCGTATACCGTGAATCACGATTTATAAGCACTTATTGTCCAAAAATAAGCTATTCCGAACGAGCACTCAAATGAGTCATTTAGTCTAAGGAGAAAATCATACACTCGTCCTTCTTCGACTATTTTCTTGTATAACTGAGCATCTTCCACATTTTTCCATGGATGTACTTCAAACAGGTCCTGTTGTTGCCAGAGTTTGATCAATGCGTTATAGTAATCAGTGACAGTCAGAGTACCTTGTCTCAAATCGTGAAGTTGGCACTTCAAATGGATCAAGGTTGCAGTATTGTTAAGAGAGGAATAGGTTCTTCTGGCTGCATCCCAAATTTCTTTTGCAGTAGTTGCGAGGAGATATCCTTCGCTGATGTCATCAGTCATTGAGTTGCACAACCAACTCATAACTTGATTGTTCTCAGCAAACCATGTATCAAAATGAGTGTCATCAGGGGCAGGCTGGGATGCTCCTCCATTGATATACTTCTCTTTTCGCTTGCCACGAAGATACCTTAGCACGGTTTGAGACCATTGGAGGTAGTTTCGCCCATTGAACCTGTGGTTGATAGCCATAATCTGACTATCGGAGAGTTCTGGAGCCATCACCGTTTTGCTAGTAGTGGAGGAGTGAGAAGAAAACGAGTCTTGGGTCTCAGAATTTGTGCCTGTCATGAGTGCAATTGGTGTTGTTCTCGTTATGGATGAATTTTCATGAAAAGAACCAAAACGAGGAGGAAATTTAGGAGAATCCATGAGGAAATGGTGGGTGTAGAAACTGTAGTTTGGTTTCTGGAAAAAACGGAGATCGGAAAGCACTCTGGACATTTCGCGTACTGTTCACGCGCCGGTGAACAGTGGCGGCGCGTGGCTTCACGCGCCGGTGACAGTGGCGGCGTGTGTGAAGCACGCGCTGCTCAGATCGACGTCGCACTCTGGGGTTGCGCCGATCGGCGCTGTCCGAACCTCTCTGATGTGGCTGTGTGTTCAGACGCGCCGGAAAAACGGAGATCGGAGCATATTGTCTCCTCCCCTGTTTTCCGATCTGCAGCGCCTCTCTCTCGCGTCTCACTCTTTCTGGTCGCCGGATTCTCGCGTCTCAGCTTTGATACCATATAAGAAGATCTTACTTCATTGATTTAATAATGCTTAAGGATTACAATGCTTATATAGGAAAAATAATACAAAGAGAGGGAAAAAACAGAGGGACAGAAATCGATGGTAGGTGAGTGTAGACGGAGGAGTAGAGAGTGTCAACAATGGCATGCTATTCGGTGCTGATATTTCTGACTTCTTACAATTTTTCTCAATTGTTCCTTTTCTCCTAAGAGATTCCAATGTTTGCAATATATCCTTATTTTTTTATTGACTCCCCCAATTGGCTGAAACGTTTATGTTATGCAGTGTGCCTTGTTTGATCCATTGATAGTAATTGGCCAAAAATTGGTGAATTCGAAGGTATGTTTCTTAAAATTTTATCATCCAATTCCCATAAATTCGTTTGTTGTTGCTTGTTTGTGTGGCAGATTACTTGTTAAAGTTTCATAGTTTTCTTGATTGTAATAATTAAGTGTCCTAGCTATATATAAACCAGGGTTAAAGTCATTTAAATGATGGTTGAATTGATGCTTAATGAACTGAATTGTTGAAGCTTGAAATTGAATTATGAGTTACTGTTTTAAGGTTTCTATGTGTTGAACAAATGCCTCAAAGCATCATAGCCTGGTTAAGGATCCCAAAGAGCTGATTAAAGTCGATATATATGTTAGTTGCATGTTAGTTGCTCTATTTTTTTTGATTAAGAACAAGTGCTGTCCAACTTTAAGGATTTTCAAGAAAACTGGAACATTTTCCAGATTAAGAGTGAGTGGTTATACGTGAGGTAATGAAGTTAAGGAAGACAAAAATCTTATTGTTCTTGCTGTGGTATTTATTACTTTACATGCTGGAAATTTCATTAGGTTTGATAAACTTAAGGGTTTGTTTAGTTTGAGGGGAGGGGAGGGAAAGTGGGCGGAGCGAAAATTTTTTTGAGTTGAATTTAAAAAAATTGGAGAAGTGGGGTTAAAATTTTTTGATTAATTTTTTTTTTCACTCTTTTATCTTATTCATTCTCTTTATTAAAATTTTACTACCCCACTTCTTTAATCTTTTAAAATTCAACTCATAAAAATTTCCCTCCCCTCCCTTCCCCTCCAAATCCCTCACACCAAATAGATCCTAAGTAAATACAAGTTAAGACTTGTACCCTCTCTCTCTCTCTCTCTATATATATGTATGTATGTATTCACATGAGTTATTGTGGCTGTCATTGTTCAATTTTGGAGGCAAAAAAACTGATTGAAAGTCTATTGCTTAATGCCTCTAGATACTAAACAATTATTCTAGGGGTTAAGCCTTAGTTAGAGGCATTTAAATGTCCATTTAGTCTATGTTTTAAATCTGGAAAATTTCTAGAATATAACATTAAGTCGTTTAGCATATGAGAAAGGTGCAAAATGATGGTGCTAATGTTCATATCAAGTTGGTCGTTATTGAAAGCAAAATTTCAGATGCTACTCGAGATATTTAAAAGCTAAAATGTCACATCCTGAATTTTGAATACTGGTTAAATTAGTTAAATTGGCCAAAAAGTATAATTATGGATAGATGCCAAAAAATTAGAGAAAAATATGAACAAATAGAAAAGAGATTTATGGGGCATAATTGAGGTATAGACATTTCATTTATAATCATAACACCTCAAAAATGAATTATTGGCCAAAAGCCTATTTTCAGGTGAAGTTTTATGGAAAGGAATGGGGAAAAAGTTTTAAAATTATTTAGTGGCCTAAAGAGGTTGAGGAAGCATTATAAAATATTATTTTGTGGAGTTAGAAAAATTATGAAGAGGTTTAGCTCCCCAAAAGTGTCCTAAATAATTCTTAACATAATTTCTGGGAATTAAAGGCTAATCATCCCAAAAATTCAAGGAAAAATAGTTAGAGGTAGATTTTATGCTGTAAATTTCAGATATGATATTTTATACTATAAAGAAGCTAATGGAGGCCAAAACGTTTTACAAAGTGCCCTAGATTAGTTTTTGGAATTTATTTGGCAATTAAGTGTCAATAAAGAAGGGGTAAAATGGTAAATTCATTACCCCAAACCCAAAAAACAAATCTGGGCCAAGATTAAGCCCAAACCGTGGTAAAACAGGTCAAGGGGATGAGATTCAGTTTTAAATGGCTTGGTCCAATAAAATGTTTCAAGATCAAAGCTTATGAGATAAGCTTTATATGTGCGGGATAAAGGAATAAAATAATTAATGTACCCTCACTAAAAACCTCTGCCTCTCAGCCTTCTCATTCAGTTTTTTGATCTTCAATAGAAGATAGAGAGGGAGACAGTGGAGAGAAACCGAAAAGGGGACGAAGAAGAAGAAGTGAAAGGAGGAGGAGGTTTATCCAACATGCAATGGACATTCTGGACCAAGGTAAGTGTCTAGAATCACATTATATCTTTATTTTCTTGATTTGATGGGTAGTTTGCAATATTATGATCAAAGAAAAATTGGTTCTAGTGAGAGAAAGCTAAGGAACAAGTAGAAAATCATAGCCCTAGCATATATTAAGATTTGTGTGGATGATATATGGTGTGGATTGTGGTTAAATGCAATTGCTGAAGTTTGAATTTTCTTGGACCATATTTTGAATATGCAATTTCAGATTGATAAGTGACGCTGTCCAGAGTGTTTTTTAGGAGGCTAGAGAAATTTTAGGCCAAGGAAATTAAATGATATATAAGTGATTTAATTAAATGAAGAGTAATGTTTATTGGGTTGAACTTTTGAAGCTGAAATCTTAGTGAAGACTTGTTGTTTGCTACTTTAAGTGACAACAACTATTTTAAATGGTTAAAAATTTGTGTTTTAAGGGCTTGAATGATGATTAAGCTAATGTTTTTAAAACTGGAAAATTTTCAGACTTAAAATGGAGAGGCTACTCTGTGTCATGAAGTACCTAGATGAGTATAATGTTATGATTTGAGTGATATAGTTGTGTTGTTCCCCTGTAGATTGAATCTTTAGAGGAAGAGTTTTTAGGAAACTATCACTGTTTAGGGTGTTTTAATATGGAGCAAATCTCTCAACCTGTAATCCATATCTTACACATGTGTAAAGGCTTCTAAGTTAAGAATTGAAGAAAGAAATTAATTCATAATTTTCCCTTCTCTCCCCTGTTTGGTTAGCATCCTTTTGATCTAGTGATAGTTAATTTTTGCTCAATTTGAGCCCTCCTATGAACTTGGAATGGAAACTTGTATAGGGAAGTGTTAAGAATATAAGTTTAGAAACATTATTCTCTAAAGTGGAGATTTATGCATCTATTTGCTATGTCTTAGCCATGGGAACATTTGAGATAAGGGCTAGAATTTTATAATTTCAAAATTAGAAAATGAAGAAGGAAGTTTATTAAGTTCGAAAGTTTGTGGTCAAAGAAAAAAAAAGGGCACTCACTATTTTAGTGCCTTAAAGTGTGAAATAATGATTTAAACTTAAGAGACTGCATATATAAAATCTGTAGTGGTCATTTTGAGAAAATTGGCAATAAGAGGCCTACGTTTTATATAATGTTCTCCCTTGCCCTGTTTTGAAAAGATGTGTTATCAAAGGAAAGAGTTTATTTGTGTTCTATTTAATATGGCTCCAATAAACTATAAAGGATAATGGCGTGTGATTAAGTTAAAGTTAAGAGATCAGAGTAAAGCAAAAGAGCTAAGTTAAAAAAAAAAAATTAAAATTTGGGGTCTTTGAGAAATTAAAGATTGCTTTTGCCATTAATATATATAAATGCGCACACACACACACATGTATATGTAGACACACATACTTTTGTCCAAGATGACCAACCTCTTTTATAAAAAGGGTAAAGCTATGATTTAAGAAGAGTTAGTACAAGTTGTGAATAATACAAGTGTTAACCTACCCTTATACACATAAATGTTAGGTTTTGATATTTGCCCAAACCCTCTAAGGAATCAACAAAGAAAGAAATAAGGAGAAGGTAAAATGGAAGAAAGCACAAGAGGTAGTAACTTTTTTCCTTTCATATTTTTCTGCTTTGGTTGCCACTATTTTTGGATATAAAATGATTTATTTATGAATTTTTGAAGTTTCAGAAAAATTTATAATATCACATACCCAAACTTTTAGAAAAGTTTTAAATAGTTCATCCTTGTAAGGAAACTAATTGAGTCACATGTTGGTTCTTAAATGGCTAAACAATTTTGATAAGTAACTCTAGAATGAGGTGTGACACTCTCAATGCTTAGTGTCAGTGAATCTCCTAAAAACACCCTTTGCATAAACATATTTGCTGTTTGTTTTTGTTTATTTACAATAATAATTTAGATTTGTTTTTTTTTTCATCTTTACTTGTCTTCTAATTACTTTTTAGAATCAATCACAATCAAATAACAAACAAATAAATAAACTACAAACAAAGGAAAATATAAATTAAATTTAACTGAAAAAATTAAAACTAAAATAAGGCTTGCATCTACCTTTAATTTTCCTTTTTAATTATAGAGGGGCATTATGGTCTTTTAACAATATTAAAAAAAGTCCTCGTCAAAAAATTGTTAAAAGTGTAGGTCTGGATTTAATTTTGGGTATTTCATTTTCCCTTGATTTTTCACATAGATCTAAATAGTTTTTTTTTTGTTTATTGTACATTTGTTAATTGTTAATTCCCACGTTTTAATTTTTTAAGAAAATGTTAAGTATAATTTAAATTTCAGTTAACCAACATAGAATTGCTACAAATTATACATATAATAAATAAGAAAAAACAACTCCCAACTTGTCAGTATTTTAATATTATTATAATTATTTTAATATTAGGGGGATAGAAAAACATAAAATTAAAGTTATTAAGAGATAGATAATATCTTTCAAAAAAAAAAAAGTATTGGCATAACACATGGTGGCCATTCTGTATGGTTTAAGGTTTTGATGTCATCAAATAGTATATAAGAATTTCACTTATCTATATTACAAATATATCATAAGGTTTCATTGGTTCTTGATCTTCACTTTATTTGTTGTTTCACATAAATGAAATGAAAAAAATCATAATTTAATTTGAAATAAAAATATTTAAAAAGAAAAGAAAACACACAAGTAAAGTACATACCTGCAAATGAGTTACGACCCAAATATAATTTTTTTAAAGATGTGCAGTTGCTTATTGATTTTGGAATGCTTCCCTCTAGCTGATTATCATCAACATCAAAGATTTCAAGTAAAAGGAATTGATGGCACATTTCTTCTGGCAAGTTACCCTTTAAATGATTCATGCCAACATTAACATGTCTCAAAGAGGGCATCTTCCAAAGGAATGAAGGAATTCCACCTATGAAAAAAATACAGAATATTTTTTTGTTGGTATAGTAAGTCTAGGAATTTTCTTAATTCACACACAATTGTATAAGTAATACATGGAATTTCGTTAATTAAAGGCTTAAAATTAATAGACCATTATTTAACTTTTGTTGGAAATTAATTTAAAAGGGACTCTTCCAATATAATATCAATTACCAATTGGACATTTAAACTCTTTTAAAAAAGATATGCTAAAGAGAGATTATGGAATTAATTTCACCGATATAAAATGAACAACCAAGTTATTTATGTTTTGCATTAAAGCTATTTATTATTCCCAAGGCTCTAACTTTCAAATCTGGCTATGAATTCTTCATAGACTTAAAAGGCTAAAATTTTAGTTTTTATTTAAGGAATTTAAATACTTTTAGTTAAGAGATGTGTTGATTGAACGTACCTGTAAAAAAATTCCATGATAAATCTAATTCTTCCAACAAAGTAGGCTAATAGTTTAAAGGCTTTGGCATTCATCTTTCACATTGAAAAAAAAATAGATAAATCACATTATATGAACAAACAAACACACGCACCGTGCACACATTAGGAAATTACTATGCACATCAAATATTGGTAGGTCATGAAATTCTTGTAGACTGATTTTTTACAGGGCTCCATGTCATTTTTTATCACCCAAAATTATCTTATTTCTCTGTTGAAGATTTTTTTACTATGAATGCAATTTGACAAGCTTCTTACAGTTCTTTAAAATGATGAAAAAAATGAAAAGCAAAATCTGTTTTTAAGATTATTTTTCATTGGATCAATTAAGACAAAAACACATAACGTATAATGAATTCAATCATATAATTAAAAGCCTTAGCTTGCAAATTGTTGTCGTCAAGATATAGGAGCAAAGAAAAAATTTATTTTTCATGTTTTAAATCTCAAGTGATAATCCTATCTTTCTTTTATTTTGAGATTATAATCACAATCTGTAAATGGAAAAAAAAAACAAGGAAATGAAAAAAAAAAGTTTTACTGTGGTGGAGATAATTAATAAAAAGATTATAGAAAATCATAGAATAGCTTCGATTGATGAATTTTTGTGATTGTAAATTGCTAGCTTCATTTAACCCCATTGCTAATATGTACAATATTAATGAAAGGAAAAAAAAATTAAATCTCAATTTAATTTTTTTTTACTATAGAAAAATATCAAAAGAAAAGAATGACGATAAAAAATAATAGTATCATACTTGTAAAGAGTTCGTTCGGCATCGAAATACAATTGATTAACATCAACTAAAGTTGGCAAAAAAAAAAAAAAAAAGATTAACATCAACTTAAAAAATACTTGTAAAAAGGCTGAATGAACTTTAAAAGAAAAATAAATGGGTCATAATATTTTCGTAATATGTTTAATGTAAAATTATAATATAAAATTGATAGGTAATATTAGCTCAAATCCTTAATATAAGATCCAGTTGACTGATTTGTGGAGATTAGGGAAACTAAATAAATAAATAAATTATTATATATGTTACTTGATCTATCTAAATACTTAAATATATCATTATATTATATATCAGTCTATAAATCATGCAAATTGATCTGAGGAAATCAATAAATATAAATATTTTAAAGTAATTTATTTAGCTTTCTTAATTTCCATAAATTAGTCAACTGAATCTTATATTAAGAATCGGAGGTGGTAACTTTTTGTAATTGTATAGACTATGACGGAAAGAAAATTGAAGAGGAAAAAGAGAGGGAAAATAAGTTTTCCTTTGTTTGGATAGAAGAGAAAATGTGAAAGGAAAGAAAAATGGGGGAGAAAATGCGGTGGGTCCAAACAATAGAGGTGATAACATTTTCTCTCCTTTCATTTTCATTCCTCCCATCTTTTCTTCTCATCCAAACAGGGGTAAAAGAAAAATAAAATAGGTAATATCATTTTCATATAATTTACATATATATACTATAAACAAATTCACGTGTTTTACGTACTAATTCAAAAAACTTGAATATTTGTTTTATGCTTAATAATCCATGCATAAATATTAAAAAGGAAGATATCAAATATATTCTCACCATCGAATTGCCTAACTTTTAATAATTATATAGCTAATGAGATAAGTGTTTTATGTTGTAATTGTTGAATAATTATTTAATAGGATTTTATAAATTTGTGAAATAAGAAAGAAATGATTAAAAATATTAAAAAAAATAAAATTAATCATGAAAAGGAAGAGGAGAAATAGAGTTGAAGATAATAAGAGAGCGATATAAGTTGCAAATACGTGCATTCATGTACAGTCAACAAGTGGTGGGCACAGTAATTATATATGATGTGGAGCTTTTTATTGAACAAAGTATAAATGATATGATGCCCAGTACCTACAAAAATTTGTTTCCAAGTGTTAAATATAATGTGGTCCCATGAGCTCATGAACGAACATTATGAATGAATGAAATGGCCAAAAACAAAGGCATACAAACTCATTCCGAATTGAAAAATGACATCTCTGATGATTACATTAAAAAAATTTCAAATAAAGATTAATTAGAGTGTTTGGTATTTTATATTTGTTTTCAATATTTGAAGTTTTTTTTCTAAAGTTTGGGTATCTAAAATAAATATGCAAATAAAAAGATTATTCAGATTTAAGAATGTCAATTATCATATCCCTAAATATAAATAGCTAAATATAAATGATCACTCATATTGTTTATATCAATGGTAAAAGTCATACTCCATCCTTTTAATCCAATATGACTCTAAGTAGTATTGTATAGGGGCCTTTGATCAGGTTATTTTCCTTCGGGCTCCCTGTTTCTTTAGTGATTCAGAAAATATTACCATTTTATTCATATTCACTTTGGGATTAAAAGAAAGCATTGCATTCCATGTATTTAAAAGTAATATAGCAAAATCAATATTCATATACAAATACACATGAGATAAATTTATATTCTTTAGAAACACATGTAATTGATAACTAGTCCTACGATCGCATTCGTAGTCATCTCTTAAATAAATTGTTAAAAACCACTTGATGTGTGTTTGAAAATTATTTTAATGCATTTGTTTCCTTTTTTATGAATCCATCATTGGCCAAAAAACTAAAGTTATAGTTTTTATAATAATAGAAAATCCTTGTATGGAGGTGTAGAACATAACTTTTTCTGATGTAAAAGTTTAAAGCAGTTTCAGTTAGCAAGAAATATCAAATAAGCATAAATAATATATGAAAAGCTTGCTAAAGTATACTGTAATATTAAGGGATGGATAGATTGAGCATATTTGTATAGGAGTTGTATTGTAGATATTAAGAGAAAAAAAGGAAAAAAGGAAAAATAAGAGGCTAAAAGGAAACTAGCAAAATTATATACAAGTACACAAAAATTGCCACATCAGAGAATTACAAAGTTACCTAAAACACACATTTTTTGGGAGACTACTAAATAAGTGATTTATTACAAGATCAATTTATTGTAGACTGAACTGTTAAATAATGATAATGGTATAGGGAGGTGATTATTTTCAAGATACAATGTTTTTAGTTTTAAAAGATTAGCAATCACATTGAAATGTCTCCTTCAAATAGGTGGGAAAAAGAGAGTGATGCCAGTAACAATTTTTATGTATAATAAATTTTTATGTACATGAGACAAATTTGTATTTTTGAAAACACATATGGCACAACTTGCACATTTTTTAGAAATAATAACACAAATATATTATAAATGATAAAACACAGCTGCACTTGTTTTCAAAAAGGAATAGCCCATTTAATTCGGTTGTTCTGATAACCATCGAATAAACAACTTGGAAAAATTGGTTCAGAAATTTGGATGAAGAACAAACTGGGTTCTTGTACCAGGCCCATTACGCTATTTTATGCTTTAATTTAGTTCAGTTTATTATTCTATAATTTGGATTAATATAGATTTATTATTGTTATCTTTCCAGATTTGGTTGATTAAGTAATTATGAGAAATTCCTATATTTCATGTAAGGTGTATTCTTCTCATTCAAGAAATAAGAAGATTATGAGTTCAATTAATTGTGATTAACTGAAAAAAAAAACTAACAGACACATTGAAATCCATTGACTTTTTCTATTCATAATTTTTTTCAAAACTATCAGAAAAATTATTTTTGTTAACTACAAACTTTTTAAAAATATAAATTAACAATAAATAACCAAATTAAAATTAAATATTCCAAACACGTTTGTATGGATTACTCTTTTTGGAAAAAAAAATCCAATTGAAAAATGAACATTATGACATCTCATTATGAATGAAATGGCGAAAAACAAAATCTCATTTTGTTTACAAACAAACACGTCATTTTATATTTCTCCAATCCCAAACTAAAGTCAACGGCATGCAAAATCATTCCAAATTGAAAAATGACACCTCTCGTGATTACATTAAAAAATTTCAAATAAAGATTAATTCGAGTGTTTGGTATTTTATATTTGTTTTCAATATTTGAAATTTTTTTCTAAACTTTGGAAAGCTAAAATGAATATGCGAATAAGAAGATTATATCCCTAAATATAAATAGCTAAATACAAATGATCACTAAGATAGATATATCAATGGTAAAAGTCATACTCTACCCTTTTAATCCAATCTAACTCTAAGTAGTGTTATATGACACCCTTTTATCAGGTTATTTTCCTTTGGGGCTCCCTTTTATTCATATTTGCTTTGGGATTAAAAGAAAGCACCGCATTCTATGTCTTTAAAAATTAATATAGCAAAATCATTATTCACTAATGCCTTACGAAATACTAGAATAGAATTTATGACATCCATATAATTATAACTCTTACCTTGCAAGTTGCTATTCCTAAGTTGTAGGTACCGGAGGTTGGTCAAATTTCCAATGTCACTTGGTATGTTTCCTCTGTTGAATTTGTTATCACCCAATTGTAACTCTTCTAATTCTTTGCATTGATGCCAAATGGACGGTACTTCGCCAAACAAATCATTTTCATCCATATAAAATACTTCAAGGTTTGGAAGCCCAAAACACACATTTTTTGGTAGACTACCAAATAATTGATTCATTCCAAGATCAATCTTTTGTAGCGTTGAATTGTTAAATAATGAAGATGGTATAGAACCAATGAGTTGATTTACTGCTAGAAACAATATCTTCAGTTGTGAAAGATTACCAATTTCATTTGGGATGCCTCCTTCAAATATTAAGGGGGTGGGAAAGAAAATAATGTCAGTAACAATTTATTACGTGTCATAAGTTATTACACATGAGATACATTAATATTCTATAAAAACACGTGCAATAAGACTTGCACATTTTTTAAGAAATGACACATATATTAGTAAATGATAAAACGAAATAAAAGGTGTAACCCTTTTAATTTGGGTGGGCTAATAACCATAGATTCAATCAATTGGTTGTGTTTAGTTGAGAAATTTTGATATGATTAAATCTCAGAGACCAATTGAAATCCAATTGGCCCTTCCTTTTTCATGATTCGTATCAAAACACATGTTTCTTGGGAGACTCCTAGAAAAAATCTTTTTGTTGACTCTACAAAATTTTTTAAAATAATAATTACTAACAAATAATGAAATTAAAATATAATGGAGATTGTCCAAATCAAAATGAAACGTTTGGAACATGTTCGTTGTAAGGTTTATTCAATATGAAAAAGGACAATACAAATTTCTTATATCTATTATTTTAAGTCATCCAATCATATACGACCATGTATCATATTTTTAAAATATAATCAATTAATTATAAATCCACATGAAATAAAGAGAACACATGTCCATGTGTGATTGGAGAACTTGGCATAATAGATATAATAAGTTTGAGCTAAGTTTTTTTCTTATGAAAAAACCCTTCAAAAAGTTTTAATGATAGAATAATAAACATTTATTTTCAAAGACTGATGATGAGCCTTTAGATCCACTTGGACTAATTATTATTATAACAGTAATTTTTCTCCCATGGTGTGACTACATAATTTGTTTCAAAATTTGGATGATGAATGTTTTTTCCTTTGAAAAAGAGTAGAAAAATTATGACAAAAATAAAGAAGAAAATTCATAAAAGTACCAAAAATAAATAAATAAAACACAATTTAGACAAAATCATATTCCTTGAGGATAAGATCCTGCTAACCAATTCCACCCTAGTTTAGAACAAAGACAAATATAAATGTTGAAAATAATCCAAAACATACCTGACAAACTGTTATAAGACAAACTCAATGATTTGAGTGAAGATAAGTTGGCAATTGTTTGGGGAATAATTCCTGAAAGTTTGTTAACCGCAAGTCCTAAAATCTTCAAGTGCTTAAGTTTTCCCACCTCATGCGGAATGGTCCCTTCAATGAAATTACAAACCAAATTTAAAGTCTCCAACATTGACAGATTGAATAGAGATAATGGAATAAATCCATTAAGACTATTATTTCGAAGATTTAGTTGCTCAAGTGAAGATAAATCTCCTATCCTTGCCAAAACTTGCCCATGACAGTCATTGTAGCTCAAGTTGAATAGTTTCAATCTACGCAATTGAACTAACTCTTTTGGTATTTGACCATAAAAATTGTTGTCACTAAGATCAAGTTCAACAAGGAATGATAGATTTCCTAGTTGTGGAGATATGGTGCCCTTAAGTTCCATGCCACCAAGATTTAAGGAATGGACCCTTCCATGACGAGTATTGCATGTGACACCAATCCAATTACATGGAGACGAAGAGACAGACCAATTAGCTAAGAAATCATGTGGATCATGAGTGATATAAGATTTAACGGTAAGAAGTGCAGATTTATCAGTACTGATATTTGTATCAGTCCAAACAAAAGGGGCCATGAAGCAATGAAGTAAGAGCAGGAAAACAAAAGAAGAAGGCTTTCCCATGAGGAGCATAACAGACTTATCGGAATTTCAAGTCTTGTGCATCGAGCAATCAACACACACGTTGTTTTATACTTCTCCGGTTCCAAATGAAGTCAAGTCGTGCTAACAAAATGCGGAGTTGCAACAGGACATCTTTTGTGATAAGATTGAAGAAATTGAACTAAAAAATTAATTAGCATGTCAGGCGCATTAAATTTGTTTCAACATATATTTGAAGATTTTTTTTTTGCTGCATTATTTTATTTATGGCCAAGTCTGGTGGTTAATGAGAAGAAGCTTCCTCCCTTGATCTGATTACGTGTTGGACAATTTCACTTCTGGGACCACCTTTTCATAGTATATTATTTCATTTATGGTCGAGTCTAATAGGCAGTAAACAATGCAATAACATTTTTTAAATGAAGCTTGCCTGGATACAGTGCTCTTTCTATTATGCATTTCCTTTTTGTTTTTATTTTTTAAAAAATTTTGGGTGAGACAGTTATTCGTTTCTTCTTTAATGGATTGTAATGAGTCCTACATCGGGTGGGTTTCCTTGAAAAGGGGCCATATAAGGTTTTGGGTTCCTCAACTCCAATATTTAGTTTTTGGGGATGGTTCTCCCAAGGACTTGTGTCTGTTATAATGGTGCTTTTATTAAGAGACAATCAATCGAAAAGGGCTACCTGCGGAGGATTCTGACCGGAGGAGCTGACCAACGGAAGGTTCGCTGAAGCGCCGAGTTAAATGCTGTAGAGTGGAGTTGACCAGAGAGTTCAGCTACCACTTTGAGTTTGAGGACAATACTATCACTGTATTATTTAATTCAGAATATTAAGTCCATATGTCTAATTTTAATTATGAAGTTATTTTTTTTCTCTAGTAAAAAGGACTAATCCATTCACCTCAAAAAGCGCAGGCACATGGCATAGTGGAATTCTCAAACATTAAGTGGCCCTCAAATCAAGTTGATGCAGCTAATTGAAAGAGAAAGAAAATTACGTTAGTGATGAGAAAAGAAGCTGTGTCTCTTTATAAAGTATATTTTATTCACTTCTAGGACCTCATTTTCATTTTCATTTTCATTGCGTCAATCTAATAACCCAAAAAAGAACGTTATTGAGAAGAAGCTTGTGTGGATTCATAGTCCCTTCACAAACATATATCTCAAAAGTCTTTAGTCTTAATTAATTTGTTTGGATGTATATATTATATCTTTCTATCTCCCACGTATAATTTGGAGGTACATCAAGTGTTTGACTTTTGAGTAGACCTCAAATTCACAGTCCATTTCATAAGATAGAAACTGCACGTTGCAAAATATCTCCTCTTATATGAATATTTTATTATGGTGATATCATCTTAGTTCAATGAAAAATACAACGTAGTTGACGCTAAAAATACACGTAAATCTACCACTTTCTATATATATATATATATATATATAGAAAATGATAGAAAGTGGTACATGAAAATTATCAAAGTGGTGGTATAGATATAAACGTAAATATACTTTTGATTATGGGCATCGATATAGTTTCTAGCTAGAAAGAAGAAATGTATATAAAATAATTTTAAAAGGAAGGAAAACATATCACATAATTAACGTGCAAATAATTGTATCGTAAACTTAACATGAAAAAGAATTAAAACCAATGCTGTGCATACTTGTTATATCTAAAAGCGGAAGAGAACCTGATGAAGTTCAACGACTGATCATGGAAGATGTTATAAACCAATACGTTTGTATTGAGTTAGTAGAATAGAGCCTGTAGAGCTATGCGTTCTCTTTTTCTATCAAAAAAAAAAAAAAAAAGCGGAAGAGTTGCATAATATTAATGTCACATGATAGATTCACTGCATAATCAATCTATAATTTTAACATTTACTAAAAGGAAAAGAAGTTAAGAATATGCACTTTTTGTGATAACCCTTTGGGATACCAGGTGTCCGTTGTTTTTTTTGGATCCTATTACTGAGTATTTGAGCAAGCGATTAATCTGAATTGATGCTTACTGATTGGTGCTTTTTACACTATTTTTTCGCTCTTACAGTTGCCTACAAGTAATCGTATTGTCTCTAACATAAAACATGGATCACTACATAGGAATTTGTTTATATTATAAAAAATGGTAATTTGCTTCAACTGCCACAAGAACTATGGAGCACACAATCAGAAAGAAAGCAATGACCAATGGAGGGTCAAGTCTGGAGCTTCGGAGTGGGATCGACGGAACGCTGATAAAGCCAAATACAATCCATTCAATTGCGTGCTTGACAAAGTTGCAAAGTGAAATTGCCGTAAAGACTAGTCGACTAGATATTTTCATTCCTGAAAAAATGTCTCATCTAATTTAATTAAACTTGTCCAGAGAAATTAAATGAGTTAGCTCAAATAAATGTAATCAGGACTGGATTGTTCAATATTATTATTTGAGAAAAATTAATTTAGTATGTGGCTGATGCCTTGAGAAAGATTTAAAATGAAAAATTGTAGTATTCCCTCCAAGTGCAAATGAATATGATAAAAGAGAGACGTAAATTGAAAAAAACAAATTAGGACACAAATGATGAACATGTTACTAATGAGACTAATGAGTGTTCCTTCATTTTTAAATAACAACAGAGCCTGAAAATAATTAAAATTAAAGAAAATAAGAGTGTCTAAGCTCAATATGCTTAGCCGAATTTAGTCTGACTAGCTGAAGAAAGTCTGATTTTGACACTACTACAATGGCATCAACATTACTATTACAATTATATTCCAACATAATGACTTATAATAAGTTGTCATCACAATCAAGTTGGCAAGCAACAACTTTAAAATGGATTTGAATTGTTAGATGTGCTTCAAGGTGCTACATATCGGAGAATTTGAGAAAATCAATATAAAATAAATGTGATAATATAGATTTTTTTACCACATATACAATATTATTATAAACAAATAGAGATAAAATCGTCTTTAATTTACTCAAAGATAAAAAAGTGAAAAAATATATACATTTTAACTCATGATGAGAACATGGTTTGACCTATAAAATAAAATAAAATAACAAAATGAACAATTAATAATGAAAAAATATATATAATGATTAAAATTATCCTCTAGAAGATAATCCTAAAACATAGGTAATTAAAATATACAAATGAGAAAAGCAATTGAACTAGATAACTCTCTTGCGTAGTTCATTGAGCTCAAGCACAAGTCTCCACTGCCAAAAAGCAAGGGAATCGGCCTCTCATTGTCTTAAAATAATCACAACAAGAACCTTGCCGGAATCTGGAAAATTCCAGCCGGAAACTGGAGAAAATCGCCGGAACGTTATGAACCCACCGGCAAACTCATTTTTTCACCGGAAAACTCAAGAAATCGCCGGAAATCTGGAATTAGAGCTCTCGTTCAATGGAGGTGGTGTTGTGCAAAAAGGGAAGACGAGGAGAGTCAAAGCTCTATGGAGGTGATGTTGTGGTGAAGAACCGAGGAATGGCCGGTCGGTAGAGGTAGTAATTTCCGGCGACAAGAACAGAGGTGGTGTGGAGCAGGAGGAAGACCGACAGAGGAGGAGACTTCCTTTGACGGTGGGGTAGTTCACTCTCCTCTCAAGCTCTCGTTGATGCTCACTGTGATCTCCGCAATGCTCTGTGACATTCGGCTCTCAAAGACCCTCTGAAAAAACTCGCCGAAAATGAGGAATAGGGTGGTGGCTTTGGGCGTGGACGGCGGTGTGGTGGAGAGGAGAATCTCACCGGCGACAGTGAAGGTGAAGGTGCCGCCGGCGAGGAAGAAGAGAGGCGAGGGTGAAAGAAACAACGGACAGAGCAAGGTTCCGCCGCGCTCACAGTATATATATCGTCCCTGTCGTGTTTCAGCGTCCCACTTGAAGAAGGTGACAGTTTTGACCAAAGGACTTAGGTGCAAACTTTAAAAGTTCTTAAGGAGGGAATAAAGTGTGAGAAACGTTGGTGAGGCAAACTGTGGTTTCAAAAACTTTGGGGGTACTTTTCTGTAGTTTCCTCTGGTCCTTTTCTCCACATATTTGTAATTTCAAGAAATATTTGGGTACTTTTCTGTAGTTTTCCCTATTCTTCAAATAATTGATTCTAACCCTCCAAAATCTCCAATTTTCGTCCGAAACACCTATAATACAAGATTAAGTATAAGATAGTATCAAAGTCTAAAAAATTATTTATATAAATAATTAACAAATTATGACTATTTTGTCCTTAATTATACTTAATTCAATACAAATGTCCCTAACTCAAATTAATGCTTAAAAATATAATAATGTCCCATGAAATGTATTAAAAATCCTAAATTAATCATAAAAAATAAAATCATATTATTCAATCACTTATACATACATATATGTCTGTGTATTAATATATCCTTATGAATATTTCATATTTGTAATATTATCATAAGAATGTGAGGTTTGAATTTTGTTGTCGATATGAAAATCTTTTTAGTGGTTAAGTTTTAAATACTTTTGTGAATATTTTTAAAGTTGTGAGATATATCTGGTCATAATGAGCACACTTTATCTCAACTAAACTTTGGTTAATACATTTTATTGGGAGGATTATAACTAAAAACGTTAGCAAACCTTGCAATGTTTTATTTTTCTTTGAAGTTGTATGTTTCGTCAAATTCAATACCTTGTTTGTATTTGGAGACCAAACAAATATAATAAATTTGAATATATAAAATATAGGTTTTTTTGTTATATTATATTGTTCATTTGAGTCATTCCCTTGTGTAATATAAAAACTCAATTTGTTAACTTCTAGAGATTACCCCGAAAAAAAAGTATCAAATAATATGATTATTCCATTGTTTAGCTTTGTTTTTCCATTCCAAAAAGCAGAGTATATTTTAATGGGAATGGAGCATCATATATAAAATCTCATGGTGGAGGCTCATCAAAAAAATACTAATCAATGAGCCGATCAGCATATAGAATAAATAGGAATTGGCACATCTAATAATTAGATCTATAATTAAAATAGGCAAATTAAAAAGGCTTCAACGTTCATTATTATGACACATCTAATTAATTTTGGTTAAAGATGAAAATAAAACGAAGTTGACTCAACAAAGAGAGAAGTATCATTACCACATGAAGGACCATATTTTCAATATCACTATCATAGAGTGAACCCATAAAGCACGTTTCGATAGATGGAGTGCTTGACTTGGGAGTAAACCTCAAAGTCACACTCCATTTCACACGATCGCAGCTTCTCTCTCTCTCTCTCTGTCTATATATATATATATATATCATTATGTCTATTTTATTTTGGTAATATTCCCTCCAATCTTTAATGTAAGACCTAATTGTGGAGTTGATATTGGTCCTAAATGTAAAATCCATTTTCCATACCCATATTGATGCTCATTTGACCATAATCAAATAAAAGAGAAATAGAAGGAATTGAGAAAGATGATTATGCTATTTTAAAGAAAAACATGTCATATTAACTATTTTAAGTAACTTTTTTAATCTAATCAAATTAAGTAAATACGTCTTATATTAAGGACCGGGGGAGTATCAAATAAATAGTGCAGCTTTCATTTTTTTAACATATTTTATATATTGTATGTGGAAAAAAGGGTAAGTATTTTCGTGCGTATATTTGAGAAGCCATTACCCTCAGTCTAATAATCCACCTTTCACGCTAGAGACTTGAAGAGACCATTATGTGCAAATTTTTTTTTGACCCGTCATTATGTGCAATTTTTGAATTTGAAGGATTATACAAAATTTTATTGAAGGATAACACATCCTAATGAAATTAAGGATAGTTAGTTTATACGAATATAGGTTGCATTTTTTTATGTAATGGAATTTGCATTATTATTTTTAAAGTAAAACCTGAATGAAATTTTAGACATTATCTATTTTTTCATGAATAATATAAAACATAAAATAATCAATATAAAAATGAGCTGGTCAAGAATGAAACCATTTCTCAGAATGCTTATCATGTCGACCAGACTTATCAAATTAAAATTGCAAGCCTTGTGCATCCAGCAATTAGCACACACGTCATTTTATACTTCTCTGTCAAGTCGTGCCAACAAAACGCGAACATGCAAAGGGACATCTTCTGTGATCAAATTAAGAGACATTCAACTAAATAAATTAATTAGCATGCCGATGGTATTATTTGTTTTCACATATATTTGATGATATTTCTAATTAATTGTAGAACTTTCTATCTAATAACTTATGCGTAAATAAAATCACAATCAATCATATGATACATGTGGATATAGATTATAACAAGTGTTCAAGACCTGGAGTTCTCCAATTATTGAATAGAAATTCATCAATCTAAATTATAAAGTGGCGATATACATTCTCTACAATAAATAAAAATTTATTAATATAATTTAGGGTGATATCTCCTTTTCTTTGTAGTAACATCAAGAGGATATAAACCAATGACAATTTCCTCCTATGTTACGTCGCTCTCAAGTGGCTGCTGTTGCAAGATAATATCATCCTTATCTATTCAAAGAACAATGTCATGAAGGATGTGAAAACATAGAAACTAATTTTCTTAGATTTAGATAGACTTGGCATAACCCTTGAAAACAAAAAGAAAAAAAAAACTTAAAAATGAACACTATTAATCATAAAAATTGTACCAAAAAAGAAGTTGATGTAAAAAAGGAAGAACTATAGTTCAGATAGATTTCATTATTTCATTCGCGGTTAAGTCTGGTAGCTAGGCTATAAATCAACCCTAGAAGCGCTAATATGTTTGTGAGAAGAATCTTTAGTAAATTCTGGCAGGCTTGACAAAATCTTATTAGATCTCAAAATATTTAGTAATATAATTAATCATAGTGTTTAACATTTTAACTAATATTGTTTTTGGAATATTATAATTGAATACATTTTTTTAGACTGTTTTTCATACAGTTGCTTACAAATATTCCTATTGTCTCAACAACGCGAATAATTACACTAAAATTGTTTATATTGTAAAAACTGGGCCGTGGTCGTCATCATCATCATTACCACTATACCATACACAAAATATCAATTTACTATTACAATTCCAAAGTAAGCACCACTTGTTATCACGTTCGTCTGTGTGAATTGCAAAGCAATTCCAAATTACTATTCGCTATATGTACATTTCAAAATATAATTAGTAGATTGACATAATTATAATGTAGAACAGAAAGGCACAATCAATTTGGCAAGAAACAACTTTATAATGCCCCATGATGGACATGAATTGCTACTGTTAAAAGTATAGCTCCGCTAACCAACGAGGGTTAGGTCTAGCTGAAAGGGCTAGTCCCTCACAATGTGGTAAACCAAGGTTCAGATCCCTATTAAGAGGTGTTTTCACATTTAATGCTTGACAGTACTTTAAATATGATTTCCTTCAATAAGAGAGTACCTATGCTTAACAAAAGGGGGAAAAAAACAATACAGCTCCACTAATGGGTGGCTATTGGACTGTGATTATCATTTAAAAAAACAAATAACATGCATTTAATTGATTGGTACATTATTTTCTTCTTCTTCTAAATATGTACTATGGAGGGTGGAACACGCAATTGCTATCCAAGCCAGGACCAATGGAGTGTAATCGAAGCAGCGGATTTGACACTTACTACGGGAAAACATCAACATTACTATTACAATTCCAACTTAATCACCAATAAACTGTCAGGAATATGAGTAGATTGAGTGGTAAGAAACAACTTTAAAATGCCCTATTATTTGATGGATTTGAATTGTTAAAAGTGCTCCACAAATAGGTGCTACATATGAGAGAATTTGAGAGACTCAATATAAAATAAAAGTGATAATATCCAGGTTATCTAACCCGGACCGGACCGGCCGAACCGAACAGGAAACCGGCGACCCGGCCACTAAACCGGTCCGGTCCGGGTCAAGTTTTTTTATTTTTTTAAGATCTTCTTTTTAAAAAATTTTTCCTTTATAATTTCATACTATAAGCCTAAAATATTCCATTTCTCACCGGTTTGGTCTCAGTTTAGCTCTGGTTTGACTCCGTTCTGACTCACTGACCATTGACCTAGTATCCCGACCGGTTCACTAACCGGTCTGAGTTTAATTACCTTGGATAATATAGATATATTGTTTTTACCACATATGCAGATTGTTAATAAAAAAATATAGATAAAAAATACCCCCACTCTTGTTGCTCTCAAGTGGCTGCTGTTGCAAGATAATATATCATCGTTATTCAAAGGACAATGTCATGAAGGATGTAAAAACATTATGTAAACTAATTTTCTTAGATTTAGATAGACTTTGCATAACCCTTAGCTTGAAAAAAAAGGGAAAAACTTAAAATTGAACCCTATTAATCATAAAAATTGTACCAAAAAAGAAGATGATGTAAAAAAGGAAGAACTATAATTCAGATAGATTTCATTATTTCATTTGCGGTTAAGTTTGCTATAAATCAACCCTAGAAGATAGTATGTTTGCGAGAAGAATCTTTAGTAAATCCTGGCAGGCATGTCAAAATGTTATTAGATCTCTAAATATTTAGTAATATCATTAATCATAGTGTTTAACATTTTAACTTATATTTTTGTAGCATATTATACTTGAATTAATTCTTTTAGACTGCTTTTCTTAAAGTTGCCTACAAATATTCCTACTATCTCTAACATAGAACACGAATAATTGCACTGAAATTTGTTTATATTGTAAAAAATGGGTCATCATGATCATCATCATCACCACTATACCATACACAAACCTTATCAATTTACTATTACAATTCCAAAGTAATCACCACTTGTTATCACGTTCGTCTGTGTGCATTGCACAGCAATTCCAAATTACTATTCTCTATACGTACATTTCTAAATAAAATTAGTAGATTGACATAATTATAGTGTAGACCTGAAAGTCACAACCAATTTGAAAAGAAACAACTTCATAATGCCCCGTGATGGACATGAATTGCTACTGTTAAAAGTATAGCTCCACTAACCAATGAGGGTTGGGTCTAGCGGAACAGGCTAGTTTCTCACAACGTGGTTAACTAAGGTTCACATCCCCGTTGGAAGAGGTGCTCACATTTAATGCTTGATAATGCCTCAAACAGAATTGTCTTCAATAGAAGAATACATATGCTTAGGGGGAAAAAAAGTACAAGTCCACTAATGGGTGGCTATTGGACTGTGACTATCATTTAAAAAACAAAATAATACGCATTTGATTGATTGATACATTATTTTCTTCTTCATCTAAATATGTGGACTAAGGAGTGTGGAACACGCAATTACTAACGAAGCCAGGTCCAATGGGGGTGTAATCGAAGGAACGGATTTGACACTTACTACGGGAAAACATTAACATTACTAGTACAATTCCAACTTAATCACCAATAAATTGTCAGGAATATGCGTAAACTGAGTGGCAAGAAACAACTTTGAAATACCCCATTATTTGATGGATTTGAATTGTTAGAAGTGCTCCACTAATAGGTGCTACATATGGGAGAATCTGAGAAAATCAAAATAAAATAAAAGTGATAATGTAGATAATTTTTTTACCATATATGCAAGATTATATTGTTAATAAAAACATACAGATAAAATTATCTTCATTTTACTTTTTTTTTTAAAAAAACATACATTTTAACTTGTGATGAGAAGATGGTCTAGCATATAAAATAAAACAAAACAAAACAAAATAAAGCGAGAAATTAAAAGAGCAAGAAAATTGTGACCTTTAATTTTTTTGGTTATCACTGCATTATTTCATTGATGGTCAAGTCTGGTTGGCCTAAGACTATACCACCACAAAAGCGTTATCAAATGGTAGACCTAGAGAAGATGGTGCTTGACTTGGGAGTGGTAAGTAGACCTAAAAGTCACAATTATCAAATTGACAAAAACTTGTGAAACTTTACTTAAGAATAATGATGATAAGAAACACAAAGTCCAAAGGGTCTTCCTTTAGCATAGATTTTTAACATGATCAAATAATTGACCTGGATACCGAATGACTTATAATAAGTTGCCATCACAATAAAGTTGGCAAGCAACAACTTTAAAATGGATTTGAATTGTTAGATGTGCTCCACTAGCACTAGTAGAAAAATCACTTTTAAGACCGGTTAAAAACGACATTTTAGACCGGTTTGAATCCGATCTTGATACAGCCGGTCTTAAAAGTCTGCTAATTTTTAGACCAGTTAACGAAACTGGTTTGAAAAATAACTTGTTTAGACCGGTTTCTCGAAGACCAGGTCTAAAAACTCCAGACTTGTTAGACCGGTTGTTTAAAAACTAGTTTAAAAACTTTTTTTTCAAGACTTTTAAGACCGGTTGTTAAAATAACCGGTCTTAAAAGTACTTTAAGACCGGTTATTTTAACAATCGGTCTTAAAAGTGATATTTTTTTAAATAGGGCCTTTTTTTTGGTAGTCAAACGTACAGATGAGTAGAAGGGATTAAAGTAAAAAATTGATTTAAATTTTTCATATTTAAGACCGGTTTTTATTAAAACCGGTCTTAAATGTTTGATATTTAAGACCGATTATTACTAATAACCGGTCTTAAAAGTTTAAAATTTTTAATTTTTTAAATATTTTGATATTTTTATACCAGTTTTATTTATAACCAGTCTAAATAATTTTTTTAAGACCGGTTTTTTTGAGAACCGGTCTTAGAAGTTCTATATAATTACAAAATTGCCACGGGTCAAATTTTTTAGACCTTATCCGCTATTACCGGTCTAAATATGACGGTCTAAAAAGGAAATTTTGTACCAGGGTAGTAGGTGCTATATATCGGAAAATTTGAAAAAATCAATATAAAATAAAAGTGATAATATAGATATTTATTTTACCATATGTACAATATTATTATAAAAAAATAGAGATAAAATCGTATTTAATTTCATCAAAGATAAAAGAGTGAAAAAATATATACATTTTAACTCGTGATGAGAACATGGTTTGACCTATAAAATAAAATAAAATCACAAAATGAACAATTAATAATGACAAAAATATATAACGATTAAAGCTTCCCTCTAGAAGAAGTTGATGCATAAAAGAGCAAGAAATTTGTGTAGTCTTTTTATTTTATTTTATTTTTGTTTTGTTTATCATCACATTATTTAATTTTTGGTCAAGTCTGCTTGGCCTAAGACTCTATATCCCCACAAGAATGTTATTAAAAAGTCACAATCAAATTGATAAAACACTTAATAAGAAAGTCTCCTTAATTCATAGGAGTATGTAGTGCTTGACTTGTGAATAGACCTCAAAGTCATACTCCATTTCACATGGCACAGCAAATACATACATATATGTGTGTATGTATATATCCTTATGCATATTTTATTTTTGTAATATTATTATAGGAATGTGAGGTTTGGATTTTATTCTGGATATGAAAATCATTTTAATGGTTAATTTTTAAATACTTTTGTGAATATTCTCTGAGTTGTGAGATATATTCTGGTCATAAATAGCCCACATAATCTCAACTAAACCTTGTTTAATAAAAAGTTTTGGTAGGATGATGTACACATTGTATTGAATTTGTAAACATTTTTCTTGATGATAACTAAAAGCCTTAAGAATGTGTTAGCCTCATGAAATTCATGACATTGCGGCACATTTACCTTTAATTTCTCACACATTTTGGTGAATTCACAGATATTTGGGGATACATCTGTAAAGGAAATATGCCTAGTTAATATTTGGGATAAAAGGACATAATTCTTTGGTTTAATGTGAATATTTGACTATATTTCATCAACCTTTGACTTTTATAGACTTTCTTGTGTTGATAGGCTAGTATTTGATCCACATATGGAGCCATTGGAAGCACAACTCAATGACTAAGAAGTTGGAGAGGAGTTTAGAAAGTCAATACACCATAGAAAAGCAAGAGGAGATGAAGAGAAGCTTTGGCCTCAGCCAAAACATCCTTTGGCCATAGCCAGAAGACATCCAGAAACTTTTGGATTGAGTCAAGGAACCCTCTGGCCATAGTCAGAAGATAGCAAAAAGGTGCTTGGCCATAGCCAAGATCTCTCTTGGCCGCAACCAAAGGTATGACAAAAGGTGTTTGGTCGCAGCCAAGGTCTCTTTGGTTGCAGCCAATGGCCATAACTAAGGCTATGCGTTTTGAGGACAAAACAAATTTTAGGGCTTTAAAACACTAAATCCATGAGTCAAAGGAGGATTCATCACTTCTTGGGCACTTGAGAGGCTGCTTGGGAGCATTTCCAAGCTAGGAATTGGTGTTGTTCAAGGAGATTCAAGTGGAAATTGAAGATTTAAGAAGATTCAAGCTCATTTCCCTTGGGTATTGCTAATTCCTTTCCCTTTCTTCTCCATTTTTCTGAAATGGCTATAGCTATTTTGTGTATTTGTGGCTCTGAGTTGAACATGAGCAACTAAAATTTTCATTCTAGGATTATTTTGAAGCTTTTGTATGGATTAAAACTTGAATCCTCCTCTCTTTTAGTATCTAATGATATATATGTGTTGATTTTATCTTGTGCCTAATGTTTCTTTGTGACTGGCCATCTCTTGGAATGATTTGTTCAATTAAATTAAGGTTGAGAAAGTTCATTTAATTGTAGAACTTAGGTAAAATTATGCTAGACTTGAAGTTGAGGGATTAATTGAATGGTTTGTTAGTAACATAGAGATATAGTTACTAGCCTAGCATTGTCAAATTAAGTTTGTCTCTTAATGACTATTTTCACTTAACTATAGCAAGAGATTATGCATGTTAATTAAGGATATAAATTTGGTTTTGACTTGAGAAAGCTTAATTAAATGCTTTTGAATCTTATACTAACACATATATTCATTGAAAGCACTATTGGAGAGGAAATTTATCAAGTTTTATGAAGTACAAATGGTATAATAATCCTAGGCTTCATCTAAGATTTGAATTCCAAGAATCATTTTCATTTAGTAATTTTTAGCCTTAGAAATAGTTTTTCAAAGTTCTCATTTCACATAAAAAACATGTTTTGGCTCAACATTATCGAATTCGCTAAATCTATTGCTTGATTAATTTGTTAAAAAAATCCTTGTGGGAACGATACTTGACTTATCACTTTATTACCTGGCAAGACTCATGCACTTGTGGCGAGAACAAGTTTTTAGTGCCATTTCCAGGGATTGTTTTAACAAATCCTTTGGTTAACCATAGGCTTGTGATAGTAAATTTCGCTTGAGCTTTTAGTTAGGTATACAAGTTTTCCTCTATTTTCTTTATTGATTTTTGTTTTAGTTTGGTACTTGCTTGCTTTTTTTTCTTCTTGTTGGTACCATTTTAGTGTATGCAATACTTGCATCGGGACGGTTTGGTAGTGATACTTGATAGAGTGCCTTGTACTGATGAGGAGACTAAATTGAATCTAGAACTATGGCAAGCGATGAATATGATTGAGCTACTATCAAGGACTTTACTAGCCGGAATATGCAGGGTACTTAATCTTGCATTCACATGCCAGAAATGCAAGCACATACTTTTGAAATCAAGCCGGTTATGACAAAAATGCTTCAAATGCATGGAATGTTCCATAGTCTTTGCAATGAAGATGCCAACAAACAATTGATGTACTTCTTAGAAGTGTGTGATTCTTTCAAGCAAAATGGAGTTCCTTAAGATGTTTTGAGGCTTTGGTTATTCCCTCTTCTCTACAAGGGAAGGCTAAGGATTAGTTCAATAATCTCTTGGAAGGCTCTATCAACTCTTGGGATGATCTTGAGGCTAAGTTTAGAACTTGGTTCCTTTTTAATGACAAATTTGTGGAAGTTATGGATGAATTTCTAAGCTTTAGACAACATCCAAATGAGCATCTTTATGTCACTTGGGAGAGATACAAGATGTTGATGAAACAATGCCTTAATCATGAGGTGGACAAATGGGTTATAGTTGAAATTTTTTGTACTCGCCTTAATCCTCAATCTAAGGCAATGGTTGATTCTATGACCAATGGAAGACACCGGAATGTTCCTGTTAATGAGGTGCTTAGCCTTTTGGATCAACTATCTGCAAGCAATACTCAAGGCAATGATAGGAGGACTACCCAAGCCATACCTACTACAAGAGAAAACTCTTCACCACAAATTGCAATTATCTTATCAGCTTTGAATAAGTGTTTTGATGTGTTAAAATCTTAAATGCAAAAGAGTAATTCTCAAAGTATGCATTCGGTTCATGCCACACCAATTATATGTGATCAATGCAATGATGTCTACATGACCGACCATTGTCCTCTTTACTTGGAGACTAAATCTGTCAACTACATGGGCAAATTCCAACATCCTCAAGGCAATCCCTACTCACAAACCTATAATCATACTTGGAGAGCTTATCCTAATTTCTCTTGGAGACAAGGTAACATCTTGCATCTAACACATGCATCTATATCGAGTACTAAGCCTATTCCTCCACCTAGCTTTCAAACGCCATCAAGGAAAATTCCTATTAAGGAAGAAGAATGTAAAATGGACAAGATGCTAGCTCAAATTTTGACTAACATAGAATCTTCAAGGGCTAAAAATAAGGCTACTTTCTCTCTTTAAGAAACTGTTATTAAAAATCTTAAAGTGTAAATGGGGTAACTAGTATCACAAGTGAATGCTATGTTAAGAAAGAGTCTTCCTAGTGATACCATTCCCAATCCAAAATAGAATGGAAAAGAGGAATACAATGCCATTAATTTGAGAAGTGCCAAAGTACTATCAGATGTGTCTAGCTCGAATAAGCCTAGTCCAAAGCAATATGATCAAGTGATTGTTGAAGTTGATGATGAAGAAGTGGATGAAGAAATTGTAGTGGAAGAGGATGACTCTAAGAAGAGAAAGATGAGAAAAAGAGAAAGGCAATCACCCCCTATCATGCCACCACTACCTTTTATCTCAAAGATTCAAGAAAAAAGAGGAAGATGATTCATTCAAAAAGTTTGTGAACATGATCAAGAAACTTCATGTGAACATTCCTTTTGTCGAAACTTTGGAGAGAAGGCCTAAATATGCTCAATTCCTTAAAGATGTTTTGTCCAAGAAGCGACAATTCAATGAGTTTGAAATTGTGGCATTAACCAAAGAGTATAGTGTGATTATTCAAAGAAAGTTGCAGACTAAGCTTAAGGATTCAGGAAGCTTCTACATGCCCTGTAACATTTGGACTAATTTCAATGGTAAAGCTCTTTGTGACTTGGGTGTAAATATTAATTTGATGCCTCTTACTGTTTTCAACTAATTGGGTTTAGAAGAGCCAAGGCCCACTACGGCGACCCTTCTCTTTACGGACCATAGTATTTCTAAACCTAGAGGAATCATTGAAGATGTCCTAGTTAAAGTAGACAATTTATCTTACCGACAGACTTTGTTGTGCTTGATTGTGAAGTTGACTAGAAAATTACCCTTATCCTTGGTCATCTATTCTTAGCCACTACAAGGACTCTCATTAATGTAGAGAAGGGTGATATCAATTTTGAGTGTTGATGATGAAAAAGTGATATTCAATATGTCAAAAGTTTGAAGTTTCCTGATGATTCAGCTTAATGTTCTTTTGTTGATATATTAGATTCAGTTATCCCTCAAGAATCATATGCCTCCATGACTAAGACCCATTAGAGACATTCTTGATTGGTGAGTAAGACTTTGAGGAATTTGATGAAGATACTGTTGAAGAGTTCTTTCGTTTGGAATCATTTCCTCATTCAAGATTGAGGACTTTTGAACCACTTGAGGTGTCTGATGCATTAAGTACTCCATTGAAGCCTTCTATTGAAGTTCCTCTGGTTTTAGAGTTGAAGCCATTACCTCCTCATCTCAAGTATGCTTATCTTAGGAATTCTAACATTCTACCAGTGATTATCTATTCTATCCTCTCTGATTTGCAAGAAGAGGAGCTACTAAGAGTTTTAAGAGAGCACAAGCATGCCATTGGGTAGACTATTACCGATATCAAGGGAATAAGCCCTTCTATTTGCATGCACAAGAATCTATTAGAGGATGACCACAAAACCTCCATTGAGTATCAGAGGTGCCGAAATCCAATTATAAGGGAAGTAATCAAGAAGAAAATTCTCAAATGGCTTTCAACTAATATTATGTATCCTATTTTTGATAGTTCATAGGTGAGCCCAATTCAATGTGTCCCTAAGAAAGGTAGCATGACTGTAGTGGCTAACACCCAAAATGAACTAATTCCTACTCTTATGGTAACTGGATGGTGGGTGTGTATGGACTACCAAAAACTTAACTCTGCTATAAGGAAGGATCACTTTCTGTTGTCATTCATTGATCAGATGCTTGACAAGCTCGCTGGCCAGGTTTTCTTCTGTTACCTTGATGGTTACTTAGGGTACAATTAGATTGCTATAACCCTGGAAGACCAAGAAAATTCCACTTTTACTTGTCCCTATGGTATATTCACATTTAGAAGAATGCTATTTGGACTTTGTAATACTCCTGCCATATTTCAAAGGTGCATAATGTCTATTATGAGTGAAAAGACCATTGAAGTTTTTATGGACAATTTCTCTACTTTTGGTCCACTTTTGATTCTTTCTTGGATAATTTGGATGCGATCATTAAAAGGTGTGAAGAAACCAATTTGATTCTCAATTGGGAGAAATGTCACTTTTGTTAGATCCCATAAGTTTTGAAGATAACAAAGATTGGAAATGAACTTACAAAAGGTTTTGATAAATAGAGAAAAGAGTTTTTGAACAAAGGAACAAAGTGCTTGGTGGCAGGGAAAGCCATCACTCGAGTGGGCACTCGAGTAATGAAGAAGAATAAGAAGTTATTAAATAGGAGAAAGCTTTACTGGTAGATTTTTGAAGGGATCACTCGAGTCATGATTCTTCATCACTCGAGTGACCACTTAAGTAATATGTGCCAAAAAGTTCCAGAAGCTCTCTGCTAAGATTTGCATGGTGTCACTTAAGGGACCACTCAAGTGATGACCAAGGGATCACTTGAGTGACCAAGTAAGAAATAAGGCAGTGAAGTCTCTACCAAGTTTTAAAAGGGATCACTCGAGTGATACCAATGGATCACTCAAGTAACCAGTCGAGTGATCAAGTCAGAAATAATGACTTCTCTCTCTGCCTAATTTAGAAGGGATCACTCAAGTGACCACTCTTATAATGGCCCTAGATCACTCGAGTGACTACTAGATTTGTTATCTATATGATTAATCTTTCATTATGTTAGTATTCTGAGTATATTTGCAGAAAAACAATAAAGAGATCATGTGTTGAGAGAAAAGTCAAATGAAATGTCCGAATGCTCACCTACCGCAATAGATAGTTTTCAAATTCAAAGAACGGTCAAACGTAGCTACACGACTCTAATAGAAAAGTTGAAATTGTTCCAACGGCTATCACAACTCATCTATAAATATGGGAACATTCAACATAGAACATATATTACTGAGAACATACGAATATACATCAATCAACATATTCTTAGTGCTCTATTTCTTATATTCATTCTTTGTACTTCAATGATTATATATTTGCTTTGTGAGAGAGATTTTCATTATAAACTCAATATATGTTATTGAGACAACTTAAGGTTGTGGAATCTTGAGTTGGGGATTTGTTTACAACGTGTAAAGGGGAGCGAGTGTCCAGTGAAGGAACTTGCTGTGTACTGAGGTGCCAAGAACCCACTGAATCTTGGAAGATATAGTGAAACTCTTAAAGAAATTCTGAGGACTGGACATAGGTCAAAGTGGTTGTGGCCAAACTAGTATAAATCCCAATGTACACTTCGGTGATATTTCTCCTAGCTTTTAACTGATTTAAATTTTCAATTAATTTTTATATATGAAATGAATTGTCTGTGATCACCTAATTCACCCCATCTTAGGTGAAACGCTTATACTAACATTTGGTATCAGAGCATAGTCTTCTTATTTAGGTATAACAACCTAAGAGGGATCTAGTGGAAAGCATGGGTAAAGGAAAGCTTCCAGATGGAGCCTCTATCACCAGACCACCGGGTTTCAGTGGCGAACACTTCTCTTTCTGGAAAGTGAAGTTGAGAGTATTTATAATGGCTACATAATACAGACTGTGGGAAGTAAATGAGAATGAAAACTATGAAGCTGTAAAGATTGTAGATTCATAGAAGTTCCAAAGACACCAGCCAAGTATGATGAGAATGACAAGAAACTCATCACTTTCAACAATAAGGCAATTCTAATAATTAAAGTGCTTTTAGTCAAAACGAGTACTTTAAGATTTGCAGACTTCTAACAGCCAAGGAAATGTGGCAAGCCTTGGAAATAGCTCAGGAAGGAACTTCAAAAATAAAGGAAAATTGGATCAACACTTTGGATACTGAATTTGATGTACTTCAAATGAAGACAAGTGAGTCAATAGCTGAATTTGAACTTATATATACTCATCTTGTTAATCAACTTGTAGCACTTGGAAAAGTTTATTATCAACATACCCAAGTAAGAAAGATACTAAATATACTCTCTAAAGAGTGGGAGGCCAAAGTCACTATGATAGAAGAAGCAAAAGACAAATCAATACGATCAATTGCTTCTTTATTCGAAAGTCTCTCTGAATATGAAAGCAAATTAAAGTTCAAAAGTGAACTTGAAGAGATTGGTGACAAGAAGAAGAAAAGCCTAGCACTAAAAACAAAAGAAGAAACCCAAGAAGATGATGAAGATCTTAACGATGATGAAATGGGTCTGATGATAAAATGATTCAGGAAATTTAACATGAAAGGCCAATGATTCAAAAATTTTCTAAAGGGAGGAACAAGCAATAAAGAACACATTATCTGCATGAATGTGGAAAACCAGGACATATCAAATCAGAATGTCTAGAACTGGCTCAGAAGAATAAAGATAAGAGAAACAACAAGTTCTATAACAAGAAGAAAGCCTTTATATCCGCTATATGGGGAGATAGTTCATCTGATCAAGATAGCAATGATGAGGAAGTAGCCAATATTTGTTTGGTCGCTCAAGAAGAGACATAAGAAAAAGATGTAATTGATTATGATCCTACATGTGATGAATTACTTTTTGAATATAATACTTTACATTCTGAATTCATCAAAGTAGTTAAAGAATTAGTTGTTTTCAAAAAGAAGAACAAAAATCTTGAAGAAAAATTCAAAGATGTTTTAGAAAGGGATTGTGAAAATTGTTCCTCATTGAAAAAGAAAAACACTGATCTCATGAGAACTCTTGAAAAATTCACCAAAGGTAGTGAGATGCTAAATGTAATATTAAAACTCAATGATTTGTAAGTGACTGATTTGGTATTGGATATGATCCAAAATCAGATAAAAAGAAAAGAAGAAAGAAGCAGGAGGTAAGACATACTTGAGTTATTTTCAGCATTCTGTACATACATCAAATCCTTTTGCATACTATAATTTTTGCAATAGAAGATGTCACTATACTTCGTCGTGCATTCATAAAAAGAAAGGAAAAATAGGAACCTACAAATGGGTACCTAAAGGTTCATATGTTCAAAAAATAATATGTACTAACCTAAAAGGACCCAAAAAGATGTGGGTACCTAAGACTTAATCGTATTTGATTGCAAATATGTCTTAAAGCATCCAAAAATAATAAGTGGTGCATAGACAGTGGATGCTCCAGACATATGACCGGTGATTTCAAAAGTTTTACCACGTTACAACCCAAAGAAGGTAGAAAGGTAAAATTTGGAGAAAATCAATCCAAAGAGATAGCAGGAATTGGTGAAATAAAAAATGATAAAGGCATACAAGCCAAAGATGTATTTTACATTAAAAGTTTATGCCACAATTGGTTGAGCGTAAGTCAAAGTACAGATAAAGACAACTGGGTAATATTTGACTCTGAGGAATGTCTAATTGTAAACAAGAAAGACTTACAATTAGATAAGAAGAATATCAAAGCAAAGCTCAGAGCAAAAAGGAAAGATAACTGTTATACTCTTGATATCTGTAAAAATGTTTCTAAAAACTATTTTCTAAGTAATGTTGATGAAAGTTGGCTATGGCATAAGAGATTAGCTCATGTTAATATGCATCAACTAGGCAAGTTACTTAACAAGGATTTAGTTATTGGATTACCAAAAGTAAATTTCAAAAATGATTTGATCTATGATGCATGTCAAAAGGGTAAACAAACTAAATCATCTTTCAAACTGAAAAATGTGATCACAACCAACAAATCACTTTAATTGCTGCATATGGATTTAGTTGGACCAACAAGAGTTAAAAGTCTTGGTGGCAATCTATATTCATTAGTTATTGTTGATGATTTCTCTAGATTTACATAGACTAATTTCTTATCATCAAAGGATGAAACTTTCAGTGAATTTATTGTTTTTGCCAAGAAAGTGCAAAGTGAGAAAGGTATGTCCATTACAGGTATCAGGATAGATCACGGTGGAAAATTTGAAAATCAAGCCTTTGGAGAATACTGTGACACTAATGGCATTGATTACAATTTCTCTGCTCCAAGGACACCTCAACAAAATGGAGTCATGGAATGAAAGAACAGAGTACTCACTAAAATGGCAGAGCAATACTGAATGAAAAGAACGTGTCTCAAGTTTTCTGGGTTGATGCAATAAGCATAGCATGCTACATTTCAAATAGAGCCTACATCAGAACAAAACTTGGAAAGACACCATACGAACTACATAAAGGAAGGAAGCCGAACCTTGCTCATATGCACATCTTCGATTAGAAGTGTTTCACTCATAATAATAGTAAAGATAACCTAGGAAAGTTTGATTCTAAAATTGATGAAGTAATATTCTTAGGCTACTTTATCTGAAGTAAAGCATATAGAGTTTTCAATAAACGAACTTGTGTTGTTGAAGAATCAATTCATGTTGTATTCGATGAATTTGAATCCTCTGACAAGATTATTAACGATGAGCAGGAAATAGTATTAAATCAAGATAATGATCAACCTAAGTCTAAGCCATACAATCTCTAAAATGACCAAACCAAGGAAGAAGACAACCACTAGAACAACTTAGAGCCTGGAAATACAATAGCGTCATCCTCTAGAACAAGTTATAGGAGATGTAAGTGAGGGAGTCAAAACTAGAAATAGAATCTTTAATGAGGTTAGTTTTTCAACATTTATTTTTGAGATTGAACCTTCTAACTTTGACAAAGCCCTATCAGACAATGATTGGGTTATAGCAATGCAAGAAGAACTTAATCAGTTTGAAAGAAATCAAGTTTGGGATTTAGTGCCTCGGCCTAAGGATCATCCAATAATTGGCATAAAATGGGTATTCAAGAACAAACTTGATGAATCAACAATCATTGTTAGAAACAAGGCAAGATTGGTGGCTAAAGGCTATAATTAGGAAGAAGGTATTGATTATGAGGAAACATATGCTCCAGTGGTTAGATTGGAAGCTATACGAGTACTCTTGCCCTTTGCATGCATTAAGGGATTCAAACTCTATCAAATGGATGTAAAAAGTGCATTTTTTAAATGGATATATTATAGAAGAAGTATATGTAGATCAACCTCCAGGATTTAAAGATGTAACCAAGCCAGACCATACTTTCAAACTAAGAAAAGTATTATACGGTTTAAATCAAGCCCCTAGAACATGGTATGAAAGACTCAGTAAATTTCTCATCGATCAAGGTTTTGTACGAGGAAGAGTAGATACAACACTTTTTACAAAATGAAAACGAAATTATATTGTAATAGTACACATACGTTGATGATATAGTTTAAAATGCTACTAATGAAAGTTTGTGCAAGAAATTTTCTGAGATAATGTAGGGGGAGTTTGAGATGTCAACGATAAGAAAATTAAATTTCTTTCTTGGTTTGTAAATCAAACAATCTCCTGTCTTGGTATCAGAGCTAGAAGGTGAAGTAGGGATATAATACTTAGATCTGGATCTGTTTTTATGGCATTAAAATTTTTGTTAGCGGATTAGTATGATTTAAAGGTCTGTACTTGATAGCACTTTGTATATAGTTCTTGTTTATCATACATGAGTCCATCCATGGGTTGAGGTTGCCATAAGTCCCGTGTGTTGAGGTAGGCGTTTGTGCCCCACACAGTAGTGTATGATAAATAAAGATTTTATATACTACAAGTTTGGCTAAGTAGGATCTGAAAAATCTTACTAATTTCTTAACAAGATATTTTAATCCATAAAAACTAATACATTTTTAATTATTATACCACTATGGATCCAGAAGGTGATGATACTTAGGCAAGGGAGATTTACAATTATTGCTATTTTCTTTTCTTTAAGCTTTACTTCCTTATTATTCTGCTGTTTAATTCCGTCCTTTACTTCTTGCACTCTTTTTATTTCCGTCTTTTCCTTTTAGCCATTTAAATTCTGTCAATTTAAATTTTGCAATTTAAATTATGTCTTTCCTTCTCTATTCCTTTTCTTCCAAACGTAGTAGTAGTAGCTCTTCTTCTACTCCATTAAGCAACTCTACGCTAAACGATGAGGAATCAAAGTCTTCAACTTCTAAACAAATTTTCAAAGAAGAAATTTCTTTTGAAAATATATACCAGAACGTAGACGATTGGGTTTTACCTCTAATTGCTTTAAACGCGCTTTATCAAATGCAAACTCAAGATAAGAAGTGGTTCTCCAAATCTGATTACATAATCAGAACAGTTGAAGAATCAATTCCTATCAAACCAGAAAGGAAGAATTTTACCTTCTTTCTCAAAAATGAATTGACAAACATAAGAAAGATTACAACTTTTTGCATATCGGAAGTGTTTAAGTTGCCATTAAACCACTAATAAGAAAAGGACTAAACGTGTCAGGACTAGTATGCCTCATGGATGCTAGACATTATGAATTTTCGGATTCTCTGCTTGCAGCAGCAGAATTTAGACTTCATAATGGTCCTGTCTACTTTAACTGTTATTCAGATAGGATGGCAGACTTAAAGGATGAACATGTTCTTAAAGTCCTTAAACTCAAACTTTAGTTAAACGGTTTGAAAATGAAACCAGGATCTATACCGGCTACCCTAACATATAGGATACAGTATAAGGTCTTAAACTCATCCAATTCCTTAGTTCTAATACCACCTGATAATGGCCAAACAATAGTCTTTTTATCAGATGAACAAAATGCAAACTTGACCGTTCCAAAAACAATTATGTGGGATGATGTTGAATTACCAGATGCTTGGACAATGGATAAGGCCATAAAGCCTATTCCTAAACCAATATCTCAGGTAAGCAAAATCATTCAAACATAAGATGGAACTGTAAAACTCTCCTTTGATAGACTAAGAAGATCTTGTAGTCAAGCTACTAGAACTGAGCCTTCATTATATGAAGACTATAGGTCTGTTAGATCTGAATCTTCAAGATATTCTTGTTCTTCTCTACCTAAACCACCATCTGTCATCTACATGTTAGCCCCCAACACATCAACTCCCCAATAAACTCTACCAAAGGTACCATCGGTCATATATGCACCTGCACCACCTACGGTAACCCCACAAATAACCACAAACATTTCAATTCAAGGAGTTGACAATTCTTTAAATATCCCACAAACAAGTTATGCAAAGGATGATGACTTGAAATCAATCGAGTCTCCAACCTATTCATCTCTTGGGGAACCAGGGGAACCTTTTATCATAAACATTTTAGAAAATGCTTTCCAAATTGACAAACAAACCTTGCAAAAGGAATTTTACTCTGAGAAATATACCCTTCAGAGAGAATGGTTTCTACAAAATTTCAAAAAATCTGCTAGAAAAGAAATTCAAGAAAAATTCTACAGATTTCTTGAAAAAATACAAGAAAATATTCCATTTTTTGATTGGTTTAATGCTTATGCAGAAGATCAAAAATTTGAATATCCTTTCTTACAAACCATCAATATAACAAAGAAACAATGGAAAACTTCTGAAGGTGAAACTATTTCTTCTGAGTTTCCTCCTCCAAAACCAGTGTAAGTACCACAATTAGCTGACGACAAATGCCAACCAATTATGGCTACACCTTTCAAATTTAAAAACATTGAAAAACTCATTGACCCAACGTATATTAAGAACATTGTTGAACAAAACAATTATACAAACCAATACCTTCAGGTATTAGGTGATTATTTTGTTCAAACACCAGTTTCTTCAAGAAAAGTCGAAGCTAGAATTGAAACACCTATTTTTAAACCTTTTCAAATAAACCCAAAAATTAAGTCAGATTTTCAAACTAAAAGATCTTATTTATTAAGAAAGGTTCATCAATAAATTAGGCAACTTCAAACTACGACTGTCCTAGACACACCCCAAACGTCATCAACCAAATCAAAAGATGTTATGACTTTTGAAAAGGATTCCCAAACTGGAGATACAGACTCTAACCCTTCTGAGTCGCAACTCCAGATCATCCATCAATACTGGAAAAAGCCTTCAAAACTCTATTACCATAGAGCTAACCCTCCAGACATTCTGGTTGAAGAACGAATAAACCAAAACTTTAAATCCTTTAATGCTGATAATATCTATGAATGGAACATAGATGGTCAAAGTGAATCAAACATTCTCCAAACTCTTCAACAAATGTTCATGGTAAGTAACGCATACCAAACTCAACATGATTATTCAGATGAAATGATTACCAATCTTATAGTTTCCAGGTTTATTGGACAGCTTAAAGGTTGGTGGGATAATTATCTTTCTCCTGAAGACAAAAAGACCATTTTTACATCTATTAAAACTGAATCTGATGGAACACCCATTACCTCAAATAGCCAACCCATTCCAAATTTAGTAAACACTCTTCTTTTTACAATTATTAAACATTTTGTTGGAGATCCATCTATCTGGAAAGATAGGTCGGCTGAACTTCTTTCAAATCTTAAATGCGGTACCTTATATGATTTCAGATGGTATAAAGATACTTCTTTTACTAGAGTACTCACTAGAGATGATGCTCATCAACCATTTTGGAAAGAAAAATTCCTAGCTGGATTACCTAAGTCTTTAGATGATAAAGTTAGAGAAAAATTTAGAAACCAAAATGATGGCAACATCCCTTATGAGCACTTGACATATGGTCAATTGATCTCTTATGTCCAAAGAACTGCTCTTAAGATTTGTCAAGATGATAAAATCCAACATCAACTTGCAAAAGAAAAGGCCATGAACAGGAAAGAATTAGGAACTTTCTGTGAACAATTTGGCTTTCCTCCTTGTAAGCAATCTAAACCTCACCGCAAACCTTACCATAAAAAGAAAAAACATGTCTACCAAAGATATAAGCCTAATACACCTCCTCGTAGATTTGAAAAGGAATTTCACTCAAAACCAAAAGTTGATTTTCCTAAACAAAGAAAAGTTACCTGTTTTAAATGTGGTAAACCGGGTCATATTTCCAAATATTTTCATTTAACTCGAAAGTTGAAAAAGATTAAGAGTATTGAAGAACCTCTACTTGAACAAATAAACAATCTTTTGATTGAAACTTCTAAATCTGAATCTGAAAGTAGTTCTTCTGAAGATCTTAATCAAATTCAAAATGAAGATCTTCCAGAAAACTCTTCTTCAGAAATTAATGTTATCACAAAGGAACATAATTTACTTCTTGATATCATTACTAAACTTCCAAATTCTGATAGAGGAGAATATTTGTTCAAACTAAGAGAAATTCTCAATCAAACTCTGACTTCTTCAAATTCTAAACCTCCTATTCTTTTCAACAAATATGATTTAACAAATGTTTTAAACAAGTTTAAACATTCTGTTAGACCAACAACTCTCCAAGGCCTTCAGTACGAGGTAAATAACCTCAAAATTGAAATCAGTCTTATCAAACTTCAACAAGACACCCATGCAACTGCTATATCACAAATACAAGATATTCAACTTGCAACTCAAACTGAAGGGCAACATAAAACACCATCCGATCAAGAAGACAATAATCTTTCTGGACCATTTTTAAACTTGATTTAAAAAATATCAATTCAAAAGTTTTATGTTTAAGCCAAGATTATTATTAATAATGATTTTGTCTTGGACCAAACTGTTCTGTTTGAATAGGAGCTGATTCTAATTGTTTTAAAGAAGGAATCATTCCTACAAAATACTTTGAAAAAACAACCGAAACGTTTAATGGCGTCAATGGCTCATGCCTAGATGTCAAATACAAAGTTTCAAATGTTGTTATTGAAAATGAAGGTTTAAAGATTCAAACCCCATTTATATTAGTTAAAGATATGCGAACCCAGATTATTCTTGGGGCGCCATTTGCAAGGCTATTATTCTCATATATGACTGATGAAAATGGAATTTTAAAACAACATCTGGGTAAAATAATCTTATTCCCGTTTACTTAAAAACCCAGAGTTAAAGAATTAAATCTTCTTTCTTCAAAACAACAAGTTAATTTTTTGAAGGAAGATATCGCTTTTAAACATATAGAAACTCAGTTATGTCAAGTACAAATTAAACAACAAATCCAAACTTGTCTTGCAAAAATCCATCAAACAGTTTGTTCAGATTTACCAAATGCATTTTGGAATTGCAAAAAACATATGGTTGATTTGCCTTATGAAACAATTTTTTCTGAAAAACAAATACCAACAAAGGCGCGACCAATTCAAATGACTGCAAAACTTCTTGAAACCTGTAAAAAGGAAATTCAAGAACTTCTGAACAAAAAATTGATAAGCAAATCTAGAAGTCCTTGGTCTTATGCTGCTTTTTATGTTAATAAAAATGCAGAGATAGAACGTGGAGCTCCTAGGCTTATAATCAATTATAAACCTTTAAATAAAGTGTTACAATGGATTAGGTATCCAATTCCCAATAAATTTGATCTACTTAAATGATTGTATTATGCAAAAATCTTTTCAAAATTTGACATGAAATATGGATTTTGGCAGATTCAAATTTCTGAAAAAGATAGGTATAAAACTGCTTTTACTGTGCCTTTTGGTCAGTATGAGTGGAACGTTATGCCTTTTGGTTTAAAAAATGCTCCTTCTGAATTCCAGAGAATCATGAACGAAATCTTTAATGATTATAGTCAATTCATTATCGTTTACATTGATGGTGTTTTGATCTATTCTCATTCAATAGAACAACATTTTAAACATGTCAATCATTTCATTAAAGTTGCAGAAACAAATGGTTTAGTAGTTTCTAAACCTAAAATTAGTCTTTTTCAAACTAAGGTTAGGTTTCTTGGTTATTGGATTTACCAGGGATCCATAACGCCAATTGAACATGCAATCCAATTTGCAGATAAATTTCCCGATCAAATCATTGATAAAACTCAACTTCAAAGATTTTTGTGATGTCTAAACTATGTTGCTGAGTTTATTCTTCATCTTAGCAATTTCATTAAACCACTTCACCAGCTTCTTAAAACGAATCCTCCTCCTTGGACAGATATTCATTCAAATGTTGTTAAGCAGATTAAACTCCAGGTTAAGGAACTTTCTTGTCTTAGCCTTCCTGTTCCTTCTGCTTACAAAATTGTTGAGACTGATGCCTCTGATATTGGTTATGGTGGCATTCTTAAACAGTGTATAGACGGAAAAGAAAAAATTGTCTCTTTCACATCTAAACACTCAAATACTGCACAGCAGAATTATTCCACAATTAAAAAAGAAAGTTTTTGCAATTGTTTTATGCATTTCCAAATTTCAATATGATATTTTAAACCAAAGGTTTTTAGTTCGCATTGATTGTAAATCGGCAAAATACATTTTACAAAAAGATGTTAAAAACCTTGCATCTAACTAAATTTTTGCCAGATGGCAAGCAATTTTAAGTGTTTTTGATTTTGACATTGAATTTATCAAAGGCACTTCAAACTCCTTACCAGATTTTCTTACCCATGAGTTTCTTCAGGGTAGGTAGTGAGTGAACTAACAAAATGCCCAGAAAAAAGAAAAAACCTGATGACAAACAAAAGAGTGATAAACTCCTGAGTGTCATGCAAGATGCTCAAAATCAAACAGTCTCTAACGCAAGTCTGGAGGCGATTATGCAACAACTTCTACAACAATATGGATCCCAAACACAAGGATTCCAGCAACAGAAGCAGTCTCAAATAGATTCATTTACTCCATCTGGGTCATCGATCTAGAACCTCAAACAGAAGCAACCTCTACAAATGAGATTTTAAAATCTTATGAATAGGCATATGCCCAGAGGAAACTTCCAAATCAAACATAGGAATAGGTAGTGAAAAAAGGGAAAAACACAGCCCTAGTACCATTTTCCCACCTGACTAAACAAGAGTATGACAGGTTAAACCAACCACCCCAAAGTCTACATGTTTGGCTAAGACCTTCTACTCCAACTTAAAAACAACTGACAATTGCAGCTTCTTTATCCAAGGCAATTGTTAGTCAAACCCAAACACAAGCCAGTACGCATATGCCTTATCTCACAAAGAGGCTTATGCAAAACACATTCTACAAGTGGAACTAGAGTTTTTTCACCAAAATCCAAATCAAGTAGCTTTAAATGTCTTTCCTCTGGAATTTCATTTTAAGCCTTTTGATTTGGCAAAAACTTGAGAATGGTATGAGAAAATACTGGTTCATACTGGGTCCATTAAAATTGAAAGAAAAATGGACAAAAGAACTGGACCAATGGGGACAAAATTTATTTAAACCAACATTTTGGGAAATTGACTATGAACCCAAAGGATATACTTACTGGGATTATGTTGATGCATGGTCCAATGTCTTTTGGGATCAAAAATGAACTTTTTACACATACTTGGTTTATCTACTTCAAAACAAAAATTGAGTATGATTTTCCTCAATGGTTTGTTCACTTGTGGGGATTCTTTGGTCCAGTACTAGAGATATTACCCTCAAAGGTTGTACAAGCCTTTGAATTATTTAAACAAAAATTCAACATTGGTGAAGATCCTTTTCCAATTGATCTTCACTATTTTTCAAAATTATCTGTATCTTGGGTATTTGCATAGAGTTATAGATTTTCTCGAACAAACCAAGGATCAACCCTCTTACCAACTCTACAGATACTTCCTTCAGTAAGATGGTGGGCCAAATTTGACATTACCAGGATTGAACCAGAGCAGTTGACAAATGGTTCAAAGAAAATCCTCAGCATCTTTGTATGATGGAACAAAGCAAATTCCTGAATCAAAAATCAAGGATTACGTCTATCTTAGCTGGAACCACGGATAAGGCTAATCTTATCAATCAACTCAGCTCAATGCTACAAGTTCTACAACAATAAGACTAAATGGCTTCGACCAGTCAGCCAGTCTCTTCAGCAGCCTTAGACAATCAAGAGGATGATGTAGAAGAATTTGTTGTAGATTTAAATGAAGATTAAACTCTCAAAGACTTAGAATTATTTTTAGGTTTTTGATGTAAATATACGAAAGCACTGTAGCACCATACACCGTAGTATACACAGTGGCTTTCACTGTATAGTACTATAACACCACGTGTCAAACAATAACACTGTAGTATCAGCAGTACTGTGCAAATAGTACTAACCGAAACTATTTAAATAGTAACAAGTCACCAATCAACTGTTCACTGGAATTGTGTAAATAGTACAGGTCACTAGCCGATTACCAATCACCCTAAACAGTAACCTCGCCCGTCTATTTAAAGTCGATTCAGTCTCATTTTGGGATAGGTTTGGTTAGGTACTTGGAGAGAGAACTAGAGAGAGAAGCTCTAAGCTCCTTCGACGACTCTCCTCCCTCCGACGAGTTTTCTTCCTTCTTCCCCTTTCTTCTTTTGTAAGTGCTTATGCTTTCTTTTCAATAAAATTAATCAGTTTCTTCTACTTTTCTTTGCATCATATCCTTCCCTCCTCTGATGACCCGGGATTAGCAGATTTAATGAGTTAATCACTGGTAGGTTCTACCGCCACCAATTAATTTCATTCACAATCTCAGTGGACATTACAGAGCATCCCCTATGCATGCATCATTTAATACTTTAATTATGTTTGTAATTATGCCTTAAGAAGTTCGTCTTCTTCCCTCTTCACATACTCCTCCCTTTCTTTAGTTAGATCCACCTCCGGGGCCCCTCCCTCATCTTTTGGTTTGTAAATCAAATAAAGAAAGAATGAAATTTTCATATCTCAAATGAAATATTTGAAAGAGCTATTAAAGAAATACGGGATGGATCAAGCAAATGGAATGAACATGCCTATGAGCTCAACTACATTGCTTGATGCCAATGTCAAGGGAAAATATTATAATACCATAAAATATAGATAAATGATTGGATCATTACTCTATCTTACTGCAAGTAGACCTGACATCCAATTTAGTATTGGTATGTGTACAAGATATCAATCAGCACCAAAGGAATCACATGCTGAAACTGTCAAATGAATCTTTAGATACCTCACCGACACAGCAAAATTAGGTTTCTGGTATCCTAAAGGAAGAAATGAATATCTAGTTGCATACTCAGATTATGATCATGGAGGATACAAGACTAATAGAAAGAGTACTAGTAGGCAATGCCAATTTCTTGGAGGCTCACTTGTGTCATGGTTCAGCAAGAAACAAAATATAGTGTCTCTTTCATCAAGGGAAGCTGAGTATGTTGCAGCATCAAGTTGTTATGCACAAGTGTTGTGGCTGAAGCAATAATTACAAGATCTTGGTATTTATTTGAAAGAGATACCTATATACTGTGACAACACTAGCACGATAAGCTTGGTAAATAATCCTATTCAACACTCCAGAACTAAGCATATTGATGTTAGACATCACTTCATTAGGGATTATGTTCAAAAGAATGATGTCAAAGTGATATTCATTCCTACTCATCTTCAACCAGCTGATATCTTTACAAAACCCCTAGCAAAAGATCAATTTTGATTCATTAGAAGAGAATTAGGAATGGTAAACCCCAATGAATTGTAAGTTTTTTTTATGTTAAAAATTATAATTTGATCATGTTTTGATGATTACTAACTCAAGCATCGGAGTATCTAACAATTTGTTTTGTAAGACATTAATACTCTATTTTGGGACATCAAAACTAGAGGCTAACAAAGTAACAAATCACTCAAGTGATACTTCAAGTGATTTACAAATTACCCGAGTGATAACTAGAAGTAATGGTAAGCATTACTCGAGTGGCCACTAGAGTGATAACCTTGAAAATTTTGCAGTAAGGCATTAAATAAAAAAGAAACAGTATAACGATTGAAAATGAAAGTCAAGAGGTGAAGAGACTGATCACTCGAGTGATGTCTTAGAATCACTCGAGTAAGCCATCGAGTGATCATGATTACATATCACAAATTAACCAAGTTTCAACTCAAATCTGCTTGAAGTGTCATCAAATCACAAATGGAATATACCTGGGTAATTGTAATATTACTCATGCCAGGTATGCTTTTAAAATGCATTATTTTTAATTTTTTGGCATGATCACTCATGTGACCACTTTAGTAAATGCCTCAAGATAACTCGAGTGATGTCGAGCGCTAGGGTTATATCTGTCGTAACTCTGTCATTTTTCAAAAAATATCTTCCAATGATTCTCTTAGTGCTCTTCCAAATTTATTTTCATAAACACTTTCCCACTTCATTTCCATCAAAATCCACTAATTTTCACTGTGAAAAACCTCTCAAATTTCTCAAATCTCTGTGCCCTGAAATTGCGCCCTAGAAAATTGCTCCTCTTCTCAATCCATAATGGTAAGAACAAAAACCCCTCTTCCTAACACTCCTTCTAGGCCTTCTGATACCCAGCAACCCTTTGAATCTCCTCCAACCAAGAAACAAAAAATCTCCACTGAGCCGAAAACCAAACCCAATCCACAAACAAAACCCAAAGCAAAAGGGGTTGTAATTAATGAGCATATGGTTACTAGGGCTCAAACAAAGAAGGCTTCACTTCTAGGAAGAGGCAAGGGAACCAAGGCACCAATTTCACCCTTATCAAATTTATCAAACACACCTTCTTGGACTGGGAAAAGTTCAAAAGGGTCCAAATATGATGAAAAACTTGCCAAAGCCATGGCAAATTTGTTAGAAGAGGCTTTACAATCCAAAGGAGGAAAGGAGGGTCAATCCTCAAAGGTTCCAGAAGAAGAAAGAGAAGAACATATTACATTTCCTCTAAAAGGGCTTCAATGTAAGGAAGATTGAAGAGTCACAGAAGTTCAAAGATCATTTTTCAAAGAGCAAAATGTGCATAATGCAATATATTGACCTCAAGCTTCTTCAAGAGGTATTGAATTTTTATCTAAGCCCTTACCTTGAGTCTTACATGCCATGGCTATCTATTAGACTTGCTTTTTTGCACAAAATAGTAAGACACTGTTACTACAATTTGGAACCATTGAATGATGGGATAAGAGCCTCAGTAGAAGAGGAAATGGTATCTAAGGTCAGGGGACAAGAAATCTTGATCTCAGCTTTTAAAATAAATACTTGGTTAGGGATAAAGGACCTTCCTGATGATATTTATCCCAACCTTAACTCAAATCAATTGTTTACAATTTTGAACCCCAGTGAAAGAGTGGGATTACTCAATTTTAATCGTAGTGATATGTATGACTTACACAGAGTTCTATGGTATATCTACTCTAGAAATTTAGTCAATAAGTCAAACAATTTCACACATTTCATTGGGAGAGATTTCAAAAACATGGCCTCCATTATCCTCAAAGAGCAAAAGGACTTGGGTGAGCTCATATTTGCTGAGATTAAGAGATATAGGTTCAATGGAACCATAACCACCGCAATGCCTTTTCCCTAGCTTTTATCTTTATTCATGAAAAGAATAAGATTTAGTACTTGGAGAAGAATGAGCCTATTGAGAGGCTAGCCTCAGTAGGAAGAAATCAAATTGGAAAATTAAACATTAACAATCTACTGAAAAGACCACTTGAGTCTAGCCCCAAGAAGAAAAAGAAACCTGAGGCTGATTCAAGTAGATTGGACGACACTCAGTCCTCTGCCACAGCTTCTACAGCTCCTCCATCATTCTTCAGTACTACTTTACAGACATTTATGAAGAATGTACTTGAGGGTTTTCATGTGGACATTGCCAACACAAATGCAGAATTAGTTACTCATATGAGCCACAAGATGGGAGAGTTGGTAGAGAGTGTAACCAAATATAATGAGGCAATGTTGGTAGAGCAATGAGCATAAGGAATTGCCATTCAGGAGCTTGGGGTCCTCCTGAAATGTTACATGTAAAGATTGATGCTATGGCTCTTGGTTAATCCATACCTACCACTACTACTGGTTCAGTTCCAGTCTCTGAGCCAGGCCCTTCTACTATTCCTCCTCCTATCATATCTTCTACCACTCCCAGCAACTTTTTCTTTACTATGCCAGACCCATCCTCATCCAAACCAATTCACATCACCATTACTGATGAGCCTATTCAGCCTCAGCTAGTACCGACTCTTGTTGCCTCACCTACTGGCACTAAGAAGGTGATTGTTTCATCTAGTGATGATTATAATCAATCACCATTGGTACAGTAGAGGTAGAAGTTACTTCTCAGATCCCAACACCTCAGAACCCTCCAAAAGATCCTCTTTTTAATACCTCCAATGAATCTCCCTGAGCCTGAACAATTATCTCCTAGTTTTTCTCATCAGGGTAACTCACATGACTCTGGAGCTTCACCTCTCAATATCACTCCCATCTCTGCTGCCCAGCCATCTAGCTTTAGCTCTTCTTTCGATTGATTCCCACTTTTGTGATGAAGACAAAAAGGGGGAGAAGAACTAGAAGTGATTTTTTTGAAAATTGACACTGATGTTGCACTGATATAGCATGGGCTTAAGAGTGTATTGGGATTTTAGGTAGATTTTGATTTTTCTAAACATATTTTGACTATGTAAATTCTTTTAAGTTTACTTCAAGTTATCAATTTAGCAATCTAATTCTGTCACTATTACAAAATTGTAGACTGATGAACTTTTCATTGTGTATGATAAATGATTATAGGATTTGATAAATTCATTAGTTTAAATTATCTTTAATACTAAAAACTTTAAAATCATTGAATTTAAATTCAAAATGATTTCAAACTATCAAAGTTTCACAATCATTGGATTTGGAATCAAAGGAGTTTCAAAGTTATTAGTTTAGAATTCAAAATGAGTTTAAACAAAAGATTCAAAGATTTTGATTTGAACTTAAAGTGTTTTCAAATATATTTAAATTCATTAATTTAAAAGAAGTCTTGAAATCTGAACTAAAAGATATCAAGTATTTTAGAAACATATGATCTTAATTGAAATCTCAAATTTCAAAATGCTTTCAAATATCTTGTTCAAAAATCACCAAGTTTTGTCTTCATCAAAAAGAGGGAGAATATTAGATCCCATATGTTTTGATGATAACAAAGATTGGAAATGAACTTACAAAAGGTTTTGATAAATAGATAAAAGAGTTTTTGAACAAAGGAACAAAGTGCTTGGTGGCAGGGAAAGCCATCACTCAAGTGGGCACTTAAGTAATGAAGAAGAACTAGAAGTTACCAAATAGGAGAAAGCTTCACTAGCAGATTTCTGAAGTGATCACTCAAGTGATGATCCTTTATTACTCAACTAACCACTCAAGTAATATGTGCCAAAAAGTTCAAGAAGATTTTTGCTAAGATTTGTATGGTGTTACTTGAGAGACCACTCGAGTGATGACCAAGGGATCACTCAAGTGACAAGGTAAGAAATAAGGCCGTGAAGTCTCTGCCAAGTTTTGAAAGGGATCACTCGAGTGACTACTCAAGTGATACTCGAGTGATACCAATGCACCACTCGAGTGATCAAGTCTGAAATAATGACTTCTCTCTTTGCTTTAATTTAGAAGGGATCACTCGAGTGACCACTTGAGTGATGGCCCTGGATCACTCGAGTGATAAAGTTTAGAATGCATGATTTTAATCTATTATTCATTAATTTGTTATCTAGATGATTGATCTTTCATTATGTTAGTATTCCGAGTATATTTGCAGAGAAATAATGAAGAGATCATATGTTGAGAGAAAAGTCAAACGAAACGTCTGAACGCTCACCAACCATAACAGATAGTTTTCAAATTCAAAGAATGGTCAAACGTAGCTGCATGACTTTAACGGACAAGTTGAAATTGTTCCAACGGCTATCATAAATCATCTATAAATATGGGAATATTTAATATAGAACAGATATTACTGAGAACATACGAATATACATCAATCAACATATTCTTAGTGCTCTGTTTCTTATATTCATTCTTTGTACTTCAGTGATTATATATTTTCTCCATGAGAGAGATTTTCATTATAAACTCAATATCTGTTATTGACACAACTTAAGGTTATGGAATCTTGAGTTGGGGATTTGTTTACAACGTGTAAGGGGGAGCGAGTGTCCATTGAAGGAACTTGCTGTGTACTGAGGTGCCAAGAACCCACAAATCTTGAAAGATATAGTGAAACTCTCAGAGAAGCTCTAAGGACTGGACGCTGGTCAAAGTGGTTGTGGCCGAACCAGTATAAATCCTGGTGTGCATTTTGGTGATATTTCTCCTAGCTCTTAATTGCTTTAAATTTCCAGTCAATTTTTATATATGAAAACAAATTTTCTGTGATCACCTAATTCACCCCCTCTTGGGTAAAACACTTGCACTAACAACTTCATGATGCAAGAAAGCATTGTATTCAGCCACTGGCTGTCCAAGAAGGGTTTAGAAGTAGATAAAGCCAAAATTGCTATCTTTGAGCAATTGCCTCTACTTACTAGTATGAAGGGTATTTGAAGCTTACTTGGCCATGCTGGGTTCTATAGGAGATTTATCATAGATTTTTCAAAGATTGCCAAGCCACTTTCCAAGCTATTGGAGAAGGATGTGGAATTCAAGTTTGATGAGGATTGCTTACACGCTTTTAAAGAGAAAAGAAGCATCTTATTTCTTCTCCTATCTTAGTAGCTCTGGATTGGGGTCTACTATTCATTATCATGGCTAATACTAGTGATTATGCAGTTGGTGTCATACTTAGGCAAAAGGCAGAAAAGTTGTTCCATGCCATTTACTATACGAGCGAGACTCTTGAAGGATTCCAAGGCCAGACTAATTCAATGGGTGCCTCTACTTCAAGAATTTGACTTGAACATCATTGATAGAAAAGGCATCAAAAATCAAGTAGCATATTATCTTTCATAGTTAAGTACTGAAGCTCAACTTGATATTTATGATTTGATCCATGGGCCATTCCCGGATGACTAGTTATTCTTTGTAGATAACTGATCTTTGCCATGGTATGCCGACTTTTTCAACTATTTGGTTTGCGGAGTTCTACCTTCGGATCTCAATTCTCGCTAAAGTCATAAATTTTTACATGAGGTAAAAAAGTATTTTTTGGATGAACCATACTTATTCAAGAGGTGTCATGATCAACTCATTTGAAGATATACCTCAGAGAATGAATAAGAGTGTATTCTGTATTACTGTCACTCATCTAAATATGGTGGCCATTTTGGAGGAGTGAAAACTACAACAAAGGTCTTTCAAAGTGGGTTTTATTCTCTCTCTCTCTCTCTCTCTCTCTCTCTCTATTCAAGGATAAATATGTCTTTGTTCTTCAATGTGATAGGTGCCAAGAGTGGGGAACATATCCACGAGGAATGAGTTGCCATTGAATACCATGCTTGAAGTTAAACTTTTTGATGTTTAGGGAATTGACTTTATGGGCCCTTTCCCTAAGTCATTCAACAATGAGTATATCTTTGTTGAAGTTGACTATGTATCCAAATAGCTTGAGACCACTGCATATGTTACCAATGATGCCAAGACAGTGTTGAAATTCCTCAAGAAGTACATTTTCACTAGATTTAGAATGCCTAAAGCAATTATTAGAGATGGTAGTTCACATTTTTCAATCAACAATTTCAAGCCTTGATGAAGAAATATGGTGTCAAGCACAAGCTATCATTGTCTTACCACCCTCAAACGAATTGCCAAGTGAAAATTTCCAATTGGGAGATTAAGAATATCCTTGAGAAGATGGTTAATACCACTAGGAAGGATTGGCCTTTTAAGTTGGATGATGCTCTATGGGCATACCAAATGGCCTATAAAATGCCTATTGGTATGTCTCCATATCAGTTGGTGTTTGGAAAAGCATGCCACATGCTAGTAGAATTGGAGTATGGAGCATATAGGGCTATTAAAAAGCTATATTTTGATCCTTAAGCTGTGGGAGAAAAGAGTTTACTTCAACTTAATAAGCTAGATGAATTGCACCTCAATGCCTATGAGAGTGCAATGATTTACAAGGAGAAAACCAAGAGGGATCATGACAACAAGATTATTCGCAAGAGTTTTGAACCTGGTCAAAAGGTTCTCCTTTGCAAGTCCAAGTTAAGGTTATTTGTGAGAAAGATGAAATCTTGATAGTTTGGTCCATTCACAGTGGTTCAAGCATCCAAATTTGGTGATGTAGAGCTGGAAAATGAAAAAGGAGAGCAATTTAAGGCTAATGGTCAACGATTAAAGCATTATTGGAGAGGAGATATGGATAGGCTGGTGTCCACTATCTACTTATCTAATGAAGAGTGACCAACATGAAGAGTTGGGCTAAAGACTATAAACTAAGCACTTCTTGGGAGGCAACCTAAGTTCTTAACTTAATCTCTTTAATTTCTTTGATTTTGGTGTTTTTGGTAGATTTATGTTTAGTCTTTTGTTTTTGTTTTGTAGCTGAGAGAGGTACCCCAAATGAGTAAAAGGAAGAAGTAAGCTTGGTACAAAGGAAGGTTGGAGAACTTCGGTGCTTGATAAGCATTTTTAGGAAGTCCAACATTTCTTATTCTTTTACTGATTTTTATAGTAGATGGGCATAACATGATTTGATGAAAATTATTGCCAATGAATTATCACTTCTTTCGTCTTTGATCAAGGTGTGTTCATGGTTGTGAGATGAATTGAAGCTTGACTTTTGCATTGCATTTTCCTAATCTTATCAATTTTAGATGCAAAAATCAGTTCATGAATTATGGGTGCAATTTGATCATATAAAAGTGTGCTAAATTGTGTGATTTATTGATATTTTATGATTGTGTGTGATTTAAGATAAATTTGTGGTGAGATTGATTGAATTATGGTGTTACGTGCTAGGTTCATAAGCTAGAAAGTAGGTAAATCCTTCTTTATGTGTTGATATCTGAAGCTGGTAAGAGATTTTAGGCTACAGCCCAAAAAAAGGTAGTAAGTTTTGTGTTGCGGCTAAGCATCTTTTTGCTGCAACCAATCTTGAGTTAGTAAGTTTTGTGCCAAGGCCAAGACACTTTTGGCCACAACCAAAAAAGGGGTAAAAGAGTTTTGTGCCACAGCTAGAGAGGAATAGAAGATTTTATGCTACGACCAAGAGAGGAATATAAGCTATTATGCCACGACTAAGTTAACTTTAGTCGCAGTGAAACACATGGCAAAAGCTTTTGTATCGTGGCCAAGCCAAGTAGAAATAGATATATATTGCCCTAATCCTTCTTCTTCTTCTTTCTCTCTTGGTCTCACACTTTACCACTCGACACTCCCAATCTCTATTGCCTTAATCCAAATTTCCAGTCACTCCTCCTCTTACCTACTCCCCCAAATTTATTCTCTATTGCCCCTGGCTAAAATTTCCACCAACCCTACTTCACTCTTGATCCATTTCTAGTCACCGTCACCCCTATTTCATTACCTAATCGTAACCCCAACCATCACCACCACTTCTTCTGAGTATACTTTTAAGACCAGTGTACTTTAATCTCTATCGACCCTACTTCACGTCTTCATAATCCTTCTTCCTAATTTTAATTCCTCTAATTGTGACCCTCTACCTTCGCACCTCTATCAGTCTCTCTTCCTATGCTCGCCTTCATCTACCCCCTTCTTCCTCTGTTTCACTACCTGATAGGTATTGTTACCATTCTTGCTTACTTTGGTTTCAATTTGATGAGAAGAGTATAGTTGGGAAGATAATGTTTAGAATATTGCATTATTGGTAATTAATTTATGGGAATTATTAAGGTTAGGCTTTAATCTGAAAATTGTTGCTGGTGTGCCTCCGTCAGTGAACCCATTTTCGACTGTGTTAGTTTTCATTACCAATTGTGATTTTGGTGGTTGTTTTGAGGTGTTAGCTTTGAATAAGATTCAATTGTGTTGTCTTTAGTCAATTTCAGCTACAATCCTTACATTTTGAAGTAGACTCACCTATGAAAAATTTATTGTAGTAGTCACTTGAATCTAAAATTGAACGTGTAAGATGTAAATTGGTGGGTGTTGGTTTAATTCAATGCTTAAGAGCAAGATTTTTTGAGTGTTAGTAAGTAAGCTTGAATAGATGGTGGTAAATGGACATAGAGTGTGCACTACTTTAGTATAGAATTATTCTTGTCTTTATGGTTGGACTTGACCTTTGGAGTTAGAATTAAACTTGATCGAGTTCAAGACAAGATAATTTGATGCTTAAATACTTTTAAAGTTTGGGGGAATCTCTTTTTCTTTAGGTTAGAATTTTGTTTTGTCTTGGGATTTTTGTTCCTAGTTTTCTCTTAGGAGTTGTTTGATTGCTTTCCATGTGATTAATTGTTTTTTGGTTGTGGTGGGCCATATATTCTCTATTCCGTTGTAGGAGATATGCCTATAAAAAAGACTGCTACCAAGTCCTTAGGGCAACCATCCCCTAAAGCACTCGTTGATGCAAAAAAGAAGATTGTTTTTAGGCCTCTTCTTCGAGAGCAAGAATTTCCATTTACTGTCTCTCATGACTTTTACACCATTGCAACTAGGACCTATCATTTGGGCAAGTTTATAGGATTCAAGTGGTTCACGAATTTTATGCTTAAGCATATGTTCAAACTATTTGGAAGTCCCCTCTTCATGGCATTAGCATTGATTTCATGATTAATGCCTTCCAATAGTATTTGAATCTGCCACTAGTTGAGGAGTGTAGATACAAATACTATCAGACCCATTAAGAAGAGACTCCTGAAGATGAGATTTCTCTGCTACTAGATTTTGAAGGGAAAGTGTCTTGGCATTGCCCAGAGAGAAATAAAAAATACTTGAGTCGAGCACTGTTATCGGTTGAGGCCTACATTTAGTTGCACTTTATGAAAGATTATTTTTGGCCATCTTCCAACTGAAGCTACATAACTAAGGACCAGGCTTTTGTTATGTATCTTCTCGTGAAAAAGGAATTGTTGGATATTGGATATTTAATTTTTTTCATCTTTAAGGGAACATATTCATGATCACACTTGTGGTCTTATGCTTCCACACTTGATATCAGCTTTATGCACTTCACAAGGAGTGGGTGACACCCTGACTAATGCTACATTTAAAGTTGTCCCTAAATTCCAATACAAAAGCATCAAGGCATATATGGGTGCGTAGGAACCATAATCTCCACCGCCATTGGAGGATATTGACATGGATGATCAGGATGTATCACTTACACCTATTTGGCCAACTATGCAAGACCTATTTTCTATGTTGTACAACCTTACTGATACCATTGAATAATGCCTAATGGCTCTACATGACCAAGATGCTAGGTTGGCCAGGATAGAGACATTCATCGCATAACGAGCTCAGAGTACAGCACCTACTAAGCCTGCGAATGATGTTGCTGCTGATGGTGGAGCTAAGTAAGAGGATGATATTGATCATGATCATATTGATTAGTTTCATTCTATTTCTTTTTTCAAGGGGCATCTTATCTATGTTTTTAGTATGACTTTTTATTAGGATCTTTTGTGTTTCCAATACTTTATGTTTGTGACTCCTTTTAGTTAGATTTCTTGTTCGAATTATTGGCTACTATGATTGGATTATTTCTGGGTATCATTGTGATTACTTTCTGGATATTTAAATCATTTTTGAATGATACAGTTGTTTGTCCTTTTGTTTCTTGTGAATATGGTCAATACGTACTTCAAAAGTAGGTCAATTTTCCCTTAAGACCATGAGGACACTATCTATTTTAAGTTTGGGGGTATTTTTGAATATTTTTCGTTGATTTGACAATGATTTCAAGCATGAAAATTTTGACTATTTCTTGTCCTTTTGTTTGAAAGCTGTATTAGATTGATTAATTCTCTGTGATAGTAAATGTGTGATCTAATAATAGAAAGGATGCTTAGACTGTATGTTTTATAGGAAATGGTGATTAACATTTTTGAATGCTTAATCTATGTTTTAAGGCTTGCTTCCTGACAATTTTTAGAATAAATAATATACACAAAAGTTAGGAATGACTTGAATGCTTTTGTTAGGAGATTTTACAGCACTTTGGTGTGTATGTTCTTTCTTCGTTGAAGGACTTTAGAACTTACATTGGAATCTCTTGAAATGAGTTAATGATTTCACACATTTTTGAAAAATGATTTGGGCATTCTTTTAGATGCATATGTGCTTTTCAAGCATACCAATGACAATCGCTTCATTTACAACCCATTTGAGCCTTATGAAGAAAAACCATGTGAATTATCTTTTATAAATTACTACTTAATCTTTTATATTTGATAGGAAATTTTGTTTAATATATGTGCATTGATGGATGTATTGTAGTGATAAATCATGTTAGTCTGGAATTTTTAAGTTAAGAAAGCACTATTAGAGTTAACTTTATTTTGGATGTTCTTGTTGAAGGGCTTTATGGCAAATTAGGTTATATGCCTTTGTTTCAAACTATTAATTTCAAAATAATCTCTGGAATTCTTCAACACTTTTAATTTATTTCATAAGATTTAAAAAAAATGATTAGGGCACTTCATAAAATGCAATTGAGCCTTTCAAGCTTACCTAATTTATTCTATTCCCTTTTGAACCCTTATATTGAGCCTAATTGGAAAAAACAATTAAAGATTTTTTTACAAAAACCTAACATCTACCTACCTTAAGTAATGTGAAAAACTATGATTCCTTTGCTTTGAGATAGATGATAATTGATTGGGTTGTGGAATGTGCTGATGTGTCAAGTTTTGATCGGAAAAAGGAGTGTAGAAAGTAAAAGAGTTCACAATGTGTAGAAATCAAGCCAAAAAAATGTTAAAAATTTTTACCGTGTTTAAAAAAAATTGTACAACAAGGCTTGATATGGAAAAGATCAATTTGGTCTAAGTTTAGTGGAGCATGTTTAATGAGAAAAGGAAGAAACCCTTTGAGTGGTTATCATCTATCTTGAGGTATTTGTTGATTATCCTTTACCTTTTCTTTTGAAACCCTTAGCCTTTGGCCCCATTACAAGTCGAAAAGTCCCTTTGATTTTTAAGTCAACTGGAGTGAATTAGAAGAAATGAAGAAGGAATTAGAGAATGATGGAATTGATTGTTTGAATATTGGTATATGACTTGAGGTATTGCTTTTAACTTTAGCAAGTGCAAAAGGAATACATGTTAACTTCGTTCACACACTCACACCTAGAAATTCTTAAAAAGCATGTTTTAAATCTATAAGGTGTTCTGTAATATCCCGATTTGTGATTAGGGCTAATGATTATGAAAATCATTGTAATTAGTGTAATTAAGCACTATCATGATTAATGTAATGTGAATGTTGAAAATAAATACATATGGTATTTAAGATCAATGGTTGTGATTCCTTGACCGTGGGTCGGAATCCTATGTGTTGTGATTTGGTGAGCTCATAAGGGAGTGAGTGGATGATGACATGTGGCAAGAGAATGGCCATTGGATGTGGCACTAGAAGACAAAAATCACTTTTCTCTTCTCTCTCTCTCTTGTGCGGTTGTGTGTGTGTAGGGAGAAAGAATTGTCTCCATCATCATCTTCCTTCCATTTCTCTCTCTCATTTTTTCTCTTCCTTCCTCCATTTCTGGCGCTGGTTTGAGCTTGGAAGAGAAGAAGAAAGCTTGATTTTCGAGTAGGTAAATGATCTCTATTGCTTAAACTCCCTTCATTAAAGTTGATCCTTGAGTTGAGAGCAACATTTCTATGGTTGTAGCTTGCCCATTGGTGGTGGTTTGTTGCCACACGAAATTCTGGACTTGGGAGAATCAAGAACTTGCTTTGAGAAAGTTGTTAAGGTGAGTTTAAGAAACCTTTCTATATAAGTCTTGTACCCAATGATTTAACTTGGAATTTCTGGAATCTTGGGACCCATTTTCGAAAATTAGGGTCTTGTGGTGTTTAAATTGTTGTTGACATGGAATTAATGCCTTGTTAAGTGTTTTGAATAAATGGTATTGAATTGAAGCTTAGAGGTGGAGTTTGAGAATTCTATATTGGTTTGGACATTGGGCAAAAACAGGGCATGTGATTGGGTGATGATTTTGGTCATTTTGAAGTCACCATTGTGTTCCTTGAGTGATTTTGTGTGGGGATAAGCTTGGTTGTTGATTTTGGATTCATTAAAATCACTTGGGAAAAGTTGGAAAATTGTTTGGTTTGAGCTCTGTTTTTCGCTGTCAGTTTGAGCGAGCGTTTTGAGTGACCAAATGGTATTGGAAAATTATGAAACTTTCCAGTCTTAAAGTTCACATCCCAAGCTTCAAAATGGACATATATTTTGTGTCATTTCGTTTAGAATTCTGTGAGATATGGTTGTCCAAAGTTTGGGATTGAAACAGAACTCTGTTTTGGAGTAGTGGTTAGTTTTTGGTGATTCTGTAATTTTGTAGTGATTCCCAGTGAAGGGCTGTATTTTTCCTTGAAAGAGGACTTATATACCTTTCATTTGGCTTTAGAATCACTTCGTTTCGATTTTTCTAGAATTAGTTATGGTTTTTCGAAGTTCAGCCCAGAATCAGAAACTTCTGGGCCGCGGCCCAAACCTTTCTGGCCTGTTCTGGGCCGCGGCCCAAGAGTGGTGGGCCGCAGCCCAAGACTTTCTGACCTGTTTTGGGCCGCGGCCCAAGGATTGGTGGGCCGGGGCCCAAGCCTGTGTTCCAGCACTTAGTGTTTTCGAAAAGTGACCTTCAACCTATTGTTTCCCAACCTTTTAGGGCTTTCATTAGAGTCATTTGTGGCCTCTTAAGAGTCCTAAATGATAACCAACTTAGTGTATTATGGGATTAAGTAAAGCAATTGGAAAAGAGATTGATCAATTGTCCCTAATTTGGTATAGGATTTGACATCTGCCGCACGCGTGAGCCCACTGTGCCCAAGATTGTCAGGAAAGATACAGGTAGCGACTTCTCTCTTATGCTTTATGTAAATGTATTGTATGTTTGTCTGTCATTCATTGTGTGGATGTTGCTGCTGCTGCTTTGTGATACTTTGTGCATTGAGATCCTTTGTGGAGTATAGTGATACACCGTGCCTTGAGATGCTTTATGGTGCTTTGTGCTTTGTGTTGCTGCTACATAGTGTTTACCGCGAAAGCGGGTGTTGTGCATAGTGATTACAGCGAAAGCTGGCATAGTGTTCACCACGAAAGTGGGCGTAGTGCATTGTGATTACAGCCGTGAGTGCTGTCGTATGTGGCGTGAGCCAGAGATAATTGTGAAGCTGCTGATTATGATGAACATACATGCTCTATGTTTATATATTGTATAAGTGAGTTGTTGCTCTGGGATTCTCAAGAATCTCATTATTTCCATATGACTAACTTTTTCAGACAGGGCAAGTGGCTCGAAGGGGAAGCGACCAACCCGGAGTGGTTAGGGTCTCTTAGGGACATTCATGTTTTGGGATAGTTGGTTATATCCATTTTGGATTTGGGATTGCCAAAGTGTAAAGAGATGTAAATGATTATTTGGATCGTGTAATCCCCTTTATGGGAAAACTCATAAACCCATATCATATATGTATTAACCCGGGGTTTGCCGGGATTTTGGTTTCCGCACTTTGATATTTATTATGTACTCTGATTTCTCAAGTAGTTATATCCGTACATGAATGTGAGACCAGGAATATATAAGTTTTGAAATGATTTTCATACGCCCCATCTTTTAGATGAGGGTTTATAAATTGTTAAACCATCTTATTGGTCTCTATTTCATTTAAATTATTGTAATCCGGATGTAATTACGGTGAGGGGGTTACATGTTCATCTTTGCATATTTTATTGGCTTCCTATTTGATATAATTCTTTGAGCAATTGATGAGGACAAGTTTGGGGAAGTGTTTGGCTTCTTTAAAGAAAATTTTGTGTAATACAAAGATAGAATTATGTATTGCCATTTATCTTAAGAGATTTTGAATCCTCTTTGTTTGCCCATTCTTTCAATGAGTTTAACCATTGGCCACATTACAAGCATATAAAGCCCCATTTATTTTGAAATTGTGTGGAATGGTCTATTAGTGGAGAGAGAGAGAGAGGAGAATGTGGGCATATGAAGGCCTGATATTGAGGTTGCTTTATACATGTTGAATTGTTGCATTTGATCTTGATAACTGTAGGAAAGTTGTTATCTATCTCTCCTCACACATGCACATTTTGGAAATTTCTTGGAAACCTGTTTTAAATTGTGAACCTTGCATTCTTCTCTATTCCATTGTTTTCCTATTGAATATATCATCTTGAGTAATATATAAGGAAATCATCATGTATGTATAGTAAGTAGATGATTGATTAATCTAGCTCTTCCATCATTTAACTTGTTTTACTCGAGGACAAGCAAAAGTTCAAGTTTGGAGGTGTGTTAACCTCATGAAATTCATGTCATTTTGTCACATTTACCTTTAATTTCTCACATATTTTGGTGAATTCACATATATTTGGGGATACATATGCAAAGGAAATGTGCCTAGTTAATATTTGGGATAAAAGGACATAATTCTTTAGTTAAATGTGAATATTTGGCTATATTTCATTAATATTTGGCTGTTATAGACTTTCTTGTGTTGATACATTAGCATTTGATCCACATATAGAGCCATTAGAAGCACAATTCATTGACTAAGAAGTTGGAGAGGAGCTTAGAAAGTCAATACACCATGATAAAACAAGAGAAGATGAAGAGAAACTTTGACCTCAGCTAAAACATCCCTTGACCACAGCTAGAAGACATCTAGAAACTTTTGGGCTACAGCCAAGGAACCCTCTGACCATAGCCAGAAGACAGCAAAAAGGTACTTGGCCATAAGCAAAGGTATGATAGAAGGTGTTTGGCCGCAGCCAAGGTCTCTCTAGTTACAGCCAACGGCCATAATTGAGGTTGTAAATTTTTAGGACATAACAAATTTTAGGGCTTTAAAACACTAAATACATGAGGCAGAGGGGTATTCTTTACTTCTTGGGCACTTGGGAGGCAGCTTGGGAGCATTTCTAAGCTAGGAATTCATGTTCTTTAAGGAGATTCAAGTGGAGATTGAAGATTTGAGGAGATTCAGGCTCATTTCCCTTGGGTTTTTCTGATTCCTTTCACTTTCTTCTTCATTTTTTTTGATATGGTTGTAGCTATTTTTTGTATTTGTGGTCTTTTGCTAAACATGAGTAGCTAAACTTTTCATGCTAGGATTATTTTGAACCTTTGTATAGATTAAAACTTGAATCCTCTTCTCTTTTAGTAGCTAATGGTATATATGTGTTGTAACCCCCGCATTATAAAGGCCGTAAAAATGGTTTGAACACGTGTCGTAATTAAATAAGAGACCGAGAACAATTTAAAACTTTAAACTTTTCAAGACTTTTTTCAAACCTGTACAGTACAGTCTCTATTCACTTTCGAATATATTTTGCCTGGGTAGTTCAGATTCCATTCGTAAATATCAGAGTGTAAATAAAATTCCCGACCACACTTGGGTTTCATCCATTCACTAAAGGGTTTACGGGCATATTCGCCCCTTTCAATTTCCCATACTGAGGATTACATACCACTATTAGAATTTACAACATCTACAATAATCCCAAAATATGATAACCACAACAAAACCAAAATTCCTAGTTGGGAGCACTAGCCGCCCTTCGTCACTTGTTTCTCTTTTGACTTGTTTGCCCTGGCTTTAGGTTAGTCAATGGAAAGAGTGAGATTTGAATGAATCTTAGTAGTAACAATTCACTCATATAATATATAACAACATAGCACGTAAGCGAATCACAATACAATATTCACAGCAGCATTCAATCATGACTAACATCACAAATGTGACAAGCATGACAATCATCACAACATTCGATATAACATTTATAGCAGCATTCAATCATGACAATAATCACATACGTCATATGCATGACAATCGTAACAGTCGTCGCATACATCACAATGCATAGCATTAGTGAAGTTCACAATAATTCGTGACAGTCATTACATACACTTTCATGACATTCGTCACAACTCAATTGTTACATTCAATGATATGCACAAATATCAATGCATTATACACAATATAAGAGAAAGAGTCACTGCCTTATTCTTTATGTTCGTGTTCAGGCACCGGCTTCCTACGTTCAGGGCAGATTTCAAATTCTATAATCATAATTAGGGATGATAAGTTATTACCTATTCAATTCTCAACTCCAAAACACTTGGGGATTGGTTATCATTTGAGACCTTTAGGTAGTTATGAGAAGCTCAAACAAAAGCCTAAAGGGTTGGGGAGAACTATACCAAAGATCACATTTTAGAAGTAAAAAATGCTGATTTTTTAGGGTTGGCCACGGCCAAGAAATTCTTTGACTGCAGCCAAAAATAGGTCAGAGAGTTTTTGGCTATGGCAAAAAAGAGGTCAGAAGGTTTTTGGCTGCAGCCAAGAATCTTCTGGTTGCGGCCAAAAGCAGGTCTGACACTTTCTGGCCGCAGCCAAGGAAATTTTTGTTTCTTGGCTGAAATTTCAAAAATCATAACTAAACCTAGAAAAATTGAAATGGAGTAATCCTAAGTCCTACTTAAATATTTTTAAGTCCTCTTTACAGGAAAAATATAAATCACTACCATCTACAACCACAAAAATACAGAATTCAACAAATGTCCATACTGCTCAAAAATTAAGTTCAGTTTCAACTTCAAACTTTGGAAATACATAACTCTCAGCACACATATCAAAATGACTGCCTTAATATATCAATTTAAAGCTTGCAATGTCTACTACAAAACAGAAAAGTTTCATAGTGTTTTGACATCATTTGCTATTTCATAACCCCATGCAAACAAGTTGCCTTGTACAGAATTTTCACTAACCAAAACTTGTAACTTTTAAACCTAAGTTTCCAATGGTTCAAAATTCACATCCAATACTACTCCCATACAAATTTCCATAAGGAATCCAATGGAAACATCAAACTAATCGAATTCACATTCCTTTCTCATGCTATGTTTTGGGCCTACAATTAACACAGAACCCAAAACATCAAACTTCACATTCAAGGTTCAATTAAATTCCATTTTTCCAAACCCCAATTCACAACACCATTTTAACCATCAAAACATCACAACCTCTTAAAACCCTAATCCACACGAAGGATGAGCACAAAAATTCAAGCAATTAAAGTCTCAATCAATGACCACAATATTCATATCAAAAAGTTGCTCTTACTTACCTTTATCAATTTCTCTAACTTGTTCCTTGCTCCACCAATCTCTAGTTTTCTTGATTTTCAAATCACCGCCTCTTGAAAATCTAAAACCATCCAATTGAAGCTCTCAACAAGAGGAACAATTTTAAAGAAGAGGATTTGAGCTATAGAAGCCATTTTCAAGGTCAAATCTCAAAGAGAAGGATTTGATTTACCTTAGTTTCTTTCTCTTTCTTCTTCCTTGTGATGGCCAAAATAGAGAGAGCAAGTGAGAGAGGATAAGATGATGAAATGATCAAATTTCCAACCTTCCCATACCTTTGATCAAAAGTACAAGTAAAGAGGGAAGAGAAATGGATTAAAAATTGCTATTTGACTTTTCCAACTCCACTCCCTTCATTCAAACCTTGCCACTTGTCAAAAATCCCATGGCTCACCATAAAGCATGTAACTACATAGCTACTCAAACTAATTCTATTAGTCATTTAGTCACTCTTCTTATTTCTTTAGCTAGTAATTAATTTCTTCATCAGTTGCTGACTAATTGGCCGGTAGATTTTATTCTTCCAGTTTTCCCCCTGACTATGGTAAATTCACTTAAATTGCCACTTGACACATGATTTAACTTCTTTTCCTCCTTCCATGCGCCATTCCCCTTCTATTTTAGTCCAATAATAACTTTGCCACATAATTAAACTAAAACACAAGGTTTGCATATTTTCTACTGCTAATTCGGTCATAACCTATACTTTATTTACTAAAAGCATTCATCAAGCATTCTTTACATTCTCATATAAAGCCATTAGCCCTTAAATAGAATTTGGGGCATTACAATTCTTCCCCCGTACAATAAATTTTGTCCCTGGAATTTGTTACACATTATGGGGCATAAACTCCAGGAATTGTTTCTTCATGTCTGATTCTGCTTCCCAGGTTGCTTCCCTCGGAGACATTCCCTTCCAGACCACTTTCACAAACGGTATGCTTCGATGTCTGAGCTACCGCTCCTCTCGATCGATGATTCGTTCTGGCTCTACCGCATAGGTGAAGTTATCTTGCAAGTCGACATCTTCATACTCAGTGATATGCTTAGGGTCAAGTTGGTACTTCTTCAGTTAGGAAATATGGAACACATCATAGAGCTTGCTCAAGTTTGGGTGTAAGGCTACTCGATATGCTACAGGTTTAATTCTTGCAATAATCTCGAATGGACCGATATACTGCAGCCTCAGCTTCTTTTGCTTGATTGCTCTCCCAATACCTGTGAATGAAGACACTCTCAAGAACACATGATCCCCCACTTCAAACTATAGAGGTCTCCTCCTCTTATCAGCATAGCTCTTCTGTCAACTTTGTGCTGTAAAAAGCCTCTTTCTGATGATTCTAATTTGCTCTGTGGTCTGATCAATAAGATCCGGCCCATACAACCTTATCTCAAATAGTTCTGTCTAGCATAAAGGTGATTGACACTTCCTTCCACAAAGAACTTCATACAGAGCCATTTAAATGCTCACATGATAGCTATTGTTGTAAGAGAACTCGGCAAGTGGAAGAACGTGGTCCCAATTCCCTTTAAAGTCTAGGACATACGCCCTCAACATATCTTCTAGCGTCTGAATGGTCTTTTCTGACTGTCCATCTATCTGTGCATGATAAGCCGTACTAAACCTCAATTTTGTACCTAGAGCTTCATGTAAAGCCCTCCAGAATCTCGAAGTGAAATAAGGATATCTGTCGGAGATAATATTCTTCAATGTACCATAGAGTCTTACTATCTCTCTAATGTATATTTCAGCCAGTTTATCAGGAGAGTAGCTGGCGTTGATTGGTAGGAAATATGTTGACTTCGTAAGTCGATCAACAATCACCCAAATCGTATCATAGTTTCTAATTCTAGGTAATCCTACCACAGGATCTATGGTTATACTTTCCCACTTCCATTCTGGAATTTTTGGGCTTTGAAGTAGTCCTAGCAGTCTCTGGTGTTCAAATTTTACCTTTTGACAAGTAAGACACCAAGCCACATACTTAGTCACATTGCTCTTCAACCATGGCCACCAGTACTTAGACTTCAAGTTGTGGTACATCTTGGTCATTCCTTGGTGAAAAGTATACCGAATCTTGTGTGCCTCATCTAGGATTCTCTGCGTCAAGTCTATCTTTAATGGAACACAGATTCTCTGTTTGTAATGCACCAATCCACTAGGCGACAAGTCATAGTCTAACATTTCTCCTCGTTCAATCACAGCCCGTATAGATTGTACCCAATCATCTTGCTTCTGAGCTTCTTCAATTTCATCCCTCGGATCACTTTCCCGTTGGGAAACATTGTAATTATCATAGATGATATAGTTCGACAAATTCAAGTCCTAAAATTCTTCTATCAACTTTTTCTCTTATATCATCATTACTACAACTAGCACTATCTTTCGACTAAGAGCATCCACGACAACATTTGCTTTATCCGGATGGTATTTAATCTCCAGGTTGTAATCTTTCAGCAACTCCATCCACCTGTATTGTCTTATGTTCAATTCTTTCTGTTCGTACAAATACTTGAGACTCTTGTGGTCACATTATAGTTCTACTGTCACACCATACAGGTAATGTCGCCATATCTTTAATGTAAACACAATTGCCGCAAGCTCCAGATCATGAGTGGGATAATTCATTTCATGAGGCTTCAGCTGTAGGGAGGCTTAGGCCACCACTCGTCCCTGTTGTATAAAGACACACCCCAACCCCTGCTTACTCGTATTACTGTACATAACATAAGTCAAGCTAAGATCGGGTATAATCAATACCGGTGCTGTGGTCAACCTCTCCTTCATCTCAGTGAAACTCTTTTCACAATGTTTATCCCACTTAAATAGTTGATCCTTTCGCGTGAGCTTGGTCATCGGCAAAGCGATCCGGGAAATATTCTGAATGAATCTCTGGTAGTAACCAACAAGACCCAGAAAACTATGTATCTCAGCAACAGTTTCTGGCCTCTTCCAATTGAGTATTGCTTCCACTTTACTGGGATCCATAGAGACCCCTTCTTATGAGATAACATGGCCTTGAAATTTTACTTCTGTAAGCCAAAATTCACACTTTCTTAGTTTGGTATAGAGTTGCTTCTCTTGCAAGATTTCTAGCATTATTCTTAAATACTGCTCATGCTCTTTATTACTCTTGGAGTATATCAGAAAGTCGTCGATGAACACTACCATAAACTGATCAAGGTACTATCAGAATATGCGATTAATATAATCCATGAATATAGCAGGTGCATTAGTCAATCCGAAGGGCATTATTAGAAACTCATAGTGCCCATACCTCATTCTGAAAGTAGTCTTCGGTACGTCTTCTGCATTCACATACAGCTGATGATAACCCGACCTTAGATCAATCTTTGAAAATACATAAGAACTAGATAGTTGATCGAAAAGGTCATCAATTCTCAGAAGTGGATACTTGTTCTTGACTATTATCTTATTCAATTCTCTGTAATCTTCACACAGCCTCAGAATCCCGTCTTTCTTCTTGACAAACAATACTAGAGCTCCCCACGGTAAAACACTAGGCCAAATGAACCCTTTTTCAACAACTCTTCAATCTGTTTCTTTAACTCTTCCATCTCATTTGGGGCCATTCCATACGGGGCCTTCAATATAAAACCAGCTCCAGGCACAATTTCAATTAGAAACTCTACTTTCCTTTCCAGAGGCAATCCACTAAGATCGTCTTGAAACACCTTAAGGAACTCTTTTACCATGAGTATACTGTTCAGAGTTTCATCTATCTCTCCCTGCACGAAAAAGAATACCATATACCCTTGGCACCCCTTTTTCAAGCATTCCTCAACTTTAGCCATTGAGAGAAAATTCAGACTAGCATTCACATCTTCATCCCTGTACGGAGTAGGATAAACTATTTTCTTGTTCCCACAGTCTAACAATATATTATTCGCCGTCAACCAATCCATACCCAGAATAATTTCTAAATCAATTGTGGACTCATACCCCTCAACAGTTATCACACAATTCAAACAAGCCTCAGCAGTCATAGTCTTGATACCTATTGACGTTGACACAACCAAATCAAATGGCAGCTTATGAACATATAATCCTAGGAGCTTCACACAGTCATATAGGCTATGAAAGAATAACTAGCACCCAAATCAAATAAAGCTTGTAGCAAACTACCATTTAGAAGAATTTTACCTTAAATCAGGTAGGGAGACTTCCGTGCTTCTTCATGGGTCATAGCAAACACCCTTACCTAATTCTTGGGCCTTGGCTCTGCTGGCTACCGCTTGCAATCACTAGAAAAATGTCCTGGCTACTTGCAATTATAATATACCAATTTCCCGGGGCATGTTCTACTAGGATGTGTTTTGCCACAACGGGGACATATCCATACAGCTGGATATTTCTGGGGTTCACAGTTTTTGGGTTGATAGGGCTTCTTACTGTTGCCCTTGGATGAAGACCCTTGACTCTTACATTTTTTAGAGAAGTTTCCCTTGTTGGGTTCGCCATGACCACCACCCTTAGTTGATTTCAAATCCCTTAGGTTGTTTTTGGTGATTCTGCAGTCCTCCACCACTTTGTTGAATTCAGTAAATTAGTGGGTGGCCAACCTTTTCTTTAACTCACACCTTAAGCCCTGAACCAGTATATCAGAACTCCACTCCTCATCATTTAGGCGCCGTAGATAAGAGGAGTATCAAGCTAATTGAATGAAGCGAGAGAGGTACTCATCAAACGTCTCTGTATCACCCTGTTTAATAGATAGGAATTCTGACTCCTTCTCTATCCTTACCGATCTTAAGAAGTACTTATCATTAAACTATTCTTGAAACACCTCCCAAGTCACCAAAACATTTTGGGCCCACAGGGTCATAGCAATGTTCCTCCACCATCGGTCGGTATCCCCCTCGAGTTTGTAGATGGCCAATCGTGCCTTCACCTCGATTGGGCAATCGAGAACATCAAAAATTTTCTCTAGTCGAATTAGCTAATCTTCAACTACTGGGGGATCGAACCTTCCCCTGAACACTGGAGATAGATGTTTATAGAACTTAGAGACCCAAAATTGTAGATCTCTCTCTCTCCGGACTGGTACCCCATGTGATCCTTGGTTCGGTTCAGTGTGGGGAGGTGATTTTGGAGGTCTAATCGTCCCTTCAGTTGTTTCTTCTTGGGTTGTCTCTTCTCTAGTAGATTGGACCTAGTCTTTATTACTATTTGCCTTTTCCTCCTTAAGCTCTTCCCTTAGCTCATTAATCATGTCTCGCTGCTCCATTAACATGTCCATCATCACTTGCATAGGATCAAGTGGGTTGTCATGTATTTCCTCTACCTCTGGTTCTACTCGTCTGATTTTTGGACTAACCATTGTGTCTTTTTACTCTCTACACAAATGATTCACCAAGTCAATATCACAGCAAATGTATACACATATTCCTTAAAACTCATATACCAACCAAACAGGAACATTCATGTGTATACAACAAACAATCATAGGCTAACTATCATCTCTAAAGCAATAACCATTGCAACTATCCTAGCAAAACCCATCCTTGATAGGAACTATAACTCTGATACCAAAAATGTAACCCCCGCACTATAAAGGCAATAAAAATGGTTCGAACATGTGTCATAATTAAATAAGAGACCGAGAACAATTTAAAACTTAAAACTTTTCAAGACTTTTTCCAAAACCTGTACAGTACGGTCTCTATTCACTTTTCGAATATATTTTGCCTGGGAAGTTCGGTTTTCATTCATAACTATCAAAGTGTAAATGAAATTCCCAACCATACTCAAGTTTCATCCATTCACTAAAGGTTTTACGGGGCATATTCACCCCTTTCAGTTTCCCAAATTAGGGACTACATACCACTATTCGAATTTACAACATCAATAATATGTACAATAATACCAAAATATGATAACCATAACAAAACCAAAATTCCCAGTTGGGAGCACTAACCGCCCTTCGTTACTTGTTTCTCTTTTGACCTGCTTGCCCTAGCTATAGGTTAGTCAATGGAAAGAGTGAGATTTAAATGAATCTCAGTAGTAACAATTCACTCATATAATATATAACAACATAGCATGTAAGCGAATCACAATGTAGCATTCAAAGCAGCATTCAATCATGACAATAATCACATACGTGATATGCATGACAATCGTAACAGTTGTCACATACATCACAATGCATAGCATTAGTGAAGTTCACAACAATTCGTGGCAGTCGTTACATACACTTTTGTAACATTCGTCACATGCAAAGCCGCGACATTTGTCATGACTCAATTGTTACATTCAATGATATGCACAAATATCAATGCATTATACAAGATATAAGAGAAAGAGTCACTACCTTAGTCTTTCCATTCGTGTTCAGGCACCCGCTTCCTACGTTCAGGGTAGATGTCAAATCCTATAATCATAATTAGGTACAACAAGTTATTACCTATTCAATTCTCAACTCCAAAACACTTGGGGTTCGTTATCATTTGAGACCTTTAGGTAGATATAAGAAGCTCAAACAAAAGCCTAAAGGGTTGGGGATAACTATACCAAAGATCACCTTTTAGAAGTGAAAAATGCTGATTTTTGGGGGTTGGCCGTGGCCAAGAAATTCTTTGGCTCCGGCCAAAAACAGGTCAGAGAGTTTTTGGCTGTGGCCAATAGTCTTCTGGCTGGGGCCAAAAATGTTAAAGCTTGTAATGTTTACTAGCTACCCTATACAAAATTTTTACTAACCAAAACTTGCAATTTTTAAACCTAGGTTTTCAATAGTTCAAAATTCACATCCAATACTACTCCCATACAATTTTCCACAAGGTATCCATTAGACACCTCAAAATAACCAAATTCACATTCCTTTCTCATGCTATGTTTTGGGGCTACAATTAACACAGAACCCCAAAACTCAAAACTTTACATTCAAGGTTCAATTAAATGCCATTTATCCAACCCCCAATTCACAACACCAATTTAACCCTCAAAACATCACAACCTCTCAAAACCCCAATCCACACGAAAGATGTAGACAAAAATTCCAGCAATTAAAGTCTCAATCAATGACCACAATATTCATATCAAAAGGTTGCTCTTACTCACCTTTATCACTTTCTCTAACTTGCTCCTTACTCCACCAACCTCTAGTTTTCTTGAGTTTTCAAATCACCGCCTCTTGAAAATATGAAACCATCCAATTGAAGCTCTCAACAAGAGGAACAAGTTTAAAGAAGAGGATTTGAACTATAGAAGCCATTTTCAAGGTCAAATCTCAAAGAGAAAGATTTGATTTACCTTAGTTTTTTTCTCTTTCTTCTTCCTAGTGATGGGCGAAATAGAGAGAGTAAGAGAGAGAGGATAAGATGATGAAATGATCAAATTTCCAACCTTCCCATACCTTTGATCAGAAATACAAGGAGAGAGGGGAAGAGAAATGGATTAAAAATTGCTATTTGACTTTTCCAACTCCTCTCCCTTCATCCAAATCTTGCCACTTGTCAAAAATCCCATGGCTCACCATAAAGCATGTAACTACATAGTTACTCAAACCAATTCCATTAGCTATTTAGTCACACTTCTCATTTCTTTAGTTGGTAATTAATTTCTTCATCAATTGCTGGCTAATGTAGATTTTATTCTTCCTAGTTTTGCCCCTGACTATGGCAAATTCACTTAAATTGCCACTTGACACATGATTTAACTTCTTTTCCTCCTTCCATGCGCCATTCCCCTTCTATTTTAGTCCAATAATAACTTTGCCACATAATTAAACTAAAACACAGGATTTGCGCATTTTCTACTGCTAATTCGGTCATAACCCATAATTTTTTTCCTGAAAGCATTCATCAAACATTCTTTACAGTCTCATATGAAGTCATTAGCCCTTAAATAGAATTTGGGGCATTACATGTGTTGATTTTATCTTGTGCCTAATGCTTCTTTGTGACTAGCCATCTCTTGGAATGATTTGTTCAATTAAATTAAGGTTGAGAAAGTTAATTTAATTGTCGAACTTAGGTAAAATTATGGTAGACTTGAAGTTTAGGGATTAAATGGATGGTTTGTTAGTAACATAGAGATATAATTACTGGCCTAGCATTGACAAATTAAGGTTGGAGCTTAATGAATATTTTCGCTTAATTGTTGCAAGAGATTGTGCATTTTAATTGAGGATATAAATTTGGTTTTGACTTGAAAAAGCTTAATCCAATGCTTTTGAATCTTAGATTAATATATATTCCTTGAAAACGCTATTGGAGAGGAAATTTATCAAGTTTTATGAAGTACAAAGGGGATAAATAATTATAGGCTTCGTCTAAGATTTGAAGTCCAATAATCATTTTTCATGTAGTAATTTTTAGCCCTAGAAATAGTTTTTAAAAGTTCTATTTTCACATCAAAAACATGTTTTGGCTCAACTTTATCGAATTCATTAAGCCTATTGCTTGATTAATTTGTTAAACAAATCCTTGTGGGAACAATATTTGACTTATCACTTTATTACTTGGTGCGACCTGTGCACTTGCAGCTCGAACATAATGGCATATCAAATTTACAAAACACAAAAAAGGGAACTACCAATTTATATCTTAAGAATGGCAGGCTTGACTTGTGAAATAGGTGGGGTGAGTTTTCTCTTTAAAAAATTGAGATGTTCTCTTTCAAGAATATGGACTTTTGTCACTTTAAATAAAATTTTACAAATCTAATTAAAATAGGAAAATTAAAAAGGCTTTAACATTTATTATTATGACACATCTAATTAATTTTGGTTAAAGCTAAATATAAAAAGAAGTTGATGCAACAAAGAAAGAAGTATCATTATCACATGAAGTACCATATTTTCAATATATATCACTACAATGTTGTATAAGCCATAAAGTGAACCCATAAAGCACGTTAGTAATCATTGACATGAAATTTGGTCCCTATATGAACGAAGAATAATTTTACTTGGACCAAAATTTCATTTTCATTGCATTATTTCATTTATGATCAGTCTAGTAGGCATATATAATATATCAAAAGTCTACTGACTTTAATTGATTTGATATATTCTATCAACCACCCAAATATTTGTAGATAGATGGAGTGCTTGACTTGGGAGTATATCTCAAAGTTTCACTCCATTTCAAGCAGCATAGCATATATATATATATATATATATATATATATATATATATATATATATATATATATATATATATATATATATATATCATTATGTATATTTTATTTTGATAATACTCCCTTCCGTCCTTAATGTATGACTTATTTATGGAGTTGACTTTGGCTCTAAACATAAGGCTTATTTTTCCATATTTGTCAATCTTTTAATAATTTACCTCTATTGATACTCCTTAAACCATAATCAAGTAAAAGAGAAATGGAGGGAGTTAAGGAAGATGATTAGTGTGTTTCGGGAAAAAAAAATCATATTAACCACCTTATCTAAAGGGAAAATTCCAAAAACATACGCTAGAATATAGGAAAGAACAAATCAAAGCTACGAAATTCTAAAATCCCAAGTCAGTTCGGTGTTAATACGGTGGAGGAATCTGGGATTATTAAATTTAAGCGAAAAGACGCATCTACCCTTTAGCTCTCCCTATCTCTCAGCTCGGAATAACAACACAGGTTTCTTTATTAACGACACCGCATTTTACATTAACAACTCAACTTTCTTCTTTCACAACTTCATATCTCAAATATGGTGTTGTTAATGTAAAATATGATATTGTTAATAAAAAGATATGTGTTATTCTTGGCTCTGAAACTTAAATTATGAAGTTGTAAAACAAGAAAGTCGAGTTGTTAATGCATAATGCGGTGTTGTTAATAAAGAGACCGGTGTTAATATTGTGAAACAAGAAAGTCAAATTGTTAATGTATAATATGGTATTGATAAAAGAGACCGGTGTTATTATTCTGAGCTGAGAGAAAGGGAAAGCTGAAGGGCAGATGCGTCTTTTCGTTGAAATTTCATAATCCCAAATTCCTCCACAGTACCGGCACCGAAATGACTTAGGATTTTAGAATTTCGCAGTTCTGATTTTTCCTTTTGCATATTCCAGCATATTTTTCTGGAATTTTCCTTATCTAAATTCAATTCCTTTATCTAAGTAAATTAGGTAAATATATTTTATATTAACAACTGAGAAGTGCCATGTAAACATTGCATCTTTCATTTTTTTCTACAAATTTTATATATTGTATACAGAAAAAAGGGTAAGTATTTTTGTATGTACATTTCAGATATTTCAGAAGCTACAACACTCAATCTAATAATCCACCTTTCACGCCAGAGACTTGAAGAGACCATTATGTGCATTTTTTTAAATTTAAAGCATTATGGAAAATTATATTGAAGGATAACACATCCTAATGAAATTAAGGTTAGTTTAGTTTATAAGGTTGCATTTTTTTATGTAATGGATTTTTCATTATTATTTTTAAATCAAAACCTGAATGAAATTTTAGAGAATATCTTTTTTTTCCCGAATAATATAAAGTATGAAATAATCAGTATAAATATTATGAGAAGTTCAGTACATGACTATAAATTCGACATTACATTATTTGATTTGATGGTATGAAAATGTTTAGTAGAAATAATGAAAAGAATATATATATATATATATATATATATATATATATATATATATATATATATATATATATATATATATATATATATATATATATATATATATATATATATATATATATATATATATATAATCTAAGTCCCTAGAAAATGCCGCCTAAACATTTTCTAATAATTTAAGTAATATATTCTTCACAGAATTTATGGAACTTCTAAATTCAATAAAAAAATTAGAAATTTCCAGTAAGTCTTATAATAATAAGCTTACTAATCCTAACATTACTGTGTTTTGTGTCTACTACCAATGGAGCAAATGCAAAATCCAGTTTCAAGTGTATCACTTTTTAAATGGGCTTAAGGATGAGGATTCTTCGGGTTTCAACTTCTAATGGGCTCATGCAGCTCAAATTCTTTGTTATTTTTTTACTAATAAATAACAAATTAGCCCAAAAAACCAAAGAACTAAATCTGTGACCCGTGTGCTATGAAGTCGCTGTTCATTGGATTACGTTGAGCTTCTCTTCATTCATTCAATGGATATGGAAAGAAACATTCATTGTCAGCCCAATAACTTCAGGGCACCTCATGCGCCCACCTCGCAGGTGATCCTGTCTAGTCAATTGAGGTTCCCTAGTCCAAGATAGATCATGGGCTCGAATCAATTTAATGAAAAACTCCATTGAGGTTCCCTAGTCCAAGAGTGATAACTTGTTTGAGAAAATATTGGGAACCAGTTTATCGTTCGGCCCATCTGAAACATTCATATTTAATTTTTGTAACTAATAATTTTTAAATGAAAAAACCGTTTTTTTTAAAAAAATATTAGTTAAGAGATTATTTTTATTTTAGATTCTATATCCATTGAAATAATTTTTTAAAAATATGGACTATTCAGATTTCATCTGGATGGCCCAAATGGGCTGAGCTCTCAGGAAAGCTGATTCCATGGTTCCAAAAATATTGTGGGGAGAAGTGGCTACTAATGTAGGGATTAGAGAGATAGTACTAGATTATTCTATTCTCTCTTTATTTATTTAAGGGCGTTAGTTATATTTAGTGCTCTTGTAAATTCTTGCATGAACTTAATGCGCTAGCTAATTTTTGTGCACTGACCAATGAAATTATAACACCTCCACTAATTTCCTCTTCTGTGCCAATGCAAGGCTACATGTCTTGCCTTTAAATCATGTTATTTAAATAATAAATTTCTCTGAAATCGGCACTTTTTCAGTATTACTTAAAGAACAAAGAAAGACAGAAAGACAGAAAGAAAGAAGAGATGGTGATAGAGGGGCATTATTATAGGCGGACGGAGAGCATGGTTACTGAAAAGCGCTAGTGAAATTTATTATTTAAATAATACGATTTAAAAGCAAGACACATAGGCTTGACACAGGATGAAATTATTTAAAATGTTATAATTTCATTGGTCAGTGCATAAATTAGCTGGTGCACTAGGTTCATGTAAGCCATTTCTTACCATATATATATAAATACTAGTAATAATTAATTAAAACGGAAAGCAATAAAAATAGTAATTGAAACGTGTTTTCTTATGTAATATTTGAAATATGAAACTTACGCCTGGATTGTTTGTCACACGTAAATTGTTAGATAAATATTATATTTGAAGGAAGGAAATAAAAATAGATAATGTTGAATTTATGTTTTAAAATAAATGTAAAATAAATTTATTTTTTATAAGAAAATAATTTCATTTTTTTGTCTAAAAAAATAATTTTATTTTTAATGCTATGGAAAATATCTCTTGCAATACTAATAAATAATTGTACAACTCTATATTTATATGATTTTATATCAGGTGGTTACGGTAATCCGAATTTGTAGAGACAATTTAACGTCTATCTCTCAGTGTTTTTTACACAACTTTGCAAAATTATTAAATTAGTCAAGCTTTGTTTCAAATTTTCACATAACCAAGAAGTTTCATGACAACTTGGTTTACCTCTGTTTTTCCATTCCCAAAAAATAGAGTGTATTTGAACATCATTTTCAATGGGAATGGAACATCCTATCTAAAGAATCTCATGGTGGAAGCTCATAAGAAGGGCCTACCTATAAAAATACTAATCGGGCAAACATTAAATCTTAATTTGAGTAGTCAACAAGCTTTGGGCTCAAAAATAGTCTCCAAAATTCCATTAACTTAAAAAGTTTAACAGCTTTGACGTTAAGAAAATGGATATCGATTTGCTTTTATCTATGAATTCTAAATTTGTGTGGAGATGCCTCTTCTTAATTTTCAATTTTGTTTCAATGTTCTGTTTTTGCCCCTTTCATAACATTACTTAATATTTTTTTTGACGACTTAAAAGAAAAAACCAACAAAAGAAAGAAAAAAACTACAAGCATAGTAGGCAATGCTACTAGGAGAAGAATATTTGATTATAACAATATCTTATATGAAAAATAGAACGTTACTGTTACATTTTTGGATTGAACATTGTAGCATTTTTGTTATACGAATAGCTGTCTATTAGCATAACAATTTTTATTTTATCTCTACATCTAAAATTGGTTTGTAGCAAATAAGATGATGAGGATTCTCCAAAGTATGCATCTAATGCCTTCCATCAAATTTATAGTTTGAGCTTCATTGTCACTATAAACTCATGCTTATCAGTCTTGATATTTCACTACCTTCCTTCACATTCTAAACTTTTGAACAGGGGAATAGTGCTATGGTTCTGACAGAAAAAAGAAATGGAGGTAATTGGGATTCCTTCATATTGGTATTTTCAACATCTTTTCTTTGCTTCATATCACCATGGTTGATATTCCTTAATGCCTTCTACTTCTATCATGTTTTGATGGATTGGGTATTTAGGGATTCGATGTAGCTTGTGACATTGTTACTCTAAGTGATTGGTAAAATTTGCATGCATGTATGGATGTTGTTTGGGAAAGGATTTATAGGCTATGGAGTTATTCGATGAATATACTATAAAATGTTGATCAATTGCTTGTCAAAATGCTTGAAAGAAAAGAGTTATAACTAAAGCTAACACCTTGCAATGATTAATGTACCCTTGATTAGATTTCACTCTATGAAGTTATTAGATTAAAATAAGAGACATTATTTTAAAAGCTTTGTTGGAATTATTAGTTAAGAGTCAAATGTCATGATTTGAATCTCTCAACATAAGATAAAAGAAAAACTACAGAGCTAAGGAAACAAGAACACAAAACATAAAGGAAGGGATAGTCACAAAGTTGCAAAGGGAATCACATAATTTGCAGGAGGGAAGAAGACACAAGAGGAGGGAGAGTGAGTCACCAAACCGTCTGTCCCTTTTTCTTTTTCTTTCTGTTTTGTTTTTTTGCATCTCTATGTATTTTCAATATCTTCACTAACGTAGTCCACTTCTTATAGGCCGAACCAAAAAAACATATGGCCCAAATCCCGTTCATGACATCAAATAAGAATTAAGTTAGAAATGTAATGAAATTTTTGTGAATGCAAAAGGTGAGAATGCCTTGGACGGTGGAGGTGCATTATTCTTGAATTGAATTGGATGTTGCTTTATAAAGAATTTATTCTATGATTGAGGAGTATTGTTAGTGAATTGACACAATTATGTGAGTATCTATGATAAGTGAAATTATGAGGGCTGGTTTAGGTACTTAGGTTATTCAAAAGTCTGCTGTTAGCAAAAACCATGACACTTTGGTTCTTTAATTTTATATCCCATTTCAATTTAGTCCATTAAATTTATAAAATGCAGTCTTAATCCTTAATATTAACATTGTTTGTCTAATTTAGCGAAATGCTGATTTAACAATTTTAAGTGATGATTGAGCAATTAAACACCGACAAAACATACTTATATATATTTTAATTCTTTAACATGTTTATATTTTTAAATAAAAATAAATCGTACAATCAAATAGGCGTGTGGTGCCAAAATTTTGAATTTTTAAATATGGAAAATAAAAAGATAATAGAGTCGCTACCATTTTTTGTTTGGTATCGAAAATAAAAAGAGAACAGAAAAGGTGTTAAAAAGATATTTCTTGAGGAATCAGAGGCCGCCCGCGCAACACTCCAACTGTGTTGAGGTCTTCTCCTTTTCTGGTCCGCCAAGCTTCTTCTTCTGCTGCTTCAAACGACGTCGTCTCGTGGGTGTGCGTGAGGCACCTTCATCCTCTTTATCTTTTTCAGCACACACCAACCTTGCCTCCTCCAACTCTGTTCTTCAGTGCTCTGTTTGTGTCGGTATGTTCGAAAACTTCTCTCCTTCCTTGTTTCTATGTAGCTGCCATGTGTTTATTTTCCTGGTGTTGTTATGTGGCCTGTGCGTGATGTAGGAGAGACGATGAAAGTTTAGACAAACTAAAGTTGAAGTTTTAGGTGCTTATTTGGATAGGAAATTTTGTTCTAATTGTTTTGGTTGTTGTAATAGGAAGATTGATTTAGGTTCTGTTTTCTAGTGTTTGAACTGATTCTTGGTGATGAATTAAATTTGGAAATGATAGTAGTAATTCCTTTTTTCAATTAGAAAGCATAGTAATTCTATACATGGGTGTTTGGAAATTGTTCGACAAGAGATTTGAAGATTAAGAAGTTGATGAACTTGTTTGAATGTTGACGCAAACAAGGTGTTTGTGAAAATGTGTAGAGGAGGAATTTGGTTGGATTAAGATTGGTAAACTCTTTGTTGAAACTTAAAAGGGCATAGTATTGCTTGAATATATATATATATATATATATATGCACACTCGTATAGCATAGTTCTTGTTTAAATATATATATATGCGCACACATATAGCATGGTGGTGAAGGTTAATAACTTTTGGGAAGCGGAGGGTGATGGAGTATGTCGTATGTTATTGATCCAAATCGTCTTTTAGAATGACATTTAAATGGCCTGTACAAGTGTTATTTTGTTTAAATGCAAGTTCTTGTAAGCGAATCTTGGGAACATCATCATTAATTTCTCTCATGATAATAGTGGATTAGATAGGTATTCCACTACTGCATTATAATTATCTTTCTTGTCTTGGCCGTAATAAATACCTTTATGGACTTCCTTGTAAATAATTTTTGAACTTGTATAGGGTTTCTAACTATCTTTCTTTATTAAGCAATTAAGGATAGAAACTAAATCAAATATTAGGATTGGTGAGACTGTGCCTCAATGTGAAGAGCATGTTATTACAATCTACATCTCTTGTGATGAGACTAATGCTTTTGAGGATTGTTCATAGTAATTACCACTTAAAATGCCACTAATTTTTTATTCTTGAACAACTATATTTCGTACATCTCCGTGAACTGAAAGGCAATTTTAAACTAGTATTTGCTAGCTATACATGCATTATCCAAATTAATGTTGTTCTGTGCATTGCTAGGTATGTTATTCTGTATTATTTTATTTGTATGGCACTCACAAAAATAGGTTATTTTATTTAAAATTTCTTAATAATAAGGCTTGTTATTAAATTTTATCGAAAACCAAGAACTTGATCGATTTGTTGAGGGGGTCAGTCACTTTAAAATTGACACTAGGTTTCTTTCCCCTTTTGTGTATAGTTTCTAACAACGGTATCAAAAGGGTTAAAGGCCAATTTTGTTTTGAAAGTATTCACTGAGGGTCAATTTTGTTCTAGAAGTTTTTTAAGGGCCAATTTTATCCCAAAAGTGTCAAATTTGGAGCAATTTTACCCTGACCGTTATCCCAATTAATTTGACCGTTAGTTGATCAATTTTCAAGGCAAATTTGCTCACAAATAAAAACTTCCAAAGCAAATTTGCACCTTAACAAAAATGATATGAACGACATAATAAAATTGCCCTGGAAGTTTTCACTTAGGCGCAAATTTATCCTGAAATTTGGTCAACTAACAGTCAAACTTAAATGAAATAATGGTTAGAGCAAAATTACTCTAAATTTGACACTTTCAAGACAAAATTGGCACTTGTAGCCAATACTTTTTCAACTGCTACCTCGGTTTCAGCAATGCTTATCCACCTTTTTATTGGTTTTCTTCTATTTTTCTATTCCCAAAAACGGAGTACATGCTAATTACTCATAAATTATTTTTTCCCAAAACAGAGTATATGCTAATTACTCATAAATTAAATCTTAATCCTCGAATCACTTTGGATTTATAAATAAACTCCAAAATTACATATAACTTAACAATATACTCTACTTTGGAGTCTGCCAAACAAATCAAACCCATGGCAGAAACTGTGAATTCCCCAAAATCAGTCACTAGAACGATATGTTTCCTGATTCAAAGACTTGTAAACAAGTGGTCCAAATTCTTACCTCTCAAATGATATTAGTACAAGCTACGCCTTCCATTTTGATATTTTAGTTCCTTGGCTTGTTGAATTCAAGCCCTACATTCAAAAAATCTTTTGCTGCCATTAATTCTGTGATGTGGCTTTCGTTATAAATAGGACTAGAGGTTTATTCTTAGGTCTTCAAAGAAAGGGTTAAGGTGCAAAAATATACCTATAAGTTTTGTACTAAAAGTGTATCCAACATGATATATTTTTTATTGGAGGTACAAAAATACCCATAAATATTTAATACGAAAGTAAAAATATTAAGACTGTTAGATAAAACATCACATCCTTACATATGCATATGTAAAAATAGCGTCGGCCCCACAAAAAAAGTAGCGGAGTGAGGTTAAATCTAGGGAAAAATTAGCTATGTCCCAAGCTAGGAAAAAATGTCAAAAAAGTCCCTTTGAAAAGTCAACTATCTGACATAGATTCCCAATGACCATTTACCAAAATACCCCCAAGCAATTTAACCACTGTCATTGGTTACAGCATGTTATGCATATTGTAAACGTAACATGTTGTAAACGTAACTGATTATGTTGTTAATATGACTTACGATGTTGTAAATATAGCATAACATGTAGAGCCGGGAAAATGGGCCGAGCCCGTCGGGCCGGCCCTTTTTAGGCCCTGGCCCTTCAAGGGCCGGGCTTATAAATTGTAGCTTCAAAAGGAAGCCGGGCCTAAAAGGGCCGACCCTGTAGGGTCTCGGGCCGGCCCTTTAGGCCCGTTTATTTTTTATTTTTTTTACTTGGAAAAGAACCATGTTACATTTTTGAATTACTTTATTGAATCTATATGTCACTCTGTCCTCATATTGTATAGAGTATGATTTTTGAGTATATTGTTTTGTCTAATTGAATCATATTGTGATTTTTGAGTATATTGTTCTACCTATTTAGACTAAAATCATATTATATACTATTCTTCCTGATAGAGTATGATTTTTTATGGAGGTTGTGATTATTTAACTACTCAAACCTACTGCTCAAAGTGAAACACAATCAAATGTCATTGAAATTGATGATAGTGGCGAAGAAGGTGAAAATGATAGTCATCATACTCATGTTGTTTAGAGGTTAGAGTATTTAGCTTCTTGCCTTCTTATACTTTGGCCTTTGTGTGAGTTATTTATGAACATGATTTTGCCTTTGATTATACATTAGTAACTGTGTTTGTTTGTTGCAAGAGACGTGTTATTTAAACCTTAATGTTGACAACATTTATATATTAAATTAAAACTTTAATCGTTGTTATTTACTAATTATATCTCTTTAGGGAAAATACGCAGGAAAAATAGTTAAATATTGTGAAAAGGATTTTTCGGCCCTGCGGGCCGGCCCTGGCCCTGATGCTCTTAGGCCGGGCCTTGAAAAACTGCAATTTGCCTGACCCCGAGCCCTTTAGGGCTAGCCCTGTTAGGCCCTAGGGACTTTTCTGATAGTTGACTTTTCAAAGGGACTTTTTTGACATTTTTTCCCTAGCTTGGGACCTAAATGACATTTTCCCTTAAATCTAACGTTCCGCACATTTTTTTGCTCCAATTTTAATTGTTTATTTTTTTTATAGTAAAAGTTCATGGTATTTTTATACCTTTAACTTTAAATAAATTTTAGGTGAATGAATTTTGCAATAAGAAATTTATGAGCTATTTTCCTTTGCAATAATATGAGAACAAGAGAAGTCGACGGGTGACGTGACAGTACTCCTTCATAAAGTTCCACTGGATAATTCCACGTATACCAAGCAAGCTTCCTGTGTCACTCAATCACACGCTTTGGTGTTTTCACTTCTCTTCATTCTCTGACCCAAACATGGTGGTCTCTTCAGAACCACACACCACCACCATTACCACATGGTGGTAATAGGTTTAGTTTTCAAATTTCACCCATAATTTGAAAGAAGTCTTGCAATTAGTCTTCCCCAAAGAGCATTGGGATTTAAAAGATTAATACTTTCTTTAGAAGATTGTAATTTTTATGTAGTTAATTTATTATCGTGTCATTTTGGAAACGAATGAAATGGCTGCAGATTGACTGGAAAATCGGCGGCGGTACGCGAGTAGTAAATTTTAGGTGAAGAAAAAATAAATAATTTCTGCTTAAAAATTTTTTATGTGATCAATTAATTTGACCAATGAGGAGCAAAGACGTGGAAGAAGGCCCCATCAAATCAGATCAGTTTATTTTCCACAATCTCCTGGACATGCTAACGAATCTCATCTGTCAAAATTGAATACTTCTTATTGTCAAAAAACTTGACCATCGAATCTCTCACTCTCACTCTCTCACCGAGTTGGCCGCACAAACCTTCTCAATTCCATAACCAAAATCTTCTCAAAATTAGAGAGAAAGAGGGTGGAGTGCACTCAGAGGGTGAGCAAGAGCGAAATGGATTCGGATCAAGGGAAGCTTTTTATTGGTGGGATATCTTGGGATACGACGGAGGATAAGCTCAAAGATCATTCAAGCAACTACGGTGATGTTCAAGCTCAAAGATTGAATCGTTTTATTGTTCTCCTGCAGTTGGGCTTTCAAATCATCAAGCTCAGGTTTGGGAGGATTGATCGTAATCTTACACGGGAATAGCGTCGTGAGCCTTTGATCAACTTTTGACAAATCATGTTTTGATGATTCGTGTTTGATATATAATCAATCGATTGTCTGGGAACCAAACATCCAAACTGGCCATAGAAACAAGTTTTATGCGCACATAGAAACGAGTTTGTGAAATATTTTTCTTGATGATAAGTGAGCAATACAAGTACGCAATAGCATTTGTAATCTTTTATATTTTGGGTTTAGGAAAATAAAATACTAAAGAACGAATCCATGAGTCTCCATATTTCAAGAAGAATCAAATGGATCTTCATTGATGCTCTGCTCTACCTTTATCAAATTAATTGTTCTCTTGACATGAAAAGAAAGATTTTAAGGATAAAACGAATCCGATTTTGCAGATATTAATGTTTGTTATTCCAATAGTTATTATGATTTATGAAACACAATATTGATCAGGAAGAATAAATAAATGTCATGGTGTGACAGGATGCTCTCTCATCATTTTAATTAGAGGGGCATTATGGTTTTTTTTCAATATTCAGAAATATCTAATAAAGTCTTTTGACCTGATTAGGGATTTGTTAAAAATGAAGGCTTCAATTTAGCAAATTTCATGGGAAAAAAAAAATTCAATATATTTTTAATAAATTTTATGTAAAAATAATATTATAATATTATATATCAAGTAATTTTAATTAAAAATAAATTATTAGTTATTAATATGATATTATTAATTATTAATTAATGTTAATTACAAACTATATTAAATTTCAAAAAATTGTCACAATGAAAGACTGAATTTTCGACGGAATTTACCACAAAATTCACAGTTTTTGATGGATTTGAGACAGAAACAGTTTTTTGATGGAATCCATTCCCTTGCTAATAGTTGTGTGGCAAATCAATTTTCAACGGAATTCTAGTTCCGTCACAAATTTTCCATGGAATTTCATTGGGAATTTGTGACTGTCTTTGATTTTTTTTTAATTTTAAAATGCCACATGGATCTTCTTAGGAGAAGTCACGTATCACATCCAATAACCAGCGACTGCCAAGTGTCATCTCTGGCATGTGCTGACAAATCCCTATTTTATTATATATTTTCATATTTTATTTGGAGATTTTTTCATATTAATTAAATGTAAAATGTCTTTTTTGTGATTAATTGTAATTAAAATTTTTTAAATGAAATTAAGGTTGAAAAAGAGCAAAAATGTCATATGCTTTATGATTTACCTTAATTGATTAATTTTTAGAATAAGGTATTACATTTTGGATTTATTTTAATTGCAGATCAGTTTGGGAAAAAATTGCAAAATAGAACCCAGGATTTCTGGAAATTACAAGAAAATGAAGAAAGGACTCAGAGCAAACTATAGAAAAGACCCAAATTGTTTAAAAATCATGTATGGACCCCTAAAAGTTTTCTAGTATTCGGTTTAGTCCCTCATGAAAGAGTTTTAACTTTTTCATTTTAGTCCCTTGGCCAAAACGCACGTTTTGACCAAGGGTTAAATGAGAGCCACACAAGCCGAGAGAATGGGGGGGACGGTGCAGACAGAAAAACCCTTCGCTGAGACCCGACAGGGTCAGCTGAGAATTGAATGGCAAAGAGCTGAGAGGTGGCGGACATCGCGAGAAACGGAGGAAGAGTGGCGCAAGCTTCTCTTCATCATACACATCATCACCGCCCCTCTCTACTCCGTCCACCACCCTATCACCGCCGCCTCACCACCATTTCCTTCTTCCACCATCAAGTCGGAGCTCCAACGAGGAGGAGAGAGCAAGCAGAGCTGTCGTGAATCAGAGTGACACTCCTCTTTCCATCTTCCATTAACCACCGCCGGCAGCCTCCTCTGTTTCTAGCATCATCACAGCCTTGGCTTTCTCTTGTCCAGACCATGACGCCTCTGATGACTTTCAACACAGCCATGACTCCCCTGTTCTGAGTTTAATTGCAGCCCCAAGTCAAATTGAACTAGTGCTGATTGGTAATTTAATTTGTGACTTAATGGCTGGATGTTGGTGGTCTTCAATGTCTGGAATTTTGAACTTGCTTGGGGAAGTTATTCTCATGAGTGGCTAGGTAATTTTGTACTCTTGGAGATGAATTGGAGATGACTTGAGCTCACATGTGCTTCAAATGGGAGTTTATTTTATCTATATCTCATTATATTTGTGATTTTTTAAGTTTAGGAATTCATTTATATAATGAGACTATGATTTTAATTATGATTTCTATGGATTAAGTTGTTATGATTTGGAATTTATAATGAGAATTTGTACTCATCAATATATATGGTTATATATATGTTTATCTATGACTTTATTGCTTTTCTCTATTTAACATGATATTGTTAGATAGTTTAATTGAATTGGAATTGTAGTTAAACCTAAATGCATTGCTTATTCCATAGTCACTCTCTAAGGGGTTTTAATAATGCTTAAATGAATGGGTTTATGAGTTTAAGTATTAGACTCAATGGTAATTGAGGTTTGGTATATTACAAAACTAAGAGAAACTCATTACACTAAGAGGGCTTAATAGCATTTCAAGGGTAGGGGTTCCTTTCTTGTGATGTTAGACTCATTGGTTAATGAGGTTTGGAATATTAGAAGCTTAGTGTATTAACTCTCAAAATATTTTAATTGAGCAAGGATAACCATTGAAAACCATTTCCAAGAGCATTTTCTTCATTTGCATTCTTAACCCATCTCCATTCCACTTTTATTCTAAAAAAATCCAAAAATATCTATTTTAATTAAATTTAATTCATAGTTTTGAAAATCAATCAATCATGTTTTACCCTTGTCAAATTTGTATTGTAATTACTTAGTTTATTAGGAATTAGTTTCATAATCGGCTCCTCAAAGTGAAACGACCTGAGTTGTGCACTATATTACATTAATTCGGTTTTTATTCTTGATAACCCCAAGGCTACTAAAGGGCTATTTCACCTACCACACCATCATTGGAGGCTGCCACATGTCCAAGCCTCATAGTGTGCCACGTGTCCCCTCCTCTAGCTGCCACGTGTCTCCTACTCATAGCCGCGCGCGACTCAGCCAGTTGAGCCAAAGAAAACCTGCAAAATATTATATTACTGAATAAATATATAAAATATATTATTGAAAACTAATAATAAATTAAATAAAAATTTCAAATAATATTATATATTTATTATTATGTTTTCAATATAAATTAAGTTCAATTAAACAAATTTTAAGTATTTAGTAAATCTTCTTATAAGTATATGAATTTGAATGCATAAATGGATGTTGTTTGGGAAATTGTTTGTTTATAGGGAAATTTCCAAATAAATAATATTTGAACTGCAAAAACCCCAAAACATTTGTTAACACATGAAAATGATAAATAGATCTCAGGGGGCAATTCTGAAATTTTAAAATGTTGTGTTTTTACCAAAATGCCCCTCAATTTTTTTTAAAAAACAAGAAAGAACCCTCGCTGGCACCAAAGCTCCACTGCCCCAGAGCTCTGGTGATAACTTAAGTAATGGGATTGACCATGTTAGTATAAAGATTGACTACTTGAGCTCCATAAACCCTATCCAGTGTCATTAACAAGTTGAATAAAGGAAATGACAACTCTAGTATAGTAATTGACAAATTGTACTTCCAAAGTGATTAATGGCTTCATTTAAGTTGTCATTACCTTTATTCAACTTATCAATGGTGCTTGATAGGGCTTTGAGAGTTTAAGTAGTCAATCTCATTGTTGAAGTTGTCACCGGAGCTCCGAACGCCGGTGATAACTTGAGTAATGGGATTGACTACTTGAGTATAAGGATTGACTATTTAAGCTCCATAAACCCTATCCGGCATCATTAACAAGTTGGATAAAGGCAATGACAACTTGAGTATGGTGATTGACAAATTGCACTCCTGAGGTTATTAATGGCTACATTAGTTGTCGTTGCCTTTATCTAACTTGTCAATGACATTTGATAGGACTTAGAAAGCTCAAATAGTCAATCCAATTACTCAAGTTGTCACCAGCGGCCGGCGAGAGTTCTTTCTTTTTTTTAAAAAAAAAAACTTGAGGGGCATTTGGTAAAAGCACAATATTTCAAAATTTCAAATTAGTCCCTTAAGACCTATTTGTCCTTTCCATGTGTTAATAGACTTTTGGGGTTTTTCAAGTTCAAATGGTGTTTATTTAGAATTTTTCCTTGTTTATATATGTAATTAATTAATTTATCTATGGAGCTTGTTTCATGAATAAATTATAAATTCCTGATCAATTGTCTTGTTGAAATGCTTGAAAGAAAAGTGTCATAACTAAAGCTAACACCTTGCTGTGAGTAATGTAACCTAGATTAGATTTCACTCTATGGTGTTATTAAATTAAAATAAGAGATATTATTATGCTTTTTTGGAATAGTTATTTAAGAGTCAAATAACAAGAATTAAGTTAAAAATGTTATAAAATTTTTGTGAATGCAAAAACAGAGAATGCCTTGAACGGTGAATGTGCATTATTCTTGAATTGAATTCAGTGATATTTTGAAAAGAGAGTTTTTTTATGATCAAGGAGAATTGTTAGTGAATTGAAGCAAATATGTCTGTATAAGATAGGTGAAATGATGAATTCTTATTCAAAAGTCTACTTGTGATGGGAAACCGTGCCACTATAGTAGGTTATTTGGGCCCAAAAAAAAAACTTATCACATAAGTGAATGACACCTTACTCTAACTTCATATATATATATATATATATGTTTAGGAGAAAGAAGAGAGAGAATGATTAGGAGAAAATCAATATAACTTTAACTTAATCCTTCTTTCTTAATCCTTCTTTCTTGTTCTAGTGTTATGGTTTATTGGTGCAATTATCCTTAAAAAGGAACGTTATGACTCAATCTTTCTTGGACATTTGAAACCTCCATTGATGGCCTCTTCTGTAGTTGCTAATACTATGATTGATTAGAACCTAATAGCTACTTTTCTAATTATCTAAAAGGAAGAGAAGGAATAAAGAATTGCAATGGAATATAAAAATCTCTCAACTTGTTCAGTAGTGCTTAATTGTTTATTCCAATACATGGGGAGAGTATTCTTAAATATAAGCCATTTGGAAAATTTGACTTATAAATATTAGAAGGTATGATAGAAAAAAATTATTTAATTTCTCAAACAAATTTAAGTGAATTTTTCCCTAACATCAAGACGTTTAAAAAACATAAGTATAGGATAGAGGGAAAAAGAAAAATGTAGGGCTTATTTTCATTAATCATAAAATCCTTTTCGTCCAAAATTAAATCCCAACTGTATAAAGTTACTTTAAGAAAAAGAGTGGATTCAAGGTTCTTATAATTGAAAACCAAAATGTTAAAACAGAAAAACAAAATATGAAGAAATCCAAAACCAATATAATCAACTCAGAAAATTTCAAATGCATTATATATTATTACAGCATATATAGAATAACTCAAATTTATAGGAATACTTGGTAAACAAATCACAAGGTTAAAGAAACAGTAGCTAAAATGTGATTCAACATCTATCCAACTAATGGTGTCTCAAGCATTTTCTGTAAACAAAGCCTTGATTTTCTTCAATGATACTACAACATCAATCATAGTAAGTCATGCCTCTGCTAAGTCAATGGAGCAATTTAATGCTAACTCAAAAACTGATGACATATAAGGTAGTATATTTTCAGTATTTTGATTTTCATTGTGTAGCAAATTGGCATCTATGATGTTCATGATCGAATGTGGTGTGGAGTTGCTTACCCAATCTTTCAAACTTAATCCTTTAACAAACATATCATCTGTTGGCTTCTTCCTTGTAAACATCTCCATTAGCAAAATCCCATAACTATACACATCTCCTTTGGTGGAAACAACTCCTTTCGATCCAAACTCTATATGTCATATTGAATTATTAGTATAGAAGTTATTATGTCAATAATGTAAGGTTTGTGGTTAAGCTTTCTTTTGTAGCATTAATTTAAATCTTTGCACATGAAGATGTCAAATATTGGCTAGGAATTGAATAAACAAATAAATTCAAAATATCATTTTCAAACCATTACCTGGTGCCATATAGCCAATTGTAGCCAAAGTATCTGTATAAATTTCCAATTGCTTTTCACCAAACAATTTAGAAATACCAAAATCACTAAGATGAGCCACCATATCTTTGTCCAACAAAACATTGCTTGGTTTCACATCACAATGAACAACTAGTGTAGAAGAACCATGATGCAGATACTCCAAAGCAGCTGCCACATCAATCATTATGTTCAACCTTTGCAAGACATCTAAATAATTGTTATGAGAGTACAACCATTTGTCAAGACTCCCGTTTTCCATAAATTCCATTATTAGAGATTTGAAATGATCATTTGAGCAACTACTGATAATCTTAATGAGATTACGATGGCGTAAATGGCACATGGAAGAACATTCAATATCAAAACTTCTTGATGATTGTTCCATGTCTAAGTTAAACACTTTGACAGCAACTATCTTTTCATTTTGAAGAACTGCTTTGTATATTGATCCAAAACTTCCGGAACCAACAAGATTGCTCTCATCAAATCCATTTGTTCCTCGTAGAAGCTCATAATAGGATATCCTAGTTGGTGTATCCAAATTTATTAAATCCCTCTTTGTTGAATTATTATCATCATCTCTCTTATTCTTCAGAAAGACAATGATTGAAACAATCAAAATGGCAACTATGATAGGCAATGAGCATTTTATTATCAGCATCACTTTATTTGATATGTGCTTGTTTCCTTTCCTACATGGTTGGACTTGTAGTTGGGATTTCCCACAAAGATCTTTATTCATCATAAAAGATTCAGCAGTAAAATTTTGAAAAGGACCACCATTTGGAATTTCTCCATGCAATAAATTGTAGGAAAAATTGATGTATTTAAGATAGAGTAATGACTCTAAGGACTTTGGAATCATGCCAGACAAATAATTATGGGAAAGATTCAAGGACTCCATGCTTATCATGCCACTAAGCGATTTAGGAATAGGCCCTTGTAATTTGTTTTCAGCCAAAGATAGGGTTTGCAAAGTTTGCAAGAAACCTATAGTTGTAGGGATGCTTCCTGAAATTTGATTTCTTGACAGGTTCAACAGTATAATTGCTCTCAAGTTCGATACCTCTGGTGAAATTATTCCACTTAGGGCATTGGAGGATATGTCTAAAACCAAGATATCTTTGAGACCCCATAGAGAAGAGGGTATATGAGAGACCAATTTGTTAGAGCTAAACTTCAACTCCCGCAAAGAAGTATTCCCAAGACATTCTGGAACCACTCCTGAAAACATGTTGTTAGCAAGATACAACTCACCTAGTCTTTTAAGTTGACAAAGTTCATTTATAATGAACCCTTGCAATCTATTGTTGCTAAGCTGTAAACGTTGAAGGCTATGTAACTTGTTAACTGTATCAGGAATCAACCCACTCAAATGATTCTCATCCAAATCTAATTCCATCAAGTTTGTTAAATTTCCAAGCTCATTAGGTATGGCTCCATTAAATTTATTCGATGACAACTCCAAACTAATGAGCATAGAAGCATTTGATATGCTGTTTGGAATCTGTCCAGTTAGTCCATTTTGGTCAAGCCATAATATCTCCAAGTTGGGAAGGCCAAGTCCTAAATATGATGGGAGAACGCCAGAGAGGGAGTTCCTACCAAGGTTCAACCATGTCAATGTTGAAATGTTGAATATGTTGGAAGGAATAGGTCCTCTCAAATAATTGTCCATCAAGCTTAAGAGATTAAGTTTATCAAGATTGCCTATCCCTTTGGGTACAAAACCTGGACAGGAAAAAAAAAAGAGTTTATGGAAAACATGACTTTCATACACAAAAGAATATGTACAAATAAACTTATTTCTGTTATTTTTCAAGTCTTTGTAAAATTTGTAAAGAAAAAAATTTAGAGAAATCATAAACTACCCGTGAGATGCCATGGTTATTGAAGATTTGTTTGAAAATGTAAAGTTTTTCATGTTGTAATTTTGAATAACTATTATTAATAGGAAACTAATAAATTTGTATACCACAAAAACTAGGAAGAACCGTCAAAAATTGATGAAACACAATTAAACAGGAAAAGATGGCAGATAAAAGAAAAGAGTTTAACTTGATAGAACATCCAAATGTGTGTATAACAAGTGGGCACATTTTATAATTGATATGGTGCAGAGTACTTAAAAAATTTGTTTTCCAAGATTTAAATATCATGTGTGATCCTATCTTTCTGTCATTATAGTTTTACCAACAATTCATGATATCTTTCGATATTTCGGGATTGTAAATTAGTGGCTATATTTAAAAACTGTGATTAATGAAATGATGAAAAGAAAAATCTCATTTTAAATTTATTTTTATTAGAGAAAAATGATTAAAAGAACAACAAAAAAGAGTAAAAAAGATATAATAAACTCATGCTTGTAAAGAGGTTTGCATCCAAATATACTTGATTAGCATCAAGTGTTTGTAAAAAGTGAATGGAATTATAAGAAGAAAAATAAAGCAGGTCATATTATGTGATATAACACACACACATATCAGAAAATGAGACAGCAAATTTTTTCTAACCATCAAATGGCTTACTTCCTAGTAATTGCATTTTAGTTTGTATGGTTTGAGTAAATAAACTTTGGGTTCTTTATGTATGGTTGAAATGATAAATTATGTACTTTTTTTTCTTTACATTGGTGGTGTACTTTTCACAGCAGATTATAACGATAGAGTCCACATGTTTTATATATATATATATATATATATATATATATATATATAATGCATACTTTCTCTTTCTTGTTGATTAATTCCCTATGGAAAAAATTAATTATAAAAGCTTTATTTAATTTCACATAGAACTGAACATAGAACAACTTCTCTTTGAACCCAAATAAATTAAAATATGCAATTTAATTATTTGACCGAATCATGAAAATATCTTGTATTCTCATTCATTATTCGAGCTTAAATTTAGTTGAACAAGTGTTTTTAGTTGCATTTAAATTTTTGTTTTAATTTTATAATATATTTTGTAATTGTTTTAACAAGTTTATAATAAAGTTAAGAGGCCTAACTAGATAGGGAATGAGATTTGGCAGACTTTTTTTTGGTTTTGATTATTTTAGCTATATTTAATTAGAATACTCTCTCTTTTTTAACTTGTTTGTTTGTTTGTTTTATGTATATGTTTTGTTTTGTTTTATCTTTGCTTTCCAATTACTTTTCAGAATCAAATTATGGCTAATTTTAAGAGTCCTAAGTAAGTTATGTTACGGAAGCATCCATCACTGTGTTAGTGAACATCCGCAATTCTTCTCTCCAATTCTATTCTCTCTAACATCTGAACTTTTGACTTTCGAATTAATAATTTATAGAGTGTCGAGGAGGCTTGAAGGAGTTATTTAAGACCTCAAGAAAATAAATTTATTAAAACAAAACTTATTTTCAGGTAAGTGAATTCTGAAAAATTAAGAAAGGAATTATTATTAAATACATGAAGGCCAAAAGTAACCAAGGAAAATTTAAAAAATAATTTTAATTATTTAAATTTATTTATTTACAGTTTTTTATTTAATATTATAATAATATTTTAATTGGATATTAAATCTCAAACTGTAGAAATAAAGTGGAGGGAGCTGATAGGTAAGAGAAATGGAGAGCCATAATAGAGAGAGAGAGAGAGAGAGAGAGAGAGAGAGAGCACTCTCCCCCTCGTCAAAATCCTTAGGCCCTTTTTGATACAAAGCACTAGGGGTAGGGATTATGATTGGGTCAGAGATTAGGCCTAATTATATTGTTTGGTATGAGGAACTGAGGATAATCTTGAATGGGGAGTATCACGAAGGGAGAATTGCTACAAAACCACCACCCCAACCTATATTGGGTGAGCAGTGCTGGGATTGAAAAATTTTGGGACAGAGGAAGGGGTGAAGAGAAGAGAGAAGAGAGAGAAAGGAGCAGACAGGCCAAAAGATTAAGAAATTATGAAGGCAAACGGATGAGAGATCGCCTGATAAGAGGAAGGAAGCTCAAATACCTCATGTAATTACAGATTCCAATTATCAAGGTGAGTTACCCAACTCTCTTTTTATCTTCAACATCTTCTATTGCTGTTGTTTAGGAATTGTTAAAAGGTCAAATTCTGATTTTGAGTTGGGAAAGTGCCGATTAAAGGAGAAATTGCAAATTGTGATTGGGACATTCTGTTTGATTTATTGTGGTGTACTAAGTGCTGAAACCAAATAACATTCCTAAATGCAGTAGATAATTGTTGATTGATGAAAAGTTTAAGTTTGGGAGCCAAAAAACTGGTGTAAGTTTGCTGGCTATTGTTCCTTGATGAGAAAAAGAGAACCCTAGTTACTTAAAAAATATTTAATGGTTCATAAATCAATGTTTTGGGGCTGACCGAAGTTTGACGAAATTTGAGTAAACAAATGCCACTGTTTTTTCAGAAAATTAATACTGGAAGTTCAATTTGAAAAATGTAAAAGAGGTGCTCTCAAGTGGGTATCACCACCGTCCCCACTCTTTTCCCTCATCCCCAACCCCGTCCCTACCTGTCCCCTTCCCAACTTCGTCTCTTTCTCAACATCGCTACCATCACTGGGCCTTCATTCTTGCCTTAGCTGCCTTTCGTTCTCCCTAATTTTTTACAGTCTTTGTTGTTCTTCATTGTTTTCAGTTTTCTATTTCCACCATTCCAGGATCGTTTTTCTCTTCCTATCTGTTTTCTCACTTGATTGTGCCATAATATGATGTGAATTGCAGGGGTCGGATATCAAGGAGAGGTGACCGTGGTGGACAAGGAGGTCGTAAAGCTAGAGATTGGCATTGCCCAAACCCTACATTTGAGATCTTACATTCTATTTTATTTAGATACTTTATTGGAGAAGTCTTTTATTGCCTTGGATAGTTGAAAAATGTGTATAGTCTCCTGTGATTTATCTTGGGTTCTAAAAAAATTTGAGATCGGTGCTGGTGGTTGCAACAGAGGAGGCATGGATAGCAGGGTCATGAATAGAAGCATAGTTCAGATGATATGTTTGTGATTATTTAATTTCAAGTCTTTCGCTCCTATCTGTTGACCCTTATTATCTTCTATTATATTTGGTTCTTGTTAATGGGTTCAAAGGTGTTGTTTCCCTCTGCATTTTGTTTCTGATTTTTTCTCAGGGGTCTTGTTCCCCTATGCATTTAGCTGCCGTTTGGTACTTTGTCCGGCCCTTTAGCAGTCACGAGTGCTTTAGGGATCAACACGTCCCAGATGTTTATCCAATCGAATCACTTTGCCAGCTTCTATTGTTGATTTTTTAAAATGCTTGTCATTATGGGATGGAATATTTACAAGTGAACTTGTTAGCAAGTTACTGCTAGATGTTTTTAAATTACTTTTTTGGTCATTCTTCTGATAGTGTCTTAAATTCCTCTTTGATGCTTCTCTTATGAGAAGCTTTGATTAATTTTGAAGTTATAGTTTATTCATCTAAATTGAATTTTCAATGATGATAAATCCAAATGCTTGTTTCTCTAAGCTTCCGCAGTGGCTGCCTTGGAGCTTTTGCCTTTGCCGGGCTTGAGAGCTAATACTGCTCAAATTCTTCCTTGGATGTTCGAGAAACTTTTAACCAATTGTTGTTCTTGATCCTTGCATTTTGAACTGATTGGTATGGTTTTTTAATATTGTATTTTTCTCAATTGTTCCTTTTCTCCCAAGAGATTCCAATGTTTGCAACATGTCCTTATTTTTTTATTGACTTGCAAATCCCCCAATTGGCTGAAATGTTTATGTTATGCAGTGTGCCTTTTTTGATCTATTGATAGTAATTGGCCAAAAATTGGCGAATTCAAAGGTATGTTTCTCAAAATTTTATCATCTAGTTCCCCTAAATTTGTTTGTTGTTGCTTGTTTGTGTGGCATATTACTTGTTAAAGTTTCCTAGTTTTCCTGATTGTAATAATTAGTCGTTTGAGCTATATATAAACCATGGTTAAAGTCATTTAAATGATGGTTGAATTGATGCTTGATGAACTGAATTGTTGAAGCTTGAAATTGAATTATGAGTTGCTGTTTTAAGGTTTCTACGTGTTGAATAAATGCCTCAAAGCATCAAAGCTTGATTAAGGATCCCAAAGAGATGATTAAAGTCGATATATATGTTAGTTGCATGCTAGTTGCTATGTTTTCCTGATTAAGAACAAGTGCTGTCCAACTTTAAGGATTTTCAAGAAAACTGGAACATTTTCCAGCTTGAGAATAAGTGCTTATACGTGAGGTAATGAAGTTAAGGAAGACAAAAATATTATTGTTCTTGCTGTGGTATATATTACTTTACATGCTGGAAATTTCATTGGGTATGATAAACTTAAGTAAATACAAGTTAAGACTTGTACCCTCTTATGTATGTATGTTTTCACATGAGTTATTGTGGCTGTCATTGTTCAATTTTGGAGGCAAAAGAACTGATTGAAAGTCTATTGCTTAATGCCTTTAGATACTAAACAATTATTCTAGTTCCCCAAAAGTGGCCTAAATAATTTTTAACATAATTTCTGGGAATTAAAAGCTAATCATCCTGAAAATTCAAGGAAAAACAGTTAGAGGTAGCTTTTTATCCAGTCAATTTTAGATATGATATTTAATACAATAAAGGGGCTAATGGAGGCCAAACGTTTTACAAAGTGCCCTAGATTAATTTTTGGGATTTATTTGGTAATTAAGTACCAATAAAAAAGGAGTAAAATGGTAAATTGGTTACCCCAAACCCAAAAAACAAATTTGGGCCAAGATGAAGCCCAAAGTATGAGGTCCAAATCTTGGTAAATTAGGTCAAGGGGGTGAGATTCAGTTTTGAATGGCTTGGTCCAATAAAATGTTTCAAGATCAAAGCTTATGAGATAAGCTTTATATGTGTGGGACCAAGGAATAAAATAATTCATTTACCCTCACTAAAAACCTCTGCCTCTCAGCCTTCTCATTCATTTTTTTGATCTTCAATAGAAGATAGGGGGATATAGTGGAGAGAAACTGAAGAGGGGACGAAGAAGTGGAAGGAGGAGGAGGTTTATCTAACATGCAAGTGACATTCTAGACCAAGGTGTGTGTCTTGATTTGATGAGTAGTTTGCAATATTATGATGAAAGAAAAATTGGTTCTGGTCAGAGAAAGTTAAGGAACAAGTAGAAAAATCATAACCCTAGCATATATTAAGATTTGTGTGGATGATATATGGTGTGGATTGTGGTTAAATGCAATTGCATGTTGAACTTTGAATTTTCTTAAAGCATATTTTGAATATGCAATTTTCAGATTGATAAGAGATGCTGTCCTGAGTGTTTTATAGGAGGCTAGAGAAATTGTAGGCCAAGGAAATTAAATGATATATAAGTGATTTAATTAAATGAAGAGTAATGCTTATTGGGTTGAACTTTTGAAGCTGAAATCTTAGTGAAGACTTGCTGTTTGCTACTTTAAGTGACAATAACTGTTTTAAATGGTTAAAAATTTGTATTATAAGTGATTGAATGATGATTAAGCTTAATGTTTTTCAAACTGGAAAATTTCCAGACTTAAAATGGAGACGCTATTCTATGTCATGAAGTACCTAGATGAGTATAATGGTATGATTTGAGTGATGTTGTTGTGTTGTTCCCCTGCAGATTGAATTTTTAGAGCAAGAGTTTTTAGGAAACTCTCACCATTTAGGGTGTTTTAATATGGAGCAAATCTCTCAACCTGTAACCTACACGTGTAAAGGCTTCTAAGTTAAGAATTGAAGAAATGAAAATAATTCATCATTTTTCCCTTCTCTTCCCTGTTTGGTCAGCATCCTTTTGAGATTGGGATAGTTAATTTTTGCTCAATTTGAGCCCTCCTATGAACTTGGAATGGAAACTTGTATAGGGAAGTGTTAAGAATATAAGTTTAGAAACATTATTCTCTAAAGTGGAGATTTATGCATCTATGTGCCATGTCTTAGCCAAGGGAAACAGTTGAGATAAGGGCTAGAATTTTATAATTTCAAAATTAGAAATTGAAGGAGGAAGCTTATTAAGTTCGAAAGTTTGTGGTTAAAGAAAAATAAGGGCACTCACTGTTTTAGTGCCTTAAAGTGTGAAATAATGATTTAAACGTAAGAAACTGCATGTATAAAATCTGTAGTGGTCATTTTGAGGTAACTGGAAACAAGAGGCCTACATTTTATAAAATGTTCTCCCTTGCCCTGTTTTGAAAATATGTATTATCAAAGGAAAGAGTTTATTTGTGTTCTATTTAATATGGCTCCAATAAACCATAAAGGATAATGGCGTGTGATTAAGTTAAAGTTAAGAGACAAGAGTAAAGCAAAAGAGCTATGTTAAAAAGTTAATGTTTGGGGTCTACGAGAAATTAAAGATTGCTTTTGCCATTAATTAATATATATAAACACACACTGACACACGTATATGTAGAGACACATGCTTTTGTCCAAGATGACCAACCTATAAAAAGTATGGGTGTTCATCATTTTCTCGCCCCGACCCTGAGCAAATCTCTCGTCCTAAAATTTTTGGGACAGGAAAAGTTTGGGATTGGGAAAAATGAAGTTGGGATGGGGATCGGAAATGGGATTTCCTGATCCTAAAATAATATACATGTATGTTTTTTTTTTGTCTCTTCTAATTTCCAACTATTAACTAAAACAATCCCTTCCTCCTCATCAACACAACTCTTCTGACTCTGAGTTCTGTTCTGAGTTCTAAGCCCTAAAATTCCCTTCCTCCTCTCTCTACCTGAAGGTATACGGACTTCCCATTCCCGGTCGGCGGTTGCTCATCGCCTCCAGATCGCTCATCGCCTCTGGTCGCTCATTTCCTCCAGATCTCATCGTCAAGCTCTATAAGTGGCGACTCTGTCAAGCTCATCCCCTCCCTAATTTCTTCTCCCCTCCCGTCAATCTATTTTGTTTCTAAGGTTAAGGATACTAGAGCTAAGGTATCAAATTGACATTGGGTTCTCTATTTTTCTTCATTGGTTTTGACTTTTATTGTTGACTTGAGTAGAAACTTTTCTATATGCTGAAACTTGAAAGCTTGAAACATAATTTCTCTCAATTTCCTATTGATTGTTCTTGTTGTAACTCTCTTAAATTGTAATACTAGTTTCAGCCAAAAAGAAAATGATTATCTGTTTGATTTCCCTTAAATTTTTTGAGTTAAAGATTGTGGGATAAAGAGTGTGGGAAAATGGGATTATAAATGTTTCAGTTAGGGTTAAAGTTTCATATTTCAGAACATTGTTATACAGTAGGGAAGGGAATACCAGTAGGTAATAGTAGTCGGGAATTAAATTGCTTCCCGAACACTTTTCGGGATTGGGAATGGGATTTCCCGATCCTGAACACCCTTAGTAAAAAGGTTAAAGCTATGATTTAAGAAGAGTTAGTACAAGTTGTGAGTAATACAAGTGTTAACCTACCCTCATACACGTAAATGTTAGGTCTTGATATTTGCCCAAGCCCTCTAAGGAATCAACAAAGAAAGAAACAAGGAGACGGTAAAATGGAAGAAAGCACAAGAGGCAGTAACTCTTTTCCTCTCATGTTGTTGTGCATTGGTTGCCGTATGTTTATTTGTTCCATGTTGCTGTAGTTAAACATAAGAGCATGTAAATTATCCTTGCATAGATATTTACCATGGCCATGTGAGTAGATAGGTCGGCAAAGCAGTTATCTGCCTAGTGTATATGATAGGACCCCACGTCCTCCACTCCTAGTTTATACTAGGAGAAAGACACGTGGACAGAATCAGTAGTGGCTTGCCTTTTTTTCTATTTCAAGTTTATATCATGCTCTAGTGAGTTAGTGCGTGAGTTAATTATGCTTTGTGTATTAGGAAGTGTGTGACAATTAGTAGTAGTGGGAATGCAGTTATTAGAGTAGTTATCAGTCTTAGGTCAATATTTAATCATTGTAGACAGTTGTAGCCGATCATGAATTGAATATGAAATGACTTGCTCTACTTTTCTCTAGTCTAAGTTACAGATTCTGGCTTTAGACTATTTCTATTTCTTAATTCTTCTTCCTTCATCTATCTTCTAAACCCCAGATACTTAGAACCTACCAATTTGGTATCAGAGCAATACCTTCCTCACTTGTGGAAATATGGTCACCACACGCTCTGGAACTTATGATGATCCAAACCCCCCTTTGCTGCCTAACCATATGCAGAATCTTCTCATACTAGCCCATCAACTAACCCCAAAAATCAACCGGCCTTCCAAGAATTTATTGCCCAACAAATGGTGGTGATGCTTGCCAAGATGAATCGAATCGATTCAGATTTATCAAAACTAAAGAAAGGGAAATCTTCCAGTGCACATAGAGACAATGAAGAAGAGGTGGAAAGTGAGGATCATACTGGCGAACGGCCTTGGTGGACACAGAATCCGATAAAGAGGCCTCATACTAAGGTGGAATCCCAAAATATAAAGGAGGAGATCCAAGAGGCTGGATCCTCAAAGCAGAAAAATACTTTAGGTATTACCAAACACCCAAGGATCTCAAAGTTGATGTGGCAGCTAATAACCTCGAGGGCGATGCTCTAGATGTCTTCACTTGGGTATCCACTAGTCGGAAAATTCAATTCTGGGATGAGTTTATTGTAATCTTGCAAGAACACTTTGGGCCAGCAGAATTCCAAAATCCTGATGTTTTCTTGTACAGCATCAAACAAACGGGCTCAGTTCATGACTACTGACAAGAATTTGTGAGGAGATCAGCAAGAGTACGAGGATGGCCTAAACATTGTCTACTGGGAGTTTTTATTAACAGACTAAAAGAGGAATTGCAAGCAGATGTGAAGATACAAAAGCCACGGACGGTGTATTGAGCATCAAGTCTCGCGATGGAATTTGAAGCTAAACTACAATCCTAGATTCTTCCCAGATATCAGCAGCGAGCAAACCTGACACGTGGCACTGAGGGTAATTATTTTTTTAAGGAAAATAAAAACCTCACCACGTCAAAGCCACTATACCAATCAAGATAGAGAATATTGCAAGTAACAGCCTCAACTCTGATTCCAAAACAACTAACGGCATCAAATTATACTCCCCCGTCAGTTTCTCCTCACTATTCGGCAAACAGCACCTATTTTGAAACTGAACAAAAAATCCGTAGGGATAAAGGGCTTTGTTTTAAGTATGGGGACAAATTTGCCCTTGGCCACCGTTGCAAAAAATCTTCTTTTCAGTTAATGGAGATATCAGAAGAAGTGGAACTCACTAAGGCCAAAGATTCAAATGAAACCGTGCCTATAGAAGGGGAATTTGTTGAGATTTTGTTACACACAATTCTTGGCAGCCCATCAATCACAACCATGAAGGTACAAGGAAAACTTCATTCCAAACCAATAATGATCCTAATCGATAGTAGTTCTACGCGCAATTTCGTTTCAGAAAAATTAGTGGCAGAACTACAATTGCCGAAGCAACATTTTCCTTCCTTTGGCGTACAGATTAGGAATGGAAATGTTATGTCATGTAATGCAATATGTAAGCAACTCGAAGTAATGGTGCAAAGTTTGGTGATCAAAGAAGATTTCTTCCCATTCGCCATTGGAGGAGCATACATGGTCCTAGGGATCAAGTGGCTAGCATCCCTCAACAATATGGAAGCAAATTGGCAGAAAATGTACATGATATTCTAGGCTAATGGTAAGAGGTTTAAGCTTCAAGGAACACCCCAACCTCTATCCACAGTGGCATCTTTATAGAGTTATACTTGTCATAGGGGGTCAGCCCATAAAGAAGCAAAAATTCAAAGAATTATGCTACTGGATATCTATTCTGATGTATTCGAGGAACCCACACAGCTCCCACCTTATCGTTCCCACTTTCATGCTATCCATTTACTCCCTGGTTCAACACCTCCGAACATCAGACCCTATAGGTGACCCCACTCACAAAAAGATAAAATTCAAAGGCAAGTGGAAGAGTTGCTGCAATGGGGACTCATACAACCCAACATCAGTCCATTCGCAAGTCCGGTTCTCTTGGTTCCCAAGAAAGACTCTACCTAGAGGTTCTGTATAGATTACCAAGTCCGGTTCTCTTGGTTCCCAAGAAAGACTCTACCTAGAGGTTCTGTATAGATTACCAAGAGCTTAACAAAATCACCGTACCAGATCAGTATCCTATACCCAATATCAACGAGCTTATTGATGAATTGCATGGGGCTACTTAATTTTCAAAAATAGATTTAAGGTTGGGCTATCATCAAATTCGGGTCGCCCCTGAGGATGTTCACAAAACTGCCTTTAGGACTCATGCTGGCCATTATGAGTTTATGGTCATGCCTTTTAGGCTTACTAATGCTCCCTCCACTTTTCAAACGGCCATGAATGATTTATTTTGTCCTTATCTACATAAATTTATCCTTGTCTTTTTTGATGACATTTTGGTGTTCAGCAAGACCATACAAGACCATCATGAGCATGTGCACACTATTCTTCAAATTTTACAGCAGCAACAATTCTTTGCTAATTACAAGAAATGCTCCTTTGCTCAACTGGAAGTGGCCTTCCTTGGCCATTTAATTTCACACTGAGGGGTAGCAATGGATCCAACCAAAATTACAGCAGTAGCTGACTGGCCCTTACCACAAACAATTTCTGATTTGACAGGGTTCTTGGGGTTAATCGGGTATTATAGATGTTTTGTCCGCCACTATGGATTAATAGCTAAACCCCTCACATATATGACCCAAAAAGATGCCATTTCATGGAGTATAGAGTCCGAAAAGGCCTTTCAAACATTAAAGGAAGCCATCCTCAACGTTCCAGTACTACAACTACCAGACTTTAATCAGCCATTTATAGTAGAATGCGATGCTTCATCAGTGGGAATTTGGGCTGTCTTATAATAAAATAGGCACCCCATTGCTTATTACAGTAAAGGCCTCTCTTATTCCAACCGGTATAAATCGGTTTATGACCGTGAGCTTTTGGCCTTAGTCTCTTCTTTGTAAAAATGGAGCCATTACTTATTAGGACGCAAATTTGAAGTCCTCACTGACCATTATAGCCTGAAAGATCTGTTGGATCAAAGAGTAACAACATCGGAGCAATAACGCCTTATGGTCAAATTGCTACCTTTTGACTGTCATTAAATACAGGGCAGGTTCGACCAATCAAGGTGCCGATACACTATCTCGTTACCCCTGTTCCGCAGAGCTTTTTGCCCTCAGCAATCCGCACGCCTCAGATTTTGATGAACTTGAGCAGCATCTGCAACAAGATAGCTACACTTCCACCATTATTGCTTCACTGAAAATGACCCATAGTCAATCCGACATTATGCCTTAGCAGTAGGCAGATTGTACTACAAGGGTGGCTATTCATCCCAGCTGCCACCAATTTGAGCGAAAAACTATTACGGGAGGCCCACTCCTCCCCTGTAGGTGGTCATGGTAGTGGTAAAAAGACTCTCAAATGGTTACAACAACATTTTCATTGGAAAGATACGAAGGGTGAGGTCCAATAGTATGTCCAGTAATGCTCTACTTGTCAAAAAGTTAAGTATATTGCTCAATCACCTGCTGGTTTACTCCAACCATTACCCATTCCTTCTAGTATATGGGAAGATCTTTCCATTGACTTTATTACAGGGCTGCCCAAATCTCATGGGATGGACACTATCTTGGTAGTGGTTGATAGTTGTAGCAAATATAGCCATTTCATAGGGCTATCCAGACCAATTACCGCAAAATTCATTGCTGCAATCTTTTGTAGGGAAATTATCAAGTTGCATGGTTTTCCTAAATCTATAGTCTCGGATAGGGACCCATTATTCTTAAGCTCCTTCTGGCAGGAACTATTTAAACTTAGTGGGACACAACTTCGCATGAGTTCAGCATACCAACCACAGTCCGATGGGCAAACAGAAGTGGTTAATAGATGTTTGGAAACGTATCTTCGTTGTTTTTCTCAAGAACATGCCAAAGCTTAGGGAAATATTCTACACTGGGTGAACTATCATATAATACAGGCTTTCACATAGCTACAGGTAGTACCCCTTTTCAAATTGTTTATGGAAGGGCTACACCAACATTCATACTGTATGAAGCTGGCTCCACCAACATTACAGAATTGGACACTTACTTGGAAGACAGAGGTGCGGTCCTCTCTACCATTAAAGACAATCTTGCCATGGCTCAAGCACGAATGAAGCATCAAGCTGACAACAAAAGAGGGAGGTCGAATTTGAACCTTGCAATCTTGTTTTCTTGAAACTTCAACCCTATAGACAGCACACTCTGACCAAACGAAAATATGAGAAATTCTCACCCAGGTATTTTGGTCCATACCGTATCACCAAGAAGGTCAGAAACGTTGCATATGAGCTGCAATTACCGCTAGGTACTCGTGTTCACCCGGTCTTTCATGTCTCACTACTCAAGGCTGCACACGGGCCACAATCTGCTAAACCAGTGCCCCCTACTACCCATCAATGAAAACTGGGAACTCCAATTATAGCCTGAACAAGTTTTACAAACTCGACTCATAGATCAACAAGGTGTCACGGATGTTGAGCTTCTCATCAAATGGAAAGGCCGACCAATGGAAGAGGCCAGCTAGGAATTCTATGACAACCTTGCAGCTCAATTTCCTGATTTCTGCCTTGAGGACAAGACAGTCCTTTTAGGGGCGGGTATTGATAGGACCCCATGTTCTCCACTCCTAGATTACACTAGGAGAAAGACACATGGACAGAATCAGTAGTGGCTTGCCTTTTTTCTATTTCAGGTTTATATCATGCTCTAGTGCATGAGTTAGTGCGTGAGTTAATTATGCTTTATGTATTAGGAAGTGTGAGACAGTTAGTAGCAGTGGGAATGCAGTTATTAGAGCAGTTATCAATCTTGGGTCAATATTTAATCATTATAGACAATTGTAACAGATCATGAATTGAATATGAAATGACTTCCTCTACTTTTCTCTAGTCTAAGTTATAAGAGTCTGGCTTTGGACTATTTCTATTTCTTAATTCCTCTTCCTTCATCTATCTACTAAACCCCAGACACTTAGAACCTATAAGTATATGCACCAGTTACATGTTCATTTTATCTATTTGTAAAATGAATGTGCATAAGTTATTTATTCAGTTTATCTATCTATAAGTGATTGTGCACCAGTTAGTTATTCAGTTCAGTTATCAATAAGATATATATGCACCAGTTAACTATTCAGCTTAGTTGTTCGCAAGGTCTTGTTCTCTATGGCTTATTTTTACATGCATATTTATTAATCTTGTATGACTAGCATGATGAAAAGCAGTTGCTATTGAAATTTTCCCTAATCTCAACATTCTTCCATGCTATACAGTAAGTGAAAGTACTTCTAAGGGTAAGGGAATAGTGGTTGGTGAAGATTGGAGGTTGGAGCTGAAGGACCTCGATAATTGTATTTTGTTTAAGTTTGTAACTTTATGATTAGATATATCACTTTTAATATTAAGGATATGTATGTATATATGTATATATATTTTGGCATGTAAATAATACTGCATAAGGAGGTAGAAGGGGCTTATCAATGCCTAAGTTGAGTGCTATGCTATAAACATAACAAGGATGGATGAAGTAGGTTAGTTAGCTAGTTGCTATTTTATTTTGAGCTGCGAATTTCAGAGTAACACTTGACGGAGCAAACTTATGAATTGGACTATGGAAATTTGTGATATGGTAGTACACATTTTGAGGTTTAATACAAGTCCTAGATCATAATTTTTGGATTTGTGGTTTCATAGTTATGATTTTTCTAACATAACTAAGAAGGTAGGAAATCTGTTGTGAAAAAGTTTTGTACAGAATTTATAAATGTGTGTTTCTGTACCAAATGAAACAGATATGAACATAGGTCTTAATTTTCTTTCAGAGAGTGTTTGAAGAACTAAAAATAGAGTTTTGAATCACTAATTTTGAACATAAATTGAATTAGTTACGATTTTCAAAATTTTTAGGAAAATGCATTGTCTCCTATTACCCAATTTTAGTGAAAGAGTTTAAAGTTATAAAGTTTTTAGCTTTATCGAGGGTACTATTTGGGTCACATATGGTTCTTAAATGGTTAAACAAACTCTGATAAGTAACCCTTGAGTGAAGCACTACATAAAACGATTCTTAAAAGTAATAATTACATGTGGAATGGTAGAGCCTTAACCATGTGCATGATTAAATAGGCAATTGGAATATTAAAGTATAAGTTTGTAAACTTTATTTGTATTCCCTATTTGAATAGCACCATTTAGACGAGAAATAGTTCAACTATGACATGAATGATACATATGTTAACTATCGTGCATGTACATACAAATGTTAGGATTTGATTTGTGCCCTAACTCTTCCAAGAGGATGTCAACCGTCAAGAAAGAAGTGCAAGGTGAGAGAGCATGATAGAAGTAGTTTTAATCATTAATTTCGTATATTATGTTTTGGTTGCAAGTTTGTTTGTGCCACTATTGCCGCAGTTAAGCATGAGAACATGTAAATTGCTTACTTTTGTTATTGTCAATGTGTAATAAAAGTTTCATTTATTCATTTATTGTAAGGTATCGTTCTTTGTGGTTATTTCACTTGCTCAGTTATTTGCTATGCATTATATATTAAAATATGATTATTGCTACTGAAATTCCCCAATCTCACCCCTCTCTATGTATTAACCATAGGAGCAAGTACATCGTCGGGAAAGGAGAAGCTGTTGGAAGCTTAGCTAAGGTGAATGGAAGAAAGCATGGCACACATGTTTTCTTACATTAATTTTGCGTTAGTGTGGCTTATTATAATTACTGTGGCATGTAAGCTTAAAGTTTGTTTTGGGTGTACATAACTCCTTAAGGAGTAGTGGGTGAGCTTTGGTATCCAAAATTATAAGCGATAACTAGTTTATATTCATGCTGAAACGTCAGTCTTGTGATTGACTTTATATAGGGTAAACATTTTATCTAAGTCATGAAATTTGGCATAAAACTAGTACACATCCTAAGCTTTAAAATAAGTATTAATTTGTAATTTTTAGATGTGTAGATAAAAAGATATGAATTTTCTAATTTGGGTCATAATTCTACAATTTTTGCAGAGAATTCCTATGTACAGTATGAGTTTCAGGCAACTTATGGACCCAGTGAGATGTTGTTGAGCCCATGTCTTAATTTTATCATAAAAAGCATTTTAAGAGCTAAAGATAGAGTTTTGAACCACTATTTTTGGATATGAAATAATTTATTGATGAATTTTTGAAGTTTCAGAAAATTTATTATATCAAATACCCAAGCTTTTAGAAAAGTTTTAAATAGTTTGTCCTTATAAGGGTATTAATTTAGTAACATGTGGTTCTTAAATGGCTAAACAATTTTGATAAGTAACTCTAGAATGAGGTGTGACACTCTCAATGTATAGGGTCAGTGGAGCTCCTAAAAGCCCCCTTGGCATAAACATATTTGTTATTTGTTTTTGTTTATTTACAATAATAATTTAGATTTTTTTTTTCATGTTCACCTGTCTTCTAATTACTTTTTAGAATCAATCATAATCAAATTAAAAGTAAATAAATAAACTACAAACAAAGGAAACTATAAATTAAATTTAAATGAAATAATTAAAAATAAAATAAGGTTTTCATTTAACTTTAATTTTTTTAATTATAGAGGGGTATTATGATATTTTAACAGAAAATAGTTTAAAATATAGGTCTTGATGTAATTTTTGATATTTCATTTTCCCTTGATTTTTTTTGTTTATTGTACAATTTTTAATTCCCATGTTTTAATTTTTTAAGATAATATTAAATATAATTTCAATTTCAATTAAAAAATATAGAATTATTACAAATTATACATATAATAAAAAAGAAAAAAAACTCCAAACTTGTCTATATTTTAATATTATTATAATTATTTTAATATTAGGGGATAGAAAAAACATAAAATTTAAGTTATTAAGAGATAGGTAATATCTTTGGGAAAAAAAAGTATTGGCATAACACATGGTGGCCGTTATGTATGATTTAAGGTTTTGATGTCATCGAATAGTATATAAGAATTTTACGTATCTATGTTACAAATATATCATGAGGTTGCATTGGTTCTTGATCTTCACTTTATTTGCTGTTTCACATAAATGAAATGAAAAAAAAAAATCATAATTTAATTTTAAAGAAAAATATTTAAAAAGAAAAGAAAATACACAAGTAAAGTACATACCTGTAAATGAGTTAACACTCAAATATAATTCTTTCAAAGATGTGCAGTTGCTTATTGATTTTGGAATGCTTCCCTCTAATTGATTAGTATCAACATCAAAGACTTCAAGTAAAGGGAGTTGATGGCACATTTCTTCTGGTAAATTACCCTTTAAATGATTCTGGCCAACGCTAACCTCTCTCAAAGAAGGCATGTTCCAAAGAAAAGAAGGAATTCCGCCTACGAAAAAAATATAGAATATTTGTTTGTTGGTGTAGTAAGTCTAGGAATTTCCTTAATTCACACACAACTGTACAAGTAATACATGGAATTTCGTTAATTAGAGGCTTAAAATTAATAGACTATTATTTAACTTTTGTTGGAGATTAATTTAAAAGGGACTCTTCCAATATAATATCAATTACCAATTGGAGATATGGTAAAGAGAGATTATGGAATTAACTTCACCAATATAAAATGAACAACCAAGTTATTTATATTTTGCATTAAAGCTATTTATTATTCAGAAGGCTCTGACTTTAAAATCTGGCTATGAATTCTTCATATACTTAAAAGGCTAAAATTTTAGTTTTTACTTAAGGAATTTAAATACTTTTAGTTAAGAGATGTGTTGATTGAACGTATATGTAAAACAATTCTATTATAGATCTAATTCTTCCAACAACGTCTTGTTACCAATTGAAATGGTGAAAAAGAGATGATGGAATTTCACCTGTTTCGATTTACAAAATGAACAAGATATATCAAAGTAAGCGAATAGTTAAAAGGCTTTGGCATTCATCTTTCACATTAAAATAATAGATAAACCACATTATATGAACAAACAAACACACACCACGTACACATTAGGAATTTACTGTGCCACATCAAATGTTGGTAGGTCATGATATTCTTTCAGAACGATTTTTTACAGGACTCCATGCTATTTTTAGTCACCCAAAATTATCTTATTTATCTTTTTAAGATTTTTTTTACTATGAACGCAATTTGACAAGCTTCTTATAGTTCTTTAAAATGATGAAAAAAATGAAAAGCAAAATCTATTTTTAAGATTATTTTTCATTGGATAGATTAAAACAAAAACACATAACGTATAATTAATTCCATCATATAATTAAAAGCCTTACCTTGCAAATTGTTGTCGTCAAGATATAGGAGTAAATAAAAATTTTATTCTTCATGTTTTAAATCTCAAGTGATAATCCTATCTTTCTTTTATTTTGAGATTATAATCACAATCTGTATATAAGTACCATTTATGAATGAACAATATATGAATGAATGAAAAGGAAAAAACAAACCTCATTTTAGTTTTACTGTGGGGGAGATAATTATATAGAAAGATTATAGAATAGCATCGATTTATGAATCTTTGTTTTGTTTGTTTGTTTGTTTTTTTTTTTTTTTTTTTTGGTGATTGTAAGTTGGTAGCTACATTTAGGGCTTGTTTGGTATGAGGGGAGGGGAGGGAAAGTGGGCGGAGAGAAAATTTTTTTGAGTTGAATTTTAAAAAATTAGAGAAGTGGGGTTCAAAATTTTTAATTAATTTTTCTTACTTTTTTATCTTATATATTCTCTTTATTAAAATTTTATTACCCCACTTCTTTAATCTTTTAAAATTCAACTCATAAAAATTTTCCCTCCCCTCCCCTCCCTTCCAAATCCCTCACACCAAACAGACCCTTAATCCCCATTGCTAATATGTACAATATTAATGAAAGAAAAAAAAATCTCATTTTAATTTTTTTACTATAGAAAAATATTAAATACAATTGATTAACATCAACTAAAGTTTGCAAAAAAAAAAAAAAAAAAGATTAACATCAACTAAAAAACATTCTTATGAAAAAGCAGAATGGGCTTTAAAAGCAAAATCAAATGGGTTTAATTTTTAAATCATTTCATTTCAATCATTATACTTAGTTTCTAGATAATTAATAAAAGGCTCTTCGAGAGATGATCCGAGATTGCACCTTATATTACAATTCTTAGTTTAATTTTTGAAGAGATTACCAAGACATAAAAGCAGACAACGCCTAATTCTTCACTCTCCTCCCATTTTCATTCTTCCCATCTTTTCTTCTCATCCAAACGGAGGTAAAAGAAAAATAAAATAGGTAATATCATTTTCATATAATTTACATATATATATATATATATATATATATATATATATATATATACTGTATAAAAAAATTACACGTGTTTTACGCACTAATTCAAAAAACTTGAATATTTGTTTTATTCTTAATAATCCATGCATAAATATTAAAAAGGCAGAAATCAAATATATTCTAACCATCGAATTGCCTAACTTTTAATAATTATATAGCTAATGAGATAAGTGTTTTATGTTGTAATTGTTGAATAATTATTTAATAGGATTTTATAAATTTTTCAATTAAGAAAGAAATGAATAAAAGTATTAAAAAAATAAAATTAATCAGGGAAAGGAAGAGGAGAAATATAGAGTTGAAGATAATAATAGAGCGATATAAGTTGCAAATACGTGCATTCATATACAGTCAACAAGTGGGCACAGTAATTATATATGATGTGGAGCTTTTCATAGAACAAAGTATAAATGATATGGTGCACAGTACCTACAAAATTTTGTTTCCAAGTTTTAAATATCATGTGGTCCCATGAGCTCATGAACGAACAATATGAGTGAATGAAATGGAAAAAAACAAAGGCATGCAAACTCATTCCAAATTGAAAAATGACATCTCTCATGATTACATTAAAAAATTTCAAATAAAGATTAATTAGAGTGTTTGGTATTTTATATTTGTTTTCAATATTTGAAGTTTTTTTTTCTAAAGTTTGGGAAGCTAAAATAAATATGCAAATAAAAAGATTATTCAGATTTAAGAATATCAATTATCATATCCCTAAATCTAAATAGCTGAATACCAATGATCACTCAGAGATATCAATGATAAAAGTCATACTCTACCCTTTTAATCAAATCTGACTCTAAGTAGTGTTGTATGAGGCCCTTTGATTAGGTTATTTTCCTTCGGGCTCCCTGTTTCTTTAATGATTCAGAAAATATTACTATTTTATTCATATTTACTTTAGGAAAGCATTGCATTCCATGTATTTAAAAGTAATATAGCAAAATCATTATTCATATACAAATACACATGAGATAAATTTATATTCTTTAGAAACAAATGTAATTGATAACTACTTCTACAATCACATTCATAGTCATCTCTTAAGTAAATTGTTAAAAACGTCTTGATGTGTATTTAAAAATTATTTTAATGCCCTTGCTTCCTTTTTGATGAATCCATCATTGGCCAAAAAACTAAAGTTCTAGTTTTTATAATAATAGAAAGTCCTTGTATGGAGGTGTAGAGTATAATTTTTCCTGATGTAAAAGTTTAAAACAGTTTCAGTTAGCAAGAAATATCAAATAAACATAAATAATGCATGAAAAGCTTGCTAAAGTATACTGTAATATTAAGGGATGGATATATTGAACATATTTATATAGGAGTTGTATTGTAGATTTTAAGAGAAAAAAGGGAAAAGGGACAAAATAAGAGGCTATAAAGAAACTAGCAAACTTATATACAAGTACACAAAAATTGCCACACTAGATAATTACAAAGTTACATAAAACACACATTTGTTAGGAGAGTACTAGATAGGTGATTTATTCCTAGATCAATTTATTGTAGACTGAACTGTTAAATAATGATAATGGTATAGGAAGGTGGTTATTTTCAAGATACAATGTTTTTAGTTGTAAATGATTGGCATCTCATTTGAAATGTCTCCTTCAAATAGGTGGGAAAAAGAGAGTGATGTCTTTTCTTTTTTTTTTTTTGCCAACAAAAGAGAGTGAAGTCAATAACAATTTTTATGTATAATAAATTTTTATGTACATGAGACAAATTTGTATTTTTTTTAATAATTGTATTTTTGAAAACACATATGGCACAACCTGCACATTTTGTAGAAATAATAACAAAAATATATTATAAATGATAAAACACAGCTGCACTTTTTTTTTTTTTTTGGCCAGTAAAACACAGCTGCACTTGTTTTCAAAAAGGAATAGCCCATTTAATTCGGTTGGTCTAATAACCATAGAATAAACAACTTGGATATGTTATTGGTTCAGAAATTTGGATGGATTAACAGCGTTGAAGAACAAACTGGGTTCTTGTACCAGGCCCATTACGCTATTTTATGCTTTAATTTAGTTCAGTTTATTATTATATAATTTGGATTAATATAGATTTATTATTGTTATCTTTCCAGATTTGGTTGATTAATTAATTATGAGAAATTCCTATATTTCATATAAGGTGTATTCTTCTCATTCAAGAAATAAGAAGATTATGAGTTCAATTAATTGTGATTAACTGAAAAAAAAAACTAACAGACACATTGAAATCCATTGACTTTTGCTATTCATAATTTTTTTTCTTCAAAACTATCAGAAAAATTATTTTTGTTAACTAAAAATTTTTAAAAAATATAAATTAACAGTAAATAACCAAATTAAAATTAAATATTCCAAACACGTTTGTATGGATTACTCTTTTTGGAAAAAAAAAAAAATCCAATTGAAAAATGAACATTAAGACATCTCATTATGAATGAACATGAATGAATGAAATGGCGAAAAACAAAATCTCATTTTGTTTACAAACAAACACGTCATTTTATATTTCTCCAATCCCAAACTAAAGTCAACGGCATGCAAAATCATTCCAAATTGAAAAATGACACCTCTCGTGATTACATTAAAAAATTTCAAATAAAGATTAATTCGAGTGTTTGGTATTTTATATTTGTTTTCAATATTTGAAATTTTTTTCTAACCTTTGGAAAGCTAAAATTAATATGCGAATAAGAAGATTATTCAGATTTAAGAATATCATATCCCTAAAAATAAATAGATAAATGATCACTAAAATAGATATATCAATGGTAAAAGTCATACTCCACCCTTTTAATCCAATCTAACTCTAAGTAGTGTTATATGACACCCTTTTATCAGGTTATTTTCCTTTGGGGCTCCCTTTTATTCATATTCGCTTTGGAATTAAAAGAAAGCACCGCGTTCTATGTCTTTAAAAATTAATATAGCAAAATAATTATTCACTAATGCCTTACGAAATACTAGAAATAGAATTTATGACATCCATATAATTATAACTCTTACCTTGCAAGTTGCTATTACTAAGATCCAGTTCCTGGAGGTTGGTCAAATTGCCAATGTCACTTGGTATGTTTCCTCTGTTGAATTTGTTATCACCCAATCGTAACCCTACTAATTCTTTGCATTGATGCCAAATGGACGGTATTTCGCCAAACAAATCATTTTCATTCATAAAAAATACTTCAAGGTTTGGAAGCCCAAAACACACATTTTTTGGGAGACTACCAGATAATTGATTCATTCCAAGATCAATCTTTTATAGCGTTGAATTGTTAAATAATGAAGATGGTATAGAACCAATGAGTTGATTTACTCCTAGAAACAATATCTTCAGTTGTGAAATATGACCAATTTCATTTGGGATGCCTCCTTCAAATATTAAGGGGGTGGGAAAGAAAATAATGTCAGTAACAATTTGTTAAGTGTCACAAGTTATTACACATGAGATAAATTAATATTCTATAAAAACACGTGCAATAAGACTTGCATATTTTTTAAGAAATGACACATATATTAGTAAATGATAAAACGAAATAAAAGGTGTAACCCTTTTAATTCGGGTGGGCTAATAACCATAGATTCAATCAATTGGTTGTGTTTAGTTGAGAAATTTTGATATGATCAAATCTCAGAGACCAATTGAAATCCAATTGGCCCTTCCTTTTCATCATTCATATCAAAACACATGTTTCTTGGGAGACTCCTAGAAAAAATCTTTTTGTTGACTCTACAAACTTAGCTTTTTTAAAAAATAATAATTACTAACAAATAATGAAATTAAAATATAATGGAGATTGTCCAAATCAAAATGAAAAGTTTGGGACATGTTCATTTTAAGGTTTATTCAATATGAAAATGGACAATACAAGTTTCTTATATCTATTATTTTAAGTCATCCAATCATATATGACCATGTATCATATTTTTAAAATATTATCAATTAATTATAAATCCACATGAAATAAATAGAACACATTTCCATGTGTGATTGGAGAACTTGGCATAATAGATATAATAAATTTGAGCTAAGTTTTTTTTCCTATGAAAAAACCCTTCAAAAAGTTTTAATGATAGAATAATAAACATTTATTTATTTTCAAAGACTGATGATGAGCCTTTAGATCCACTTGGACTAATTAATATTATAACAGTAATTTTTCTCCCATGGTGTGACTACATAATTTGTTTCAACATTTGGATGATGAATGTTTTTTCCTTTGAAAAAGAGTAGAAAAATTATGACAAAAATAAAGAAGAAAATTCATAAAAATACCAAAAATAAATAAATAAAACACAATTTAGACAAAATCATATTCCTTGAGGATAAGACCTGCTAACCAATTACACCCTAGTTTAGAACAAAGACAAATATAAATGTTGAAAATAATCCAAAACATACCTGACAAACTGTTATAAGACAAACTCAATAATTTGAGTGAAGATAAGTTGGCAATTGTTTGAGGAATAATTCCTGAAAGTTTGTTAACCCCAAGTCCTAAAATCTTCAAGTGCTCAAGTTTTCCCACCTCATGCGGAATGGTCCCTTCGATGAAATTACAAACCAAATTTAAAATCTCCAACCTTGACAGATTGAATAGAGATAATGGAATAAATCCATTAAGACTATTATTTCGAAGATTTAGTTGCTCAAGTGAAGATAAATCTCCTATCCCCGGCAAAACTTACCCATGAAAGTCATTGTAGCTCAAGTTGAATAGTTTCAATCTACGCAATTGAACTAACTCTTTTGGTATTTGACCATAAAAATTGTTGTCACTAAGATCAAGTTCAACAAGGAATGATAGATTTCCTAGTTGTGGAGATATGGTGCCCTTAAGTTCCATGCCACCAAGATTTAAGGAATGGACCCTTCCATGATGAGTATTGCATGTGACACCAACCCAGTTGCATGGAGAAGAAGAGACAGACCAATTAGCTAAGAAATCATATGGGTCTGAAGTGATATAAGATTTAAGGGCAAGAAGTGCAGATTTATCAGTACTGATGTTTGTATCAGTCCAAACAAAGGGGGCCATGAAGCAATGAAGTACGAGCAGGAAAACTAAAGAAGAAGGCTTTCCCATCACGAGGAGCATAACAGACTGTCGGAATTTCAAATCTTATGCATCGAGCAATCAACACACATGTTGTTTTATATTTCTCCGGTTCCAAATGAAGTCAAGTCGTACTAACAAAATGCGGAGTTGCAACAGGACATCTTTTGTGATAAGATTGAAGAAATTGAACTAATTAATTAGCATGTCAGCGTATTAAATTTGTTTGAACATATATTTGAAGTTTTTGTTTTTGTTTTTGTTTTTTTTTTTTTTGTTTTTGCTGCATTAATTTATTTATGGCCAAGTCTGGTGGTTAATGAGAAGAAGCTTCGTTCCTTGATTTGACTACGTGTTGAACAAGTTCCCTTCTGGGACCACCTTTTCATAGTATATTATTTCATTTATGGTCGAGTCTAGTACGCAGTAAACAGTGCAAGAACATTTTTTAAATGAAGCTTGCCTGGATACAGTGCTCTTTTTATTATGCATTTCCTTTTTATTTTTATTTTTATTTTTTAATTTTGGGTGAGACAGTTATTCCTTTCTTTTTTAATGGATTGTAATGTGTCCCACATCAGATGAGTTTCCTTAAAATAGGGGCTTTATAAGGTTTGGGTTCATCAACTCTAACATTTAACTTTTGGAGTGTGATTCTCTCAAGGATTCGTGCCCGTTACAATTATGCTTTTATTAAGAGGCAACCAAATGAAGAGAGCCTCCTGCGGAGGGTTCTAACCAGAAGAACTGACCAACGGAAGGTTAACTGAAACACCAAGTAAAGTGCTGTAGAGTGGAGTTGATCAGAGAGTTCAGCTACCATGCACTTTGAGTTTGAGGACAATACTATCACTGTATTATTTAATTGGAAATAGTAAGCCCATATGTCTAATTTTAATCATGAAGTTATTTTTTTTTCTCTAGTAAAAAGGACTAATCCGTTCACCTCAAAAAGCGCGGGCACATGGCATGGTGGAATTCTCAAACATTAAGTGGCCCTAAAAACAACTTGATGCAGCTAATTGAAAGAGAGAGAAAATTACGTTAGTGATGAGAAAAGAAGCTGTGTCTCTTTATGAAGTATAATTTATTCACTTCTACGATCACATTTTCATTTTCATTGCATTAATCTAATAACCCAAAACAACGTTATTGAGAAGAAGCTTGTGTGGATTCATTGTCCCTTCACAAACATATATCTCAAAAGCCTTTAGGCTTAATTTGTTTGGATGTATATATTATATCTTTCTATCTCCCACTTATAATTTAGAGGTACATGGCGTGTTTGACCTGTGAGTAGACCTCAAATTCACAGTCCATTTTATAAGATAGAAACTGCACGCTATGAAATATCTCTTCTTATATGAATATTTTATTTGGGTGATATCATCTTAGTTCAGTGAAAAATGCCACATAGTTTACGCTAAAAATACACGTAAATATACCACTTTCTATATATATATATATATACAGAAAGTGGTACATAAAAATTATCAAAGTGGTGGTATAGATATAAACGTAGTTCTACTTTTGATTATGGGTATCGATATAGTTTCTAGCTAGAAAGAAGAAATGTATATAAAATAATTTTAAGAGGAAGTAAAACATATCACAAAATTAACATGAAAATAATTATATATTATAAGATAAAAAAGTGAAAAAAATATATACATTTTAACCCGTGATAAAACTATGGTCTGACCTATAAAATAAAATAACAAAATGAACAATTAATAATGAAAAAAATATATAACGATTAAAGTTACCCTCTAAAAACAGTTGATACGTTGAAAGAGCAAGAAATTTGTGCGGTCTTTACATTTTTTTGTTTTGTTTATCATTACATTATTTTATTTTTGGTCAAATCTGGTTGGCCAAAGACTCTATATCCCCACAAGAACGTTATTAAAAAGTCGCAATCAAATTGACAAACACTTAATAAGAATATCTCCTTAATTCATTGGAACATACCGTGCTTGACTTGTGAGTGGACCTCAAAGTCAAACTCCATTTCACATGGCACAGCTAATACATACATATATGTGTGTATGTATATATCCTTATACATATTTTATTTTTGTAATATTATTATAGGAATGTGAGGTTTGGATTTTACTGTCCATATGACAATCATTTTAATGGTTAATTTTTAAATAGTTTTGTGAATATTCTTTGAGTTGTAAGATATATTCTGGTCATAAAAAGCCTACATAATCTCAACTAATTAAACCTTATTTAATACAACTATTAGGAAGGATGAAGTACACATAGGATTAAATTTGTAAGCATTTTTCTTGATGATAACTAAAAGCCTTAAGAATGGAAGATCAAATTTACAAAGTACACAAAAAAGGGAATTACCAATTTATATCTTAAGAATGGCAGACTTGACTTGTGAAATGAGTGGGGTGAGTTTTCTCTTTAAAAAAGTGAGATGTCATTTTTCAAGAATATGGACTTATGTTACTTTAAATAAAAATTGACACATCTAATTAAAATAGGCAAATTTAAAAGGCTTTAACGTTTATTATTATGACACATCTAATTAATTTTGGTTAAAGCTGAATATATAAAAAAAAAAAAAGTTGATGCAATAAAGAAAGAAGCATCATTATCGAAACGGTGCTCCACTAGTAGGTGGTTAATTAGATGTGCTCCTTAAACCATAATCGGATTTTGACACTACTACTACGGCATCAACATTACAACTTTAAAATCGATTTGAATTGTTAGATGTGCTCCACTAGTAGGTGCTATATATGGGAGAATTTGAGAAAATAAATATAAAATAAAATTGATAGTATAAATTTTTTTTTACCATATATACAATATTATTATAAACAAATAGAGATAAAGTCGTCTTTAATTTACTCAAAGATAAAAAAGTGAAAAAATACATATATTTTAACTTGTGATGAGAACATAGTCTAACATATAAAATGAACAATTAATAATAAAAAAAATATATATAATGCTTAAAGTTACCCTCTAAAAGAAGTTGATGTGTAAAAAGAGCAAAAAATTTGTGCGGTCTTTACTTTTTTTTTTTAATTTATCATTACATTAATTCATTTTTGGTCAAGTTTGGTTGGCCTAAGATTCAATGTCCCCACAAGAACGTTATCAAAAAGTCACAATCAAATTGACAAACACTTAAAGGCTCCTTAATTCTTAGGAAAATGTAGTGCTTGACTCGTGAGGAGACATCAAAGTCATCCTCCATTTCACACGGCACAGCTAATACATACATATATGTCTGTGTATTAGTATATCCTTATGAATATTTCATATTTGTAATATAATAAGAAGAATGTGAGGTTTGGATTTTATTGTGGATATGAAAATCTTTTTAGGGGTTAATTTTTAAATAATTTCATAGTTTTATTGTCAATTTTATCTGATCATAATGAGTACACCTTATCTCAACTAAACTTTGTTTAATACATTTTATTGGGAGGATTATAACTAAAAACCTTAGCAAAACTTGCAATGTCTTATTTTTCATTGAAGTTGTATGTTTCATCATATACGATACCTTGTTTGTATTTGGACACCAAACAAATATAATAAATTTGAATATATTAAATATAATTTTTTTGTTATATTATACTATTGTTCATTTTAGTTATTATTCCCTTAAGTAATATAAAAACTCAATTTGTTAACTTCTAGAGATTACCTCGTAAAAGACGTATCAGATGATACGATTATTTCATTGTTAGCTCTGTTTTTCCATTCCAAAAAGCAGAATATATTTTAATGGAAATGGAGCATCATATCTAATGAATCTCATAGCGGAAGCTCATCGAAAAAATACTAATCAGCATATAGAATAAATAGGAATGACACATCTAATAATTATATCTATAATTAAAATAGGCAAATTAAAAAAGCTCAACGTTCATTGGTATGACACATCTAATTAATATTGGTTAAAGATGAAAATAAAACGAAGTTTATGCAACAAATAGAGCATAATTAATATGGTTAATTATGGAGTTAATATTGATCATAAATGTAAAACATATTTACCATATTTGTCAATACCCATATTGATGCTCATTCAATCATAATCAAGTAGAAAAGGAATAGAGAGAATTAAGAAAGATGACTAACAGTTTCAGAAAAAATATATCTAAATTAATTTCCTTAGTTTAATCAAATTAGGTAAATACGTTTTACGCTAAGGGTTGAGAAAGTACTATGTAACTAGTGCAACTTTCATTTTTTTAATGAATTCTATATATTGTATGTGGAAAATGTAACACCTTACTCTATAAACACCAAATAGAAGTGTTTAATAGATTTTGAACTAAAAATGACCCAATCGGCACCCAAAAATGTTCATCTTAAAAAAAAACTATGGTTACTTTTCTAAGTAAATAGGACTTTCTGAAAAATTTGAAAATCAATAATTAATTTATTCTGAGTGTAAATTCCAAGGTTCAAGATCTATATTTATCTTCATATAAACTTTTGATAAAGAACTAAGACCCATCTTCAATGCTAGTTTATTGATTCAAAACACTTGCTGACAAAACTATAAATCTTTATTTAGTTCTTCAAGTTATAAGGTCTCATTTCATATAATCATGGCTTTCAATCTAAATAATTGAAAGTAACTATTTTTGGCTAAAACCTATACCTTTGGCATGTAAACATCTCATAGCTTAAGCCAAACACTTGCCCTAATCTCTAAAAATAAGTTATATATATACTAATTACACATGCATTCTCAGCAATATAGATTATGAGCTATAAATATATTCTTGCCATTATTGCATATGGCACCTACCTCCCGAACTCTCCTCCTTATGAAAGATATTTGCATGCCAAAATATTTTTATATACCTAACCAAGTTTATCATCAAAAGAGGAGAACAACTGAGCATAAGGTCACTAAGTTAGAAAAATAACACAGTACAAGCTTCTTCAGCTTCATCCACCTTCAGTCTTCACCAACCACTACTCCTTTGCCCTTAGTTGTACATGCCATTACTGTATATCATGTAAGAAAGGGGTGACATTTGGGGAAATCTTAGTAGCAACTACTTTCCATCATGTAAATCATACAATTAATTACTATGCATGTAAAAACAAGCCATAGAAAACAAGATCTTACTAGTAACTGAGCTAAAAACCTAACTAATGCACATATATCTTACTGATAACTAAACTGAATAACTAACCGGTACACAATCTCTTACAGATAGATAAACTGTATAAATAATTAGTACACATTCATTTTACAAATAGATAAAACAAATAAATAACTATTGTACAAACTAGGCAGATAACTACTCTGCCAATCTATCTGCTGCATTGGCCATGGCAAATATCTATGTAAGGATAATTTACATGTTCTCATGCTTAACTATAGCAAAATGACACAAACAAACATGCCCAAACCAATGCACAATAACATGAGAGGAAAAAAATTACTACCTTTTGTGCTTCTTTCCAAATTATCTTCTCCTTGCTTCTTTCCGCATTAATTTCTTGAGAGGCTTGGGCAAATATCTAACCCTATCATTTAGGCATAATGTAAAGGTCTATTAATACTTATCCCCTCTTATAATCAATTTTTATTAAAAATCCTAACTTTTACAAACTCTACCCTTACAAGAAGTGGCTGGTTATCTTAAACAAAACTTCCTTTGCATTATTAATTTCTCCCAGATTTATGAAAAATCCTCATTCATCAAGCCACATTGATGTTACATACATTCTTGTCTTTATCCTCTTTGATCGCTTCATATTTTCAGACAGCCCTTCTCATTAAATCTGGAAGTTGTGTCTTAGCTTTGAAAGTTATCATTATAATACTTCAAACACAACTTTGACCATTAAAATAGTTGCTAGATGAGTAAAGGTCGCAAATAATAACTTTTTCAATAAATTTCCATTTCAATTCAGCACATGCACACGTGTATTCCTTATCAAGCACACTTGTAACTCAACTATTCCAACATTTAATACTTCTAATCATGTTCTAATACTAAGGCACTTGTCACACCTAGAACATCCAATAAACAGCATATATTATCTTCAATCTTCGACAACAAAGTATTATATGGCTTTCTTTGCATTTGATTACCGTAACCCCTCAAAGTTTCGGACAGCCCATTTTACACATATTACGCTATAAACTTTATTCTAAAATATTTTCCAAATTTAAAGCTATGCATCCCACTACAAGTTTGGCAATATTCATGCACACACTTTATATTTACAACAAGTAACGCATCATCACTAAACCCTTGGTGCTATTACACTCTCTATCCCTTACGAACAACACTACTCCAACCATCCAGAAAATTCCAGCTTCAAAACAGTGACGTAGTTCTCCTTTTAGAGTATTAAACATACTTTAATCATGCTCTAATACTATGATACATCCATTTAATATTTGGGAGTATCAAAATAGTGATTTACTTTTGGTTTTCACTCCCAAAATTCAAACCTAATAAGCTCCTCATGTCATACAACCAAATAGCACTGTTTACTCTAGCCTCTGAACGATGTATGTAGACTCTAATAAATGTTTGGCTAAAGTATACTTTTGCCTAAATCTTTGTTCTAAAATTTTTTCTAACTAAACAAGCATCATGCTGGAGCCATTTAGCATATTCTAATACTTTTAGAACATTTCTTTAATAGTTCAAAGTATCAAACAGTGGAGCAAAACAACCTCACTAGCAAGTTACAGATCCTAAAAATTGTTTAACATGCATTGCCACATCACATACTCTTCCTTAACAGTGTTTAAAATCTAATAATCTGGTTTAGCATAACAGATTCAAAACATCACTTATACCATCATTTTAATCATTAAAAAAAATCATTCAAATAGTATCCCTACTACAACATTGACAATTCCAGTCCCAATCGTAGGACTTAAACCTTCATTTCAAAGTCTGTATATTTAATTTAAACATCTGATATGATGTTGAAATAAATAATTTGAAAAGTTAGTTAGATTAGTTAGTTAATTAGAAGATTGGGATTAACCATTAGTGGCATTAGTTGTTTAAGAGCAACGCTAGCCAAACATGGCCTTACCCATGTCTAATTACTAATAGGTCCTTGATTAATGAACCCCTAACCCCTGCTGTGTTGTTATTCCCGGTTCTGTTCTAATGCCTATATATATGGGCCATTGTACTACTGTTAGTCAGTTTTGCAAGTGAAATGAAAGTCAGAGCATTATTCAGAAATTTCTCTGTTCTCTATCTTCTACTCCTAATTCCTCTAATTCTCTTCTTCAACCCTCTAATTTCTTCTTCTCCACCCTAATTCCCAATTCCTAAAAACATTCAGATTACAATTAGCTATCAACATCAATACAACCATATATCACCAATTTCATAATCTATTAAACAACTCTACTTTCTCTAGCATGATTTTTAGAGAATCAGACACCTCATACCCAAAGACAGCAAGCATCTAACTTGAAAATCATGAATCAGAGCCAATTGAACACATGCATCAGTTCAATACATCAACTTAGGCTCTATTATACTCAAATCTACCATTACTCAATTTAATCGCTACTTTACCCAACTTAATTGCTACTTTCTTATCACTTAGTGTTGATCTTTCACCAACCACTACGCCCTTGCGCTTAGCGATACTTGCCTTTACTGTATATCATGGAAGAAAGGGGTGAGATTCAGGAGAATCTCAATAGCAACTACTTTCATCATGTAAATCATACAAGGTTAATAACTATGCATGAAAAAACAAGCCATAGAGAACAAGACCTTGCAAGTAACTGAGCTAAAAAGCTAACTCGTGCACATGTATCTTACTGATAACTGAACTGAATGACTAATTGGTGCAAAATTTCTTGTAGAGAGGTTAAGTGTATAAATAACTGGTGCACATTCATTTTATAGATAGATAAAATGAATAAATAACTAATGCATAGAATAGGTAGATAACTGCTTCGCCGATCTATCTATTGCACATGGCCATGACAAGTGTCTATGCAAGGAAAATTTAGATGTTCTCACGCTTAACTACAGCAAATGGCACAAACAAACATGCAGCAACCAATGCACAATAACATGAGAGCAAAAGAGTTACTACCTCTTGTACTTTCTTCCAAATTACCTTTCTATCTGCTTCTCTCCTTGATGATTCCTTTGTAGGTTTGGACAATTATCAAAACCTAACATTTATGTAAGGGTAGGTTAACACTTTAACCATTCAGAACTTATATAAACTCTTCCCAAATCTTAGCTCTAAACAGACTCTACCCTTTATGAAAGTGGTTGGTCATCTTGGATAAAAAGATATGTATACATATACCTCAATCGCAAAAGTAATCTGTTATGGGACGGAGTAATGACCCAGTCCCACATCGAGTGGCTTAGGCTGCTTGCTGGGGTATATAAGTGGTGTGGTTCTTCCCCCTTACGAGGCGCCTTTTGAGGGTGGGTTCCCCACTCCGCTTTATACCATAACATAATCTTTCTCAAATTCCAACTCTAATTCCATATTTTTAACTTATTCTTATGCCATTATTCTATGAAATCTGCTTAAACAATTCTGATCTTCTTTAAGCTTATTGGATGAATAGTAAATAAAGGTGTGGTTCCTATTATTACTAATTTTCCATGGTTTCCGTATACAATAGGAATTTTAAGTACCTAAAATGTATGTTTATCACCTTTAAAAACCTTAATTCCACATTAAAAGTATCGAGCAGCAAGCTTGACTCATATTTTCCATATTTTAAATTGCACCTCAAAACATATTCAGCTTCAAGCTTATCATTTGGGTAACACCTCTCTTGATTCTGAAAATTTCCAGCTCCTATAGTGTTATTCTAGCCATCGTATTATGTCTTCTAATTGCCGTCTATATACTTTATTTCAATTCTCCATATTTAGGGTAAATAATGGTCATCAAAATAGTAAACTTTTCTAAGACCTTGCCTGATAAATTTCAAGCAACATCCCATACCAACAACTGAAAACTTCAGCTTCAAGAACAAGGTTTAAACCTTAATTTTATAGTCTCTAGACATAGGTTACACATCTAAAACATTTATGCAGCATTTAGGGACATTAAACAGTAAGATCTAAATTAGTTTTCAGCCTCCACTACTCAAAATTTACAAGCTTATACCATCCTCCTTTATTTTGAAATAGTTTTCCAGCTTTATATAATCTAGTAACTATTATTCTATCATCATCTTAAAACTTAAACCACAATCTAATAACTTAAACTACCCTTTTTGACACTCAGGGTTTCCGAAACAGAAATTTTAATTAGCTTTTAATAGGCTTCAACCACTCTGATCTTTAAAGTTGTCTACAAAAGTATATCATTTATATTACTCTACCAACATCTCATTCAAGCACCACACATTTTCTCATTCATTGGGCACTTTAGGTGTTATTCTGAAATTTTTTTCATATCATTCAATCAATTGAAACTTCAATCACATTCATAATATGTATATCCATATGTAACTCATTTATAACAATCTAAGTATGTCCTGCCTCTTCTTATTCTCTCACATGGCTCCCCCCTTTAAGTCTGCAAATTTCAGCTTAAATAAGGTTGTTGTAATCATCATCTTAGAGCCTTTATGCATGGCTTATTAATCTAAGATAGTTATTCAACATTTGAAAGCATCAAACAGTGACTTCCTTATCCATTTTTAGCCTCAAAATTCAAACTCTTGAAGCTTCCAACATCATATATTCCATCTTCATATTTGACATGATATCTATCTTAAATTAACAGAGCCCCACTGTAGAAATCTGAAAATTTTCTCCAACTTCAAGAACATGAATGTTGATCTTGATTTTAACATCTATAAGCATGATTTAACTACCCATAGTAGTGATTCAACTTTTAGAAATATCTAACAGTAGATTTGAATTTAGTTCTCCGCTTCAAAAATTCAAATCTCATAGTTTTCAATGTCATCCAGCTAGCTAGCACTCAACACTTTACCTGTTTTTAGCATTGAAATGATTTTATAGGCCACACAAGAAATATTGAACAGACTCCTCTGGAACTTGCAAATACATCATCAAAAATTACTCCCAACTACACAAATCAACATGCAAGTCATGAACCAATCAATATAACCTATATTCCATCATCCTATTTAGTTTATTCAATTATGGGCCACGAGGTCTTCACTCGCACACTCTCTAAAAACCAGATTCTCAACTTCATCCTCTTGCAGAACATGCCCTAACCAAAGAAAATAATGATGGAATAAGGTTTAGGATCCTTACCTTAACCAAGTTTTAGCTTTGCATGTCGACATCCCATCCTTTCTTCCTCTTCTACGCCTTCGGTCTTCCTCCTCTCTCTCTCAACCTCTCCCCCTTTTCCTCTCGTTCTGATTCTGTTTTGGAGTGGCATGGAGCTGACGGTTGAAGTGAAAGGTTATTCTTTATATTTTAATATTTTCTTAAATATGGCTTAGCCCACAGGCCTTATCTTCCGAGATTTTATTGGGCCAATATCCAAATAATCTGAACTTCATCTCTCTGGCCGTTGGTAGCACGTTTTCAGCTTCTAATATTAGGTTACTATGTGGCCCAATTCCACTTTGGGGGTTTTGGGAAGTGAATTTACTATTTTACCCCTTCTTTTATCAATACTTAATTACCAAATAAATTCTATAAAGTAATCATTATTACTATGTAAGAATTTTCTTCATCAATTAGCTTCTTTATCTCATAAAATAGTCTTTCTTAAATAATTGGGCTAAAAATCAATCTCTAACTGTTTTTCTTAAATTATTTCAAGAAAATATACCCTTAATTCCAGAAAATAGTTATATAATTATCTATAGCTCTTTTTAGGAAACTAACTTCTCCATAAGCTCCTCTATTTCTCAAAATAACTATCTTTAGCTTTTCCTTAATTTTTCTCGGCCTTTAAACAATTTTAACAATAATCTCATTTCTTATTTTCTTGAAATTCTGGCCTAAAAAATAAGCATTTTAACAAATAATTTATTTTTGAGGCTTTTTAATTTTTCAATAAGATCCCTAGGCCTCAATTAAGTTTTGTGATTTTCTTTTCAAATTTGTGGGATGTTACACCTAATACTCTCAGAGCAACCCTTAAATGGCGAAACAGATGGTAGAAAGAAGATTTGGAGGCTTACCTTTACTGAAATCTAGCCATACATTTGTGAAATCCCTTCCTTTTCTTCCTCTTTATCACCTCCGATGCTCCCATGTTCTTCTTCGTATCTCTTACTCTCAAGCTTTGCTTTTCTTTGATGGACAGACTAAAATGTAGGAAGAGTAAAGGCAGCTAAAGTTATATAGGTTTCATGACCAATATGCCCTTTGATTAATTTCTATTCTCAATCTCGTCCTCTATCTATCATACTAAAATCCTCAAATAATATTTTTAGGAATTAATCAATATTACTTATAAGTATTTTCTTCCTTAGATAGCTTCTTTAGCCCATAAAGTAATTTCTCTAGAAATCTTAGGCTATAAATCAACCTCTAACCCAGCTTCATGAACCCAGATCGGACCGGCCGGTGAACCAGTCCGGTTCCCGGTCTGGTCTGGGTTCTAATTTAAAAAAATTTTATATTTTTCCTTTAAAATTTCATACTATGAGCCTAAAATTTTCAATTTCTCACCGGTTTGGTCCCGGTTTAGCTCCAGTTTGACCCTGGTCTGACCCACTGACCCTTAACCCAATACCCCGACCGGTTCAATACCCGGTCCAAGTTTTAATACCTTGCCTCTAACTATTCAATCTGAGTTTCTGAAAAATAAAAGGCCCTTAATTATAGAAAACATATTTAAAATGATCTGTAACTCTTTTTTAAAATAAACTTCTCCATGAACTCATTTGTTTCCCAAAATAATTACCTCTAATTTTTCCTTAATTATCATAGATTTTTAACTTGATTAAATAATTGACACACTACAAAAAAAAGTGATTTAGTAGCGGTTAAAAATGGGTATTAGTAGCAGTTCTAACCGCTACAAACTAGGTTAGTAGCGGTTATTCAAACCGCTACTAAATCGTACGTTGCAAGCAGTTTTGTAGCGGTTTTATAAAACCGCTACTCAATCAAAAATAACCGCTACATACTTTGTAGCGGTTCAGCTTAACTGCTACAACACCCAGAGATATTTGTAGCGGTTATATAACTGCTACAAATATAAAAAATTATATTGAGAGCTAAAAAAAATAATTTTTTATTTTGTAGCGGTTAAGAAATCGCTACAAATATAAAAAAATTGAAAATTTGTTGGCGAAAAAAAATGACATTTTTTTATTTTGTAGCTGTTAAAGAACCGCTACTAATTTTGAATTTCATGAAATTAGTAGCGGTTTTTAAAACCGCTACTAATTTTATGAAATTCAAAATTGGCGTAAAAAAATTTAAATTGAGTCGTAAAAAGGCGCGTTATTTAGTAGCGGTTTAATAACCGCTACAAATATGTAAAATTTTTTTTAAAAATATACAATGATTTTTTTCAGTTTTTTCAATATTATATTAAATAGTTTATTTTGTTATTATTTTATCTATTTCAATTAGTTTATTATTCAATAGTTTAACTTATTAATAAATAAAAAGGAAAAATGTAATTGAATAGGATTAGTATAAAATTTATATTAATAATATTATTAAGGATAGATAGGTAATAAGGAATTATTATGTTTTCTAATATAATGTAATTGTGTATGAAAAATAGATGAAAATGAGATACAGTTATGATATATCTAGAAAAAAAATGATTAGAATAAATTTTATAGAAAGGAAAGAAGTATTCTAAAAAAAATTAAAAATCTTGTTACCATATTTGATCGTATTATTCAGCTCCTCTACTCATACGAAAGAAGTTGTAAATGAGAGGAAATGAAAGAAAGGTAAGGTGAAAAGAAATTGGGGAGTGTTTGAAATGAGTTGTGGTAAGGGTATTTATAGTGATCCACGTACTATTTGTAGCGGTTAATGTACCGGTTAATGTAGCGGTTATTAATTAGTAGCGGTTATTTATATTTTTGTAGCGGTTTATTATTCATAGTGCTCTTTGTAGCGGTTAATGTAGCGGTTATTAATTAGTAGCGGTTATTTATATTTTTGTAGCGGTTCAATAACCGCTACAAATATTATTTTAATTTTTTTTAAAATTTATTTTTTTACATTTTATTTTAAAAATTGTTTTGCATTTTTGGTAAAGACAAAAGCATAATTTGAATTTGATCACTCATCGTCGCCATCCCTACAGAAATTTTGTAGAAAAATTATTGTTATTGATATATTATTAAATTTAAAAAATTTAATTCAAATGACGTGGACTTAAAAAAACTCACCGCAGTAGAGGTAAATTGTCATCGCCTTCAGGGAAGTAGTTTTCAAAATCAGCTGGCTGAAATGGCTCACTCTCATAGACAATGTTATCGCCTTCACCCATTTCGTAAAGGTCTCTTGGCTTTAAATGAACGACCATGTGCCAATCCCTATGCCTCTCGTCCTCGACATAATAAACCTGATGTGCCTCTGAAGCTAGAATATACGGCTCATCATCTTGAGAAATACCAGTATGAATCGGCCATGAGAAATTGACTGATGTGATCCCTAGGTCGTCAGTTGTCAGTCCCCGAGAAGTAGTGGTATTTGCCCACAAACACTTGAACAGCGTCACGGTGAAACGGCCTTGATAATTAAGCTCGACCACATCAAGAAGCTTGCCATAGTAAGGGACGCCTCCGAACTGCATGTTGGCGTCACTGCTACTCGCATAACTCCTTGTCCCAAATGTGCCATAAACACCTGAATTCTGTGTTTGCAATCCTTGATCCCGTGAAACCATTCAAAACTTAAAACCATTGACAGTGTATGCTGTAAACCGTTTTGCATGATCAAGAGGGCCGATTGCGAGAGCTCTGAAATCTGGTGAGTGTGGGTTGTGGTCATTTAGTATTCTACGCGCAAACCAGCTCGGGAATTCTCTGTGGACCCTCCTATCAACTTCCGAGGATGTCTGTGTACGGATCCTGAGTTGACGTTTGACATGACTTCTGAATTCCCTACAATTAATAATAGAAAGGCGTTAGTGAAATGAAAGTGAGAAATGTTACGAAAGATATAGATCGAATAACATGTGAGTGTACAATTCTTACCGTATGAAAGGTTCAACTTGAGTGCAATTAATCAAGACATGTCTATGTGCTTGGAACTTCTTAGTTGCCGTTAGTTTGAAGTTCTCAGTTGCTCCAACTGGTTTACCAACACGAGGGATAAATTCTCCTGATGTTGGCGTAGGTTCTGGATAATCGTCAACACGAGGCGGGCGGTTGAAAGCCGTCTCAAGATCATCAAAATACCTTGAGCAAAAATATAGCACATCATCCCCTATATAGCCTTCAGCTATAGAACCTTCTGGCCACGCCTTATTCCTCACGTAAGATTTTAATTTCCCAAGGAACCTACGAAGTACAGAAGAGAAAATTGATATAAAATGATGTAAAGGACGACTAGCAAACATTAAATACGGACAATAAATTAAAGCACATATTTAAAATGAGTACCTCTCAATCGGATACATCCAACGATATTGTACTGGTCCAGCGAGCTTTGTTTCATGAACGAGATGGACTGTGAGGTGAACCATCACAGTAAAAAAGGAAGGAGGAAAGATCATCTCCAAATGACAAAGCGTAAGAATGATTTTTGACTGCAGCTGATCGAGCTCCTCAACGATCAAAACCTTAGAACACAACTTCCGAAAGAAAGAACAAAGTTCCACCAAAACGATGGAAACATCAGGAGGAAGTGTATTCTTTATAGCCAGAGGGAGTAACTGCTGCATAAGAACATGTGAGTCGTGACTCTTCAGGCCAGCAACCTTTCGAGCCTGCAAGTTGACACATCGAGAAATGTTGCTTGAATACCCATCAGGAACTTTTAATTTCTTCAACGTCGCGAGGAGCACATCCTTGTTCGGTTTTGTGAGGGTAAACTTTGCCGGTGTAAATCTGTCATGCTCATCTGGCCAAGCGTCTTCACGAACTCCCATGTCGCGTAAATCTTTCCTCGCTTGAAGGTGATCTTTTGTCTTGCCGGGTTCGTTAAGCAGCGTATATAGCACATTGTCGCAAACATTCTTTTCAATGTGCATTACATCAAGACTGTGGTGAAGTAAATTAGATCTCCAATATGGAAGCGTGAAGAAAATACTTATCTTCTTCCACTGCTGAGGCGCTGAAGTCCTACGCGTCTTTTGGTGAGTTTGTGCTGAATCGTCGCTTTTTCCAAACTCGAAGTCAACATGCTCAAGCTGCTGTAAGATATCTGTACCGGACAAAGTCTGAGGTGGTCCTCTTTTCTCTGGTTTCCCATTGAAGCAATTCCGTTGCAATCTGAACTTATGCGTTCCATCGAGAAACCTCCGATGCCCCATAAAGCACCACTTTCGGCTGTGGGGAAGGCGCAATGCGTCAGAGTCAAAATTGCAAGCTGGACACGCCGACCCAGTATACACATTCCAACCAGATAATGTGCCAAGGCTAGGAAAGTTACTAATCATCCACATCAAGGCTGCACACATGTTGAACAAAGTCTTGCCGTAAGCGTCGTACGTCTCCAAGCCGACATTCCACAGGTCAAGCAATTCCGCAATAAGCAGTTGGAGATACACATCAATGTCATTGCCCGGTGCCTTTTTGCCTGGAATGATCATAGACATAATGAAAGAGCTTTGTTTCATACACATCCAGGGGGTAAGTTGTAGGGAACTAAGACTACCGGCCAAATACTATAACTTGTGCTAAGATTCCCAAAAGGATTGAAACTGTCAGTCGCCAACGCAAGCCGAACATTTCTGGGGTCAGTCGCAAAATCTAGAAAGTCGTTGTCAAACGTTTTCCAAGTAGCTGCATCCCGCTGATGTCTTAATTTATCGTCTTCGTTTTTATCAACGGCATGCCACCTCATGTGCTCAGCAGTTTTAGACGACATAAATAATCTTTGTAGATGAGGTTTCAAAGGGAAGTACCTGAGAATCTTTGCAGGTTTCTTCTTCTGCTTTTTCCCCTTCCGAATTGTCTTGTACCTCGATGTGTGACATCTCTTACACGTCTCCCTGCTGGAATCGTCTCCCGAATACAGCATACAATTATTTGGGCACGCATCAATCTTTTGATAATTCAACCCCAACCTGTTGATAATCTTCTTGGCCTCGTAGAAGGTTGTGGGAATCTCGGCGTCGGGGAATGCATCTTGTAATAAGTCGAGCAACATCGACATTCCCTTATCTGTGATCCCACACAAGTACTTGATATGATACAATTTGATCAAGAAAGATAATTTAGAATATTTGCGACAACCTTGATATAAAGGACGATCTGCTTCATCCATCAAGCTGAAAAAATCCCGAGCTGCTTCATTCCCCATAAAAGCCGGCTCAAAGCCGTACACTTCTTCGTTGAAGTTGTCGCCTTGAAATCCAAACGCATCACGCACAGCATCATTCACAGGATCATCTTCATCTAGTTGAACACCTACTTGAGAACTTCGAGGAAGAGCATCGTCGTATCTAATGCTGGCCTTCTCACCATGAACTGCCCAGAACGTATAGTCCTCAGGGAAAGGCTTCACAAGCAAATGTTCCTTCACAACATTTCGTGCATGCCACTTCTTGAACTTGCATTTCCGACACGGACAGACGATCTTGCCGTTACAGCTGGCGTGAGTGAATGCGAAATCTAAGAAACTGTTTAATCCGTACAAATATTCAGGAGAATTGCGCGGCAACCTTATCCATGATTTATCCATAGCTACAAGTGAGAGAGAAGAAAGTATAGAGAAGAAGATGAGTGAGAAGATAATGACAAATGCCTAGAACCTTATATTCTAAAATTCCAATGTTTATAATTTTGTAGCGGTTCTTAAACCGCTACACTAACCGCTACAGTTATAAAATATTAGTAGCGGTTATATATATAAAACCGCTACTAATATTCAAGCCGTTACACATTGGTGGAAAATTAAAAATTTACTTGTTGAGTATTAGTAGCGGTTATATATATATAACCGCTACTAATATTCAAGCCGTTACATATTGGTGGGAAATTCAAAATTTACTTCTTGCGTATTAGTAGCGGTTATATATATAAAACCGCTACTAATATTCAAGCCGTTGGATAGCAAATTTAAAAATAATTTTTAATTTGTAGCGGTTATACATAACATAACCGCTACAAATGTGCACAAAGGCGGCAAATTTCAAAATTCAAATGATGAGTATTTGTAGCGGTTATACACCAATAACCGCTACAAATGTATATATATTTGTAGCGGTTATTGGTGTTTAACCGCTACAAATCTATATATTTGTAGCGGTTGTAAGTTAAAACCGCTACAAATATATATATACTTTATTTTTTTTTAAATTTAGATATAAATAATTCCTAAATTAAACAACGCGATCTAATAATAATATAAATATAATTATATAAAACACAATAAGAAAGTTCTGAAATAAAAACTCATATATATATATATATATATATTTACAAATGTTTAAACAAAAAAAAAAGTCTTAAACTAAGGAGCTGGGGGCTAATCCTCTGGTGCTCCCTCAGGTGGGGCTCCCTCAGATGTTGCTGGATCGGGCCGCTGCGCAGAGTGAACCACACCATCGTCATCAGCAGGAGGAGGAGCAGTAGCAGGAGGAGTAGTACTCGGGACTACGTAGCGAGGGACAGGGGGAACCGCTGGATGCTGCTCATTCGGGAACAAGCGACTCCATGCTCCCTCGACCATGGTGTTCGCAATCTCACGCCACTGCGTCTGCTGAGCGTACAGCATATCAGCGTGCAGCTACAGGTGCTGCTGCTGCTGCGCCATCTGCTGCTCCAAATCTGACCGCAGCTGGTCAATAGACTTGTCCCTCCGACGTTTGACCCCTCTAGAGCTGCCAGCCTCAGAGGCGGCGCTCCTACCGTAGACCATGCTGGGTCTGGCGCCTATCCCCATCCCCCGCACCCGTCCGGGGTGCTTAGCCTGAGGCAGACCCACCTTCAAAGGAGCCGTTGGGTCCACTGATCCCTGTGACTCCTCAGGCTAGGTTTGTCACAGCTCAACCTGCGACAGCTGCATCCGCTCATGCCATTTTATGAAACATTTACTAATTAGCATTTTTCATTATTAACTTGGTTTTATAAAAAATATAAAAATAAATTTACTTACAATGGCCGCCTCTGCCTGTTGAGAGGTCGGAGTCCCGTCACGGTGTCTGTGTGTGATGGCGTACAGATCCCCATAGTCCGTCTGACGGTTCTCCTGCTGTGCCTTCATCTCCTGAAACAAATACAAAACAATAATTAGTATTATGAAATAATCAGCTAAAAGTAAGTGATAATTTGAAAAGTTAGCAGCTCGTTGTAGGTCACAGCAAAGGTCTTCGATCCTGCTATGTGGTGGATCGTCTGCTGCGCCCGGATCTCGGTGTTCCTTTGAGAAAGCTCCTAGAAAAAAAAATTAAATGTATTATAATTTAAAATTAAATACAAATTAAATTGAAATTATAATTTAATATTTAAAAATTACAAAATTATATATCCAAAATCTAATAAATACATTACCTGCGCCTCAGGGCTCCTCCTGAACTGGACGAAACGCGCCCAGTCGTTCGGCGGCACGCCGTCCGGGACGCTCTCGATCAGCTGCTCCAGAGGCATCGTCCCGTCCTTATCCACCCTATGGAAGAGACGGTTCCTCCTGTTCCTCCAGGCGTCGCCCATCTTCACGAGGGCGTACCTCTTCCGGTTGGCCCGGACGGCAAACCGCAGCTGAAAAAAAATTATTTAAATATCAATAATTATAGAAACCATAATTTAAAAAACTTAATTAAATAGAATTAATTACAAAAAATATTAATTTAATAGTTTTAATTACCTGAACCACCTCTTCCCAAGCCAGGTCCTTCGGCCCCTTCGGAACGTGCCTCCAGGTCGAGAAGTGAAGGGGGAACCGCATCCAATTCGCACCCAGGTCGTTCAAGAAGCGGTTGAGCAGGTGACCCCCATTGTGGTTCAGCTGGTTAGTGCCCTCATTCCACGGCACTATAACTCGCAGGCTCCAGTCCATGCTGTTCAGATCGGCCACATCCAGCCTCCTCGTCGACACGTTCCCCTACTCATCTGCACAGTTGACCGCACGTTAGATAAATTGTAATTCAAAGTTAACATTTCTAATTTAAATAAATAATTTACTAAATTAAAAAATTAATTTACCTTCGACCTGCACCTCAAACCTAGTGGACCGCGAAGACGACCCTCGTGGGTTGTTCTGCTCCCGAGCGTCTTCCTCATCGAGGAACTGCTCCATCTCCCTGAACCCAATCGGGATCTCGAACTCCTTCTCGTTGAGGAAGTCCTCAACGCTAATATCTGGCCTCTCTACCTCAGGCACCTCTGGTGCGGTCATCGCCTGTGGGATCGTCTGCGGTGCCTGTGGGGGGATGGGCTGAGATGCCGCGGTAGCCCTGCCTGCGCGCTGCCCCCTCCCTCTGCCCCCTGCCCGGCTGCTGCCACCCCGTAAAATCGGTCTGGGGACCTCAGGGGCCTTCCCCTTATCCTATCCTGAAGCCATATCAACTGTAAAAATTTAAAAAAAATAGTCACATTATTATGCAAAAATATAATAAAAATACAAATATAAATAAAATACGTGTTATATACGTACCTCAAGTGCAAATACTGAGCAAAAACTCCTATAGAGACGTCTGAACGCTCAAATCTCGAAAAAATCACTCAGAGAAACCTCAGGAAACAAAATGAGCAAAACGAGAAATGAAGGACGCGGGGGTTTAAATAGGCCAGATATTAGTAGCGGTTATTCAAATAACCGCTACTCTAACCGCTACAAATAATTAAATTTGTAGCGGTTCTACAATAACCGCTACAAAAGTTCACAATGTTTGAAATTCTATAGCGGTTATTGTCCAGAACCGCTACAAATGTCGAGACTCTTGAAATTCTGTAGCGGTTATAGGGGCATAACCGCTACAAAATTCTGACCTTTGGTATTTTGTAGCGGTTCTGTTGTTGTAACCGCTACAAATAACCGCTACACTGTTGGCGCGCCAACTGGCGGGAATATTGTAGCGGTTTCTGTGCATTAACCGCTACAAGTTTTGACGGGAATTTCGCACCAAATTTGTAGCGGTTTTTTGTAGGAAACCGCTACAAAAAACCTTGCCGCTACAAATTTGTAGCGGTTTAGGTAAAAACCGCTACAAATACTATAATTTGTAGCGGTTTAATATAACCGCTACAATTGCACCGCTACAAAATACCTTTTTTTTTTGTAGTGACATGGATATCGAATTTAAAGGGTTAATATAATCTTTGGTCCCTTAAATTTATCCTCATTTTAGTTTTGGTCCCTCAATGGGGCAAAATAATGCAAATTTTTATTTAATGATAGGGACCAATGTCTTAAACAAATAAAATTTAAGAGACCAAAATCACTTATTTAAAATTTGAGGAATCAAAGTCAAAATGAGGATAAACTCAATGGACCAAAAATTATATTAACATGAATTTAAATTACTTATGAAACTTCAAGATTTTCACATTTTAATTAGTTAGCCTATGGATCGGAACTTATAAATGGGCTTAGTAAGGAATAGGGGCCCTATCCTATGTTTCGAGGACTTTGCTGTTGGGACACGAGTCATAACCCAATTATATATTTTTACTAGAGTAACTTCTTATCAATTCCAAACTCTTTAAGATATTATGTATTATAGGTCTTTTTTACAGCATACAATGGATTTATAATCCTTTACATCGTTTTTTTGTCTCATTCAAATATGTGACTTGTATGAAGGAATTCCTAAATAGCACTAATAACAGAAGGGCCAACAATCATCCAGCTGATCTCTTTGAAATGCAAAGCATTAAACACATTGGTAATACGGAATAGTACAAAATCTTTTACTTCCTCAGCGATAACAGGAGCAATCAATTTATCATTCGTACCAAAGACAAATATCTGTCTTTCATAAGAATTTAAATATCATCAGTTTCATAGCATTGATCGATGTAACTACTTCAATGTTGGGAAAATATCATTCAAATATATTTTAGAAAAAATAATTTCGTAGTTGATGGCTCGAGTAAGAATTGTGTTATTAAATTCTTGTCTGAAAGTGCATTGGCAAATACAATCGTTTTATGGTGGAATTATCAATTATTAAATATTAAATTTGAAATAATATTACCCAAATACGAGACATTCATAAGGATTGAAACATGGTTGAAGCCATTTTTAAAATATGCAAAATAGTGTTGCCTGGGAGCTTTGGAAATCAGACAAAAGAAGCACCAAATGGATTAGCACTAGCTAGTTACGTAATCTGATCAATTAGTATATGGGAAAATACTTCATTTAGCGGGTCCAAATTTATGAACATGAAATTTCCAAAGGCTTAGCATAAGGAAATGAAATACTAGGAACGACATTTTGACTATTAAAATAATCAAAACATAAAGTACTAACATATATGAGACTATTGGTTCAGACTTAAAATTTTCAACTGATGATTTTAAATAAAAAATCATTTTTTAAGAAATTGAAAGTTAAGATATTATTTTTAATTTAGATTATGTAGACATTAAAATAATTTTTAAACAAATAAAAACAAACTAAATCTGGACCATTTGGATTTGGCACACAAACTGAATCCGATTGTTAACTGGTCGATAGTTGAAATCTTCCCTGAATGAAGTCAAAATAATCACGCAGAATATATTCAAAATAACAACTCTTCTTTCTTTCAAAAAAAAAAATCTCTTATTTCATTTATTTAATATATATTGGGAAAAAAAATGAAGTCAGACATCTGAAGGCAACCATATCAGTTGACTTGGGATGACAATTGTGCCTACCCTTTAGAAAGAACAAATATAACATTTTTTCCCTATCGGTTCATCTTGAGCATTGCCATTATATCAGGCTTAGCAAGAAAAAGAGAAATGGAAATATTTATTTTTATATTACAAACTCAAAATTTTAAAATAATGAATAAATATTTTCTCTATAAACATAAAACATAAACGAAAATCAATTTTTAAACATAAAATACATCCTCATGAAAAAATGGAAGCAAGATAAAGATTTCGATTGCTATATATCTAGCTACTTACTGGAGTTGGGCCTAATTTATAGGGATAATTACAATGAGATTCTAAAAAAATAACTTAATTACCATTAAGTCCCAATGATAACTCAAGAGCAGGTAATAACAAATTTTATGGTAAAAAATACCTCACTTATTTTTGAGACTTCACAGTAATTAAATCTCTTACTTAAGACCTCATTATAATTTACCCTAATTTCTTATAAAGCCAAATACAATCCATTCAATCGCGTGCTTGACAAAGTTGCAAAGTAAAATTGCCGTGAATACTAGATATTTTCATATTTTCATTCCTGAAAAAATGTCTCATCTAATCTAATTAAACTTGTCCAGAGATATTAAATGAGTTAGCTTAAATTAATGTAGTTAGGACTGGATTATTCAATATATTTATTTGAAAAAAATTAATTTAAGTATGTAGCTGATGCCTTGAGAAAGATTTAAAATGAAAATTGTAGTAATTCAAAGTCTATATCATCTTACTTTTTTAAAATGTTACTGTCGATTACGAGAAGGAAAGCCAAAACTATTTTCGGTAATTTATATAATGAGTGAATTTATTCATTATAATTAAACCTGCGTCTTGAGTTCATTTGGCAAGAAGTAAGCAAGAATTAAGAGAGAAGATTATATTCCCTCCAAATCCAAACGAGTGATAAAATAGACGTAAATTAAAATGAAAAAATAATAAGGACACAAATGACAAATATATTGCTGAATGACTAGTGAGCGTTCCTTCATTTTTGAATAACAACAGAGCCTGAAAATAATTAAAATTAAAGAAAATGAAGAGTGCCTAAGCAGCTCTATATGCTTAGCCCAATTTAGTCTGACTAACTGAAGTAAATCCGATTTTGACACTACTTCTATAGCATCAACATTACTATTACAATTCCAAACATCATGGCTTATAATAAGTTGTCAGCACAATCAAGTTGGCAAGAAACAACTTTAAAATGGATTTGAGAATTTGAGAAAATCAATATACAATAAAAGTGATAATATAGATATTTTTTTACCATATATATAATATTATTATAATTTATAAACAAATAGAGATAAAATCGTCTTTAATTTTCTCCAATAGAAAACAGTGAAAAAAAATGCATACATTTTAACAATCAAATTGACAAAAACACTTAATAAGAAAGTCTCCTTAATTTGTAGGAACATGTAGTGCTTGACTTAGAGTTATATATTTGGATTTCTTAGTTTTAGGAATGATTGCATATGATTCTAGAAGTGAGATTGATGCTAACTAGTCTTTATTGGTTTGATCAATGTAGTTGAAATTGGATTTTGTAGTGTGAAAATTATATGTATTTGAATTTCTTTGTGGTTGCAATGAGATTATATTAATTAGAGTGTTATTGTATAGTTAGTGTGATTAATTTGAGTCTTTGAGGGGTTGTTTTGCACTCTATTAAGAAAACTCGTGTTGCATCATTCCAATTTCAATTACACATTAAGTGGTTTTAAACAATATCTCAAGAACGGATTTGATTGAGAGAAGTTTAGTGAGAGAAGCTGTGTTTTGGAATACGTGCTGGTGTGGTCTTTGACTCTAGATGGAGGACTCCGACGTCCTGGCTTCATCGCCAGGGAAAACGTTGGTCTCTAATGGGGCTGCTGATTTGATTGGGATTGCTGAGATTGCCGAGAAGTCTCCAGCTGGAAATCTAGCCAACACGCTCTTGGCTGTTCTGCCGAGAGTAGGATCTAAGCTGGTTGGGTCTTGCTCGAATAGCACTCAAAGTAAATCTGAGAAGGTTCTCTCCTATAAAGATTCACTTACAGGTTTCAAGGGTTCTGAGTTTAATGGGATTGCCCATGGAAGGTATAATCAGGAGGAGGAAGCTAACATGGATGATTTTTTTAATCATTCATGGGAGCTGCCTGAACCCTCAGCAGAGATCAAGCAGCTTATGGACATTTATCCAACCATGGAAATGTCCAAAGATGAATATAACCGATGGGCTAGTCCATGGAACAAGTCCCTCATCATCACTGTCCTAGGTGCGAAATTTAATTTCCATAGATTGAAGGACCATCTTTCCAGAATCTGGAAAACAAGGGATTTTGATTTTATTGACATTCCTAACAACTACTATGTTGTTAAATTTAAATCACATGAGATGTGGGATCAGCATTACAAAAAAATACTTCTGAGCGAGCCTTGGACTGTAATGTAATTGACCATCTTAGTTCAAAGGTGGACTCCATATTTTGATCCTTTCCACAATCCTCTTGGTAGAGTGGCTACCTGGATTAGAATCCCTCATATACCTCTCTTATGCTACAACAAAGAATGCCTATGGAGGTTGGGAGATATGGTTGGAAAAACTCTCAAGGTTGACATGAACACAATCGAAAATCCTGAGGAAGAGGAAGCCAAAATTCACAGAGGTAGATTTGCCAGAATTTGCATTGAAGTGGATTTACAGAAAAAATTGGTCCCTAAGATCATCTCTGCTTCATCGGTTTTTACCATAGAATATGAGGGTTTGGGTTCTATTTGTTTTTCCTGTGGCAAGTATGGTCACAGGAAAGAGTTGTGTCCGACAAGGGATATTGCTGTTACTGGTCCTTCTCACACCTCTTCATGCCAACCTCCTCCATCGTCAATGGCTTCGTTGCCTCTGGATAAACCGAAGCAGGCAGAGTCGGCACCATCAAAGCTTCCTTCCGTTAAGGAAGATCCTTTCGGGCCATGGATGCTCGTTAGGAAGCTAGTTAAAGCACGAAAATCAAGAAGGCATGAGGATAGGGCCAGAGTGGGTGGCAAGAGCCATACCGTTTCATCAGAAGGTGTCGACTATGGCAGAGCTGTCCAGTCTAAATATGCAGTCCTAGCTGATATGGCTCCAGAAGATGGCGTGGTCCACTAGAGTGTTTTGAATTTGAACCACGGATTAAGGAAAAGCACAGCTGTTGTTGATGGCTAGAAGCTAGCTGAAGGAGGATCGGTTGATCGGGTTGAGCAGCCATTAATTAAATCTGGGCAAAGAAAGGGCACCAAAGGGTTTCACGTGGGTGCTAAACGTTGGGCTGAAGTGAAGAAGCCCAAAGTCACCAACAGAATCAACTTGCATGGAAATAAAGAGGAAGCTCATGGTTTTGGAATGGGCCTAAAGGGGGCACGTGATATGGGTGAATCAAAGCCTCTGAAGCCCACAAAGAATAAATCACAAAGGTCTCATAACATTATCAAGGGTTGTATTCAAATAGGTGGGCCATCTAATGAGAACGTTGAGGCACTTAGGTCCAATTCTTCATTTCAAGCTCTAATCCCGTGCAGGAAGGTTAAGGTCCGTGACAAGCCAATTCTTAACGAGGCAATGCAAGAGAAATTCTTAGAGTCTCAAGATACCACCTTTGCTCCTGAGTCGTTGAATTTGGTCTTGCATTCTCGGAAGAATGCAGCCACGGTTGGAGAAGTTGATGGCACAGAACCGAGGATGCAATCTGTGTCCTAATTGGAAGTTGTTGTTTTGATGGAAGACAAACCGCCGGACAAGTAAGTCCCTTTTGCCCCTGTTTTATTTTTATTTTTTTTTATGATTATATCTTCCTGGAATTGCCACGGGGCGGGTGGTCGCACGTTCCCTCGTATTTTGAAAGATGTAGTCCTTACTTATGGCATCAATGTGTTATGCTTAGTTGAGCCCAGGATTAGTGGTAGTAGAGCGGACTAGGTTGTTAGGAAATTGGGTTTCAATGACTGGTTGAGAGTTGAAGCCACTGGATATGCTGGGGGTATTTGGGTTTTATAGAACCATTGAGAGTTTCAGATTGATTATTTATTCTCTAATACCCAACTCCTCCACTGCAATATTTCCCCCAAGAACAATCATAACCCTTTGTTAGTTACTTTTGTTTATGGAGACACTAGTATTCTGACGAGGAGGAACCTGTGGGAATTGCTGTATGCTATCAAGCAAACGGTGACTATCCCTTGGTTGGTCTTAGGGGACTTTAATGCCTTCCTCTCTCCTAGTAATAAAGAGGGTGGTGCAGCTCCTATTCGCAGTTCTATGATGGACTTTTAGGACTGTATTGACCGCTGTGATCTTATTGAGGTATCGTTTGTTGGTGACAAATTTACCTGGGAAAAAATCGGAGTTAAGGAGAGACTTGACTGGGTGTTCTGCAATTTCGATTGGGACATTATTAATCCTCAGGTCAAGGCTTATCACAATCTCAGATTCAAGTCTGACCATCGAGTGATTGTTGTTGCGGACAAATCTAAGACTAAAGGCATTAATAGGGGAAGAAAATTCCTCTACCAGGCAGCTTGGTGCATGGAAGAAGATTTTCAGGGTGTTGTCAAAGATGCTTGGCAGGGGAAAAATTAGATTCAAGGGCAAGAGCAGTTCACAAAGGACGCCTCGGTGTGGAACTCTAGAGTGGTGGGAAATGTTGCCAAAAAGAAAAGAAAGCTCATCCGAAGGCTGGAAGGGATTGATCGGGCCAGGAGTAGAGAGGGCGGTCCCAATGGACTTTTTAAGATTGAAAGACATCTCTGGGACATGTATCATAAAATTGCCTTACAAGAGGAATTGATCTGGTTCCAGAAATCAAGGTGTAAGTGGATTAGTGGTGGTGATAGAAATACGAAATTCTTCCATGCAAGTGTTTTTGCGACTAGGAAGAGAAGTAAAATTGAGGCGTTGTAGGATGATAATGGTAACTGGGTGTCTGTTAAGTCTCAGTTAAGAGACATGGCCCTTGATTTTTTTCGGAATCTCTATTCGGCTGAGCCCTCTCCTTCGCCTTTCTCTCCTTGGAGGGCAAATTTCCCTCCTCTTGACGATATTCAAATTGATCTTCTTCAAAGGTCTGTTTCGCCCACCGAGATTAAAAATGCTGCTTTTGAGATGGGAGCTTTTAAAGCTCCTGGACCAGATGGTTTAAATCCCCACTTTTTTCATACCCAGTGGAGTGTTATTGGCCAAAAGATGGGAGACCTGGTGACCAAGATCTTTGAAAATCCTGAGGTTATCCATGACATTAATCATACGAACATCACCCTTATCCCTAAGGTCGACCACCCGACTTCCCTGAAAGATTTTAGACCTATATCCCTTTGCAATGTTAGCTATAAAATCGTCAGCAAAATTATTGCCAACCGCTTTAAGCGAGTCATGAACCATCTGATTGCTGAAAACCAATGTAGCTTTATTGCAGGTAGACAGGGTGTGGATAATATCATTATTGCCCAGGAGGCTATCCATTCCATGAGATACAAGAGAGGTAAAAAGGGTTATATTGCCGTGAAAGTTGATATGGAAAAGGCATTTGACCGTCTTGACTGGCGTTTTCTTGAATTCACTCTTAACAGCTTGGGTTTGGGTTCTGATTTTGTCAAGCTGATTATGTCCTGTGTTTCGTCCCCTTCCATGAGCATTATTTGGAATGGAATTGCCTCTGAGCTATTCCGACCTTCTAGAGGGGTGAGACAAGGTGACCCTTTGAGCCCATATCTGTTCGTCCTATGTATGAAAATACTAGGCCAACTAATCCATCATGAAGTAGAATTGGGAAATTGGCGTCCTATTAAATTGAGCTATAATGGCCCTAAGCTGTCCCACCTATTCTTCACGGATGACCTTGTCCTTTTCGGAGAGGCTTCAAACGAGCAGATGACTGAGATCCGTGATGTCATGGCTCTTTTCTGCCGAATCTCTGGTCACAAGATTAATCTGAATAAATCTAAAATGTTCGTCTCTAAGAATGTTCTTTTTAACAGGGCTTATGAGTTGAGTCAGACTATAGGGATTGGTCTGACTGCTGACCTTGGGAAATATTTGGGCGTTCCCCTCCTCCATAAACGGATGGTTAAGAGGACGTTTGCACCTCTCCTCCAAAAGGTGAAATTGAAGCTGGCTAACTGGAAAGGTAAATATCTGAGTATGGCGAGTCGATCGACTCTCATCAAGTCTGTCCTATCGGCGATGCCTCAATACCAGATGCAATCAACTCTTGTCCCTAAAAGGGTGTTAGCTATGATTGAAAAGCTCAGCCGAGATTTCTTTTGGAACCAGCATGATGAATCCAAGAAATTGCACCTGCTTTCATGGGACGTTCTTAAAAGGAGAAAGTGCGAAGGTGGTTTGGGAATAAAGGATTTACACTGCCAAAATAAAGCTTTTCTCATGAAATTGTGCTGGGGTCTTATCAAAAAGTCGGATGCCTTTTGGGTGAAATGTCTACGAGCGAAATACTCTTGTGGATCTTCTGTTGTTCCGCATGTTCAGAGGTGGCGCAACCAGTCGGCGGTTTGGTGTGGAATTGTGACCATCTGGGAGGACTTCATAAGGGGTCTTGGCAAATGCTTAAGAAGTGGCCGAAATACGCTTGCTTGGCAGGAATGCAGGACTTCAGTGGACAAGCCCCTCAAATTCTTTATTGACAAAAACAGCCACCTAGTTGATTTGAGTGCTAATGTTCGCTCCTTTAGGACTCATTCGGGGCATTGGGATAGAGTTAAATGGGAATCCTTCCTTCCAAATTGGGTGGTGAATAAAATAATGTTGATTCCGCCACCTTCGGGCATTGATGAGGATACTATTTTTTGGTGAAATGCTCCTGATGGAAATTTCAGTGTAAAATCAGCTTATGACGCAATCTTCCATCAGCACACCAATAGTCATCAACGTCACTGGCAGTCGCTATGGCGCTGGGGAATTCCTAAACGTATCAAATTCTTTCTTTGGTAAGTATTCCATGATAGGCTTCCTACTAATGAGATCAGAGCGAGATACAATCCGAGAGCCTTAAACACCTGTCCTTTTCTGTGTGATAGTGTGGAGAGCGTCCTACATATTTTTAGAGATTGTGAGCAAGCTCAGAGAGTGTGGTCTGCTTTAACTAACCCTCTATATTATAGTATATTTTTCTCTGGTAATTTGCAGGATTGGCTCAATTGGAACTTGCAGCACTCACCAGGAAATAATAAGATGGCTAGATGGCCTTGGCAAAATGTCTTCAGTACCGTATGTTGGATATTATGGAAAAACCAATGTTGCGAAGCTTTTGAAGGGTCATCAGATAGCCTGAAAGAGATAGTTCACAGATGTATTTATCATCTTTCAGAAGGTGTGCTGAACGGCAAGTTTCGACATCAGATATTCCAAATCCCAGAATGAGGAGTACTTCACTGGCAACCTCCTGACCCAGGTGTTCATCGTTTAGATGTTGATGGTTCAGTTGTCAGAGACGGTCAGGCTGCTTGTGGAGGTGTTATCCGTGATTACCAGGGTAATTGGATACGTGGATTTCAACAGAAGTTAGGACATACTTTCCCAACTGCTATTGAAATCCATGCAATCCGATGTGGCCTCCTTCTGTGTAAACAGTTAGGGCTAAAGAAAATCAGGATATTCACTGACTCACTACAGATAGTCCATCTATTATCCACTCATTGTGATTCGGATCATCCATTATATGATGTTATCTTGGAAACCAGATCTCTCGTTTATAGTGACTGGGAGGTAGAAATTTCCCACGCTCACAGGTAAAGCCTTCGCTGTGCGGATTATCTTGCAAGAAGGGCACACATGATTCCGCAGGACCACGAGGAACTTGGGTTTTCCCCAATTGAATGTTTTCATTTTTTTTGCTTTGGATTGTGGCTTATTAGCTCAAGAACATCCTGTACGACCTAGCCTATAGTGGTTGTCATTTTCAAGCTTTGCTTGCCTTTGTATAAAAAAAAAACAATATCTCAAGAAGTACTAGTTAGTTATGTTTGTAGGAGCAACTATCAATATAACTTATAAATCTCTTCCACCAAGCCAACTGCTTCAACGGCTTATCCATCGGCTTCAGACTCGGTTTACTGTTCACAAGCTGAATACCATATATCTCGGGCTACGTGTGAGCCGGAAGCAGCTGAAAGTGATTTTGCCGACAGCACACGTTCCCCTAGCTCAATTCAAATTTCAAGTTTGAATCTCCCCGCCTAAAATACCTTCAGTCATTCCTATATAACCCATGATCGTCATTCTGTTCAAACACCTTTAGATATGGACCAGATGATCCTTTTATACATCACTCATTCCCTCCTCTGTTTTTCACTCCCACTTTAAGCAATCAGCGTCCTCTTTGTATTTATTCACTTGGGTGCTGTTTCTCTCCTCCACATACCAAGCAAACATCGTCCAGAAACGTTTCCTCTTTAGGTATGAGCCGTTCTACATTGTTTTGAATAAATCATTGCCTCCCCTGTTTTTCCCTCCCGTTTTAAGCAGGGGGCACACCCTCTGATTTTCAGTCCCGTTTACGTACACCAAAAACTCCCCCTTAGCCTTCACTTTCACGTCCGTTTGGTCTCACTTTTCATTTTTCTTATTCTAGGCATGGTTAACTGAACAACAAAGTGAGCTCACCGTCGTTTGTCACTCGTCGGAGGTGTCCTGCTCTCCTGCGTCAAGTCTGGACAGTGGTGCTCCACCAACCGAAGTCGAGCCGAACTGAGTTTGTGCGCTTCTTCGGTCTGGCATGTTAAACAGAAATTTTTATTTCTAACCTCGGATGTAAAATTATATCTGCTGTGGAAATGAATACACAGTGCCTGGTGCTTCTGTTCAGTCGGTGTGTTGGGATATTGTCTAACATCTTATTTGACCAATAAGCGCATTATTCAATTGCATGTAAACTTCATATTACGTTCAGCCTCAGTTAGTTCAGCCCACGTGAATTAACTAAAATTTCATAACAATCATTATAAGTGGGTTCGTCCGTTAGTAATGGGCTTATATGCTCACAATATGTAGAAATTTATAAGCAGCAAAACCCAACGCTATGTGTTTGCCCATTTGTTGGAATCAGTTTTCATGTAATGTAGCCCAAATTGAAAAGTTCACAAACAAATGCCTATTACTGTTGGCAAACCGATAAGCCCAATTTGACTGGGTTAACAGCATATAAGCCAACATATACCTAAGTACAATGATAATACAGATGGATAAAAATTGTAATACACCATGAAATAGTTAAAATTAAGAAGGCTCCTAATAATTAAAAATAAATAAGTTAAAATTAATGAAAAGATTCGTATACATGTTTTACACAAAATCCATACCAAAATTGTGTGAGTTCATCATTGGCTTTGGAAAGCTACAATCGGAAAAGTCAATGTGAAATCAAAGTGGCAAACTTTATTATTGTATAACTATTGTTAACGCCCCATGTATTTAAACAACTTGGGCCAACAGCAAACGATATAAAATTGTAATGTAGAATAAATACCAAGCCAACTGCACATCGATTAATAAATTATTTATGATTTTACAATAATTATATAATTAGCAAAACTTTTTTTATATACGCTTAGCTTGAACTAATTATTATTTTAGAAGCATTACCGAGTAATTGCATTAACAATAGTTGTAATGTAGAATAAATACCAAGCCAACTGCACATCGATTAATAAATTATTTATGATTTTACAATAATTATATAATTAGCAAAACTTTTTTTATATATGCTTAGATTGAACTAATTATTATTTTAGAAGCAATACCATTTCCAGTTATTCATTATAGTTTCCCTTATGTTTGTTAGTTGCTCAAGAGGAATACTACAAGAACATTGAGTTCAACTTCGAAATGGAAACAGCAGAGCATAACCTTACCAGCGAATCTGAGACAGAAACGAATCAAGGTTGAAAACATCACTTGCGTCTCTGTTTTTTACATTGGAATATGCATGGTCACTGATTGTTCATGCTAATCATATATTGATATCACAAAACAGGTGATCCGTTATACATGTCAGAATCCACAGTGGCAACAGGAAATGCAACAAATGGTCCAGCATCCTTTGGCGACATTGATTATCAAGGTAACGTGAAGCCTACACTGTTATGTTCATTTCCAATACCTTATAAACAACAATCCAAAAAACTGTTATGTTCCATTTGATAATCTAATGCACTACAATTGGAACTAATATAACGCCATATCTTTTAATGAAATCTGCCCCCAGATGAAGGGGATCTAATATATCAATGTCAGTTCTGCCAAGCAGTACTTTGGTTTAATGAAAGAGTCGAGAAAGATAGGAAACAAAGAAATGCCAACACATTTTCGTTATGTTGCTTGAGAGGGAAGGTTGTCCTACCCACTATGAAACCGCCGCCTCCGTTATTCCAGAAATTGTTCTTTGACAATAGTGAAGGAGCTTCAAGGAATTTCAAGGCAAATATAAGACAATACAACAACATGTTTTCTTTCACATCAATGGGAGGGAGAATAGATCATTCTATCAACTTTGGAGGTGGTCCTTATACCTACGTCTTATCTGGCATCAACTACCACACAATTGGCAACTTAATGCCACCTAATGGTGCAAGACCGGTGTACTCTCAATTGTATATACATGACACTGATAATGAAATCTCACACCGAATAGCTGCAGTCAGGTATGTTTTGTGCATTCAATTATGCTTAGCTTCAAATCAATGCGTTGTCTGTTATATTGATCTTCATTTCCGCTTATCAGCAAACATCAAAAGGAAAACGTGATTGAAGGGTACTTGATACCGAAGGGTACAAGAGCAATAATTGTAAATGCATGCATAAGCTCTTCACACTTATGGCAGTATTGCAAAGTTTTCAGGCTAACGAAAAATATGCGACTTAACACTTCCAATGATCCCCAAGTTAATCAGTGAATAGAATGGTTTTCTAAATGGTTGTTAAACGTCGGTGATGGAAATTTAGGGGGATCTGTTGATGGAGTTGCAGACATTGAAATCCCAGAAGAAGTCCTCATTCCAAACTCCAACGATGGTGTCAATGCAATAGTGCAAGCTACATATGCTGACGTCATGGACAACCTAACAGTGAATGAGTACTTCAATGACAGGGAAATTCTAGCACCAACTATTGAGATGGTTAACAAAATAAACGATCATATGTGCTCAATGCTTCCCGGTGAAGAATTTGAGTTCCTAAGTTGTGATACTGTGTGCAAGTCAACTGAAGATGCTGATAGTTTTGACAACCTATACACGACAGAATTCCTAAACACGATAAGTTCCTCTGGGCTGCCGCCTCACAGACTTGTGCTAAAAGTCGGTGCACCAATTATGTTGCTTAGGAATATTGATCAAGCCTCTGGCCTATGCAATGGAACACGTCTTTGAGTCTCTTTCATCGGGAAGAAAGTCATTGAAGCAATCACCTTAAATAGTTCCAGACCAAATCAGAAGGTGCTCATACAAAGAATGGATATGAACCCTTCAGAGTCAAGATGGCCTTTTCGCATGCAAAGGAGACAATTCCCAGTCACCTTATCATTTGCCATGACTATAAACAAAAGTCAAGGGCAATCTTTATGTAATGTGGGATTATATCTCTCAAAACCCGTTTTCACACATGACCAACTATATGTAGCATTGTCTAGAGTGAGGAGCATGGATGGTTTAAAGATTGTTTTGGAAGGAGATGAATGTGAAGGGAAAAGGACAACAAAAAATGTAGTCTACAAGGAGGTTTTTTCTAATGTCGATGTAATTGCATAGCCTTTTGGACTTGCTTTGATTAATTTGAAAACGTTTTCCATTTTGTGTTTGTCACCATTATGTCTTTGTACTGAGTATGTTGGTTGATTGTTTCTTATTGGGAAAGTTTGTTGATTCATCAAATTTGTTTTATCGTGTCCTTCAACGAAACTTGATCTCCCCGTGCAACGCACGGGTAGCACATGCTCGTTAATTCAGAATATTGAACTCAAGTGTTATCTTGAGGTTTTTTTCTTGAGACTTATGTCTCATTTGGTACAATGGAAGAGTTTTTGTTGGAAGTGGAAGTGGAAATAAAAGTGGAACTAGAAGTGGAATTGGATGTGGAAGTGAGATTAAAAGTGTGTTTGGTATGACCATGGAAGTGTGATACATTTTTTAATTAATATGTTAATTTTAAATATGAAAAGACTAATATATCCTTCCCAAAAAACCCTAGCCCCAGCCCCTGTGAAAACCACCGGCGGTAGCTCAACCTTTAACCATAAAAGATGATGGTTATAAGAAATCAAACTAGAAGCAAAAATCGATCCCTACTCATGAAAATCAAGCCAAAAATCAAACTAGAAATCAAATATCAAAAATCAAAATTGAAAAAAGCAAACAATAAATCAGCGAAGAATGCATCAGAGACAAGAAACCAACAAAATCACAATCGAAATTGAAGAAAGCAAACAAGAAACTAGTGAAATAAAAAAACATTCGCAATGGAAATCAAAATCGAAAAGGCATCGAAGGAATTAGAGGTCATTAGAACATGAAATAAGATCAAACCGTGAGTTCAGGAAAGAACTCCATAATTGAAATCGAGGGCTGGATCAAGATCGAACGTCGTCGCTTGTCATCACCATCCACCATTTGTCGTTTGTTGTCTTTCGCGCCCTCATCATAGAACAAAAATGAGAATGAGCAGGCTGAAATCTTCGGAAACCATATCAAGAGTTGAGATCCATCGTTTGCCACCATCCTTGCCATCTGCCATCATCCTTATCGTCCTCCTCGCCATCCTCCTCACTGTCCTTCGTCATCAGGAGAACTTGGAAGGACAAAGGTTGGGCTGAAAAGCTAGAGGATAAAACGGGAAAAAAATTGGTTCTAGGGAAGTGTAGCCAGTTCCATAGGGGGTCTGATGGAAGTGAGCTTCATCAATTTTGATGGAAGTGAGTTCCCTAGTGAAGTGGCTTCCTGCATACCAAACATATAATAATCTCAATTCCACTCTCACTTCCACTTCCCACCTCTCACTTCCATCCAACCAAACAGTTAATGAAGTTTTTAACTCCCATAACCTTTTTGATCAAAGATAGCCAATTTCTTCATTACCAAGATCATTCATCATATAACCGTTTTTAATCCAAAACATTTTTCATTATTTTCCAAAAATACAAAAAAGAATAGAAATAGTTTTCATATGTATTTAAATTTAGAGAAAACCATTCTACAAAACCGCTCTTTCTAATCATGTTTTTAGCACTTAGTTTAACATAGGGGATTCAAAATAAAAGGCTCTTTAATAAAAGAACGATCCCGAGTTTTTGCACTATATTGCATTTCAATTTGTGGTAAAATTTGTAATTTGACCCTGATGTTGCTAAGGTTTCGTCAAATCAATGGCGCCGTTACAAGGGATCGAACCCAAGTCACCCGTGTGATAGGTCTTAATGTAAGACCTAATTATAGTGTTGATCTTGGCCTAAATGCATGACATATTTTCCATATTTGTCCATCATTTCCCGATTTACCCTTATAATGTTCTTTCAACCATAAGCAAGTGAAAGAGAAATGGAAGGAATTAAGAAAGATGATTAGAGTATTTTAAGGGGAAAATCATATTAATTATTTTAACTAACTTCTTTAATTTAATCAAATTAGTTAAATACATCTTATACTAAAAAAGGGGGAGTACCATGTAAATAGTACAACTTTCATTTTTTTTAACAGATTTTATATATTGTTTGTGGAAAAAAGATAAGTATTTGCGTATGTATATTTCAAAAGCCACAACAGTCAGCCTAATAATCCACCTTTCAAGCCAAAGACTTGAAGAGACCATTATGGTCAATTTTTAAATTTAAAGCATTATGGAAAATTATATTAAAGGATAGCACATCCTAATAAAATTTAAGGTTAGTTTATTTTATACGAATATAGGTTGCATTGTTTTATGCAATGGAATTTTCATTATGTATTTTTTCATGAATAACATAAAATATAAAATAATCAATATAAAAATGTAGCTGGTCAAGTATGAAATCATTTCTCAGAAGCTTTAAGATTTTAAGACTATTATTTAATTCTTTTAAAAAACAATACTACCTCTAATTCTTAATATAGGACTTAGATAACTAATTTGAGGAGATTAAGAAAGTTAAATAAATCACTTAATTATAATATATATTATAATTAATATATATATATAAATATAATAGGTAGCGTCATTTTTTATCATCGCATGTCATTCCTCTTCACCTACCCATCATCTTCTTCCGGAGAAGAGAGGTCATGTTCGTGGAATTGAGCGTCTCTTCATCCACTGTTAGTATCGTCACCTCTTGGTCCTATACACTTTCACCCTCTGCCGCCCAGATCTGCATCCTCACCTGGAGAGTAATGGTGAGTTTCCATTCTCCGTAAACACTGTTAGCGGAACCAATCTGACTGAGAAGATTCCTTCTTTTCTATTATTCTTTTTGTTAAATGATCATAACAACCAGTAAAAAACTAAAAAGGGATAAATGCAGACTAATAAAAAATAGAGATACATAACCAATGAAGAATAGGATGTGTTGAAATAAAAACTACCCAAGAATCTCTTCCAATGCACACTAGCAAGTGCAACTTGCAAAGTTTCTTGGATGGAAAAGAAGAATTTTCAGCTTTGGTGGAGGAAACAAATTTCGGACCAACATACAAAGTTTTTTTGGGGCTAAAATGAAGAATTTCCCTCGCCGCTGAAACAAACTTGTTAAGACCACGGACCCATAACAGGACAAGAAAAAAAAGATGCTGCCTCAATTTTTTTAAACCACAACGACACCGTTTTGAATCAGTGGAGGTGCAATGAAGAGAAGAGGCAATGGAGAGGTTCCTGACCACTTCAGTTCTCCTCCAGGGCCCACCTCTCAGGTTATCCTATCCAGTCAGGATACTCAACTGAATGCAATTCGGCCCATGGAGGTTCCCCAGTCCAAGAATATTTCTTATCTGGATCCACCTTATTGTAAATCAAGTTGCCTCCTCTATAATGGGATCTTCAAGTTCATTATGTTCCAAGGGAGAAGGATCACCTAGAGGACGCTTTAGCAGAAAATCAATAATTGCTATTGTTGATTTTAAGCCATTTGGTTTTTTTAGTGAACATTTTAAGTCATTTTAATGATATGTGAGGAGTTGGACGATTATCTCTCAACGTGTAGCTTTATAATAATTAATTAATGCAATATAATATTTAATTTTTTTGACAAAATCACATGCTCAAAATGAAAATAGCATGATAAACATCATTATTCTTATAAACAAATAAGAAACATCACTATATATATAGGTGATTCAGGAAAAAAATTGGAAAAAAGATAGAAAAAGAACTTTGAAATTGTAAAATCCTAAATCAGGTTTGTTACAAGAGTTGATAAGGGAATAATAAAACTTGATAAGCAATTCATAACTCATATTTTATGAAATATTTTATTTAGAATTTGTAATTTTAAAGTTCTTTTTCTGTCTTTTTTTCCAAAAATAAATTATTAATCCCTTATAATTTAACCATATTTTCAAAGTGGACAAGTAATCTTAATTTATACACATATATGATGAACAATGCAGGTAGAACTTGAAATAGGACGATTTAGTTTGGTGGTCCCCATCACATAGACCTATCTAAATCTAAAGTGATACATCACAGAGCAAACTGATGCGATATCCGTAAGGAAAAGTCACTATATGCCAAAAGGAAAACAAGGAAGGGATCCTCCAGAAGAAATGTACATAGGAGAGCATCATAAGATATCTAAAGAAAGTAACGAGTAGATTAAGGTCACTTCAAGTTCATACTCTGTAGTGGCAACACTTACTATCGGTGTTACCCATTCAACACATATATTCTTAAAAGAATATGCAAATCAATTTCACTAATCTTACTGACATTCCTCCACAGGAAAACTGGTTTAAGCAGACTAATCGACGAAATGGCGAGGATTAGGTGTGGGAGTGACTTGTTCGTGTGCTTTGTAACTCCCTCTAGTTAAATGTGTCCCCTAACTCTTACCTTCGTGTTCATGCCCTCGCTTGGCATATATGGCAAAACACTCATATATAGGTCAGATTCCATTTGGTCTGTCAGATGGTGGGAAGCCTTCCACTATGGCATAAGACGGGAACAAAACTTAAGGCCCTGATTGTTTATCACTTTGTAAATGGTAAAATATTTGATAAATATTATATTTGAAGGAGGGAATAAAAATAGATATTGGTGAGCCATAACCCTAGGTTGCTGATGCAATTTAATTTAAAGAAATAAAAATTAATTTGACAAACAAGAAATTAAAGTTGAACACATATTCTACAAGTATGCCCTTTGTGATTTTATGTTTGGAAATAAAAGTAAAATGATTTTATTACTTTTTTATGAAAAATAATTTTATTTTTAATGTTATGGAAAATGTCTCTATCCATTGACGTTGTGTGCGTGTGAGCCTTCGGCTGTCATTGTTGTGGACACCATAATCATCAGATTCTCTTCTCCTTCCTCTTCCGTTCGTGCGCCTTGAGAGACAGGCCGTAGCTTCTTGATTCATCCCAAACCTGTCTATGTCGCTACTTGCTTTGCTGTCGTGCGTGGATGTGTGTGAATGCCATCTTCTTCTTGTGTGTTGTTTGTGTGTGGTATGTTCGAATCCTCTCTTTTTATTGTGGTGGAAGCTCATAAGAAGGGCCTATAAAAATACTAATCGAGCTTAAATTAAATATTAAAGCCTGTTTGAGAAACAATCGAACCATAGTTTCAAAAGCACTTTTACACAAACTAAAATAAAACTTCTCTCATATACCTACCTCGTAAATGATAAAAGCATATCTAAAAAGCAAAAACAAATAGGCATTTAATCTATGAGCAGTCTGCATATTGAATAAATTGATCCCTATAAGTCATGATATTTCACTGTCTTCCTGTACCCTTCTAAACTTGTGAATATGGGAATAGTCCTATGGTTCTGACCAAAAAAAAGAGGGAATTGGACTCCTTCTTGTTGGTATTTTCTATTAGATATTTTTTTAGTTAGTATAGATTATATTTAGATATTATATTATCATTGTTTTGAATAAAATATTTTTTGATTGTGGTCCGCACATGATTTAGATAAAGATTTGGTTTAGAGTTACCCACCAAGCCGATAAGTTGCTATAAGTCTTAATAGGGGGTTATAAATAGCATATGCCAGGTCTTAGAATAGTAACGTTAAAATACACTTAGGCCCTATTTAGTATGCAGCACTGAATTTTGAGGGATTGAGATTGAGACTTTGATTGGGATTGGGAGTGGGAGTGGGATTGAGACTGAGATTGAGGCTTAATAATTATATTTGGTTTGAAGTAATATTGTGAGTGACTGTTTAAATTATTTTATTTCATAATTATTCAAAAACTATAGAAATACTATAATACCCCTAACGATAAATTAGAAAAAATATTATAGCAAAATTTATTTTGTCTTCTTTTAGATTCCTGATTTGCTTAGGGATATAGATATAACATCGAAATCAAATCAGGATAATGCAATTATGCCATAAACCGTCAATGCAAATTGCACTACTTAGAATTTCGAGTCAGAAGTAATAACATGAGAAATCTGGATCGTAGAGGTAATAAAATCAGGGGAAAACGAACAGAACAAAATGAGGGGAAACACAAAATGATCAAGATGTAGAAACTATATAGTCTATGTAAAAATTGAAGAGCAGAACGATTAAATTAGGAACAAGAAGAAAATTGAATAATCAATTTGATTTGTCTTCTTCCCTGTATTAAAAGTAGGGTATACAAATCAAAGACAAAAAATAGTCAGTGTAAAAATGAATTGTCCAAATATTTTCCCTATCATCCTATTTTGCAAAAGGCTGTGTGAGAACCATAAAAAATCTTTTGCAGGAGAAACATGATGGTATGTTGCGGCATTGGTGAAAGATTGTTTGAAAGGGATGAGTCCTAGGTTAAAATGAGAGGGTTACTTTTGTCAAAAAATATTATAATTAAGGATATTTTTATCTTTGCAATTTGCAATCCTAGGATTGAAAACGCAATACCAGGATGGGGTGGCTTTACAACAATCTCACTTTGTAGTACTCCTAATCCCATGTTATCATCAATACCTCATACCAAACAATACAATTTGTCTCAATCCTTTATTCAATTCCAATCCTTACCTCCTAGTGCTTTGTACCAAATAGGGCCTTGCTTGCTCCTTGGGGGTTCCCTGACGGGTGACAGCTATTCACAAACCATCACTGTGCCTCATCTTCCCGTTAGAAGAAGCTCTGACCTATTCTCTTCTATATTCTTTTCTAATTCTAACTCTTTTTTGTTCTCTAGAGTTTTCAAGTTGTGAGATATTATATGCAGAATCGCTATAATTGGAGATATTTCATCAAGTATTCTGTTGCTTCTTTTTCTTGTAGAATTATGCAATGTATTCGGGATCATTATTGTTAGATTATTCCAATATCTGGTAAAGGAGCAGGTTTTTTTTATTCCCCCTTCCTAGTATTTTTTTTGCATGTTATTTTATTTTATTTTTCTACTTTGAAAAATAATATGATAATTGATTTTGAGGCATGTCCGTGTGGTTTTTTCACTATTCCTCCTTGATCTTCCTTTGCTTGCTATTTTTCTCATGTGCGATTGTGTCTTGAATATGCTTTAATTTTCTATCTGAAAATTATATTGAGAAATTTGAAAATTAATTTGTGCATCATATGTGATTTTGATCTGTCTATTGTATGTAAATGCATATGAGATTTGTGTTCAGGATTTCTCTATGCTTTTAATCCTTTTGCTGTTGAATTGAAAATTGAAATCGGTAAAAAAAAATGGTGCTTCTGTTTTGTGATTGAAATCAAAGTCTTGATTTGATTCTTTTTGCATCTTTGATGAATTTAGGTGAGTATAATGCTCCCCTTGATATTTTTGCATGCATAATTCAATCTGAGTATTTGATGAATGTGGGATAGGATGAGTTTGTTTGATTTCTTCACTCTCTAATGAAAACCATCATTTTCCACATGCGAGATAATTCTTAAAATCATAAATTTTGTTTGTCTTGAAAATCCAAAATCTTTTATTTGATTTTTTTGGCTTGCCTTTGGGGAATAAATTGCTTCTGTTTTCCCCCCTTTCTTTTTCTGCTTTTTTGCCATAAAGGGGAACCCGTAATCAGGCCTCAATTTTGGGTTTGAAACTCAAATATTTTATTTTGTTTCTTAGCGAATTCTGTTGAAAATCACTGTTCGTGTTAGAATCACTTTTCTATTTGTTCTGTTGTTGAATTCGCTGCTTAAAACACCAAAAACAGAGCTGGGGTTGCTGGAAGAGGTCACCTGTATTTTGCAGAACCTGTAGCTGTGTTGGGTTCTTACTAGGTTAATCCAAAGGATTAGGTCGGGTTTTTTAGGGTGAATTTGGTTTAAAGAAAGTGAGGTTAGGTGAGGTTCACTAAAGTTAGGTTAGAGAAGGTATGAGCTTTATTTTGTTCAAGATGAGGAGAAGTGAGGTTTGATTTCTTGTTTGGTTCAGAAGAGTAGGTGAGGAGAGTTAATTATAAGTTGACAAATATACCATTTTCTTTTTATTTATATATTTTCCTTCTTCTTTTATAATTGTTTTTTTAATAAAATGATTATTTCTTAATTAGTTCTATAACATTCCCTAAATTTCTACATAACATCATATATTTTAAGTTACCACATCTGTTAATGATATGCAATTATTTGTTATAACTAAACTGGAAAGAACAGAAGTATACCCAAAAAAAAAGTGGAAAGAAGAGAACGAATTATTTGAAATAATGATAAGAATAGAAGAGAATGATTAGAGAAAGCCAAAAAGAAGAGAAGTGCAGAGTGAGTACCTCTGTGAGAAATTAACAAGGGATTTTATATTTTAGGGATAGATGTGGAATAACAAAAAATTATCATGGATAATTTGGTCAAAATGAGTCATAAATTTTCTCTCATCTAAAAAAACCTCAAATTTAGAGGTTTGAGAAATGAGGGAAGGGAGCACTATAAGACAAAAAAATTTCACCTCATCTCCTTTCAACCAAACAAGGTGTTTTAATCTTTAACCTCACTTAACATAAAAAAACCCCAACCAAACACACCTTTAAGATTTGACTGAAGGTTGGAGATGAGACGGAACTGCGTCATTTAGCCCAAGAATGAAACTCATCGTTTCATTTAATCCCGAAGGGTGGGCTACAGATCTGGGCCTGTCATTTAAATTATGGTATTTTGTCCTTCCCCTAATCTTACTGTTTTTTAATTTAGGGATTAATTCATCTTTTGTCTATGCGTGATTCGGCTAAGGCAAATTGGGCGTAGTCAATTTTATTTTCTTTTGTTACGTTTTTTTAAGAATTGGGCCTTTGTGTTTTGGTTTTCCAGCTTATTCATTTAGTTATTTTTCTGCTTAACTGGGTTGAGATATTTCTAGGCTTCTAGTTTTTGATTCTTTACTTATTCCACGTTTTTGTGAAAATTGTTTTGTGGACTTTGTTCATTTGGGCTTCAATTATTTTGCTTTCTGGTTGTATTTTTTCAAGAGTTGCCTTTTCAGTTTATGGGCCATTCAGCTTTGGAGTTCAAATTTAATTAATATTTGTTAATTTATTACTTGAATTTCGAGTTGAGCTCGGACTTGGTTTCAGTTTTTCTTCTTTCTGCTTAAGACTTTTGACTTAGTTTTCTGGTTGTCTTTTAATTTTATTTCTTGAAATTCTATTTGGGCTCAGTTTCGGCTTTTTACTATTACATTCGGTCCTAATTATAAGATGAAGTTGACTTTTTTTTGAAGAAATTAAGGAAGCTAAATAAGTTACTTAATCATATCATATGTTATGTATCCTTAGATTATATATTAATGTATTAGTTAAACTAATTAGTTTGAAGAAAAAATAAAAATAAAAATACTTTAAAGTAATTTAATTAACTTCCTTAATTTCTCTAAAAAAAGTCAATTTTGTCTTATAATTAGGACTGGAGGGAATAGCTTAAGCCATGTTGTTCTAATTTTCATTAATTTTTGTGCTGAATAAATAATTTTGAGTTGTGTTTTATTTATTTAGCAAATGTTTAACATATTACTGGCAAAAAAAAAAACGGTAAATGTTTAACATATAATTTATTCAGTATACCCTTTTTTAATTGTTTAAATTTAGGGAAAGTTATTTTTGGCAATATTAACATGCCAAAAGAGATTTTAGAAAATTTATTTTTTATGTTTTGATTGTCTAAATATTTGGAAATTTTGTTTTATGCAATTATGTAGCTATTTGAGTTTTGCAAAATTATATTTGAGTTGAAATATGCTAAAATTGATTTCTTAAACAATTTTTGAATGCATGAAAACGTGGGAGGGTTATTAATTTAAATTTTTATTGATCAAATTAATTAGTTAAAGCCTCCATTAAGATGTGCATATATTAGATTTAATTTGGATGCACAAAATAGTGGGAGTGTCAACACCCGTTTCCATTTCAATATGCGCAGAGTAAGAAAGGTATAGTTCCATAGGCATACAAAAAAATACAAATATATTAATAAAAGTATTTGTTCACAGACAGACATCAACTGCACAGGGTTCGATAATATTTATAAATTTACACAAAATAACCAAAATGTCCAAAATAAGACTATATATAACCACTAGCCCCATCTCGGGATCCATACCGTCAGTTCCCCGTATCTATCACCTTGCCTTTGGATTCGCTAGTTCCCACTGGCACATTGTCATCGATGAAAAAGAATGAGATCCAAGGAATCCCAGTAACAACATACTATCGTTTATATAAAATGTGGAAAGTAGATATGTTATGCACAATGTATGCATCAATTAATGAACATTATAAATGCATGTATACATGGGATATGGCTTCACTATCACTATTTGTGTACTGTGGTTGGATTGTTACTCCACAACCAGATGAAATTGCACTTCTCGCACTTGCTGTCCCTTCTCGGCACACCATGTTGATTAATGAAAGTACAAACAATGGCATCCACACAATTATATGAACTATGGCATGATATATAAAGGATAACGTCACAACCATAAGCCTATTGCACCTCGTAATGCGTGCCAACAACTCGGGCTCTCAACTTGGTCCTAAAATGTCAAATGTACAAAAATTAGGTTAAAACCCATTCATGTACTACTTTAGGCACATCCATAGTGTTTTTACTGGTATATGAGTATATAGTTAAAAATTACTAAAAATACCCCTAGGGACTCGGCCCTGGCCCGCAGTACCTGGTCTGACTGTACTTTTCCTGAAATTTTGACCTAGGCTATTCTAATATATTTTTGCCCAAGGAATCCATTTTCGGACTCAAAATTACCAAATTCACTGCCAAAAGACAAAAATGCCCTTGGCAGCCCCTAATTTAGGGTTTCAGGGGCGTTTTGGTCATTATGCTTTTTAGGGCTTTCCTGAAAAAGTGTTCAACAATAACCCTACCTAATTTTCCCTCTTGAACACAATTGAGTCATCAGATTATCAAAAATCTAGTCCTAACCCCCTTATACAACTCTAGCCAAAACCTACAGTTCTTCAGGAAAAGTTTGGGTTTTCCAATTCTAACTCTACAGACTTACTCCTTTATACTTCTAATCACTTTATTAACAATTTAATTACATCCTAACCATGATTTAGACTAGATTTGGTCAGCATAACATTTAGGGTCTAGAATTTCCCAAAATTTAACAATCACAGCAAATCAACCAAAAACTTACTGGTTAAACTAACCAAAACAGCCATAACAACCATAAATTGAAGTTTAGGAAGTCACCTTTGATTCCTTCTTGATGTTCTCTTCTAGCCAAAACCCTAGCCTCCAAGAACTCTAAATTTCTGCTTCACAACACCTTAAACCATGTAGAAAACAAGCTTAGGGAAAGGATTAAGCAAAGAACCTAAATCACCAAGTAAATCACTTACTCTTGCAAGTTTTCTCCTTTCTTTCTCTAGAAATCCAAAGCACTCTCTCTCTTCTCTTTGAGCTAGGCGTCGGTTTTGGGAGGAGGAAGATGAAGGAAATTGCTTTTTATGACTTATCCTATTTTTGTTTGAATTTTTAGTTACCCAAAAATTCTAAAAATTGGACTTCTGTATATATAAAGCTAATTGGACTCTAACTACATGTAATGTGATACCATGAGCCAAATTAACATGTGACTAATATTTCCTCCTCTTTAGTTAGCTCTTAAACACATCCAACCCCATAGGAGAAGGAGAAATAAGCTAATATGAATTTATCCCATAATTTTCCTTCATTTTCGGATTAATTGGAAATTCTGGAAGATTTTTTTCCCAAGCTTTGAAAAATCATAATTAAATTTGCAGATATTGTATTGGAGTGATTCCAAAGACTATAGAATCCTTATTGAGTCTAGTTTCAAGGAAAAATATAGCCTTTAGCCAATTGAAAGCACAAAATTCCCAGAATTAAATTCTTTGGATGTTATTCCAGAAAATCAATAGTTTTTCTGGGCTAACTTCAAAAATTCATAACTTTTTGTATATAGTTTAAATAGTTCATATGACCTATCAAATTAAAGCTTAGGATGTCTACTTTCATTATGGAAAATTTCATAAATTTTTGTTACCTTTTGGTCATCCTAAATCACATGAAAAACTCACTACCTCGCAGGCGATTTCATTGGAAGCATTGTTCACCTTCTAATTTCTAATATTTAATTCCTATGGCCATGAATATTCACCATTTTATTGAATATATTAAATAATTACAATATATATTTGGTGCATAAAATTTGGGGCATTAAAGTTCTCCCTTACTTAAATAAATTTTGACCTCAAAATTTTTTACACCTGTACAGCCATAAATTCCGGGTAATACTTTCTCATATTTTCCTCTGTTTCTTATGTAGCCTCCCTAGGAGATAAACCTTTCCAGATGACTTTGACAAAATGGAATGCTCTTACTTCTGAGCTGTTTCTCCTACTGACTGATGATCCTGTTAGGTGTGACTTTATAAGTCAAATCGTCACACATTTTTACGTCCTCATATTCGTTCATATGTTTTGGATCGGGTTGATACTTCTTTAGTTAGGAAACATGAAAAACAACGTGCAACCTGCTCAGATTCGGTGGCAAAGCAATATGGTACACTACTAGTCCAATCTTTGCCAGAATCTCAAATGGACCAATGTACCTCGGATGCGGCTTTCATACTTTCAGTGCTCTACTAATGCCTATAATCAGCGATACTTTCATGAACAGATGATCACCTACTTCGAATTCTAGAGGTTTTTGCCTCTTATCAGCATAACTCTTTTGTCGGCTCTGAGCAGTCAGCAATCTCTGTTTAATTAGCTTTATTTGCTCCATTGTCTGATTAACAATGTCTGACCCAAGGAACGCCTCTCAGACAATTCTATCTAGCACAAGGGTGATTGACATTTCCTCCCATACAGTGCCTCATATGGAGCCATCTGGATGCTCAAATGATAAATGTTGTTGTAGGCAAACTCTGCCAATGGAAGGAATTTGTCCCAGCTACCTTTAAAATCGAGTGCACATGCCCTCAGCATATCCTCAAGGGTTTGTATTGTTCGCTCTGTCTGCTCATTTGTCTAAGGATGATATGTCATGCTGAACCGGAGCTTGGTACCCTAAGCTTCATGAACTGCCTTCCAAAACTTGGAAGTAAATCGAGGATCTCGATCTGAGATGATGTTCTTTGGAATACCATGTAGTGCACAATCTCCTTGATGTAAATTTTTGCCAGTTTGTCAGAGAATAGTGGTCACTGATAGGCAAGAAGTAAGCTATCTTTGTGAATCTATCAACTATCACCCATATAGCGTCGTGGTTTCTGACCTTGGGTAACCCCGTCACAAAATTCATAGTAATGCTCCCCCACTTCCACTCAAGAATCTCAGGGTTTTGTAGAAGCCCTGATGGTCGCTGATGTTCAACTTTCACTTCCTAGCACGGAGACAACGGGCAACAAACTTAGTCACCTCCCTTTTCATTCATGGCCACTAGTACTGGGACTTTAAGTCAGGGTACATTTTGGTAGCTCTTATATGCCTCTTCTAAGATTTTTCGTTTCAGTTCTGACTGTGGTTGAACATAGATATGTTTTCTGTACTTGACTAACCCACTTGGTGATAAGTCGAATTCCTGAGTTTCAACTTTAACAATCATATATTTAATAGACAACGCTCGTCTATCTTGCAGCTGTGCTTCTTCAACTTTTGCTCACAAATCATTGTACACTTAACTAACAGTATTGTTGTTCAACAAGATCTGACTGGACAGATTTAGATATCTGAAATCCTCGATCAATTTTTGTTCATAGATCATCATGGCACCTACACAAATTTACAGCTCAATGTATCCATAACGACATTGGCCTTTCCGGGATGATATTTAATCTCTAGATTATAATCTTTTAGCAACTCCATCCACCTGTGCTGTCTCATGTTAAGCTCTTTCTGATCGTACAAATACTTCAAGTTCTTATGGTCGCAGTACAACTCTACGGTCGCACCATAGAGATAATGTCTCCAGATTTTTAAAGCAAACATAATAGCCGCTAACTCAAGATCGTGAGTGGGATAATTCAATTCATAAGGTTTTAGCTGACAAAATGCGTATGCCACCACTTGGCCATGCTACATCAACATACATCCTAATCCATGACCACTGGCATCTATATACACAACATACGTAAACTGTGGATCTGGGAACGTCAGTACTGGTGCTGTAGTCAACCTCTGCTTTAATTCCATGAAGCTCTTCTCACAATTCTTATCCTACACAAAATGTTGAGTTTTCCACGTCAATTTTGTCAATGGAAAAACTATTCTGGAGAAATTTTGGATAAACCTTCTATAATACCCAACTAGACCCAAAAAACTGCGCACTTTAAATACAGTCTTTGGCCTCTTCCAGCTCAGTACTGCTTCTACCTTGCTAGGATCGATAGAGCCCCTTACTGTGAGACTACATGGCCTAAAAACTTTACTTCTGAAAGCCAGAATTCGCACTTGCTCAGCTTGGCATAGAGTTGTTTATCCCTCAATATATTCAACACTATTCTCATATACTGCTCATGTTCGGCCTTACTCCGCGAATAGACCAGAATATCATCAATGAAGGCTACTACAAACTGGTCCAGGTACGGATGAAAGATTCGATTCATGTAGTCCATGAACACTGCAGGTGCATTGGTCAGCCCAAATGGCATCACCAGAAACTCATAGTGGCCATATCTGGTCTTGAAAGTAGTTTTCGACACATCCTCTGCTTTAACTTTCAGCTGGTGGTATCCTGATCGCAAATCAATCTTCGAGAACACGCAGGAACTAGTTAACTGATCGAGCAGATTGTCAATTCTAGGGAGTGGATATTTTTTCTTGATGGTTACCTTGTTTAATTCCCAATAATCTATACAGAGACCTAGGCTTCCGTCTTTCTTCCTGACAAAGAGCATTGACGCTCCCCATGGTGAGACACTGGGTCGAAAGAACCCTTTCTCAAGTAGCTCCTCAATTTGCTTCTTCAATTCTGCCATTTCACTTGAAGCCATTCTGTATGAGGCTTTAGATATTGAACCAGCTCCAAGCCTAAGATCAATCGAGAACTCCACTTCCTTATTCGGAGGTAATCCACCGATATCCTCAGGAAACATGTCAGGAAACTCGTTCACTACAGGGATGCTTTCTAAGGCTTCATCGGCCTCTGACTGCATAGAATAAAGTACCACGTATCCCGACAACCTTTCCGTAGACATCTCTCGGCCTCAGCTGCAGAGAGAAGGTTTAAAGTGATTTTCGTATTGGCATGCGGTTGTGAGTTGGGATATATAACCTTCTTCTCTTTGCAGTCCAGTAGCACAACATTCACCATCAACCAGTCAATCCCAAGAATTACCTTTAACCCTTGCAGTGGCAAACAAATTAGATCCACGATCGATTCATGACCCTCGTCATTTGCCACACAATTCAAACATACATCAGCCGTGACAATTTTAGTACCTGTGGGGGTTGATACAATCAAATCATACAGAAATTGATGCACATTCATGTTTAACCGCCTCGTACAGTCATATGCAATGAATGAGTGGCTAGCGCCGGAATCGTACATGACATGTGAGCTTCCTCCTGTGTTAGGGTGTAAACCCTACCTGGAACTCTGGGCTTTATCTCCTCCGGCTGATGCTTTTGTGGGCAATCCTTGGCAATATGGCCTAGCTTATTGCAATGAAAACAAGTAAACAACTTGGTTGGATCTGGTTTAAATGGAACACCACTATAAGATCTTCCTGGGTGAAAGGGCTTTCGACAGCATCAACATGTTCTGCATCCCGAGAAACCCGATCCTCCTCGGCCCCCAGCCTGAGTTGGCCTCTTATTATAACCCCTGGAAGGTCCAACCTGATCTTTCCGCTTTTGTGACGAACCACCACTTCCGGATGTACCCTTATTGCTTTAGCAATCATTTTCAACATGTTTTTCTCGACCACCTTGCAGTCTTCAACAGCGCTGTTGAACTCAGTATAACGTCTCGAGACTAGTTTCTCTTTTAACTCTAGTCTCAGCCTCTCAATCATCATATCAACACTCCATTCTTCATCATCATGAAGCTTGAGGTATGCCGAATAGCGAGTTAAGTGAATGTACCGGCCAAATAGTCATCATAACTCTCCCGGTCTTGCTATTGGATGCTAAGGAATTCATTATCTTTTTCACGCCTGATAGATGGGGGAAAATACTTCTCATTGAATTGTTGTTGGAATAGTTCCCAAGTTATAGGAATATTCCTTTCCCTCAGAATAAGTTCCGTGTTCTTCCACCACCTGTCTGCGTCATCCTCCAACTTATATATGGCTAGAAGAACTTTAATCCCATCCGGGCATAACATGATATTAAATATTTTCTCTAGGCATAGCAGCCAGTCTTCATCTATTTGTGGGTCAAACTTTCCCTTAAAGATAGTAGGTTGTTGTTTGTTGAACCTGCTTACCCAGGTTTATATGTCAGCTTCCGGCTCTGGTACAACATCCTCTGGTGGAGGTTCCTCATATAGTTCTTCCTCACCATTTCCTCTCACAAATTCCTCCAGGTGATCCTACCTCTACTGTACTGTTCGCAGCTCTTCCCTGATCTCATTTATTGTAGCTTGCTACCCCTTACTGGAACCATCTCTATAATTCACACTACATGAAAATAGAGAAAAATAAATTTCTATATAAAGCAAGGGCATTTTTCACATTTCATAACAATTTGGGGTACACAGATATGTCAAATATAACATGCATTAGCTATTTATAGTAGTCACAGAAAGCTAAATACATCACACAACCTATAAACTACTGTATATGCCATGCTTGTCCTTTAACATTTCATAAGTTAAGTTACATGCAACTTCCTAGGGGGTTACCCATTCTAGATTACCCTGGGACGAACATGATTAACTTTCTATGTACCTGATCAAAACACCGACTTCGGCTCTATCTTCTTTTGTCCATCGGTTCCACATGACTGCCCTCGCCTCAAAATATGTGCCGATCACCTCCGGTCACTCAAAATATGCTGCCTAGCCCCTTCGTCAATCACTATACATAAATATATGTACCAGGTCAGTCATATGCTCTAAGAACTCATGGATGTTCCCATTTGGGCCCCGCTCCACAATGTTAATCTTTTGTCTGTTCTAGAAGGTTGAGTGTGGGAAAAAGTCCATTGTCGTGTATACCCAAAACTCGTTCGACAACTCAACCTCTAGATGCGCCCAAATCTCGTAAAGGGACTCGACACTGGTCAGGAACAAGAGGTGATGACCAATGAGAGTGGTCTGAGCTTCGAAAGCCCTACGGTATCTATCGCGAATGCAGTCCTATAGCTTAATGTTCGGCTGCAGGTCATACTCCACTTGTACAGTATCGGCTTGGGACTCCTTATATTCACTCAGGTCATCCTCCTCTAGATCATAATCTAAATCATCTGACAGCGGCTGCCCGGTCTCCCTTACCACCGACCTTGCTGGCAATGCTGGCCGTAGCTCGGGTCCATACACAGGTAATTCTGGTAGCTCTTTCTCATTGTCCGCCTCATCATCAGGCCACCCGGTAGGTAAAACTCCCCATACTACTGTCCATCCAGAATTCGCTGTTCTGATGGGCGCTGGTTTCCTAATGCCTTTGACCCCTCACATGACTTTCTATAAGTGCACATGATATCTTATTACCATGCAAACAAAACCATATCAGTATATCATTATGAAAATGCCAGAACCGCTTTAATGCTCTGATACCAAAAATATCAACACCTGTTTCTATTTCAATATACACAGAGTAAGAAAGGCATAGTTTCACAGGCGTACAGAAAAGTACAAATATACTGATAAAAGTATTTGTTTATGGACAGACACGCACATGGTTCGATAATATTTACAAATTTACACAAAATAACCAAACTGTCTAAAATAAGACTATATATAACCACTAGCCTCATCTCGGGATCCGTACCGTCAGTTCCTCGTGTCTATCACCTTACCTTTGGATCCGTTGGTTCCCACTGGCACACTATCATTGATAAAAAAGAATGAGATTCCGAGGAATACCAGTAGCAACATACTATCATTTATATAAAATGTGGAAAGTAGATATGTTATGCACCATGTATACACCAATTAATGAACATTATAAACACATGTATACATAGGGTAAGGCTTCACTACCACTATTCGTGTACCGTAGTTGGATTGTTACTCCACAACCAGGTGAAAGTACACTTCTCGTACTTGCTGCCCCTTCTCGGCAAACCATGTTAATTAATGAAAGTACAAACAATGGCATCCACACAATCATATGAACTATGGCATGATATATAAATGATAACGTCACTACCTTAAGTCTTTTGCACCTCGAAATGTGTGCCTCGTAATGTGTGCCAACAACTCGGGCTCTCAACTTGGTCCTAAAATGTCAAATGTACAAGAATTCGGTTAAACCCCATTTATGTAATATTTTAGGCACATCCATAGTGTTTTTAATAGTTACATGAGTTTATAATGGAAAATTACTAAAATAACCCTAGGGACTTAACCCGGCCCGCCATACCCGGCTGACCATACTTTTCCTAAAATTTTAACCTGAGCTATTCTGACATATTTTTGCCCAATGAATCCATTTCAGAGCTCGAAATTACCAAATTCACTGCCAAAAGATAAAAATGCCCTTGGCAGCCCCTAATTTAGGGTTTCAGGGGTGTTTTGGTCATTATACTTTTTAGGGCTTTCCTAGAAAAGTGTTCAACAATAACCCCATCTAATTTCCCTCATGAACACAATGAAGTCATCAGATTATCAAAAATCTAGCCCTAACCCCCTTATCTAGCTCTGGCCGAAACCTATAGTTCTCAAGGAAAAGTTGGGGTTTTCCAATTTTGACTCCGCAAACTTGCTTGTTTATACTCCTAATCACTTTATTAACAATTTAATTACATCCTAACCATGATTTAGACTAGATTTGTGCAGCATAACATTTAGGGTTTAGCATTTCCCAACTTTAACAATCACAACAAATCAACCAGAAACTCATCAGTTAAACTAACCACAACAGCCATAACAATCATAAATTGAAGTTTAGGAAGTCACCTTTGCTTCCTTCTTGATGTTCTCTTCTAGCTGAAACCCTAGCCTCCAAGAACTCTAAATTTTTGCTTCACAACAGCTTAAACCATGTAGAAATCTAGCTTAGGGAAAGGATTAAGCAAATTAGAACCTAAATCACCAAGTAAATCATGTACCCTTGCAAGTTTTCTCCTTTCTCTCTCTAGAAATCCAAAGCACTCTCTCTTTCTTCTCTTTGAGCTAGGCGTCGGTTTTGGGAGGACGAAAATGAAGGAAATTGCTTTTTATGACTTATCCTATTTTTGCTCTAATTTTTAAATACCCAAAATTCTAAAAATTGAACTTTTGTATACATAAAGCTAATTGGACTCTAACTACATGTAATGTGATACCATGAGCCCAATTAACATGTGACTAATATTCCCTCCTCTTTAGTTAGCTCTCAAACACTTCCAAGCCCATAGGAGAAGGAAAAATAAGCTGATATGAATTTATCCTATAATTTTCCTTTATTTTAGGATTAATTGGAAATTCTAGCAGATTTTCTTGCAAAATTTTGAAAAATCTTAACTAAATTTGCAGATATCGTATTGGAGTGATTCCAAAGGCAATAGAACCCTTATTGAGTCTAGTTTCAAGAAATAATATAGCTTTTAACCAATTAGAAGCACAAAATTCTCAGAATTAAATTCTTTGGATGCTGTTCTAGAAAATCAACAGTTTTTTTGGGCTAAATTCAAAAATAAATAACTTTTTGTATATAACTTTAAATGATTTAGATGATCTATCAAATTAAAGCTTAGGATGTCTACTTTCATTTTGGAAAACTTCATAAATTTTTGTCACCATTTGTTCATCCTAAACCACATGACAAGCTCACTGTCTCGCAGGCGATTTCACTGGAAGCATTGTTCACCTTCCAATTTCCAATATTTAATTCCTATGGCCATGAATACTCACCATTTTATTGAATATATTAAATAATTACAATATATATTTGGTGAATAGAATTTGGGGCGTTACAGTTCTCCCCCACTTAAATAAATTTTGACTCCAAAATCTTTTACACCTGTGCAGCCATAAATTTCGGGTAACGCTTTCTCATACTTTCCTCCGTTTCACATATAGCCTCCCCAGGAGATAAAACTTTCCAGACAACTTTGACAAATGGAGAGCTCTTACTTTTGAGCTGCTTCTCCTGCCAGCTAATGATCCGGTCAGGTGTGACTTCATAAGTCAAATCGTCAAGCATTTCCACGTCCTCATATTCATTCACATGTTTTGGATCGGGTTGATACTTTTTTAGTTGGGAAACATGAAAAACATCTTGCAACCTGCTCAGATTCGGTGGTAAAGCAATATGGTGCGATACTGGTCCAATCTTCGCCATAATCTCAAATAGGCCAATGTACCTTGGATGCAGCTTTATACTTTCAGTGCTCTGCCAATGCCCCGTAATCAGTGATATTTTCATGAACACATGATCATCGACTTCGAATTCCAGAGGTTTTCCCCTCTTGTCAGTATAACTCTTTTGTCAGCTCTGAGCAGTCAGCAATCTCTACTTAATTAGCTTTATTTGCTCTGTTGTCTGATCAACAATGTTTGGGCCAAGCAAACGCCTCTTAGAAAATTCTATCTAACATAAGGGTGATTGACATTTTCTCCCATACATTGCCCCATATGGAGCCATCTGGATGCTCGAATGATAACTGTTGTTCTAGGCAAACTCTGCCAATGGAAGGAATTTGTCCCAACTACCTTTAAAATCAAGTGCATATGCCTTCAGCATATCCTCAAGGGTTTGTATTGTTCACTCTGTCTGCCCATCTGTCTGAGGATGATATGCCGTGTTGAATATATTAAATAATTACAATATATATTTGGTGAATAAAATTTGGGGCGTTACAGGGAGAATTTATCTATGATAATTATTTAGTCACATTTTGTTGATTAGATCAACCAATTAAATTCTCATTAAAGATTTTGTGCATATTTAGGATTTAAATGTACATAGTTGGTGTAACCCCCTTCCGTAATTATATCCGAAATACTCAATTAAAATGAAATAGAGACCAATAGGAAACAAAACTTATTTAAAATCCCATCTTCACAACAGGGTTTTCACAGATAACTTTCGAAATATAATTTACCTGGTCTCATATTCAATTTCGAATACAATTACATTACGCGGAATATCACATTTATAAAAATATCAGAGTGTACAACAATAATTTCCCGGCAACTCCCGGGTTCATACCTTTACACAGAATTCATAGGGCACATTCGCCCTTTACAATTCCTCAAACGGGGATTACACAAATCTCAACTCCATACATGCATACTCAATACTCATCCAATATACAAATACAATATCCAAATATACATCCCAACTATCATTTGAACATATATAATTATCCCAGCATATAACGATAACCAACTACCAAATACAAATGCCCATAAGGGATTCTCGTCGCCCCTAGTCACTTGCTCCTTCCTTGAGCCACTTGACCTGTCTAAAATGTTGGTATGGGAGGGTGAGATTCTAGAGAATCCCAGTAGGAAACAGATACCAATATGGATGCAAGATAAGTGTTTAATGCATGACATGCTTGCATCACAATAACTCATGTTCGCATAATGATATATTCGCATGCTCAATGTTTCAACGACATACTCATGGCCATAGCATAAATAGAAACAGAGCTTCAATCATTCATATATGTTTCACATAATCAAGCAAAGCAATAACATGCATCAATACACAAACACAAATATCAATACATGCAGGAGAGGTAAGTTCCCTACACTTTTCTTTCCACGTATGCTCCAGCTCCGCTTACTCGCGAACCAAACGAATACTGAACCCTTTCAAAATCTCAAAATGCTAAAAATAGGGGTTGGCTGCGGCCCAGAAAATCCAGTTTCTTGGCTGAACTTCCAAAAATCATAACTAATTCAGGAAAACTCGAAATAAGGTGATTCCAAAGCCAAATGAAAGCTACTCAAGTCCTCTACACATGAAAAATATTGGCCTTTACTGGAAATCACCACATAAATACAGAATTCCCAAACATTCAAGACTGTCCCAAAACAGAATCCATTTTCGACCTCAAAAGTTGAACAGCTATAATTCATAGAAGACAAAACGAAATGGCACACGTTATATGTCCATTTTGAAGCTTGAGATGTGAACTTTAAGACTGGAAAGTTTCATAATTTTCGAACATCATTTACCCAGTCAAAACGTCCACGTCATCTGACTGTCCAGAACAGACTTGCCAAAACAGGGTCCAGTTTGGATGCCAAACTTTGGTCAGTTCATACTCCCAGCTCACAAAGTGAAATGACACAAAATTTATATTCATTTTGAAGCTTGAGATGTGAACTTTAAGACTGGAAAGTTTCATAATTTTTGAACATCATTTTCCCAGTCAAAACGTCCACGTCATCTGACTGTCCAGAACAGACTTGCCAAAACAGGGTCCAGTTTGGATGCCAAACTTTGGTCAGTTCAAACTCCCAGCTCACAAAGCGAAATGACACCAAATTTATGTCCATTTTGAAGCTTGAGATGTGAACTTTAATACTGGAAAGTTTCATAATTTTCGAACATCATTTTCCCAGTCAAAACGTCCACGTCATCTGACTGCCCAGAACAGACTTGCCAAAACAGGGTCCAGTTTGGATGCCAAACTTTGGTCAGTTCAAACTCCCATCTCACAAAGCGAAATGACACAAAATTTATGTCCATTTTGAAGCTTGAGATGTGAACTTTAAGACTGAAAAGTTTCATAATTTTCCAACATCATTTGCCCATTCAAAACGGCAACACAAACAGACTACCCAGACAGAATTCTCACTGGACAAAATTTCCAGTTTTTTTTCAACCATTGTGTCCAATCCAATTCAAACCAATTCCAATAATCAAATACCACAACATGGCACCATTTTCAACATAAAACACAACCCAATTCATCCAATCCAAAATCACAAGAAAATCAGGGCAAAAATTCGAAATTCACAAAGCTCAACCAAAACTCACAAAACTTAGATCAAAAGTCTTCAAATACTCACCTCTTCCTCTTTCCCAAACCAATTCTTGATTCTTCATCTTTCCAAATTTCCTCAAGCCATCAAACACCTTCAATCAAGAATCTAAAACCATAGAGATGAAGCTCTCATCACTATGAACAACTTTATAGAAGGTGATTAGAGCATTAGAGGACCACAAGCCAACTAAAATCTCACCTCTAGTTTTCTCTTTCTTCCTTGAGCTAGGCGAAAATGGAGGCTTTGGAGAGAGATAAAGATGATGAAAAGAGTGATCAGCTTTTTTTTTCCATTTGCTTCATGTGTTGGCCGACCAAAATAAAGGAGAGGGAAGAGAAAAAGCACTTTGAACATTTGACCAAGATCTAAGGCTCACAAGTTGCCACTTGTCATGATCTTGATCCATCTTCATGAGCTCACATAGGCACTTGCACACATGATTCCACCCTTTGATCTATCACACAAATCAATCCTAACCATTGATCTTGAAGTTACCAATGAGTTTCCTCTACGGTAACAGATCAATTGGTCGGTAACTTACCGTTTTGCCCCTGATTATGGTAATCTCTCTTGGATCATCACCAAACACTTCATATCTTTCCATATCACCACATTATGCGCCCTTCCTCTATTTTAAGTCAATTTAGAGATTAATCCATAATTGAACTTAAATACAGGGTTTCGGCGCTGCTCACAGCACATACGAATCACATTCCGGAACTCAAATCACATCGAATTCTCCGAAAGGGTTATTTATTACTAACCACATCCACTTTTGGAGTCATTATCTCTTAATCACAATTTAGGATCTTGCTAAACCGGGGCTTAGCAGTCCACTTATCTCAGGCTTATTCTCTAGCCTCAAGTCTCAAAATTTGGGGTATTACAGTTGGTACTTTTTGTTAGCATGCATCTTAGGGAATAACCACAGCATCCTTAATGTTGCATGTGTAAACACTCGCTTATGGATTTTTAAAACATCAACTCAAATCAATGATTAATTAATTTAATCAAAATCGGAGAATTTCAGTTATTTAGTCACACTTGTTGATTAAATTAATTGTTTAAATTCTCATTAGGTTATTGGTGCATATTTATCTTTTAAATGGAATATTCATGGTTAGTGCAATATCCCAAAAATTTAGTAAAAGGTTAAATTTTCCAAAAATAAAATTTAAATATGTTAGAGATTAATCTTGGGAATTAAAAGCCTATTTTCCCAAAAATTCGAGGAACAATAATTAGAGGTCATAATTTGGCTTAGAAATTTTTGAGAAATTATTTTAAGACTCTATGAAGTTAATTATGGATGAGAGTCCTTAAAAATCTTTAAGGATTAATTTGTGGGAGTTAGATAATAAGTAAAATTATGGAACCTAAGAAATTTAAGGAATCTTAAATTAGACAAAGAAGAAAAATTAGGGTATAGTATGTGTAATTAATAAGATAAAAATATATCTATAGGTATATATATAAACACACCGGCACAAGGCACACACACAGAGAGATATATGGCATTCTCTTGAACAAACACACACACACTTGGACACATGGCTGCCAAACTTGCACACACGCACATACACATCACTTAAAACTCAACACCTCACCTCACTTTCTTTTGGCCCCATAACCCCCCCACCTCATGCACTCTTTATTTAATCAAATACCCAGCACCTTCAGCTCTTCATTTTCGACTAGCATGTGGAAAAGAAGAGAGAGCAAGATAAACAAAAAAAATACATAATAGAGAAAGAGAGAGAGGTGAGCGAGAAAGAGTGAAACCGGAGGAAGAAGACAATCAGAGAAGAGCAAGAAGAAAGGTTGGATTGTCACATGCAACACCATAAACGTGTATAAGTGAGTCTCTTACACCTTAAGCTTGCTTTTTCCATTAGATTTGAGGCTATTTTCTAGGCTGTTTCATTGTTGGAAGTGAGAAACATTGTCAAAAAGAAAAATTCTGTCAACCGATAAATTTTAAATCAGAGTTTGTATGTCAGTTTTTGAGGGATTTTTGGACTTCTTTGGTTTGGTTTTGCTGTCATTAAAACAAGGCTTGATGTTGGGTGTTCTTAGGGTCAAATTTCTGGAGATTAGAGCTCAAAATCATGAATATATGTTGATTTTTAATCACCCTGTTTTATTGGTTAGAAAATAGAGTTTTTGCTAGAAGGTTGCAGAAGCTTAAACAGATGCTATAGATGGACTTTTTGTTTGGTTCTTTTTGGTATGGAAAGTTTAGGATGTGTAGTAGGTAATGGAATTAAGAAGAGTGCAATTTTGAGTGAAAATGAATAAGTTCTTGAGTTTTGAACTTATACTGTCAAAACTAACATTTTTGAAAGCCAGTCAGATTCTTGTTGAGTTTTGACTAGACAAAATTTATCCAACATTTACAAAATTTTACATGGAAATAGTATACAGTCATAGCTTTAAAAGAGTCCTAGAATACATTATTTGGATACCTACAGAGAAAGTAATGATTTTTGAAAGATAGGTCAAGAAACAAGGGAAATTATGGAAGTTCAGGTTCTGACAGTTTGGTTGCATTGTGTTTTTGAGTAATATAATCTTGTCCGATAGCCACAAGTTTTCAGAACAAAAGTATACATGCTAAGCTTTAAGTTGATATATAATATGTGTTATTTGGATCAGTATATTAAGAGATATGAATTTTTGAAGTTAGTGGCTGTCAGATTATGTTTCTGGAAGTCAAATTGGTTGTGACAAAATTTTGAAACACTAAACCTTGTCCAAAAATTATGAAACTTTTCATATTTAAATTAGACATTTGGAGCTTTAATTTGATGGGTAGAACATAATTTTTAGACTAGTAGATTAAAAGATATGGATTTTTGAAATTGAACCTTGTTTCTAGAATGCAATCTGGAACAGTGGAAGTTTGGTGAATTTCTGGGAATAATGTGGTTAACCCGGTCATACTTAAGTATTTTTCTGTGAAAATACACTTAAAGAGCTTCACTTAGGCCTTGGAACTAGTCAATTTGGAATTTCCTAGAATTAATTATGAATTTCCAAAGTTGACTGAAAATCTGTCAGTTTCTGGAAATAGTGAAATTGCATTGTGCAGAATTGTACTGTGTAGAAATTGTTATAACTGCATTAGATAACCAGCAAAATTTAATTTAAAGGCATTAATAGTACAAGTAATAATCAGTTACTTATAACTCTAATTTTTATAGAAACTGGAAATAGCCCGAGTCGAAACAAGAGTATAGGACATATATTGGAACTGAAAAAGGACTTAGGTAGGAACTCTATCTTTCATAAACTATGTGAATGTTTATATGCTTTGTGTATGCCATCTTCTGTAATATGAACATTGTATTGCCGAGTAGGGCACTACGCAAGTATGCACATTTATAGAGGTTTACGGATAGTGGGGAAGTAGCCCCGACTCATGTGCACATGCCGTGTTATGTTGCATTACATGGTGTATAAAATATTTATCTGTCATATTTTATTTGACTGATTGCATGTTACTACTGAGATTCATTTGAATCTCACCCTTTTTCAACATTTAAAAATATTCCAGCAGAAGGTAGCGGCTCTAAGGGCAAAACTATAATTATCGGCGACTGAGGGTCCAGTTCAAGTGGGAGTGCAGTTGGTTATCTTTAGTTGTAAATTTTATTTCTTTTGGACTCTGTATATATTTTTCAAACCCTATAGGGATTTTCTGTAATGTAAACAAGCACTTATTATTAATATATTTCTGCTATTTCTGTATGCCCTATGAACTATACCTTTATTACTCTATGAATATCAAAATGTTAAGGGGTTTAATAGTTAGCATGCTTGTTTCTTGGGGAGTAGTTACAGGATCCTCAATTTTGTTGCATGCACATTTATAATCACATATGGCATTATATATAGAATATCAATTGTAATTAAATATATGGTTAAAATTAATCTTTGCCCACTGGTAGATATTTATAATTGCATATTTAATTAGGGTGAAATAGAATGACATTGTATTTTTCAAGTAGTCCATAGGTATTAGAAAATATAAATGCCTTCTAGATTCATCAATTTGAGATAAACTCATTTGCTAATGTCTTTGCCCACAGCTACACCTTAGTGATATGAATTTGTAATTTTATGATTTACATTATGTCACATCCCAAACTTTGGGCCTAAAATCTCTGTCACATCCCAAACTTTGGGCCTAAAATCTCAATAATAAGTCTGAATTAAGTAGAGTTGTAAGCCTAGTTGAGCCAAACATCTTAAGTATGTTATAAGGAAAATGCTTAATTAAGATAACTATTAAAACAATTTAAGGGCCCAAAAAATTGATAAAATAGTATGAAATATTATTTTGGGGATTTTTAAAAAATATGAAGAGGTTTAGTTCTTCAAGAATGGCCGAAGTGATTTTAAAGCAAATTTCATAGAATTAAAGACTTATTTTCTCAAAAATTCAAGAAAAATAGTTATAGGTAAATTTTAAAGTTGAAAATTTCATGAAAATTATTTTATGGGATAAAGAAGCTAATTGAGGAAAAATATCCTTATAAAGTATTAAGGATTAATTTTTGAAATTTATTTAGTAATTCAGCATAGATAAAGAATGGAATTGAGCCATGATTAAGCCTAATATGTGGACTCTGGCAAAAAAGCCCAATATGGAGAGCCCAAGGTATGCCATCTGATCAAGAAAATAAGCCTAAGATTTTTATTAAAAAAAAAAGGCCCAATAGCTTATGGAGAAAAGCAAAGCCTATGTGATAAGCTGGTCCAAGGAATTTAAAAACAAACTCACTCTTCCTTCTTTTAAACCCCAAATGCCTATGCTGTTTCATTCCGCCCTTGCACGACAGAAACAGAGTGACAGAGTGGGGAGAGCTGCGAGAGAAGAGGAAGAAGACCGAAGAGCTTGAAGGAGGTGTCATTTGGACAGGCAAGCTTGATCTCAGACCAAGGTAAAGTCCCCAAACCACTACTCTGCCCTCAGTTTGTTTATTTGATGGGTGATTTGAGAGTGATTGGGGGATGGAAAATCTGATTCTAGAGAGAGGTAATAAGGAACAGAAGATTTAAGCCATGGAAATCACGCCTAGTTGTTAGAATAGAGCTTGTGGTAGTAATTTCCTTTTGTGCAGGTTGAATATTGCTTTAGGATGATGAGTTCAAATCTGTTATGATAGTCTAGAGGAATTTTGTCTGATTTTCTTATGGAAACCTTGTAGAAATGCTTAGATGCTAAGATAAACAAGTAGGATAAGAGTTATGTACCTATATGATGTGTTTGAAGTTTATTGAAGCTTTATTTTGGGAGAGAAATTGAATAAAACCACTGTTTTGATGCTCCCGAACATTAAACAGGTGTTTCAAAGTATTAAGATACGAATAAAGGAAGTAAAATTGCTTAATAGATTTTGAGATTAGTATTGCATGTTGATAGCGCTGAGATTGGAAGTAATTTTTGAATCCACATCCTCTGCTATAACGAGTACAACATCAGGTTCTTTAACTAAATGAAAAAGATAAATGCTATGTTGAGTAAAGGGAGATTTATGGAAAATATGAGCTTATGTGGGTGAAATCCTCACAGCATGAATGAGATTCTTAAATCTGTAAATTTTCTTTTGATTAGACCCATGGCTACTCAACTTATAATGAAGGGTATGGGGATGTTTATATGATTATGAAAGTAATGATAAACATAGGCATGTGTGTGTGTGTGTGTGATATTATAACGTAAGCAATAGGATGGTTGGTGCTGGAGAATTTGTTATAATCATTGTTATTAAACCCGAACCGGACTGGCCGATTCGGCCCGGTTACCGGTGACCCAGTCAGAGAACGCGAACCGGACCGGTTCAGTAATTTTTATTATTATCTTTTTTAAAAAATTTCTTTATAATTTCTTTTTAATAAGCCTAAAATCTTCACTCTCTCACTGGTTTGGTCCCGGTTTGATTCCAGTCTGACCTACTGACCCTTGACCCAGTATCTCGACCGGTCTCGGTTTAATAACCTTGGTTATAATGTACTAAACTACATTTTTCCATATTAAAGGCGCTTAAAGTTTGTCTTGAGAATAGATACACACACATGTATATACGTTATGATGTAATGATTTAAAGAATATGGAGCTTTTAAAGTGTTGATAACCCATTGTTTTGGCACTTTTTCATATTAAATAATCATTTAGAGGCATGTTGGATGCTTAAAAGTGTTAAGTGCTAATAAACATGAAAGACACTTATATTTATGCTCAAGCATAAAGAGTGAAGTAGGGGCTGAGAAATTGATTTAAGGTTTTGTTCAATGTCTATAAATGTTAAGTAACTGTCCTATATAGTTATTTTATACTTAGAGACATTGAAATGATGATGTTAGTATTGTATATAAATCTGGAGAATTTTCATATTAGAAAATGAGGTATTTTTGAATGATAAGGAATGCTATAAGTTTTAAGTTGATGACGTTAGTGAGGCTAAGTGAAGAATTAAGGAAAAAGAAACATGTTGGAGAGCTAAATGAGAATTTGGGATTGGGAGAGATTTATTATGCAATGGTAATGTACCATAGGCTAATTAGGCTAAGTATTGATCTGCCCCTATAAATGTATATATAAATTATAGGATTTTATACTTGATATCAAAACAAAAGGGGGAAGCAAAACTACAGGAGTTCAAGCAAAGGTAATTTGTGTTAGAACAAGACTTTCACCTAAGAGGGGGTAAATAGGGTGATAATTAAAACTTTAGAATTTAATGCAAACTTCTATAAAATAGAGTTGAAGAGATGTCACTAAGGGTTAAGCACACGAGATTTATACTAGTTCGGTCCAAACCACCTGACCTATGTCCAGTCCTCAGAAGCCTTTTGAGATTTTCACTTTTCTCCAAGATTCGCTAGGCTCTTGATGCCTCAATACAAGCTAGATCCTTTTCAAGAACAATCACCTCCCTTACACTTTGCAATTTAATGCCCACTCAAGATTCCACAATCTTGAGTCTCTCATATAATGAATGAATCAATAAATGTCTCTCACAAGAGTAGATATATGATCACTGAAGTACATACTCAAATTTAAGAGCTTTAAGATTTTTCAATGAATGTAACAGAAGTTTTTTGCAGAAATTTGTTGCTTTGCTTTCAATGCTCTGGCCATTTATAGGTAGTGTATTAATGACCATTGCCTTGTTGAATGTATCCATTGTAGTTTCCTCGGTCTTTGATATATATATATATTTATATCCGTTGAAGGCTTTGAACATTTGTTGTGTCTAAGGAATTAGCCGTTGGAGCAGAGAGAATGTTCAACGTTTGAATGTCCTTCACGTTTAATACTTCTGACACAACAAGTGCTTTTCCCAGTTTGTGAATTAGTGTGTTTGGATCTCATGTTTAAAAGAACTTTTTTGATAAAACCATGTTTTGGGATAAATTTATCCAAACACATGAAAAATTTCCAAAAGCACTTTTTTGCACAAAACCATAGTTTTGAAAAAAATCTATTTTTTTTCACTTTTTCTTCTTTTTTCTCCCAACCACCCCTTTCTCTTTCTTCTTTTTTTCTCTTCCTTTCTTCTCTTTCTCTTTCCTTTTTGTGCTTTTCCTCAAAACCATAATCTGTTATGCTTGTGCTGGAGAGAGGAAAAAAAGGAAAAATGGGAGAAAGAAATAAAAAAAATTCAAAATTAACATTTTACATGTACGAAAATGTCAAAGGAAAAAAAATAAAAATAAACTATATAGAGAAAAAAATTTAAAAAGAATAAAGAAATAAAAAATTAAGAAATGGAATAATTTCATACTCATAAAAATTTTATTTCATTTTTGGTATTGTTTATAAAATTTCATGTTAAATAATACATAAAATATCATCTTATCCTTTATATGTAATTATCACAAAAGCTAATGTCCTTTTAGTAATTTGACCATGAAAAAAGCTATTCCGATCACAACATCCAAAGACTCTCATTTTATCGAAATCACTTTTTTCCCATAATCTATTATGCTCATAATCTACTCTCTAAAAGCTATTCTCCAAAAGCTAATCCAAACTCACTCTTAATCCTTGTTTGATCACCTAGAAAACACTTAAGTACTAGTATTGTAATCAATTAGAATGATTAGAAGCAATAAGAACAAATTTCATAATCATTCAACTGATTTAAAAAGTTTTGAAGCGTTGCTCTGTTTTCTAGGAAAGAATTACTCGAGTAATCCTCTCTTGGTAGTTTTGAAAATATTTCAAAGCACTGGATAAGTCATTAGAGTGATGTGCTACTGATGCACAAAATGGGATCACTCTAGTGATTTTCAGATTACTAGGTGCATCACTTGAGTCATCAACTAGTGGTGAAGGATTACATGCTCACTCGAATGTTTACTTGAGTGATCTTGTTTTCTATGGTTTTTCAGAAAAGCATATCACTTGATCACATTACTGGAGTGTTTTGCTAGTGATGTTGTTTTAACTCATCACTAATCTTGTACTTAGAAAAGTTTTTGATTTCAGAACACTTCTAGGATCACTATAGTATTGTGCTAGTGATGTTCTTTGTCTCATCACTCGAGTGATCTCAAGTCATCACTCGAGGGATCTCAAGTCATCACTCGAGTGGTCACTTGACTGACTTTTTCCTTAAAGTACTTCAAAGCAGAATCACTGGAACAAATTACTTGAGTGGTGTATTTGTGATGAATTTTAACCCATCACTCAAGTTGTCACGTAAGTGAACTTGGAGCATGACTTGAGTGATTTTCCCTTTGAAAATTTTCAGAACTATCACTAGAAGAATCACTATGGTGGTTCGTTGGTAATGGATTTTAACACAACACTCGAGTGGTTATTAGAGGGATTTTCTTTTATAAAACTATTTCATCAGAAAGATCACTATGATGATTTATCTAGGCTTGATCACATCACTAAAGTGGTCACTTGAGTGATCTGTTTTTCAACTTCCAGTGATCATTTAAAGTGATAAATTCTTGTCACTCGAGTGATTACTTGAGTGATCCAATAGATTTTTCAAAATTGAAATCTTTTCTTATTGAAAATGCTTTGTTCATCATTCAAATCCTATGCAAAACCTTTCTAAACTTTGTTATCATCAAAACATAGGATCTAACATTCTCCCTCCCTGTGATGGTAACAAAACTGATGAATTTTGAAAGCTAGTTTTCAGAACAGTAAAATAACATAAGAGAGAAAACATAAATCACAATAGCATATCATTCATACTAGTAACATATCATTTATACTAGTAGTATGTTCACACATAAACTGATAAAGTTAGTCACAGCAAAATAATTTATGAATATGAACATAAGATACAAAACACTAGATAACAAGGTACTAGTAATAAGTGATGACTCTTTGATGTAGCAACAGTGTCATCACCATCAGTATCACCCTGAGTCTTCTCCCCCTTACTCATGACAATGCACATCTGAGCCATCTTCTCATCAATATGAGACATAAACTCAGCATTTGTGTTTGCCAGATCCACATGAAATCCTTGAAGCACTTCTGTCATATACATCTGAATAGTAGAACTGAGGAAGGAAGGCGCATTGGATGTGGCCGAAGCTGAGGATTGAATAGCATCCATTTTTGTAGCCTTAGAGTCTGGTGCCTTCCTCTTCTTGGGAGTGGTGGCTAATGGGTGCCTTAATGGAAGATCAATACCAAGCTTCCTAATCTGATTCCTTCCAATTGGTAGTAATCTCTCTATAGGCTCATTCAGGTCCAAGTACCAGATCTTGTTGGCTTTGAGGATAATTGAGATCAGTTGAGGGTGTAGTCTTGGTGTTTGAAGACCTATACCTTTTAATCTCACAGAAGATCAAGGCCCCCAAATTATATTTTGTAACAAAGCATTCTATACAAATCCTGCAAAACATCTTTCTAGATACTCCGATACTTACATTAGTATCTTAATCATCAAAATCAATATAATTAACATTAAAAATAAATAAAAATTAACAAGATTAATGTACAACTCATTGCGATTTACCATTCCCAATTCTCTTTGTATATACAGGAATTGATCCTTTGCTAGTGGTTTTGTGAAGACGCCAACTATTAAGAGGTATGTAGGGATAAAAATGACTTTGCCATCCTTCTTTTGGACATTATCTCTGATAAAGTGATGTCTCACATCAATGTGCTTGGTTCTTGAATGTTGAATTGAGTTTTTAACTAGGCTTATTGTGCTGGTATTATCACAATAAATCGGTATCTCTTTTAAGTGAATACCTAGATCTTGAAGTTATTGTTTTAGCCACAGAACTTGAGCACAACAACTTGAGACAGCGAAGTATTCAACTTCAGTAGATGATAAGGACACTGTGTTTTGCTTCTTGCTGAACCATGATACTATAGAGCTACCAAGAAGTTGACATTGACCACTTGTGCTATTCCTATCAGTTTTGTACCTTCCATGGTTTGAATCAGAGTATGCCATTAGATACTCATTGCCTCCTCTAGGATACTATAAGCCAAGTTCGGCTATGTCAGCAAGATATCTAAATATCCTCTTTACTGTCTCAACATGAGATTCTTTAGGCATAGATTGATATCTTGCGCACATACCCACCGTGAATTGAATGTCAGGTCTACTTACATTGAGGTAGAGTAGGGAGCCAATCATTCCTCGATATTTTGTAATTTTGTAGTCTGCTCCCTTAACATCAGCATCTAGCAACGTTGTTGAACTTATTGGAGTGTCTACTTCATTTTCTTGATCCATGCCAAATTTCTTTAGTAACTCCTTGAGATATTTGGTTTGGGAAATGAATATTCCATATTTCTTTTGCTTAATAATCCAGGGATGAATTTAGTTCTCCCATCATAGATATCTCAAGTTCTCCCTTTATAGTCTTGGAAAATTCTTGACATAGAGAGTCATTAGTAGCACCAAATATAATATCATTAACATAAATTTGATCAATTATTATGTCATGTTTCTTGTGTTAGATGAATAATGTTGTGTCTACTTCCCTCTAACAAAGCCTTGATCAAGGAGAAACTTACTTAAATGTTCATACCAAGCTATTGGAGCTTGTTTGAGACCATAAAATGTTTTCCTAAGTCTATAGACATGATCGGGTTTGGCTATATCCTCAAAGCCAGGGGGTTGCTTAACATAGACTTCTTCCATAATATAACCATTTAGAAAAGCGCTTTTAACATCAATTTGAAAGAGCTTAAAGCCTTTGATGCACTCAAAGGCTAAGAGGACTTGCATGGCTTCTAATCTAGATATTGGAGCATATGTTTCCTCATAATCAATTCCTTCTTCTTGATTATAGCCTTTGGCCACTAATCTTGCCTTGTTTCTGACAATGATTGCGGATTCATCAAGTTTATTTTTATATACCCATTTGGTGCCAATGACCGGATGATCTTTAGGCCGAGTTACCAAATCCCAAACTTGATTTATTTCAAATTGGTTTAATTCTTCTTACATTGCTATCATCCAATCATTGTTTGATAAGGCTTCCTCAACACTAGAAGGCTCCATTTCAGAAATAAAGGCAAAAAAACTTACTTCATTTAAAACTGTTTCTAGTCTTCACTTCTTCATTTACATAACCTATGACTTGGTCTATGGGATGATTTCTAACATATTTCCAAGCTCTAGGTTGATTTATTTTAGAATTGTGATCAATACTTTCTTCGATTTTTTCATCTAGAAGTGTGGAGACATTTGGACTAACTTGGTCTCTTTCTTTATGAACTATTTCTAGTTCTTCTTCACTAGGTTTGGTTAGAGGCTCATTTTCAGCAAACACAACATGTATAGATTCTTCAACAATACTAGTACGTTTATTAAAAACTCTATATGCCTTAGTTCTACTAGAATATACCCAAGAAATAAACCTTCATTAGCTTTAGGGTCGAATTTATCTAGATTATCCTTACCATTGTTGTGGACGAAGCATTTGCACCCGAATATGTGCAGATGAACGTGGTTTGGTTTCCTTCCTTCGTAGAGCTCATAAGGTGTCTTTTTAAGTGTTGTTCTGATGTAGGCTCTATTTGACATGTGATACGCCGTGCTTATAGCATTTGCCCAGAAAACTTGAGACACTTCGTTCTCATTAAGCATTACTCTTGCCATGTCAGTTAGAACTCTATTCTTCCTATCAACTACACCATTTTGTTGAGGAGTCCTTGGAGGTGAGAAATTGTGATCGATTCCATTGGCATCACACAATTCTCCAAATGCTTGATTCTTAAATTCTCCTCTATGATCTGTCTTGTTAGACACAATGGGTATACCTTTCTCATTTTGGACCTTCTTGGCGAAACAATAAATTCATCAAAAGTTTTATCTTTAAATCTAGACTAGTCAGTTGGAAGTAATAGATTATATTCATAATTTTACAATAAAAATAATAATTAAAAAAATTAAAATATTATTTATTAATTAATGATAATTAAAAATAAATTTTTAGTTATTAACATTATATTATTAGTTATTAAAATTATATTCATAATTTTATATTAAAAATAATATTTATAATATTAAAATATTAGTCATTAATTAATGTTAATTAAAAATAAATTCAATTTAAAAAAATTGTCACAATAAAACAATGAACTTCGGACTGAATTTGCCATGGAATTCACAATTTCTGACGGATTTACGATGGGAACGATTTTCCGGCGGAATCCATTCCCTCGCTAATAGATGCCTGGCAAATCAATTTTCAATGGAATTCCAATTGCATCGTAAATTTTCCACAAAATTCCATTGGAAATTTGTGAATGTCGCTAATATTTTATATTTTTTAATTTTAAAATGCCAAGTGGAATTTCTCAATAGAATATACGTATCACGTCCATAGAAGACCAACTCATCGTCGGCTCCTTCACCGACGGCTGCCACCTGTCAGCTCCAGCACTCGCTATCCCATCATTGGCAGTCGTCACGTTTCCAAGCCTCATAGTGCGCTACATGTCCCATCCACACGCTACCACGTGTCTCCAACTCGTACCTGTGCGCTCTTTAGGTAGTTGAGCCAAAGAGAACTTGTAAAATATTATTACAAATATATATATATATATTATCATCATAAATAATAAATCCTATATAAATATATATAATATATTATTAAAAACTAATAATAAATTAAATAAAAATTTAAAATAATATTTATATATTTATTATAAATTTTCAATATAAATTAATTTCAAATTTAAAAAATTTAAATATTTGGTAAACCTTCTTATAAATATATGAATTTGAATGCATGAATGGATGTTGTTTGGAAAATTGTTTTTTTATATGGTAATTAATTTATTTATCTATGGAGCTTTTTTAATGAATATATTATAAATTGCTGATAAATTGTTTGTTGAAATGCTTGAAAGAAAAGAGTTATAACTAAAGCTAACACCTTGCTATGAATAATGCAACCTTGATTAGAGTTCACTCTATGGTTTTATTAAATTAAAATAAGAGATATTATTTTAAAAGCTTTGTTGGAATAGTTATTTAACAGTCAAATAACAAGAATCAAGTTAAAAATGTTATAAAATTTTTGTGAATGCAAAAACTGAGAATGCCTTGATGGTGAATGTGCATTATTCTTGAATTGATTTCGGTGATATTTTGGAAAGGAAGTTTTTTTATGATTGAGGAGAATTGTTAGTGAATCGAAACAAATATGTGAGTATAAGATATGTGAAATGATGAAGGTTGGTTTAGGTAAGGGTGAACTTTTATTCAAAAGTCTACTGTGATTGCAAACCTTCCCACTATAATACTTATTATTTGGGCCCAAAAAAAAAAAAACTGATCAAGTAAGTGAATGACACCTCACTCTAACTTCATATATTTGTTTGTAAAAAAAAAAAAAAGACTTCATATATATGTGAGGCCTTTTCGATTATATTCGCCTTTTCGATTATATTCAAATTTGATGCTCAATTGAGTTTTCTTCATAAGAAAGTTTTGTGATATTAGAGGCATAGTGATAGAGTTTCAATAAATTTAAAATATTATTATTTATTTTATATAATTTTTCTTGTTATTTATTTTACATGATGATTTAAATATATGGAGTCATTGCAAGAAAATTTGAAAATGTTACTTATGAAGTCTTCATGTTAATTCCATGCATGATTAGAAGTGTTTACATAGGGAAGCAATGAAACTATTATCACGGAGCTCTAAATTCTAATAGGGTATTTATAAATCCAATTGTCTTATTGACGAAAACTAAGTTTGGACATTGATTCTTTTAATTGTAAATTTCAAAAAAGGTAATTATAAATATGATATTGATGAGAATCCCATAAGGGATCTTCCAAATGGGAATATTTCATTTACACAAAGTTATATGGAATGAGGAGTACAAAATATACATTAAGCTAAATTTCTCTAAAAAAATTGAATTCAAAAGTTGAAATATTTTTATTGAATAGCAAAATAGTGGTAAAATGGTCATTTTAGAAGTCACCTTTTTTATTAGCTTTTTAAAATCTTTTCCCGCTCATTTTTCCTACAATTCGCAGGACACTTGGGAGGAGGAGAAAGAAGAGAGAGAATGATTAGGAGAAAATGAAGGTAACTTTAACTACTTTTGTTTCCTTCTTTCTTGTTCTAGTGTTATGGTTTATTGGTGCAATTATCGTTAAAAAAGGAACGTTATGACTCAAACTTTCTTGGACATTTGAAGCCTCCATTGATGGTCTCTTCTGTAGTTGCTAATACCATGCTACTACTTTTCTAATTATCTTCTGTAGTTGATTAGAACCTAATAGCTACTTTTCTACTTATCTAAAAAGAAGAGGAGGAACAAAGAATTGCAATGGAATATAAAAAAACTCTCAACTTGTTCACTAGTTCTTAATTGCTTATTCCAATACATGGGGAGTGTATTCTTAAATGGTCCACGTGGTCGTACGATATCTAAATCTACATTGTAAAATAAGCCATTTGGAAAATTTGACTTATAAATATAAGAAGGTATGTCAGAAAAAAATTATTTAATTTCTCAAACAAATTTAAATGGATTTTTCTCTAATATCAACACGTTTAAAAAACATAAGTATAGGATAGAGGAGAAAAAGAAAAATGTAGGGCTCATTTTCATTAATCTTAAAATCCTTTCTCTTCCAAAATTAAATTCCAGTTGTATAAAGTTACTTTAAGAAAAGTAGTGGATTCAAGGTTCTTATAATTGAAAACCAAAATGTTAAAACAGAAAAACAAAATATGAAGAAATCCAAAACTAATATAATCAACTCAGAAAATTTCAAATGCCTTATATAATATTACAGCATATATAGAACCACTCAAATTTACAAGATTACTTGGTAAACAAATTATAAGGTTAAAGAAACAGTAGCTAAAATTTGACTTAACATTTATCTAACTATTGGTGTCTCAAGCATTTTTCATAAACAAAGCCTTGATTTTTTTCAATGATACTACTACATCAATCATAGTAAGTCGTGCCTCTGGTAAGTCAATGGAGCAATTTAATGCTAACTCAAAAACTGATGATATATAAGGTAGTATATTATCAGTGTTTTGATTTTCTGTGTGTAGCAAATTGGCATCTATAATATTCATGATGGAATGTGGTGTGGAGTTGCTCACCCAATCTTTCAAACTTAATCCTTGAACAAACATCTCATCTGTTGGCTTCTTCCTTGTAAACATTTCCATTAGCAAAATCCCATAACTATACACATCTCCTTTGGTGGAAACAACTCCTTTTGATCCAAACTCTATATGTCATATTGAATGATTAGTATAGAATTCATTATGTCAATAATGTAAAGTTTGTGGTTAAGCTTTCTTTTGTATCATTAATTTAAATCTTTGCACATGAGGATGTCAAATATTGGCTAGAAATTGAATATACAAATAAATTCAAAATATTATTATTAAACCATTACCTGGTGCCATATAGCCAATTGTAGCCAAACTGTTGGTATAAATTTCCAATTGCTTTTCCCCAAACAATTTAGAAATACCAAAATCACTAAGATGAGCCACCATATCTTTATCCAACAAAACATTGCTTGGTTTCACATCACAATGAACAACTAGTGTAGAAGAACTATGATGAAGATACTCCAAAGCAGCTGCCACTTCAATCATTATGTTCAACCTTTGCAAGACATCTAAATAATTGTTATGAGAGTACAACCATTTGTCAAGACTCCCGTTTTCCATGAATTCCATTATTAGAGATTTGAAATGATCATTTGAGCAACTGCTAATGATCTTAATGAGATTGCGATGGCGTAAACGGCACATGGCAGAACATTCAACATCAAAACTTCTTGATGATTGTTCCATGTCTAAGTTAAACACTTTGATAGCAACTATCTTGTCATTTGGAAGAACTGCTTTGTATATTGATCCAAAACTTCCAGAACCAACAAGATTACTCTCATCAAATCCATTTGTTCCTTGTAGAAGCTCATAATAGGATATCCTAGTTGGAGTATCCAAATTTATTAATTCCCTATTTGTTGAATTATTATCATCATCTCTCTTATTCTTCAGAAAGACAATGACTGAAACTATCAAAATGGCAACTATGATAGGCAATGAGAATTTTATTATCAGCATCACTTTATTTGATATGTGCTTGTTTCCTTTCCTACATGGTTGGACTTGTAGTTGGGATTTCCCACAAAGATCTTTATTCATCATAAAAGATTGAGCAGTAAAATTTTGAAAAGGGCCACCATTTGGAATTTCTCCATGCAATAAATTGTAGGAAAGATTGATGTATTTAAGATAGAGTAATGACTCTAAGGACTTTGGAATCACACCAGACAAATAATTATGGGAAAGATCAAGGGACTCCATGCTTATCATGCCACTAAGCAATTCAGGAATAGGCCCTTGTAATTTGTTTTCAGCTAAAGATAGGGTTTGCAAAGTTTGCAAGCCACCTATAGTTGTAGGGATGCTTCCTGAAATTTGATTTCTTGACAAGTTTAACAGTATAATTGCTCTCAAGTTTGATACCTCTGGTGAAATTATTCCACTTAGGGCATTGAAGGATATGTCTAAAACCAAGATATCTTTGAGGCCCCATAGAGAAGAGGGTATATGAGAAACCAATTGGTTAGAGCTAAGATTCAACTTCCGCAAAGAAGTGTTCCCGAGACATTCTGGAACCACTCCTGAAAACATGTTGTTAGCAAGATACAACTCACTTAGACTTTTAAGTTGGCAAAGTTCATTTATAATGAACCCTTGCAATCTATTTTCGCTAAGATTTAAACGTTGAAGGCTATGTAATTTGTTAACTGTATCAGGAATCAACCCACTCAAATGATTCTCATCCAAATCTAATTCCATCAAGTTTGTTAAATTTCCAAGCTCATTGGGTGTAGCTCCATTAAATTTATTCGATGACAACCTTAATCTAATGAGCTTAGAAGCATTTGATATGCTGTTTGGAATCCGTCCAGTTAGTCCATTTTCCTCCAGTACTAACATCTCCAAGTTCGGAAGGCCAATTCCTAAATATGATGGGAGAACGCCGGAGAGGGAATTGCCACTAAGGCTCAAGGTTGTTAATGTTGAAATGTTGAATATGTTGGAAGGAATAGGTCCTTTCAAATGATTACCAGCCAAGTCTAAGACATTAAGTTTATCAAGTTTGCCTATGCCTTTGGGTACAAAACCTGGACGGAAAAAAAAAAAGTTGATGGAAACCACGACTTTCATATACAAAGAATATAGACAAATAAACTTATTTCTGTTATATTTTTTATGTCTTTGTAAAATTTTACAGCAAAAATGTTAGAGAAATCATAAACTACCCGTGAGATGCCGTGGTTATTGAAGACTTGTTTGAAATGTAAAGTTTTTAATGTAGTAATTTTTTAATAACTATTTAATAGGAAACTAATACGCTTGTAAACTAGGAAAGCTAGGAACAACCGACAAAAATTGATAAAAGAAAATTAAACATGAAAAGATGGCGGATAAAAGAAGAGTTGAACTTGATAGAACATCCAATGTGTGTATAACAAGTGGGTACATTATATAATTGATATGGTTCAGAGTACTCAAAAAATTGTTTTCCAAGATTTAAATAACGTGTAATCCTATCTTTCTGTCATTAAAGTCTTACCAACAATTCATGATATCTTTCGATATTTTGGGATTGTAAATTAGTAGCTATATTTAAAAACTATGATTAATGAATGATGAAAAACAAAATCTCATTTTAAATTCATTTTCTATTAGAGAAAAATGATTAAAGAAACAACGAAAAAGAATAGAAAAGATATAATAAACTCATGCTTGTAAAGAGATTTGCATCCAAATATACTTGATTATCATAAAGTGTTTGTAAAAAGTGAATGGAACTTATAAGAAGAAAAATAAAGCAGGTCATATTATTTGATATAATATAACACGCGCACACACATCAGAAAATGAGAAAGCAAATTTTTTCTAACCATCAAATGGCTTACCTCCTAGTAATTGCATTTGAGTTTGTATAGTTTGAGTATATAAACTTTGGGTTCTTTATGTATGGTTGAGGTGAGAAATTAATTATATACTTTTTTTTTTCTTTACATTGGTGGTGTACTTTTCACAACAGATTATAACGATCGAGTCCACATGTTATATATATATATATATATATATAAAAATATATAATGCATACTTTCTCTTTCCTGTTGATTAATTCCCTATGAAAAAAAATTAATTATAAAAGCTTTATTTAATTTCATATAGAACTGAACATTGAACAGCTTCTCTTTGAACCCAAATAAATTAAAATATGCAATCTAATTAATTGACTGAGTCATGAAAATATCTTGTATTCTTATTCATTATTCGAGCTTAAATTTAGTTGAACAAGTGTTTTTAGTTGCATTTAAATTTTTGTTTTAATTTTTATTTAATATATTTTGTAATTGTTTTAATAAGTTTATAACAAAGTTAAGAGGCCTAACTAGATAGGGAATGAGATTTGGTAGACTTGATTTTGGTTTTGATTATTTTAACTATATTTAATTATAATTCTCTCTCTTTTTTAACTTGTTTATTTGTTTGTTTTATGTGTATGTTTTGTTTTATCTTTGCTTGCCAATTACGTTTTAAGAGTCCTAGCTAAGTTATGTCGCGGAAACATCCATCACTGTGTTAGTGAACATCCGCAATTCTTCTCTCCAATTCTCTTCTCTCTAACATCTGAACTTTTGAGTTTCGAATTAATAATTTTTAGAGTGTCAAGGATGCTTGAAGGAGTTATTTAAGACCTCAAGAAAATAATTTTATTAAAAAAAACTTATTTTCAGGTAAGTGAATTCTGAAAAATTAAGAAAGGAATTATTATTAAATATATGAAGGCCAAAAGTAACCAAGGAAAATTTAAAAAATAATTTTAATAATTTAAATTTATTTATTTACATTTTTGTTATTTAATATTATAATAATATTTTTATTGGATATTAAATCTCAAACCGTGGAAATAAAGAAGTGGAGGGAGCTGGTAGGTAAGAGAAATGGAGAGCCATAATAGAGAGAGAGAGAGAGAGAGAGAGAGAGAGAGAGAGAGAGAGCCACTCTCTCCCCCTCCTCAAAATCCTTAGGCCCTTTTTGCTACAAAGCACTAGGTGTATGGATTAGGATTGGGTCAGAGATTAGATCTAATTATATTGTTTGGTATGAGGAATTGAGGATAATCTTGGATAGGGAGTACCACGAAGGTAGAATTGTTGCAAAACCACCTCCCCAACTTGTATTGGGTAAGCAGTGCCGGGATTGAAAAATTTTGGGACGCAGTGCCGGGATTGAAAAATTTTGGGACAGAGGAAGGGGTGAAGAGAAGAGAGAACAGAGAAAAGAGAGAACAGAGAAAAGAGAAAACAGAGAAAGGAGCAAACAGACCAAAAGATTAAGAAATTCTGAAGGCAAGTGGATTAGAGATCGCCGAATAAGAGGAAGGAAGCTCGAATACCTTGTGCAATTACAGGTTCCGGTCATCAAGGTGAGTTACCCAACTCCCTTTTCATCTTCAACATCTTCTATTGCTGTTGTTTAGGAATTGCTAAAAGGTTAAATTCTGATTTTGAGTGGGGCAAGTGTCGATTAAAGGAGAAATTGCAAACTGTGATTGGGACATTCTGTTTGATTTATTGTGGTGTACTAACTGCTGAAACCAAATAATATTCCTGAATGCAGTATATAATTGTTGATTGATGAAGAATTTAAGTTTGGGAGCCAAAAGACTAGTGTAAGTTTGCTGGCTATTGTTCCTTAATTAGAAAAAGAGAACCCTAGTTACTTAAAAAATGTTTAATGGTTCATAAATCAATGTTTTGGGGCTAATCGAAGTTTGACGGAATTTGAGTAAACAAATGCCACTGTTTTTTCAGAAAATTAATACTGGAAGTTCAATTTGAAAAATGTAAAAGAGGTGCTATCATGTGGGTATGTCATTTACAAATTGAAGTTTTATGACGTTGTTGATTTGCTGAAGCTAAAGAGGTGTGTGTGTATATATATACACAAGTTGTTTGAACGCCATGGGATTCAATTTTTTTGAATAAAAAATGATGAAAAACTTTGTGTTCTGAGATAAAGAAATAGGGAGCAAATGTCATAAATAATTTAATCACGCCTAGTTTATGTTCAAAAGGTTCTGTTTGGTGCTGCCTCACTACTACAAAAAGTGACTTCCATAGCACTCTTTTTGTAGCACTTCTTCTAAAAATCGCTACAGCTGTAAAGGAGGATATCTTATAAACGATATATTTATTTTAGAAGATATCCTATAAGGTAGTGACTGCTCTTGAAGGGGATACAATTGATTAAAAATTTTATATAATCATCTACTGTAGTGCTTGTCAAGCAAGTGTTGCCATAGATGAATTTAGTTTTAAATGTTTTTAATATGTAAGTGCTTGTTTGGAATAGCTTATTTTTGGGCAATAAGTGCTTATAAATCGTGATTTACGGTATATGAGGTAAGTATATGAGAGGAGTTTTATCTCGGCTTGCATAATAAAGACTTATTTTTTAAGAAAACACTAAACCAAACAAGCCTTATATCCAAAAGAAATCTTGCAAGACTCTATTTTTTCCCACCGCTCCATTTCTCTTCAATTTCCTTCCTTCCACCACGGTTGATTCAACTCCAACCTCAGTCTCCGTCTCCGTCGTCTTTCAGTGCTGAAGCTCCATCACAGCCGTTGTCTTCCCGCCGCAGCTCCCCGACCTCGTCGTCTTCCTCTACCCTTACCACCGTCCCCACTCTTTTCCCTCACCCCAACCCCGTCCCTACCTGTCCCCTTCCCAACTTAGTCTCTTTCTCAACATCGCTACCATCACTGGGCCTTCATTCTTGATTTAGCTGCCTTTCGTTCTCCCTAATTTTCTACAGTCTTTGTTGTTCTTCATTGTTTTCAGTTTTCTATTTCCACTATTCCAGGATTGTTTTTCTCTTCCTATCTGTTTTCTCACCTGATTGTGCCGTAATATGATGTAAATTGCAGGGGTCGGATATCAAGGAGAGGTGACCGTGGTGGACAAGGAGGTCGTAGAGCTAGAGATTGGCGTTGCCCAAACCCTAGGTTTGAGATCTTGCATGTTCTATTTTAGTTAGATACTTTACCGGAGAAGTCTTTTATTGCCTTGGATAATTGAAAAATGTGTATAGTCTCCTGTGATTTATCTTGGGTTCTAAAAAAATTTGAGATCGGTGCTGGTGGTTGCAACAGAGGAGGAATGGATAGCAGGGTCATGAATAGAAGCATAGTGCAGATGATATGTTTGTGATTATTTAATTTCAAGTCTTTCGCTCCTATCTGTTGACCCTTATAATCTTCTATTATATTTGGTTCTTGTTAATGGGTTCAAAGGTGTTGTTTCCCTCTGCATTTTGTTTCTGATTTTTTCTTAGGGGTCTTGTTCCTCTATGCATTTAGTTGCCGTTTGGTACTTTGTCCGCCCCTTTAGCAGTCACGAGTGCTCTAAGGATCAACACGTCCCAGATGTTTATCCATCCGAATCACTTTGCCAGCTTCTATTGTTGATTTTTTAAAATGCTTGTCATTATAGGATGGAATATTTACAAGTGAACTTGTTAGCAAGTTGCTGCTAGATGTTTTTAAATTACTTTTTTGGTCATTCTTCTGATAGTGTCTTAAATTCCTCTTTGATGCTTCCTTTGATTAATTTTGAAGTTATAGTTTATTCATCTAAATTGAATTTTCAATGATGATAAATCCAAATGCTTGTTTCTCTATGCTTCCACAGTGGCTGCCTTGGAGCTTTTGCCTTTGCCGGGCTTGAGAGCTAATGCTGCTCAAATCCTTCTTTGGATGTTTGAGAAACTTTTAACCAATTGTTGTTCTTAATCCTTTCATTTTGAACTAATTGGTATGGTTTTTTAATATTGTATTTTTCTCAATTGTTCCTTTTCTCCCAAGAGATTCCAATGTTTGCAACATGTCCTTATTTTTTTATTGACTTGCAAATCACCCAATTGGCTGAAACGTTTATGTTATGCAGTGTGCCTTTTTTGATCTATTGATAGTAATTGGCCAAAAATTGGTGAATTCAAAGGTATGTTTCTCAAAATTTTATCATCCAGTTCCCATAAATTTGTTTGTTGTTACTTGTTTGTGTGGCAGATTACTTGTTAAAGTTTCCTAGTTTTCCTGATTGTAATAATTAGGTGTCTGAGCTATATATAAACCATGGTTAAAGTCATTTAAATGATGGTTGAATTGATGCTTGATGAACTGAATTGTTGAAGCTTGAAATTGAATTATGAGTTGCTGTTTTAAGGTTTCTACGTGTTGAATAAATGCCTCAAAGCATCAAAGCCTGATTAAGGATCCCAAAGACCCAAAGAGATTATTAAAGTTGATATATATGTTAGTAGCATGCTAGTTGCTGTGTTTTCCTGACTAAGAACAAGTGCTGTCCAACTTTAAGGATTTTCAAGAAAACTGGAACATTTTCCATCTTGAGAGTGTGTGCTTATATGTGAGGTAATGAAGTTAAGGAAGACAAAAATCTTTTTGTTCTTGCTGTGGTATATATTACTTTGCATGCTGGAAATTTCATTGGGTATGATAAACTTAAGTAAATACAAGTTAAGACTTTTACCCTCTTATCTATGTATTCACATGAGTTATTGTGGCTGTCATTGTTTAATTTTGGAGGCAAAAAAACTGATTGAAAGTCTATTGCTTAATGCCTCTAGATACTAAACAATTATTCTAGTTCCCCAAAAGTGGCCTAAATAATTTTTAACATAATATCTGGGAATTAAAAGCTAATCATCCCGAAAATTCAAGGACAAACAGTTAGAGGTAGATTTTTATGCTGTAAATTTTAGATATGATATTTTATATGATAAAGAAGCTAATGGAGGCCAAAATGTTTTACAATGTGCCCTAGATTAATTTTTGGGATTTATTTGGTAATTAAGTACCAATAAAGAAGGAGTAAAATGGTAAATTCATTACCCGAAACCCAAAAACAAATTTGGGCCAAGATGAAGCCCAAAGTATGAGGCCCAAACCTTGGTAAATCAGGTCAAGGGGGTGAGATTCAGTTTTGAATGGCTTGGTCCAATAAAATGTTTCAAGATCAAAGCTTATGAGATAAGCTTTATATGTGTGGGACCAAGGAATAAAATAATTCATTTACCCTCACTAAAAACCTCTGCCTCTCAGCCTTCTCATTCATTTTTTCGATCTTCAATAGAAGATAGAGGGATACAGTGGAGAGAAACCGAAGATGGGATGAAGAAGTGGAAGGAGGAGGAGGTTTATTCAACATGCAAGTGACATTCTAGACCAAGGTGCGTGTCTAGAATCACATTATATCTTTATTTTCTTGATTTGATGAGTAGTTTGCAATATTATGATGAAAGAAAAATTGGTTTTGGTGAGAGAAAGTTAAGGAACAAGTAGAAAAATCATAACCCTAGCATATATTAAGATTTGTGTGGATGATATATGGTGTGGATTGTGGTTAAATGCAACTGCATGTTGAACATTGAATTTTCTTGAAGCATATTTTGAATCTGCAATTTTCAGATTGATAAGTGATGCTGCCCCGAGTGTTTTATTGGAGGCTAGAGAAATTTTAGGCCAAGGAAATTAAATGATATATAAGTGATTTAATTAAATGAAGAGTAATGCTTATTGGGTTGAACTTTTGAAACTGAAATCTTAGTGAAGACTTGTTGTTTGCTACTTTAAGTGACAACAACTGATAAAGCACGAACAGGGGAATAGAGATAATAGGAAATAGGAATAAAAGAATAAAGAATAAAGTACTCTGTTATAGAGGGATAGCAAGAATCTCACTAATCTCTCTAAAACAGCCCAGGAGAATCTCCAAGTGTTTAATAAACTCTCTGAATATTCGATGCTTTATTGAATAGGCCAAGGGCCAATTTATAGGAATACAAAGAGAGATAAAAATCTAATTCAAAATTCAAACTAGGAAATCCAAATAATATCAAAAATACTAAAATAATATCTAAATCTAAAATACTAAAGAATATCTAAATCCTACTTGTGGATAGTCCACTTATTCTGAAATATCTAGAAGAATATCTAAAATAATATTGCTGAAATTGTTAAATAATATTAAATAATAAATATTACTAATTAATTCCTAATTGGTCCTAAGGCGCTTATTTTTTTTGGAATAAATCAGCCCATAACGATTTGGATTGCTATCATATCTTCCCACTTGGAAAGTCAACTTGTCCTCAAGGCGAAATTGAGGAAATTGTTCCGCAACGAGATCATATTCCTCCCAAGTAGCTTCCTCTAAAGGGCGATTCTACCATGCCACAAGGATGTCCAATCTGCGGTCTGGCGTCCAGCGGTGCTGCAACACCTTGGAAGGGTGTAGTATGAGCTCCATATCAGCTGAGAGTAGAAGCGAAGGAGGAGGAGTAGGAGCTTGCTGACCATATGCGGGACGGAGTAGAGAAACGTGATAGACAAGATGGATTTTGGCAGTTGAAGGTAGTTTGAGTTCTAGGCGACCTTGCCAATTCATCTGGATACCGTGAATGGTCCGAAGAAACGTGGAGACAGCTTCTGAAACCTTGAACGAGCCAAAGACCGTTGTCGATACGGTTGAATACGTAACCAAACAGCATCCCCTGGGTTAAATTCAAGGTCCCGGCGATGTTGATCGGCATGTAACTTCATTCGATGTTGAGCTTTAAGGAGGTTCCCTTTTAAGACCCGTAACATGGCGTCACGTGTTTCAAGTTGTTCCTCTAAGTCAGCAACTCGTGTTTCGCCCTTGATGTAAGGAAAAAGAGGCGGTGGATCACGACCATAAACCAGTTTAAAAGGGGAAGTATTAGCAGCCACATGAAATCCAGTGTTAAAGGAAAATTCTGCCCAGCAAAGAAACTTACTCCATTGTTTAGGTTGGTCATGTGCAAAGCAACGCAAGTAAATCTCTAGGCATCGATTGACTACCTCTGTTTGCCCATCGGATTGGGGGTGGTAGGATGTGCTCATATTTAAGCGGGTTTGACTTAGACGAAATAACTCCTGCCAAAAGTGACTGAGGAAAAGAGGATCTCTATCAGAGACGATAGACCTAGGCATGCCATGTAAGCGACAATTTCTTGGCAGAAAGCGGTGGCGACGGTTTTAGCTGTGTAAGGGTGAGTGAGGGTAATGAAGTGGCTGTATTTACTGAGACGATCTACCACCACTAAAATCACATCAAAGCCTCGGGATTTAGGGAGCCCTGAAATAAAATCAAGAGATATATCCTCCCAAATACGGTCCGGGATGGGGAGTGGCTGCAAAAGGCCAGCAGGGGCCAAGGTTTGATATTTATTCTGCTGACAAGTGTAACAGTGTTGGATATTGTACTTGACATCGTTTTTCATCCCCCGCCAATACACTTGATCATTTAACTGTCGCAAGGTCTTGAGGTACCCACCATGCCCCCCAGTTGGCGTTGCGTGGGCTTCGGCCAATAATTTTTCTCTGAGCGGGACGTTATTGGGTATAACTAAACGTGTCTTATAGAATAACCGACCATTTACAAAATGGAAATGAGAGTGATGATCCGATTGTGTCTGTAACTCCTCTATCTTTGCCCTTGTTTCAGGATCCTCCAATAGTGCTTGCGGAAGTTGATCTAAGTCATGTGCCATAGGAATGACCATTTAGAGAAATTCTGCCTGTTGAGGCCGCCTAGACAAGGAGTCCGCGGCAGCATTTTCCCTCCCTGGTTTATAACTAATGGTAAAATCAAAGGGAAGGAGTTTGAGTAGGAGTCGTTGCTGGGAAGTAGTGACAACCTTCTGGTCTAACAAGTGCTTCAGGATGTGATGGTCAGTTTGTACGTAAAAATGGTTACCCAATAAGTAGTGACGCCATTTTTGTAATGAAAGGACCAAGGCAAGTAACTCCCGGTCATATGTTGATTTGCAACGATTTGAGAAAGAGAATCCCTTACTGAAGTATGCCACAGGATGACCATTTTGCATAAGTACGACCCCAATACCATTCCCAGAAGCGTCACATTCAACAACTAAAGGTTGGTGAAAGTCCAGTAAGTGAAGAACCGGAGTGGTAATGAGAGCTATTTTGAGTTCTTCAAAAACGGTTTGCGCATTGCCCGACCCCTGAAAGGCCCCCTTTTTTGTTAAGTCGGTTAGAGGTCTAGCAATGAGGCCATAATTTTTCACAAAACCACTGAAAGGCCCCCTTTTTTGTTAAGTCGGTTAGAGGTCTAGCAATGAGGCCATAATTTTTCACAAACCTCCGATAGTAGCTGGTGAGTCCTAGGAAGCCGCGTAAGTCTTTTACTGATCGTGGAACAGGCCAGTGGGCTATGGCCTTAATTTTTTCAGGGACGACTTCAACGCCATCATTGGTAACAATGTGCCCCAAGTAGTCAACCCTCGTTTGGCCTAGAAAACACTTTTTAACATTGGCAAAGAAAAAGTGTTGTTGTAGGAGTTGAAAAATAATTCAGAGATGTCGGAAATGATCCTGTGCCGAGGTACTGTAGATCAAAATATCATCAAAAAAGATGAGTACAAATTTCCTCAAGTATGAGCGGAACAGGTTATTCATGACAGCTTGGAAGGTTGCTGGAGCATTAGTGAGACCAAACGGCATAACCACAAATTCATAATGACCAGAGTGGGTTCTAAATGCCGTTTTATGAATATCGGAAGGTAATATCCGAATTTGATGATACCCAGAGCGTATATCAATCTTCGAAAAATATCTAGCACCATGCAATTCATCTAATAATTCATCAATGTTAGGTATAGGGTACTTATCTGGAATCGTAATTTTGTTGAGATGACGATAATCAACACACAACCGCCACGTGCCGTCTTTCTTGCTAACCAGTAAGGCTGGACTGGCAAACGGACTAGAACTAGGGCGGATGAAACCTCGGTCCAATAAGGTGCGAACCTGAGACTCAATCTCATCCTTTTGGTAATGAGGATAACGATAGGGTCTCAAGTTTGGTGGAGATGCCCTTGGTAACAATGAGATCATGTGATAGTGGTTACGAGAGGGTGGCAGCGAATGCGGCTCCTCAAAAACAGCAGAAAAGTCTTGAAATATCGCGGATACATCTAAGGCCATACATTTTGCGATTTCAGTTTGATGAAACTCCAAACTCTTGAGACAAACTTGAGAGACAGCCTTTGGAGGTTCTCCTTGCAACTTGTATTTTTTACCTTCAACCCAGAAAATCATGAACATGTTGTTCCAGTTAGCCTGCACTGTGTTGAGGGATGCTAACCATTTAATACCCAACACTAAGTTTGACCCGGCTAAGGAGAAGGGGTAGAAATCCTGTGTAATTGTCAGACATGAAAGTTTGACCTCTAAATCCTTGCAGACTTGATTACAACGGATAATCCGGCCATCCCCAATTTGAACTCCAAAAGAAGGAACCGTGTTGGTAGAAATACCGAGTTCTCGTATCAAGGTAGTGGAAATAAAGTTGTGGGTGGACCCACTGTCCACTAAAAGCAGTACCTGCTTAGAGGAAATATACCCTTTTAACTTCATGGTGGAAGCCGAAGGTATACCTAAGATGACGTTAAATGCAACCTCGGGCTCCTCTGTATCATCTTTGTCGGATTCCATGATGGACTCTAGTTGTTCATGAAGAGGGTTGCCATCATCATCAATCTCCATTACCGAGAAAGAAGCGCTGCAACGGTGACCAGGTCGAAAGGGCTTGGCACACCGAAAACATAACCCTTTGTCACGTCGTCGTTGACGTTCGGAGTCCACAGGCACTACACGTCCAGATTGGGAAGGGAGTGATGAAAATGATGAGTTGATTGAAGGATACTTCCCTGTGGAGGTAGTTGATGCCGAAAGACTTCGGTGATCCCGTGGAGGATATGAATCACGAGTTGCATAATCCTGTGAATAATAGTGTCGATGAGTCGAAGAGACAGATTTGGGCCCATGGTTAATGGTGAGTTGTTTCTCAAATTCCAAAGCAAGGCTGCCGCCCTGTAGACGCTCCGCGGTTTGTGAATCCGGACGTTCGATCTTAATGCCTCTTTAAGTCCATTCATGAAAACGCCAAGAAGACAATGTTCTGGCCAATTTGCAATTAATGCCACTCTCTTGGCCCACTCTTTGCGATAATCCTGAACAGAGCCTATTTGCTTGATGCTACATAAGTTCTCATCGGGGTTGAGATATTCCGGCGGCCCGTAGTGTTCCTGGAGTGCTTTAACCAAATCTTCCCAGTATAATATTTTTCGCTGTGAATTGAGCCACGAGAACAAGTCTAGAGCATCACCCTCCAAGTACATGGCTGCGACATCCACTCAATCGTCCTCTGGTGTATCATAAAATCGGAAGAATTTTTCTGCCTTCAAGACCCAACCTCTCGGGTCTCCTCCGTCGAACCTTGGGAAATCAATTTTCATGCGTGGGGTGCGTAGGTTTCGCTGAGATGTCTCAGAATCTTCATCACTGTCATCAGTCAAAGTATGCGACCTCCCTCTATTTCGGTTCGGTCGCGCAGATAGTAATTCCAAGGCATTCACCTTTTCCTTCAGTTCGTCGATCGTCGCAAATCATTCAGCGATGATGGCGAGATGATCAGAAGAGGCATCGAGTGGCTTGGTTTCGGGTTGCTGTGTGGCGCGAGACGATGGGTTGTCGTCGGAAGGTGGTGTCGCGTGAGATGAGCGTGTATTGACCATGCTGGATCGAAACGAAGTCTCTGATGCCAATGATAAAGCACGAACAGGGGAATAGAGATAATAGGAAATAGGAATAAAAGAATAAAGAATAAAGTACTCTGTTATAGAGGGATAGCAAGAATCTCACTAATCTCTCTAAAACAGCCCAGGAGAATCTCCAAGTGTTTAATAAACTCTCTGAATATTCAATGCTTTATTGAATAGGCCAAGGGCCAATTTATAGGAATACAAAGAGAGATAAAAATCTAATTCAAAATTCAAACTAGGAAATCCAAATAATATCAAAAATACTAAAATAATATCTAAATCTAAAATACTAAAGAATATCTAAATCCTACTTGTGGATAGTCCACTTATTCTGAAATATCTAGAAGAATATCTAAAATAATATTGCTGAAATTGTTAAATAATATTAAATAATAAATATTACTAATTAATTCCTAATTGGTTCTAAGGCGCTTATTTTTTCTGGAATAAATCAGCCCATAACGATTTGGATTGCTATCAACAACTGTTCTAAATGGTTAAAAATTTGTATTATAAGTGCTTGAATGATGATTAAGCTAATGTTTTTAAAACTAGAAAATTTCCAGACTTAAAATGGAGACGCTATTCTATGTCATGAAGTACCTAGATGAGTATAATGGTATGATTTGAGTGATGTTGTTGTGTTGTTCCCTTGCAGATTGAATTTTTAGAGAAGGAGTTTTTAGGAAACTCTCACTATTTAGGGTGTTTTAATATGGAGCAAATCTCTCAACCTGTAACCCATATCTTACATGTGTAAAGGCTTCTATGTTAAGAATTAAAGAAATGAAAATAATTCATTATTTTCCCCTTCTCTCCCCTGTTTGGTCAGCATCCTTTTGAGCTTGTGATAGTTAATTTTTGCTCAATTTGAGCCCTCCTATGAACTTGGAATGGAAAATTGTATAGGGAAGTGTTAAGAATATAAGTTTAGAAGCATTATTCTCTAAAGTGGAGATTTATGCATCTATGTGCTATGTCTTAGCCAAGTTAAACATTTGAGATAAGGGCTAGAATTTTATAATTTCAAAATTAGAAATGAAGAAGGAAGCTTATTAAGTTCGAAAGTTTGTGGTCAAAGAAAAAAAAGGGCCCTCGCTGTTTTGGTGCCTTAAAGTGTGAAATAATGATTTAAACTTAAGAGACTGCATGTATAAAATCTGTAGTGGTCATTTTGAGGAAATTGGCAACAAGAGGCCTACATTTTATATAATGTTCTCCCTTGCCCTATTTTGAAAAGATGTATTATCAAAGGAAAGAGTTTATTTGTGTTCCATTTTATATGGCTCCTATAAACTATAAAGGATAATGGTGTGTGATTAAGTTAAAGTTAAGAGACAAGAGTAAAACAAAAGAGCCAAATTAAAAAATTAAAGTTTGGGGTCTTCGAGAAATTAAAGATTGCTTTTGCCATTAATATATATAAAAAAAAAACACACACACACATGTGCGTATATGTAGACACACATATGCTTTTGTCCAAGATGACCAACCTCTTTTATAAATAGGGTAAAGCTATGATTTAAGAAGAGTTAGTACAAGTTGTGAGTAATACAAGTGTTAACCTACCCTTATACACATAAATGTTAGGTCTTGATATTTGCCCAAGCCCTCTAAGGAATCAACAAAGAAAGAAACAAGAAGAAGGTAAAATGGAAGAAAGCACAAGAGGTAGTAACTCTTTTCCTCTCATGTTATTGTGTATTAGTTGCCGCATGTTTATTTGCGCCATTTTGCTATAGTTAAACATGAGAGCATGTAAATTATCCTTGCATAAATATTTGCCATGGCTATATGCGTAGATAGATTGGCAAAGCAGTTATCTACCTAGTGTATATTCATTTTATCTAGTTGTAAAATGAATCTGCATAAGTTATTTATTCAGTTTATCTATCTACAAGTGATTGTGCACTAGTTAGTTATTCAATTCAGTTATCAGTAAGATATATATGCACTAGTTAGCTATTCAACTTAATTATTTGCAAGGTCTTGTTCTCTATGGCTTATTTTTACATGCATAGTTATTAACCTTATATGATTAGCATGATGAAAAGTAGTTGCTACTGAGATTTTCCCGAATCTCAACCTTCTTCCATGCTATACAGTAAGGGAAAGTACTTCTAAGGGCAAGGGCATAGTGGTTGGTGAAGATTAGAGGTTGGAGCTAAAGGACCTCCATAATTGTATTTTGTTTAAGTTTCTGACTTTATGATTAGCTATGATTACTTTTAATATTAAGGATATGTATGTATATATGTATATATATTTTTGCACGAAAATAATACTCTATAAGGAGGTAAAAGGGGCTTATCAATGCCTAAAGTGTGTGTTATGCTATAAACATAACAAGAATAGATGAAGTAGGTAAGTTAGCTAGTTCCTATTTTATTTTGAGCCATGAATTTCCGAGTAATGCTTGACAGAGCAAACTTATCAATTAGACTATGGAAATTTGTGATATGGTAGTTTAATACAAGTCCTAGAGCATAATTTTTAGATTTGTGGTTAAATAGTTATGATTTTTCTAACACAACTGAGAAGGTAGGAAATCTGTTACGAAAATGTTTTGTACAGATTTTATAAATGGGTGTTTCTGTACAAAATGGAACAGAAACGAACCTTGATCTTATTTTTCTTTCAAAGAGCATTTGAAGAGCTAAAAATAGAGCTTTGAACAACTAATTTTGAAGATATATTAAATTAGTTACGAGTTTCCAAAATTTTTAGGAAAATTCATTGTCTCCTAGTACCCAATTTTAGAGAAAGTTTAAAGTTATGAAGGTTTTAGGTTTACCAATAGTACTATTTGGGTCGCATGTAGTTCTTAAATGGCTAAACAACTTTGATAAGTGACCCTAGAGTGAGGTACTACATAAAACAATTCTTAAAAGTAATAATTACATGTTGAATGATAGTGGCTTAACCATGTGCATGATTAAATAGGCAATTGGAATATTAAAGCATAATTTTATGTACTTTATTTATATTCCCTATTTGAACAGCACCATTTAGACGAGAAATAGTTCAACTATGACATGAATGATACACATGTTAACTATCTTGCATGTGCATACAAATGTTAGGATTTGATTTGTGCTCTAACTCCTCTGAGAGGACATCAGGAAAGAAGTGCAAGCGTGAGAGAGCATGATAAAAGTAATTTTAATTATTAATTTCGTATATTATGTTTTGGTTGTATGTTTGTTTGTGCCATTATTGCTTCAGTTAAGCATGAGAACATGTAAATTTCTTACTTCTGTTATTGTCATGGCTATGTGTAATAAAAGTTTCATTTATTGAGTTTTATAGTTATTCAGTTATTGTAAGGTATTGTTCTTTGTGGTACATTTCACATGCTCAGTTATTTACCATGTATTATATACTGAAATATGATTATTATTACTGAGATTCCCCAATCTCACCCCTCTCTATGTATTAAGCATAGGAACAAGTACATCCTTGGCAAAAGAGGAGCTGGTGAAAGCATAGCTAAGGTGGATGGAAGAAAGCATGGCACGCATGTTTTGTTACATTAATTTTGCATTATTGTGGCTTATTATAAATACTTTGGCATGCAAGCTTAAGTTTGTTTTGGGTTGTACATAACTCCATGAGGAGTAGTGGGTGAGCTTTGATATTCAAAATTATAAGTGATAACTAGTTTATATTCATGCTGAAACGTCAGGCTAGTGATTGACTTTATACACGGTAAACATTTTATCTAAATCATGAAATTTGGCATGAAAATAGTACACATCCTAAACTTTAAAATAAGTATTAATTTGATAAAAAAAAAGTATTAATTTGTAATTTTTAGATGTGCATGTAAAAAGATATAAGTTTTCTAAATTGGGTTATAATTATGCAATTTTTGCATAAAATTCCTATGTACAGTATGAGTTTTAGGCAAGTTTTGGACTCAATGAGATGTTGTTGAGCTCGCGTTTTAATTGCTAAAGATAGAGTTTTGCACCACTATTTTTGGATATGAAATGACTTATTTATGAATTTTTGAAATTTTAGAAAAAGAGATTATATCATGTACTGAAGCTTGCTTTTAGAAAAGTTTTAAATAGTTCGTCCTTATAATAGTGCAAATTGAGTCACATGTTGGTTTTTAAATACGTAAACAATTTTGATAAGTAACTCTAAAATGAGGTGTGACACCGTCAGTGCATAGTATTAGTGAATATCCTAAAAGCACCATTGGCATAAACATATTTGTTGTTTGTTTTTTTGTTTATTTACAATAATAATTTAGATTTTATTTTTTTGTCATCTTTACCTGTCTACTAATTACTTTTCAGAATAAATCACAAAAACATAACAAACAAATAAATAAACTACAAACAAAGGAAAATATAAATTAAATTTAACTGAAAAAATTAAAACTAAAATAAGCCTTGCATCTACCTTTAATTTTCCTTTTGAATTATAGAATAGCATTATGGTTTTTTAACAATATTCAAAAAATTCTTGTTCCGAAAATTGTTAAAAATGTGGGCATGGATTTAATTTTTGTTATTTCATTTTCCCTTGATTTTTTACACGTATCTAAATAATTTGTTTGTTTATTGTACATTTGTTAATTCGCACGTTTTGATTCTTCAAGAAAATATTAAATATAATTTAAATTTCAATTAAAATATAAAATAATTAAAAATTATACATATAATAAATAAGAACAAAAAAACTCCAAACTTGTCTATATTTTAATATTATTATGATTATTTTAATATTAGGGGATAGAAAAAACATAAATTTTGAAGTTATTAAGAGATTGATAATATCTTTGGGAAAAAAAAAAAGTATTGGCGTAACACATGGTGGCCATTCTGTATGGTTTAAGGGTTTGATGTCATCGAATAGTATATAAGAATTTCACTTATCTATGTTACAAATATATCATAAGGTTCCATTGGTTCTTGATCCTCACTTCATTTGTTGTTTAACATAAATGAAATGAAAAAAAAAAAACCATAATTTAATTTTAAAGAAAAATATTTAAAAAGAAAAGAAAACACACAAGTAAAGTACATACCTGTAAATGAGTTACCACCCAAATATAATTCTTTCAAAGATGTGCAGTTGCTTATTGATTTTGAAATGCTTCCCTCTAATTGATTACTACCAACGTCAAAGAGTTCAAGTAAAGGGAGTTGATGGCACATTTCTTTTGGCAAATTACCCTTTAAATGATTCTCGCCAATGCTAACCTTTCTCAAAGAAGGCATGTTCCAAAGAAAAGAAGGAATTCCGCCTATGAAAAAAAATACAGAATACTTGTTTGTTGGTATAGTAAGTCTAGGAATTTCCTTAATTCATACACAACTGTACAAGTAATACATGGAATTTCGTTAATTAGAGGCTTAAAATTAATAGACTATTATTTAACTTTTGTTGGAAATTAATTTAAAAGGGACTCTTCCAATATAATATCAATTACCCATTGGACATTAAAACTCTTTTAAAAAAGGATATGCTAAAGAGAGATTATGGAATTAATTTCACCAATATAAAATGAACAACCAAATTATTTATATTTTGCATTAAAGCTATTTACTATTCACAAGGCTCTAACTTTGAAATCTGGCTATGAATTCTTCATAGACTTGAAAGGTTAAAATTTTAGTTTTTATTTAAGGAATTTAAATACTTTTAGTTACACATTCTGGAGGAAATATAGTATACATAAAAATAAGACTTTTTGTTAAAGCATAAAATTAAGAGATGTGTAGATTGAACGTACCTGTAAAAAAATTCCATGACAGATATAATTCTTCCAACAACGTCTCATTACCAATTGATGTTGGAAGACTACCATTCAAATTGTTATTCTCTAAACTTACAATTCTTAAAGAAGAAATGGTGAAGAGAGATGATGGGATTTCACCTGTTTCGATTTACAAAATAAGCTAATAGTTAAAAGGCTTTGGCATTCATCTTTAACATTAAAAGAATAGATAAACCACATTATATGAACAAAAAAACACACACCGCTGCACATTAGGAAATCACTACGCCACATCGAATATTTGATAGGTCATGAAATTCTTTCAAACCGATTTTTTACAGGGCTCCATATCCTTTTTAATCACCCAAAATTATCTTTTTTCTCTTTTTAAGATATTTTTTTTTTACTATGAACGCAATTTGACAAGCTTCTTACGGGTTCTTTAAAATGATCAAAAAAATTAAAAGCAAAATCTATTTTTAAAATTATTTTTCATTGGATAGATTAAAACAAAAACACATAACGTATAATTAATTCAATCATATAATTAAAAGCCTTACCTTGCAAATTGTTGTCGTCAAGATATAGGAGTAAATAAAAAAAAAAATTTCATGTTTTAAATCTCAAGTGATAATCCTATCTTTCTTTTATTTTGAGATTATAATCACAATCTGTATATAAGTACAATTTATGAATGAACAATATATGAATGAATGAAATGGAAAAAAAAAAAAGAAATGAAAAAAAAAATCTCATTTTATTTTTACTGTGGTGGAGATAATATAAAAAGATTATAGAAAATCATAGAATAGCGTCGATTCATGATTTTTTGTGATTGTAAATTGCTAGCTTCATTTAACCCCATTGCTAATATGTACAATATTAATGAAAGGAAAAAAAAAATTAAATCTCAATTTATTTTTTTTTTACTATAGAAAAATATCAAAAGAAAAGAATGACGATAAAAAATAATAGTATCACACTTGTAAAGAGTTCGTTCGGCATCGAAATACAATTGATTAACATCAACTAAAGTTGGCAAAAAAAAAAGATTAACATCAACTAAAAAAATACTTGTAAAAAAGCTGAATGAACTTTAAAAGAAAAATAAATGGGTCATAATATTTTCGTAATATGTTTAATGCAAAATTTTAATATAAAATTGATAGGTAATATTAGCTCAAATCCTTAATATAAGATCCAGTTGACTGATTTGTGGAGATTAAGGAAACTAAATAAATTATTTAATTATTATATCTGTTACTTGATCTATCTAAATACTTATGTATATCATTATATTATATATCAGTCTATAAATCATGCAAATTGATCTGGGGAAATCAATAAATATAAATATTTTAAAGTAATTTATTTAGCTTCCTTAATTTTCATAAATTAATCAACTAGATCTTATATTAAGAATAGGAGGTGGTAACTTTTTGTAATTGTATAGACTATGACGGAAAGAAAATTGAAGAGGAAAAAGAGAGGGAAAATAAGTTTTCCGTTGTTTGGATAGAAGAGAAAATGTCGAAGGAAAGAAAAATGGGGGAGAAAATGCGGTGGGTCCAAACAATAGAGGTGATAACATTTTCTCTCCTTTTATTTTCATTCCTCCCATCTTTTCTTCTCATCCAAATAGGGGTAAAAGAAAAATAAAATAGGTAATATCATTTTCATATAATTTACATATATATATTATATAAAAAAATTCACGTGTTTTACGTACTAATTCAAAAAAATTGAATATTTTTTTTATGCTTAATAATCCATGCATAAATATTAAAAAGGCAGATATCAAATATATTCTCACCATCGAATTGCCTAACTTTTAATAAGGGTTAATATAACTTTTGGTCCCTGAAGTTTGATCCAATTTTTGTTTTGGTCCCTCAAGTTTGAAATTAGTGTTTTTGGTCCCTGAAGTTTCAATCAATTTTGGTTTTGGTCCCTCAAGTTTGAAATTGGTGGTTTTGGTCCCTAAAGTTTCACCCGATTTTGGTTTTGGTCCCTCAAATTTGAAAAGGACTTGACGACCCGATTTTGAAACCGACCCGACCCGGGAAAAAAAAACCAAGTCCTTTTCAAACTTGAGGGGTCAAAACCAAAATCGGATGAAACTTCAGGGACCAAAACCACCGATTTCAAACTTGAGGGACCAAAACCAAAATTGGGTGAAACTTCAGGGACCAAAAACACTAATTTCAAACTTGAGGGACCAAAACCAAAATTGGATCAAACTCCAGGGACCAAAAATTATATTAACCCTTTTAATAATTATATAGCTAATGAGATAAGTGTTTTATGTGGTAATTGTTGAATAATTATTTAATAGGATTTTATAAATTTGTGAAATAAGAAAGAAATGATTAAAAATATTAAAAAAATAAAATTAATCAGGAAAAGGAAGAGGAGAAATAGAGTTGAATGAATGAAATGGCGAAAAACAAAGGCATACAAAATCATTCCAAATTGAAAAATGACATCTCTCATGATCACATTAAAAAATTTCAAATAAAGATTAATTAGAGTGTTTGGTATTTTATATTTGTTTTCAATATTTGAAGTTTTTTCTCTCTAAAGTTTGGGAAGCTAAAATAAATATGCAAATAAAAAGATTATTTATATTTAAGAATATCAATTATCATATCCCTAAATATAAATAGCTAAATACAAATGATCACTCAAATAGAGATATCAATGGTAAAAGTCATACTCCATCTTTTTAATCCAATCTAACTCTCAGTAATGTTGTATGGGGCCCTTTGATCAAGTTATTTTCCTTCGGGCTCATTGTTTTCTTTAATGATTCAGAAAATATTACAATTTAATTTATATTCACTTTGGGATTAAAAGAAAGCATTGCATTCCAAGTATTTAAAAGTAATATAGCAAAATCATTATTCATATACAAATACATATGAGATAATTTTATATTCCTTAGAAACACATGTAATTAATAACTACTCATACAATCACATTCATAATCATCTCTTACATAAATTATTAAAGGGATGGATATATTGAGCATATTTGTATAGGATTTTTATTGTAGATATTAAGAGAAAAAAGGGAAAAAGGAAAAATATGAGGCTAGAAGAAAACTAACAAGTACACAAAAATTGCCATGCCAAAGAGTTACAAAATTACCTAAAACACACATTTGTTGGGAGATTACTTGATAAATGATTTATTCCAAGATCAATTTATTATAGACTAAACTGTAAAATAATGATAATGGCATAGAAAGGTGATTGTTTTTAAGATACAATGTTGTTTTTTTTTTTTTTTTTTTGGGTAAAAGATACAATGTTTTCAGTAGTAAAATATTGCCAATTTCATTTGAAATGTCTCCTTCAAATAGATGGGAAAAAGAGAGTGATGTCAGTAATAATTTATGTATAATGAATTTTTATGTACATGAGACAAATTTGTATTTTTGTTAATAAAAAAAAATTGTATTTTTGAAAACACATATGGCACAACTTGCACATTTTTTAGAAATAATGACAAAAATATATTATAAATGAAAAAACACAGCTGCACTTGTTTTTCAAAAAGGAATAGCCCATTGAATTGGGTTGGTCTAATATCCATAGAATAAAAAAATTGAATGGAATAGCCCATTTCTTGTGCTAGGCCCGTTACGCTATTTTATGCTTTAGTTCAGTTTATTATTCTATAATTTGGATTAATATAGATTTAGGCTAAAATATACATTTAGTCCTTTATATTTACTCTAAGGTTTAATTTGGCCCCTTAAGTTTATAAAGTATACTTTTAGTCCCTCAACTCTAATACCATTAGTTTTATCTAACGGAAAATGCTGACTGTGCAATTAAATAAAGTATACTTAAATTTAAATATATAAAAAAGAAATTATTATATGTTCCAACTGACCAATTAAAAAATATTAATAATTTAATAACCAGAACAATCACCTCAATCTTCTTTTCACCAATATATACTCATTACTCTCCTCCATTAATGGCTTAAATGTGGAAGGAGTGCGGACCGACAATAGAAGAGTAAGAAAATGGAAGGAATATTGGAACGGAGAAGCCATTAATAGATTGATGGAGGAGAGTGAAGAGTGTATATTAGTGGAAAGATGTGGTGATTATTCTAGTTATTAAATTATTAATATTTTTTAATTGGTCAATTAGAACATACAATAATTTTTCTTTATATTATTTAAATTTAAGCATACTTTATTTAATTGCACAGTCAGCATTTTTCATTAGATGAAACTAACGGTGTTAGAGTTGAGAAATTAAAAGTATACTTTATAAACTTAAGGGATTAAATTGAATATTGGAGTAAACATAAAGGACTAAATGTATACTTTAGTCTATAGATTTATTATTGTTATCTTTCCAGGTTTGGTTGCTTAATTAATTCTGAGAAATTCTTATATTCATATAAGCGGTATTCTTCTCATGCAAGAAATAAGAAGATTATGAGTTCAATTAATTGTGATTAATTGAAAAAAAAAAAACCTAACAGACACATCAAAATCCATTGGCCTTTGTTATTCATAATTTCTTTCAAAACTATCAGAAATATTATTTTTGTTAACTACAAAATTTTTAAAAATATAAATTAATAATGAATAACCAAATTAAAATTAAATATTCCAAACATGTTTGTATGGATTACTCTTTTTGAAAAAAAAAATCCATTTGAAAAATGAACATTATGACATCTCGTTATGAATGAATGAAATGGGGGGCGAAAAACAAAATCTCATTTTTTTTTTTTTTTTTGCCAACAAACACATCATTTTATATTTCTTCAATCCCATACTAAAGTCAAAGGCATGCAAAATCATTCCAAATTGAAAAATGACATCTCTGTTGATTACATTAAAAAATTTCAAATAAAGATTAATTCGAGTGTTTGGTATTTGTTTTCAATATTTGAAGATTTTTTCTAAACTTTGGGAAGCTACAATAAATATAAGAATAAAAAGATTATTCAGATTTAAAAATATCATATCCCTAAATATAAATAGCTAAATACAAATTATCGCTAAGATACATATATCAATGATAAAAGTCATACTTCACCCTTTTTATCCAATATGACTCTAAATAGTATTATATGGGACCCTTTTATCAGGTCCTTCAGGCTCCCTTTTATTGATATTCGCTTTAGGATTAAAAAAAAGCACCACTTTCTATGTCTTTAAAAATTAATATAGCAAAATCATTATTCACTAATACCTTACAAAATACTAGAATAGAATTTATGAAATTGATATAATTAAAACTCTTACCTTGCAAGTTGCTGTTCGCAAGATACAAGTTCTGGAGGTTGGTCAAATTTCCAAGGTCACTTGGTATATTTCCTCTCTTGAATTTGTTATCACCCAATTGCAACTCTACTAATTTTTTGCATTGATGCCAAATGGAGGGTATTTCGCCAAACAAATCATTTCCATTCACATAAAATAATTCAAGTTTTGGAAGCCCAAAACACACATTTTTTGAGAGACTACCAGATAATTGATTGTGACCAAGATCAATATATTGCAGCACTGAATTGTTAAATAATGAAGATGGTATAGAACCAATGAGTAGATTTACTCCAAAAAACAACATCTTCAGTTGTGAAAGATCACCAATTTCATTTGGGATGACTCCTTCAAATATTAAGGGGGTGGGAAAGAAAATAATGTTAGTAATAATTTGTTACGTGTCACAAGTTATTAGGCATATGAGATAAATTAATATTCTATAGAAACACATAATACTTGCACATCTTTTAAGAAATGACACATATATTAGTAAATGATAAAACGCAATAAAAGATATAACCCTTTTAATTCGGGTGGGCTAATAACCATAGATTAAATCAACTGGTTGTGTTTGGTTGAGAAATTTTGATATGATTAAATCTAATAGACCAATTGAAATCCAATTGGCCCTTCCTTTTCATCATTCGTACCAAAACACATGTTTCTTGGGAGACTCCTAGAAAAAATCTTTTTGTTGACCCTACAAACTTTTTTAAAATAATAATTACTAACAAATAATGAAATCAAAATATAATGGAGATTGTCCAAATCAAATGAAACGTTTGGGACATGTTCATTGTAAGGTTTATTCAATATGAAAAAGGCCAATACAAGTTTCTTATATATATTATTTTAAGTCATTCATTCGTATATGACCATGTATCCTATTTTTAAAATATTATCAATTAATTATAAATCCACATGAAATAAATAGAACACATTTTCATATGTGATTGGAGAACTTGGCGTAATAGATATAATAAATTTGAGCTAAGTTTTTTTCCTATGAAAAAACCCTTCTAAAAGTTTTAATGATAGAATAATAAACATTTATTTATTTTCAAAGACTGATGATAAGCCTTTAGATCCACTTGGACTAATTAATATTATAACAGTAGTTTTTCTCCTGACTACATAATTTGTTTCAACATTTGGATGATGAATGTTTTTCCTTTGAAAAAGAGTAGAACAATTATGACAAAAATAAAGAAGAAAATTCATAAAAGTACCAAAAATAAATAAATAAAACACAATTTAGACAAAATCATATTCCTTGAGGATAAGACCTGCTAACCAATTACACCCTAGTTTAGAACAAAGACAAATATAAATGTTGAAAATAATCCAAAATATACCTGACAAACTGTTATAAGACAAACTCAATAATTTGAGTGAAGATAAGTTGGCAATTGTTTGGGGAATAATTCCTGAAAGTTTGTTAGCCCCAAGTCCTAAAATCTTCAAGTGCTCAAGTTTTCCCACCTCATGCGGAATGGTCCCTTCAATGAAATTACAACGCAAATTTAAAGTCTCCAACCTTGACAGATTGAATAGAGATAATGGAATAAATCCATTAAGACTATTATTTCGAAGATTTAGTTGCTCAAGTGAAGATAAATCTCCTATCCTTGCCAAAACTTGCCCATGAAAGTCATTGTAGCTCAAGTTGAATAGTTTCAATCTACGCAATTGAACTAACTCTTTTGGTATTTGACCATAAAAATTGTTGTCACTAAGATCAAGTTCAACAAGGAATGATAGATTTCCTAGTTGTGGAGATATGGTGCCCTTAAGTTCCATGCCACCAAGATTTAAGGAATGGATCCTTCCATGACGAGTATTGCATGTGACACCAATCCAATTACATGGAGAAGAAGAGACAGACCAATTAGCTAAGAAATCATATGGATCATGAGTGATATAAGATTTAACGGCAAGAAGTGCAGATTTATCAGTACTGATGTTTGTATCATTCCAAACAAAGGGGGCCATGAAGCAATGAAGTAAGAGCAGGAAAACAAAAGAAGAAGGCTTTCCCATGAGGAGCATAACAGACTTATCGAAATTTCAAGCCTTGTGCATCGAGCAATTAACACACTCGTCGTTTTATACTTCCCCGATTGCAAATCAAGTCAAGTCGTACTAACAAAATTCGGAGTTGCAACAGGACATCTTTCGTGATAAGATTGAAGAAATTGAACCAAAACATTAATTAGCATGTCGGGTGTATTAAATTTGTTTTCACATATATTTCAAGACACTTTTTTGCTGCATTATTTTATTAACGGTCAAGTATAGTGGTAAATGAGAAGAAGCTGCGTCCCTTGACTTGACTACGTGTTGAACAATTTCACTTCAGCTGGGACCACATTTTCATAGGATATTATTTCATTTATGGTCGAGTCTAGTAGGAAGTAAACAGTGCAAGAACATTTTTTAAATGAAGCTTGCCTGGATACAGTGTTCTTTCTATTATGCATTTCCTTTTTATTTTTATTTTTAAAAAAATTTGGGTGAGACAGTATTCATTTCTTCTTTAATGGATTGTAAGGAGTCCAACATCATGTGGTTTTTCTTGAAAGAGGGGCTTTTATAAGGTCTTGGATTCCCCCAGCTCCAACAGCTAGATTTTAGGGTGTGATTCTGACTAGAGGAGCTGACCAAGAGAAGGTTGACTAAAGCGCCGAATAAAATGCCGTAGAGTAGAGCTATATTATTTAATTGGGAATTGGGAATATTAAGTCCATATGTCTAATTTTAATTATGAAGTTATTTTTTGCCCCTCAAGTAAAAAGGACTCATCCATTCACCTCAAAAAGCGCGGGCGCATGGCATGGTGGATTCTCAAACATTAAGTGGCTCTCAAAACAAGTTGATGGAACTAATTGGAAGAGCAAGAAAATTACGTTAGTGCTAAGAAAAGAAGCTGTGTCTCTTATGAAGTATAATTTATTCACTTCTAGGATCACATTTTCATTTTCATTGCACTAATCTAATAACCCAAAAGAACGTTATTGAGAAGAAGCTTGTGTGGATTATATTCATTGTCCCTTCACAAACATATATCTCAAAAGTCTTTAGTCTTAATTTGTTTGGATGTATATATTATATCTTTCTATCTCCCACTTATAATTTGGAGGTACATGGCGTGTTTGACTTGTGAGTAGACCTCAAATTCACAGTCCATTTCATAAGATAGAAACTGCACGCTGCAAAATATCTCCTCTTATATGAATATTTTATTTTGGTGATATCATCTTAGTTCAGTGAAAAATGCCACGTAGTTGACGCTAAAAATACACGTAAATATACCACTTTCTGTATATATAGAAAGTGGTACATAAAAATTATCAAAGTGGTGGTATCGATATAAACGTAAATATACTTTTGATTATGAGTATCGATATAGTTTCTAGCTAGAAAGAAGAAATGTGTATAAAATAATTTTAAAAGGAAGTAAAACATATCACATAATTAACATTAAAATAATTGCATCGAAAACTTAACATGAAAAAGAGTTGCATAATATTAATGTCATATGATACATTCACTACATAATCAATCTATAATTTAAACATTTACTAAAAGGTAAAGAATGAAGTTAAGAATATGCACTTTTTGTAATAACCCTTTGGGCCACCCGTTGTCCGTTGTTGTTGTTTTTTTTTTGGATCCTATTACCAAATATTCAAACAAGCTATTAATCCGAATTGAGGCTTACTGATTTCTTTTTACACTGTTTTTTCCCTCTTAAAGTTGCCTATAAGTAATCGTACTGTCTCTAACATAAAACATGGATCATTACATAGAAATTTGTTTATATTATAAAAAATGGTAATTTGCTTCAATTGCCACGAGTATGGAGCACACAATCAGAAAGAAAGCAAGGAACAATGGAGAGTCAAGTATGGAGCTTTGGAGTGGGATCGAAGGAACGCTGATAAAGCCAAATACAATCCATTCAATTGCGTGCTTGACAAATTTGCAAAGTGAAATTGCCGTGAAGACTAGATATTTCATATTTTCATTCCTGAAAAAATGTCTCATCTAATTTAATTAAACTTGTCCAGAGAAATTAAATGAGTTAGCTTAAATTAAAGTAATCAGGACTGGATTGTTCAATATTATTATTTGAGAAAAATTAATTTAGTATGTAGCTGATGCCTTGAGAAAGAATTTAAATGAAAAATTGTAGTACTCCCTCCAAGTGCAAATGAATATGATAAAAGAGAGACGTAAATTGAAAAGAAAAAAAAAAAAAAAAAAAAGGGCACGAATGACGAACATGTTACTAATGACTAATGAATGTTCCTTTATTTTTTAATAACAACAGAGACTGAAAATAATTAAAATTAAAGAAAATGAAGAGTGCCTAGGCTCAATATGCTTAGCCCAATTTATTCTGCCTAGCTGAAGAAAATCCGATTTTGACGCTACTATTACAATTCCAAGATAATGACTCATAATAAGTTGTCATCAAAATCAAGTTGGTAAGAAACAACTTTAAAATGGATTTGAATTGTTAGATGTGTTCTACTAGTAGGTGCTATATATTGGAGAATTTGAGAAAATCAATATAAATAAATGTGATAATATAGATTTTTTACCATATATGCAATATTTTTTTTTCGGAATTAATTATTCCATTTCTTTTAGACAGAACTGAAATTCTGTTCAAATCAAATCTACTAAGCAAATATATCATGGTTACAGAAGTCTATCCATCACATATAGGCTTAAGGACATTGTGGCATAACCGTCAAAGCGAAGTATGGAAGTGAAACAAATAGAGATAAAATTGTCTTCAATTTACTCAAAGATAAAAAATGTGAAAAAAATATATGCATTTTAACTCGTAATGAGAACATGATCTGACCTATAAAATAAAATTTAAAAAAATGAACAATTAATAATGAAAAAAATATATAATGATTAAAGTTACCCTCGAAGTTGATGCGTTAAAAGAGCAAGAAATTTGTGGGGGCCTCTATATTTTTTTTGTTTTATTTATCATTACATTATTTCATTTTTGGTCAAGTATGGTTGGCCGAAGACTCTATATCCCCACAAGAATGTTATTAAAAAGTCACAATCAAATTGACAAACACTTAATAAGAAGGTCTCCTTAATTCATAGGAACATGCAGTGCTTGACTTGTGAGTAGACCACAAAGTCATCCTCCATTTCACATGGCACAGCTAATACATACAAATATGTGTCTGTATATATCCTTATGCATATTTTATTTTTGTAATATTATTATAGGAATGTGAGGTTTGGATTTTATTGTCGATATGAAAATCGTTTTAATGGTTAATTTTTAAATAGTTTTGTGATTATTCTTTGACTTGTGAGATATATTCTGGTCATAAAGAGCCCACATAATCTCAGCTAATTAAACTTTGTTTAATGCAACTATTAGGTAGGATGATGTACACATAGGATTAAATTTGTAAACATTTTCTTGATGATAACTCAAAGCCTTAAGAATGGCAGATCAAATTTACAAAGTACACAAAAAAGGGAATCACCAATTTATATCTTAAGAATGGCACGCTGGACTTGTGAAATGAGTGGGATGAGTTTTCTCTTTAAAAATGCGAGATGTCCTCTTTCAAGAATATGGGCTTCTGTTACTTTAAATAAAAATTGACACATCTAATTAAAATAGACAAATTTAAAAGGCTTTAACGTTTATTATTATGACACATCTAATTAATTTTGGTTAAAGCTGAATATAAAAAGAAGTTGATGCAACAAATAAAGTAGTATCACTATCACATGAAGGAACATATTTTCAATATATATCACTACAATGTTGTATAGGCCATAGAGTGAACCCATAAAGCACGTTTGTAATCCATGAGATGAAATTTGGTCCCTACATGAACGAAGCATAATTTTACTTGGATTAAAATTAAATTTTTCATTGCATTATTTCATTTAGGGTCAGTCTAGTAGGCCATATATATTATATCAAAAGTCGATAGACTTTAAATGATTTGATATATTATATCAACCACCCAAATATTTGTAGATAGATGTAGTGCTTGACTTGGAAGTGGATCTCAAAGTCTCACTCCATTTCTCACGACACAGCGTATCTCTGTACACACACTTACATACACGCTCACGCTTACATATATACATACATACATACATACATACATACATATATATATATATATCATTACGTATATTTTATTGTGGTAATACTCCTTCCCGTCCTTTATGTAAGACTTAATTGTGAAGTTGACTTTGACTCTAAATGTAAGGTTTATTTTTTATATTTGTCAATCATTTCTTAATTTATTTTTATCGATACTCCTTAAACCATAATCAAGTAAAAGAGAAATTAAGGGAGTTAAGGAAGATGATTAGGGTGTTTTAAAAAAAAAACATCATATTAATCACCTTAATCAACTTCAATTCCTTAATATAATTAAATGAAGTAAATATGTTTTACATTAATAATCAGGAGTACCATGAAAACAGTGTAGCTTTCATTTTTATCTACAGAATTTATATATTGTATGCGAAAAAAAGGGTAAGTATTTTCGTATAGATATTTCAGAGCCACAACACTCACTCTAATAGTCCATCTTTCACACCAGAGACTTGAAGAGGCCATTATGTGCATTATTTAAATTTAAACCAGTATGGAAAATTATATTGAAGGATAACACATCCTAATGAAATTAAAGTTAGTTTAGTTTATACGAATATAGGTTGCATTTGTTTATGTGATGGAATTTTCATTATTATTTTTTAATCAAAACCTGAATGAAATTTTAGAGATTATCAATTTTAGAGTTTATACAAAGCATAATTTTATTTAGACCAAAATTTCATTTTTTTTGCTTTATTCATTTATGGTCCGTCTGGTAGGCCATATATACTATATCAAAAGTCTACAGACTTTAATTGATTTGATATATTATATCAACGACCCAAATATTTGTAGATAGATGGAGTGCTTGACTTGGTAGTAGATCTCAAAGTCTCACTCCATTTCACATGACACAGCACGCACGCGCACACACTCACGCGCGCGCGCACACTCACACGCGCGCGCGCGCACACGTCATTATGTATATTTTATTTTGGTAATACTCTCTCTCTCATATGCTTAATATAGAACCTAATTGTGAAGTTGACTTTTACCCTAAACATAAGATCTATTTTTCATATTTATCAATTTTTTCCTAATTTACTTCTATCAATGCTCCTTGAACCATAATCAAGTAAAAGAGAAATAGAAAAGTTTAGGAAGATGATTAGGGTATTTTAGAAAAAAAAAACATCATATTAACCACCTTAACAAGCTTCAATTCCTTAATCTAATTATCTGGGAAAAAAAATTTCTTAATCTGATTAAATTAGATAAATATGTCTTAACCAAGGAGTACCATGTAAAGAGTGCCGCTTTCATTTTTTTGTACAGATTTTATATATTGTATGCGGAAAAAAGGGCAAGTATTTTCGTATGTATATTTCAAATATTTCAGAAGCCACAAAACTCAGTCTAATAATCCCCTTTCACGTCAGAGACTTAAAGAGACCATTATATGCATTTTTTAAAATTTAAAGCGTTATGGAAAATTATATTGAAGCATGACTCATCCTAATGAAATTAAGGTTAGTGTAGTTTATACGAATATAGGGTCCATTTTTTATGTAATGGAATTTTCATTATTATTTTTAAATCAAAACCTGAATGGAATTTTAGAGATTAACTATTTTTCACCTGAATAATATAAAATATGAAATAATCAATATAAAAATTATGAGAAGTTCGGTAGATGACCATAAATTCGACATTACGTTATTTAATTTGATGGCATGAAAATGTTGAGTAGAAATAATGAAAAGAATATATATATATATATATAATATAAGTCCCTAGAAAATTAAAATTGAAGTATTCCCTCCAAGTCCAAATGAATATGATAAAAGAGAGAGGTAAATTAAAAGGAAAAAAAATAAAAACACAAATGACGAACATATTACTAATAACTAATGAGTGTTCCTTCATTTTTGAATAACAACAAAGCTTGAAAATAATTAAAATTAAAGAAAATGAAGAGTGCCTAAGTTCAATATGCTTAGCCCATTTAGTCTAACTAGCTGAAGAAAATCCGATTTTGACACTACTACTACGGCATCAACATTACTATTACAATTCCAACATAATGACTTATAGTAGTTGTCATAACAATCAAGTAGGAGAGATAAAATGGATTTGAATTGTTATATGTGCTCCACTAATAGGTGCTTATATATAGGAGAATTTGAGAAAATCAATATAAAATAAAAGTGATAGTATAGATCTTTTTATCATATATACAATATTATTATAAAGAAATAGAGATAAAATCGTCTTTAATTTACTCAAAGACAAAAAAGTGAAAAAAAAAAATATAGGCATTTTAACTTGTGATGAGAACATAGTCTAACCTATAAAATAAAATAACAAAATGAACAATTAATAATGAAAAAAAATATAATAATTAAAGTTACCCTCTAAAAGAAGTTGATACGTAAAAAGAGCAAGAAATTTGTGCTGTCTTTACTCTTTTTCTTTTTTGGTTATCATTGCATTATTTCATTTCTGGTCAAGTCTGGCTGGCCTAAGACTCTATATCCCGACAAGAACGTTATTAAAAAGTCTCAAGCAAATTGACAAACACTTAAAGTCTCCTTAATTCTTAGGAACATGTAGTGCTTGACTTGTGAGGAGACCTCAAAAAGTCATACTCCATTTCACTCGGCACAACTAATACATACATATATGTCTGTGCATTAATATATCCTTATGAATATTTTATACATGTAATATTATGATAAGAATGTGAGGTTTGGATTTTATTGTCGATATGAAAATCTTTTTAGTGGTTATGTAATATCCCGAATTTTGGGATTGGAGGGTTAGGAATAAGCCTGAATTAAATGGACTGCTAACCCCCCATTTAGTATATGTCCCAAATCTATTCTCTAATGTTCCTTATATCTTTGGGGTATTAAAAAATTAAAATGGTGAATTTTGGAGAATATAATTATGTTTTCGGTGAAATCACGTATGAGGTAGTGAGCTTGTCATGTGATTTTACATGACAAATGATGAGCAATAATTATGAGATTTTACAGGATGAAAGTAGAAATCCTAAGTTTTAATTTGATAAGTCATATGAATCATTTGAAGCTATATGTAAAAAGATATGAATTTTTTAATTTAGCCCAAAAAAAATGAAAAGTTTCTGGAGCAGCATCCAAATATGGAATTTCTGGGAATTTTGTGATTCCAAATGGCTAAAGTCTATATTTTTCCTTGAAACTAGACTTAATAAGGGTTCCATAACCTTTAGAATCACTCAAATTATATTTTTTTTGAATTAGTTATGATTTTTCAAATTTTGGACAGAAATCTGCCAAATTTTTGTAAAAATCCGAAATTGGGAAAATGAATTAATTAAATTGGGATATGTTATTAAAACATTTCATCTCCTTCCTCTAGCTCAAAACTGATGTGCTACATCCCTAAGAGGGAGGAGATGCAGAATTTTTAGAGAGAGAGAAGGGGAGGAAAAAGCTTATAAAGGTAAGTGATTTCTTCGGTAAATCAGTTCCTAATGCGTATAACTCCGTTCCTAAACTTCCTATTCATGTGATTTAAGGTTGTGAAGCTCAATTTCTGTGTTAGGATAGCTAGGGTTTTCGTCCACCATGAGGAAAAGCCACGGGGAGCTTGAGGTAACTTCCAAACTCTCGTATATTGACTATTTTGGCTATTGTGGACAATTTAATTGATGAAATTTTGCCAGATTGTCTTTGTTTGTAAATTTGGAAAATAGGTTGGCCTAGAGGTTATGCTGCCCAAATTGGTACTAAATGGTAGTTATAACCTAATAGAATAGTTAATAAAGTGGTTAGGAGTGGAAAGAAACACGTTTACGGAGCCGAAACCGAAAAACCCCAATTTCCCTTAGAGTTCCTATAAGTTTCAGCCAGCTCTAGAAATAGGCCTTAGAGTTGGATTTTCAATGATTTGATGGTTCCATTGAGTTCAAGAGCGAAGATTAGGTGGGGTTACAGTTGGTCACTTTTTCGGAAAAAGCTAAAAAAGCATAATTACGAAAACGCCCCTAAAACCCTTAAAGTGGGGCTGTCAAGGGTATTTTTGTAATTGGACATTGAAATTGGTAATTCTGAGTCAGGAAATGGATTCCTTGTGCAAAAATATGTCAGGATAGCCCATGTTAGAATTGTGAGAAAAGTACAGTTGAACCGGGTACGACGGGGCCAGGCGGGGGTCCCAAGGGCATTTTGGTAAATTTTCACAATAGACTCATGTAACCCTCCGAAACACTATGAAAGTGTCTAAATGGTATATTTAAAATTGTAGGATGGAGTTGAGAGCCTGAGTTGCTGGCACGCAAATCATGGAGAAAAGGCTGGAGGTAAGGGACTTACCTTATTTGCATGTATTTGATATCTTTGCTTGTATAATGATGTATGTGATTGCTTTACTTGATTGTGTAGAGCATACTAGAATAAATGAAGCTCTGTTTCTGTTTTCGATGTGGTCATAGTTTTGTTACATGAAACATTGAGCATGCAGAAATGTCATTATGGGGCATGCATCTAAGTAAAGCTAATATGTTATACACAGCATCTATCATACATGCATTATGATATTTGTTTCCTGCTGAGATTCTCTCGAATCTCACCCTCCCCTACCAACAATTTAGACAAGAGAAGATAGAAGATATGCTAAGAACAAAGAAGAGAATCGTATGAGGGATTGTAGTGGTTAAACGAAAACGGGAAGATGTCTCCATTTCACTGGGATGAGTTTAGATACCCAGTTAGCCTTGTGCGGCTACATTATTTGAATTTATCAGGTACGAACCCCTCGGGGGAAATTATGTAATTATGTACATATTATCAATATATTTATGCTATTCATGTGCTGCCCACCAAACCGTATATTGTTTTTCGTGAATGCTCCACTAAAGGTGAATTAAAATAAGGGTGTGACTGATTTATTTTTAAATAATTTCATAGTTTTATTCTCGCTTTTATCTGGTCATATTAAGCACACTTTATCTCAACTATACTTTGTTTAATACATTTTATTGAGAGGATTAAAACTAAAAACCTTAGCAAAACTTGCAATGTTTTATTTTTCATTGAAGTTGTATGTTTCGTCAGATTCGATACCTTGTTTGTATTTGGACACCAAACAAATATAATAAATTTGAATATATATAAAATATAAGTTTCTTGTTATATTATATTGTTCATTTTAGTTATTATTCCCTTATGTAATATAAAAACTCAATTTGTTAACTTCAAGAGATTACCTCGTAAAAAACGTATCAGATGATACGATTAATTCATTGTCTAGCTCTGTTTTTCCATTCCAAAAAGCATAATATATTTTAATGGAAATGGAGCATCATATCTAATGAATCTCATGGCGGAAGCTCATCGAAAAAATACTAATCAATGAGCCAATCAGCACATAGAATAAATAAGAATGACACATCTAATAATTATATGTAATATCTGAAATTTAGTGAAGCTTAAATTTTCTAAAAAGAAAATTTAAATGAAAATTTGATAATAAGTCAAATTATGGAACCTACAAAATTTAAGGAATCTTAAATTAGACAAAGAGAAAAATTAGAGCCTAGTATGTGTAATTAATAGGATAAAAATATACCTATATATATATATTTATTAAAAACTGCCGACACTTTGTCCAAAAGAAAAAGCTGCCGACACACACACACTAACTTTAATCACTCCATCTTCTTTTGTTTGCACAGCTAGAGGCTTCTCCAACGCACACAAATACTCTTGCTTAGAATTGGACAACACAAAAGGATAAACCAATAAACTATACCCACACACTCTCCAGCTAATTATGGACAGCACACACGCATACACACCTATTAAATAAATCATATCAGCCTCCTCACACATCCATTTATGTTCTGGATCCAAAGCCGAAAGAAAGAAAACAGAATAGAAAAAGAGAGAACAAAGAGAGAGTCAAGAGAGCAAGAGCGATCGGTGCAATTGAGGAAGGAAGAAGAAGCTCCAAATTTCACATCCAATATGATAAACATATTAAGGTGAGTCTCCTACACATTTATCTTTGTTTTCACATTGGATTTGAGTGGTTTCTATGGTGGTTTCTGGCTGGAATAAGAGAAAATTCATCAGAAAGTTTCTGTCACCGAAAAGTTGTTAAAACAGTTATTGTGTGACGATTTTGGGACGAATTTCGGAGTTCTTTGGTTCTTCAATTTACTCATTAACCTCAGTACATATGTGTAGGAGAGTATAGAGTTAAAATTTGTGAGGTTTAGAGTAAAAATTCATGGTTACATATTAGTTTTCTTCACCTTGTTTTGCTGTCCGAAAAACAGAGTACATGCCTGAAACTTGTAAAATCTTAAACAGAGGCTATAGATGGAATTTTCAAATGGGTCTTTTTGTATAGATATTTTAGGATGTGTAGTTAATGATAGAATCAAGAAATGTACGATTTGGAGTAAAAATGGATGAGTTCTTGACTTTTGAAATTAGACTGTCAAAACTGACGTTTTTGGGAGTAAGTCATATTCATGTTGCGTTTTGGACAGACAAACCTTATTGAAAAATTATGAAATTTTATAGGAATGTATTACACATTCATAGCTTTCCAAGGAGTCCACGAATTCATTATTTCGATATATTTGGAGAGAGTTATGAGTTTTCAAAGTTAAGTCACAAACAGGGGTCATTCTTGACGTTCAAATCCGGCAGTTCTGATGTTCGAAAATTCTGGGAAAAATTAGATAACATCTAGTAGTTTTTGGTATTTTTTTATGAAACTACACTTAAATAAATTTTCATATAATTTTAGAACACTCCATTTCGATTTTTTTAGAATTAGTTATGGATTTTTGAAGTTGAGCTCTGTTTCTGGAATGCAATCTGGAACAGTAGCAATTGGCCGAATTTCTGGGCAAAATGTGTAATCAGAAATTATCTTTGGATATTTTTCCATGAAAGTACATTTAAAGACCTTCATTTAGGCTTTGGAATCAGTCAATTTGGAATTTTCTAGAATTAGTTATGAATTTTCAAAATTGACTGAAAATATGTCAGTTTCTAGAAAATTATGAAACTGTCGTTTGACAGTGATTTTGCAAAAACCGAGGTCAAAAATAGATTCCTTGAGTGAAAATGTGTCAGAATAGCTTGGGTCAAAATTCCGGAAAAAGTATAGTTGACCGGGTACGGTGGGGCCGGGACCGGGTCCCAGGGGCATTTTGGTAAAATTTCAGTATAGACTAATATAACCACAAAAAAATATTATGAAAATCTCTGAAGAGGTACACGAATGGGTTTTAACCTAATTCTTGTACATTTGAAATTTTAGGACCGAATCAATCGCCTGAGCCGTTGGTACATAATTCGAGGAACTATTTTTGATGTAGCAAAAAGGGACATAAGGTAGTAACTCTATCTCTCATACACTATGTGAATGTTGATATGCTATATGTTGCTATATTCTGTGATATGAACACGTGCCTTGGGCACATTAACTAGCTGTGGTATGGGACTCAGCTGAGGTACACGGACATGTAGGGGATCCAAACAGTCATTTGGCCCTGAGTATTGTGTACACACATGTTATAGTATGAATTTTCATTTGCATTATATGGTGCATTACATATTTAATTTTCGTATTTTATATGATGGATTATTTGTTACTACTGAGATTCCTTGGAATCTCACCCTTTTTCATAAATAATAAATGTTCCGGCGGGAACCAGTGGCTCCAATGGCAAAGTGGAAGACATGGGCAATTAAGATGTGCAAGTCCTAATATCAGAGTTATTTGGTTATATTAGTTTAATTTTAATATGTTGGATATTTTGGACAAAATTTGTACATATTATCAAACCCTAAGGGGAAGACTCCTGTATATAAATTTTCATTTAATATCAGTATATTTATGATATTCCTGTGTTGCCCACCGAACTGCGTATCATTTTCCGTAAATACTTTGAAAAAAGGTGAAATAAAGATAAGGGTGTGACATTATACCTATAATTAAAATAGGCAAATTAAAAAGGCTTCAACGTTCATTATTATGACACATCTAATTAATATTAGTTAAAGATGAAAATAAAACAAAGTTTATGCAACAAATAGAGAAATATCATTATCACATGAAGGACCATATTTTCAATATCACTACAGTAGAGTGAACCCATAAAACACGTAGTGATCGATTGATGGAGTGCTTGAATTGGGAGTAAACCTCAAAGTTAGAGCCAGTAATACGGGCCCAACCCGTGGGGCCGCGGGTTGGGACGGGTTAGATTTGGGAAAATCCCAATCCCTAAAAATGCAGGCCGCATAGGCCCGCATCGCATAACCTACGAGTTGGCCCGCAAATTTTTTTTTACATATAATAATTTTATAAAACTTATAAGTTTTTCACTCATATCTTGGTACCTCTCAATCTAAAAAGAAAATATCTTAGCCTCTTCCTTTCTTCTTTAAACGAAATTATTATATCTTGCTTACTTGAAAATGAGTTTATGTTTTATTTATAAACTTTGGCAAATTTGATAACTTTATCTCTTAAATTGTGGATTATATTTTTAAATTTTTATAAGAGGAATGATTGATGCAAGGAAGGTAAATTTAATGACTCATTTATATGTGTCTCATATTTTCGGCCTTCTTTAAAAAATAGGAATTTTTTTTTTAAAAAAATGCGGACTCGCGGGCTAGCCTACAACCTGCACACTGCGGGTTAGGGTTGGCATTTCTTCTGCGGGCGGCACAGGCCCGCACCGCATGGCCCGCGGGTTGGTGGGGGCCAACCCGTGACCCGTGGGCTGGCCCGTATTCCTAGCTCCACTCAAAGTCACACTCCACTTCACACGACATAGCCTCTCTCTCTCTCTCTATATATATATATATATATATCATTATGTATATTTTATTTTGGTAATACACTCCCCAATCTGACCTAATTATAGAGTTAATATTGATCATAAATGTAAAACATATTTACCATATTTGTCCTTACCCATATTAATGCTCATTCAATTATAATCAAGTAAAAGAGGAATAGATGGAATTAAGAAAGATGATTAGCAGTTTGAGAGAAAAAACATAACTATCTATACTAACTTCTTAATCTAATCAAGTTAGGTAAATACATCTTACATTAAGAGCTGAGAAAATACCATGTAAATACTGCAACTTTCATTTTTGGCTAAAGTATACATTTAGTCCTTTATATTTGCTCCAAGATTCAATTTGATCCCTTATGTTTATAAAGTATACTTTTAGTCCTTCTACTTTAACACCGTTAGTTTCATCTAATGAAAAATGCTGACTGTGCAATTAAATAAAGTATATTTAAATTTAAATAATATAAAAAAAATTAGTGCGTTCCAACTAACTAATTAAAAAATATTAATAATTTAATAATCAGAACAATCACCCCATCTTCTTCTTACCAAAATACATTCATCACTCTCCTCCATGAATGAGTTCTCCACTCCAATTTATCTTATCTCTTCTGTATCCTCTAATTGACCAAGTCATGAGTTACCTTCAACACCTTCTCGAAATGAACATTCACACATCTTTGGATGTCCAGTGGGTCCACCATCTTTAAAAAAAGGAAAATAATCTGCCAAGTTTGGTGACGTCTGAGTCTACCTCTTTGAACTTGTTCACTGTATTAGAGCAAACCAAATCCATAGAACAAATAGAGTTCGACAACAATTCACTGTAGTCATGAAAGCAAATTTTCTAATTTCTATTGTTTCTCTAGTGAGGTTGCTCTAATGGATACGAGCGAGGAGCTCCTGCATTTCCTCACTCTTGCGTTTCTGTGTGGTTTCAAGAATTTTACTGGAAAATAACGGATTATCGCATATTTTCTTCATAAATTGCCAGCGAGAAGAATAATGGATTAGAGGTGGAAGGAGTGTGGACCATCAGGAGAAGAGTAAGAAAATGGAAGGAATATTGGAGCAGAGAAGCCATTAATTGATTAATGGAGGAGAGTGAGGAGTGTATATTAGTGGGAAGAAGATATGATGATTATTCTAGTTATTAAATTATTAATATTTTTAATTAGTCAATTGGAACATACAATAATTTAACTTTTATATTATTTAAATTTAAGCATAATTTATTTAATTGCACAGTCAACATTTTCCGTTAGATGAAACTAACGGTGTTAGAGTTGAGGGACTAAAAGTATACTTTATAAACTTAAAGGACTAAATTGAACCTTGAAGTAAACATAAAGGACTAAATATATACTTTAGCCTTCATTTTTTTAATGGATTCTATATATTGTGGAAAATGTAACACCTTACTCTATAAACAACAAGTAGAAGTGTTTCATCAATTTTGAACTAAAAATGACCCAATCGGCACCCTACAATGTTCATCTTAAAAGGAAAAAAAAAACTTTGGTTACTTTTCTAAGTAAAGAATAGGACTTTCTGAAAAATTTGAAAATCCATAATTAATTTATTCTGAGTGTAAATTCCAAGGTTCAAGCTCTATATTTATCTTCATAGAAAATTTTGATAAAGAAATAAGACCCAGGTTCAATGCTAGTTTATTGATTCAAAACACTTGCTGACAAAACTAAAAATCTTTATTTAGTTCTTCAAGTTATAAGGTCTCATTTCATATAATCATGGCTTTCAATCTAAATAATTGAAAGTAACTATTTTTGGCTAAAACCTATAACTTTGGCATGTAAACATCTCATAGCTTAAGCCAAACACTTGCCCTAATCTCTAAAAGTAAGTTATATATATATATATATACACACTAATTACACATGCATTCTCAGCAATATAGATTATGAGTTATATATAAATATATTCTTGCCATCATTGCATATGGCAGCTACCTCCTGAACTCTCCTCCTTATGAAAGATATTTGCATGCCAAAATATTTTTATATACATAACCAAGTTTATCATCAAAAGAGGAGAACAGCTGAGCATAAGGTCACTAAGTTAGATAAACAACACAGTACAAGCTTCTTCAGCTTCATCCACCTTCAGTCTTCACCAACCACAACTCCCTTGCCCTTAGTTGTACATGCCATTATTGCATATCATGTAAAAAAGGGGTGACATTTGGGGAAATCTCAGTAGCAACTACTTTCCATCATGTAAATCATATAAGTTAATTACTATGCATGTCAAAATAAGCCATAGCGAACAAGACCTTGCCAGTAACTGAGCTGAAAAGCTAACTAGTGCACATATATCTTACTGATAACTAAATTGAATAACTAACTGGTACACAATCTCTTCTAGATAGATAAACTGTATAAATAACTGGTACACATTCATTTTATAAATAGATAAAACGAATAAATAACTATCGCACAAACTAGGCAGATAACTGCTCTGCTTATCTATCTACTGCATATGGCCATGGCAAATATCTACGCAAGGATAATTTACATGTTCTCATGCTTAACTATAGCAAAATGGTACAAACAAACATGTGAAAACCAATGCACAATAACATAAGAGGAAAAGAGTTACTGCCTTTGGTGCTTCTTTACAAATTATCTTCTCCTTGCTTCTTTCCCCATTAATTTCTTGGGAGGCTTGGGCAAATATCTAAACCTATCATTTAGGCATAATATAAAGGTATATTAATACTTATCCCCTCTTATAATCAATCATTCTTAAAAATCCTAACTTTTACAAACTCTACCCTTACAAGAAGTGGCTGGTTACTTTAAACAAAACTTCCTTTGCATTATTAATTTCTCCCAGATTTATGAAAAATCCTCCTTCATCATGCCACACTGATGTTACATACATTCTTGTCTTTATCCCCTTTGATAGCTTCATATTTTCAGACAGCCCTTCTCATTAAATCTGAAAGTTGTGTCTTAGCTTTGAAAGTTATCATTATAATACTTTAAACACAACTTTGACCATTAAAATAGTTGCTAGATGAGTAAAGGTAGCAAATAATAACTTTTTCATTAAATTTCCATTTCAATTTCAGCACATGCACATGTGTATTCCTTATCAAGCACACTTGTAACTCAACTATTCCATCCTTTAAAACTTCTAATCATGTTCTAATACTAAGGCACTTGTCACACCTAGAACATCCAATAAACAGCTTATATTAGCTTCAATCTTCAACAACAAAGTATTATATGACTTTCTTTGCATTTGATTACCCTAACCCCTAAAGTTTCAGATAGCCCATTTTACACATATTACGCTATAAACTTATTCTAAAATATTTTCCAAATTTAAAGCTATGCATCCCACTACAAATTTGGCAATATTCATGCACAAACTTAATATTTACAACAAGTAACGCATCATCACTAAACCCTTGGTGCTATTACACTCTCTATCCCTTACGGACAACACTACTCCAACCATCCAGAAAATTCCAGCTTCAACACATTGATGTAGTTCTCCTTTTAGAGTATTAAACATACTTTAATCATGCTCTAATACTATGATACACCCATTTAATATTTGGGAGTATAAAAACAGTGATTTACTTTTGGTTTTCACTCCCAAAATTCAACCCTAATAAGCTCCTCATGTCATACAACCAAATAGCACTGTTTACTCTAGCCTCTGAACGATGTATGTAGACTCTAATAAATGTTTGGCTAATGTATACTTTTTCCTAAATCTCTATTCTAAAATTTTTTCTAACTAACAAGCATCATGCTGGAGCCATTTAGCATATTCTAATACTCTTAGAACATTTCTTTAATAGTTCAAAGTATCAAACAGTGGAGCAAAACAACCTCATTACCAAGTTACAGATCCTAAAAATTGTTTAACATGCATTGCCACATCACATACTCTTCCTTAACAGTGTTTAAAATCTAATAATCTGGTTTAGCATAACAGATTCAAAACATCACTTATACCATCATTAAAAAAAATCATTCGAATAGTATCCCTACTACAACACTGATAATTCCTGCCTCAATCGTAGGACTTAAACCTTCATTTCAAAGTCTGTATATTTAATTTAAACATCAATACAACCATATATCACCAATTTCATAATCTATTAAACAACTCTACTTTCTCTAGCATGATTTTTAGAGAATCTGACACCACATATCCAAAGACAGCAAGCATCTAACTTGAAAATCACGAATCAGAGCCAATTGAACACATGCATCCGTTCAATACATCAACTTAGGCTCTCTTATACTCAAATCTACCATTACTCAATTTAATCGCTACTTTACCCAACTTAATTGCTACTTTCTTATCACTTAGTGTTGATCTTTCACCAACCACTACGCCCTTGCGCTTAGCAATACTTGCCTTTACTGTATATCATGGAAGAAAGGGGTGAGATTCGGGAGAATCTCGGTAGCAACTACTTTCATCATGCAAATCATACAAGGTTAATAACTATGCATGTAAAATCAAGCCATAGAGAACAAGACTTTGCAAGTAACTAAGCTGAAAAGCTAACTCGTGCACATGTATCTTACTGATAACTAAACTGAATGACTAACTGGTGCACAATTTCTTGTAGAGATAAAGTGTATAAATAACTGGTGCACATTCATTTTACAAATGGATGAAATGAATAAATAACTAATGCACAGACTAGGCAGATAATTGCTCTGCCAATCTATTTGCTGCACATGGCCATGACAAATATCTATGCAAGGAAAATTTAGATGTTCTCACGCTTAACTACAGCAAAATGACACAAACAAACATGTGGCAACCAATGCACAATAACATGAGAGCAAAAGAGTTACTACCTCTTGTACTGTCTTCCAAATTACCTTTCTACCTGCTTCTCTCCTTGATGATTCCTTTGCAGGTTTGGACAATTATCAAAACCTAACATTTATGTAAGGGTAGGTTAACACTTTAACCATTCAGAAGTTATATAAACTCTTCCCAAATCTTAGCTCTAAACAGACTCTAGCCTTTATGAAAATGGTTGGTCATCTTGAATAAAAAGATATGTATACATATACCTCAATGGCAAAAGTAATCTTTCTCAAATTCCAACTCTAATTCCATAGTTTTAACTTATTCTTATGCCTTTATTCTATGAGATCTGCTTAAACAATTCTGATCTTCTTTAAGCTTATTGGATGAATAGTAAATAAAGGTATGGTTCCTATTATTACTAATTTTCAATGGTTTCCGTATACAATAGGAATTTTAAGTACCTAAAATGTATGTTTATCATCTTTAAAAACCTTAATTCCACATTAAGAGTATCGAGCAGCAAGCTTGACTCATATTTTCCATATTTTAAATTGCACCTCAAAACAAATGATACTATATTCAGCTTCAAGCTTATCATTTGGGTAACACCTCTCTTGATTCTGAAAATTTCCAGCTCCTATAGTGTTTTCTAACCATCGTATTATGTCTTCTATATACTTTATTTCAATTCTCTATATTTTGCGTAAATAATGGTCATCAAAATAGTAAACTTTTCTAAGACCTTGGCTGCTAAATTTCGAGCAACATCCCATACAAACAACTGAAAACTTCAGCTTCAAGAACAAGGTTTAAACCTTAATTTTATAGTCTCTAGACATGGGTTACACATCCAAAACATTTATGCAGCATTTAGGGACATTAAACAGTAAGATCTAAATTAGTTTTTAGCCTCCACTACTCAAAATTTACAAGCTTATACCATCCTCCTTTATTTTGAAATAGTTTTCCAGCTTTATATAATCTAGTAATTAACTATTATTCTATCATCATCTTAAAACTTAAACCACAATCTAATAACTTAAACTGCTCTTTTTGACACTCAGGGTTTCCTAAACAGAAATTTTAATTAGCTTTTAATAAGCTTCAACCACTCCGATCTTTAAAGTTGTCAACAACAGTATATCATTTATATTACTCTACCAACATCTCATTCAAGCACCACACACTTTCTCATTCATTGGGCACTTTAGGTGTTATTTTGAAATTTTTTTAATATCATTCAATCAATTGAAACTTCAATCACATTCATAATATGTATATCCATATGTAACTCATTTATAACAATCTAAGTATGTCCTGCCTCTTCTTATTCTCTCACATGGCTTCCCCCTTTAAGTCTGCAAATTTCAGCTTAAATAAGGTTGTTGTATCATCATCTTAGAGCCTTCATGCATGGCTTATTAATCTAAGATAGTTATTCAACATTTGAAAGCATCAAACAGTGACTTCCTTATCCATTTTTAGCCTCAAAATTCAAACTCTTGAAGCTTCCAACATCATATATTCCATCTTCATATTTGACATGATATCTCTCTTAAATTAACAAAGCCCCACTGCAGAAATTTGAAAATGTTCTCCAACTTCAAGAACATTATTGTTGATCTTGATTTTAACATCTATAAGCATGATTTAACTACCCATAGCAGTGATTCAACTATTAGAAATATCTAACAGAAGATTTGAATTTAGTTCTCGGCTTCAAAAATTCAAATCTCATAGTTTTTAATGTCATCCAGCTAGCTAGCACTCAACACTTTATTTGTTTTTAGCATTAAAATGATTTTATAGGCCACACAAGAAATATTGAACAGGCTCCTCTGGAACTTGCAAATACATAATCAAAAATTACTCCCAACTACACAAATCAACATGCAAGTCATGAACCAATCAATATAACCTATATTCCATCATCCTATTTAGTTTATTCAATTATGGGCCACGAGTTCTTCACGCACACTCTCTAAAAACCAGATTCTCAACTTCATCCTCTTGCAGAACATGCCCTAGCTAAAGAAAATAATGATGGAATAAGGTTTAGGATCCTTACCTTAACCAAGTTTTAGCTTTGCATGTCAATATCCCATCCTTTCTTCCTCTTCTACACCTTCGGTCTTCCTCCTCTCTGTCTCTCAACCTCTCTCCCTTTTCCTCTCATTCTGATTCTGTTTTAGGGTCTGTTTGGTGTGAGGGATTTGGAGGGGAGGGAAAATTTTTATGAGTTGAATTTTAAAAGATTGAAGAAGTGGGGTAATAAAATTTTAATAAAGAAAACATATAAGATAAAAGAGTAAGAAAAATTAATTAAAAATTGTTAACCACACTTCTCTAATTTTTTTAAATTCAACTCAAATTTTTTTTCTCCGCCCACTTTCCCTCCCCCCTCGTACCAAACAAACCCTTAGAGTCCCAAAGGAAGGGATTTTAGCTGATGGTTAGTGAAAGGTTATTCATTATATTTTAATATTTCCTCAAGTATAACTTAGCCCACAAGCCTTATTTTGATTGGGCCAATATCCAAACAATCTGAACTTCATCTCTCTGGCGATTGGTAGCACGTTTTAGGTTTCTAATATTAGGCTCCTATGTGGCCCAATTCCACTTTTGGGGTTTGAGAAGTTAATCTACCATTTTATCCCTTCTTTTATCGATACTTAATTATCAAATAAATTCTAGAAGTTAATCATTATTACTATGTAAGAATTTTTTTCATCAATTAACTTTTTTAGCCCATAAAATAGTCTTTCTTGAATAATTGGGCTAAAACACAATCTCTAACTGTTTTTCTCAAATTATTTCAAGAAAATATACCCTTAATTTCATAAAATAGCTTTATAATTATCTATAGCTCTTTTCAAGAAACTAACTTCTCCATAAACTCCTCTATTTCTCAAAATAACTATCTTTAGCTTTTTCTTAATGTTTTTTAGGCCTTTAAACAATTTTAACAATTATCTCATTTCTTATTTTCTTGAAATTCTGACCTGAAAAATAAGCATTTTAACAAATAATTTATTTTAAAGGCTTTTTAATTTTTCAATAACATCCTTAGGTCTCAATTACGTTTGTAATTCTCTTTTCAAATTTTTGGGATGTTACACCCAATATTCTCGAAGCAACCCTTAAATGGCGAAATAGAGGGTAGAAGGAAGATTAGGAGGCTTCCCTTTACTAAAATATAGCCATGCATTTGTGAAATCCCTTTCTTTTCTTCTTTTTTATCACCTCTAATGCTCCTCTATTCCTCTCCGTATCTCTCCCTCTCAAGCTCTGTTTTTCTTTGATGGACCAACTAAAATGTCGGAAGAGTGAAAGGTGGCCAAAGTTATATTGGTATCATGACCAATACGCCCTTTAATTAATTTTTATTCTCAATCTCATCCTTTATCAATTATACTAAAATCCTCAAGTAACTTTTTAGGAATTAATCCATAATACTTTATAAGAATTATCTTCTTTAGATAGCTTCTTTAGCCCATAAAGTAATTTCTCTAGAAATCTCAGGCTAAAAATCAAACTCTAACCATATATTTACTCTGAGTTTCTGGAAAAAAAAAAAATAGGCCCTTAATTCTAGAAAACATATTTAAAATTATCTGTAACTCTTTTTGAAAATAAACTTCTCCATAAACTCATTTGTTTCCCAAAATAATTGCCTATAATTTTTCCTTAATTATTCTGATCCTTTATATATTTTCAATAATAATTTCTTTATTTACTTTCCTACAATTCTAGCTTGAAAATAAGTTCTTGACAAAATACCTTATTTCTGAGGCTTTTTAATTTTTAGATAACATTCTTAGACCTCAAATATACCATGCAAATCTCTTTTCAAAATTTTGGGATGTTATAGAAAAAGGGGTAAGTATTTTCGTATGTATATTTCAGAAGCTACAACACTCGATCTAATAATCCACCTTTCAAGCTAGAGACTTGAAGAGACCATTATGTGCAATATTTTTTTTTACCTGTCATTATGTGCAATTTTTAAATTTTAAGGATTATGCAAAATTTTATTGAAGGATAACACTTCCTAATGAAATTAAGGATATTTTAGTTTATACGAATATAGGTTGCACTTTTTTACGTAATGGAATTTTCATTATTATTTTTAAAGCAAAACCTATGAAATTTTAGAGATTATCTATTTTTTCATGAATAATATAAAATATAAAATAATCAATGTAAAAATTAGTTGGTCAAGAGTGAAACCCTTTCTCAGAATACTTATAATATCAACTAGAATTATCAAATTAAAATTACCAGCCTTATGCATCCTGCAATTAACACACGTCAGTTTATACTTCTCCGATTCCAAATCAAGTCAAATCGTACCAACAAAATTCGGACATGCAAAGGGACATCTTCTTTGATCAGATTAAAAGAAATTCAACTAAAAAAATTAACTAGCATGCCGAGGGTATTATTTGTTTTCACATATATTTGATGATATTTCTAATTAATTGTAAAACTTTTGATCTAATAACTTATGTAATATCCCAAATTTGGGGATTAGAGGCTTGAGAATAAGCCTATATCAGGTGGACTGTTAAGCCCCGATTTAGCAAGAGTTTCATGAATGTAAACCTTGCTGCCAGTGTGTTTTCCAGCATGGCAATCACGTCGTGTGACATCTTTGAATAGGTAAATGATGTCCAATGCCTGTGATATTTTCAAAATGAAAGTAGACCTATCAAGTTTTAATTTAATAGGTCATATAATAGTGCATAATCGTTTACTTCCTCAGCGATAACAGGAACAAATATCTGTCTTTCCTAAGAATTTAAATATCATCAGTTTCATAGCATTGATCAATGTAACTACTTCAATGTTGGGAAAATATCATTCAAATTTATTTTAGAAAAATTAATTTCGTAGTTGATGGCTCGAGTAAGAATTGTGTTATTAAATTGTTGGCTGAAAGTGCATTGGCAAATACAATCGTTTTATGGTGGAATTATCAATTATTAAATATTAAATTTGAAATAATATTACCCAAATACGAGACATTTATAAGGATTGAAAAATGGTTGAAGCCATTATTAAAATATGCAAAATAGTGTTGCCTAGCAGCTTTGGAAACCAGACAAAAGAAGCACCAAATGGATTAGCACTAGCTTGCCACGTAATCTGATAAATTAGTATATGGGAAAATACTTCATTTAGCTGGTCCAAATTTATGAACATGAAATTTCCAGAGGCTTAGCATAAGGAAATGAAATACTAGGAACGACATTTTGACTATTAAAATAATCAAAACATAAAGTACTAACATATATGAGACTATTGGTTCACACTTAAAATTTTCAACTGATGATTTTAAATAAAAAAAATCATTTTTTAAAAAATTGAAAGTTAAGATATTATTTTTAATTTAGATTATGTAGACATTAAAATAATTTTTAAACAAATAAAAATAAACTAAATCTGGACCATTTGGATTTGGCACACAAACTGAATCCGATTGTTAACTGGTCGATAGTTGAAATCTTCCCTGAATGAAATCAAAATAATCACGCAGAATATATTCAAAATAACAACTCTTCTTTCTTTCAAAAAAAAAAAAAAAATCTCTTATTTCATTTATTTAATATATATTGGAAAAAAAAATGAAGTCAGACATTTGAAGGCAACCATATCAGTTGACTTGGGATGACAATTGTGCCCACCCTTTAGAAAGAACAAATATAACATTTTTTCCCTATCGGTTCATTTTGAGCATTGCCATTATATCAGGCTTAGCAAGAAAAAGAGAAATGGAAATATTTATTTTTATATTACAAACTCAAAATTTTAAAATAATGAATAAATATTTTCTCTATAAACATAAAACATAAACGAAAACTAATTTTTAAACATAAAATACATCCTCATGTTGTTGATTATTCATAATAAGCTCATGACAAACCCCGCTAGAAAGAAAAGAGGCCTTTGCGAGGATGACACATGTACGGAGGGCAATGGGGTTAGGGAGGACGTACTACACGTGCTTCGCGATTGTCCACGTGTTAAGGAGATGTGGAGCTCAATAATACCACCCCGACTGATGTCTCGGTTCTTCAATTTGAAGGTTTGGGAGTGGTGTCAGGAAAACTTAACTAAGAAGGTAGGTAAGGGAGATGTGAAGTGGGCTGTGCTGGCTCATTTGGCGATGTCGTAATAAGAGGGTGTTTGCACAGAGTGCCCCAAACCTTCAGAATATTCAGGGTCATGCTGCAGCCATTCTCCAATATATGGAGCGAGTTACATCAAAATTATCCCAGGCTAATTTGGGAGGACCCGGAACCCGTCAAAGCAACTTGTATGATACCTGCTCAGGACGATTGCATTCGGTGTTTTGTCGATGGTGCGTTTTCGGAACTTTTCAACACGGTGGCATGTGGGGGTGTGATGAAATTACCAGAGGGCGATGCTTTCACAGCGGAGGTTTGGGCATGCCTTAAGGCTATGAAACAGGCTTGGGATATGGGAGCAAGAAAAGTCCAGTTGTTCAGTGATTCTATGGAAGCTTGCGAAACCATTCAACATGGATGCAACTGGGAACGCCAAGACATGGAGCTTATTATGGAGACACGTGAGTTTAATCAGGAGGTCGACTTCCTAGCCAAGAGAGCACTATCGGGTTCGCTGGGGTTCACACATATTTTCCCAGAGTCATTCATGCAGCTTCGCAACACGTGGATGATGAAAGAGTAGTCAGTTTTTACTTTTTGTTTTTTGCTTTCTGATGTATCGGGGGGAAAAAATGGAAGCAAGATAAAGATTTCGATTGCTATCTAGCTACTTACTCGAGTTGGTCATAGGGAGAATTATAATGAGATACCAAGAAAATGATTTAATTATCATTAAGTCCCAATGATAACTCAAGAGCAGACAATAGTAACAAATTTTATGGTAAGATATGACAATATCTTACTTATTTTTGAGACTTTACAGTAATTAAATCCCTTACTTAAGACCTCATTATAATTTACCCTGATTTCTTATAAAGCCAAATACAATCCACTCAATTGCGTGCTTGACAAAGTTGCAAAGTAAAATTGCCGTGAATACTAGATATTTTCTTATTTTCATTCCTGAAAAAATGTCTCATCTAATCTAATTAAACTTGTCCAGAGATATTAAATGAGTTAGCTTAAATTAATGTAGTTAGGACTGGATTATTCAATATATTTATTTGAGAAAAATTTATTTAAGTATGTAGCTGATGCCTTGAGAAAGATTTAAAATGAAAAATTGTAGTAATTCAAAGTCTATATTATCTTACCTTTTTTAAAGTGTTACTGTCGATTACGAGAAGGAAAGCCAAAACTATTTTCGGTAATTTATATAATGAGTGAATTTATTCATTATAATTAAACCTGCGTCTTGAGTTCATTCGGCAAGAAGTAAGCAAGAATTAAGAGAGAAGATTATATTCCCTCCAAATCCAAACGAATGATAAAATAGACTTAAATTAAAATGAAAAAATAATAAGGACACAAATGACAAATATATTACTGAATGATTGATGGGTGTTCCTTCATTTTTGAATATCAACAGAGCTTGAAAATAATTAAAATTAAAGAAAATGAAGAGTGCCTAAGCAGCTCTATATGCTTAGCCCAATTTAGTCTGACTAGCTGAAGAAAATCTGATTTTGACACTTCTACTGCGGCATCAACATTACTATTACAATTCCAAACATAATGACTTATAATAAGTTGTCATCACAATCAAGTTGGCAAGAAACAACTTTAAAATGGATTTGAGAATCTGAGAAAATCAATATAAAATAAAAGTGATAATATAGATATTTGTTTACCATATATATAATATTATTATATACCTAAGGATATGGTTTTCGACAGAGCACAATGGCGTCGTGCGATCCATGTAGCCGACCCCACCTAGTGGGATAAAGGTTTTGTTGTTGTTGTATATATAATATTATTATAATTTATAAACAAATAGAGATAAAATCGTCTTTAATTTTCTCCACTAGAAAACAGTGAAAATTTTCATACATTTTAACAATCAAATTGACAAAAACACTTAATAAGAAAGTCTCCTTAATTTGTAAGAACATTTAGTGCTTGAATTAGAGTTATATATCTAGATTTCTTAGTTTTAGAAATGATTGCATATGATTCTGGAAGTGGAAGTGAGATTGATGTTAATTGGTCTTTATTGGTTGGATCATTGTAGTTGAAATTTTATTTTGTTGTGTGAGAATTATATGTATTTGAATTTTTTTATAGTTGCTATGAGATTATATTAATTAGAATGTTATTGTCTAGTTAATATGATTGATTTGAGTCTTTGAGGGGTTATTTAGTACTCAAAATTAAGAAGACTTGTATTATATCACATCATTCCAATTTCAATTACACATTAAGTGATTTTAAATAATATCTTAAGAGATAGTAGTTAGCTATTTTTGTAGAAACTACTATTAATTGAGAATATTGAACTCAAGTATTATCTTGAAGTTTTTTTCTTGAGACTCAATGAAGCTTTTAACTCTCATAACCATTTTGAGCAAGAATATACCAATTTCTTCATTACTAAGAGCATTCATCATATAACCCTTTTTAATCCAAAACATTTTTCATTATTTTCCAAAATACCAAAAAGAATAGAAATAGTTTTCATTTACATGCATTTAAATTTAGAGAAAGCCATTTTTAAAAACCCCTCTTTCCAATCATGTTTTTAGCACTTAGTTCAACATAGGGAATTTAAAATAAAAGACTCCTTGATAAGAGAATTATGATCTTGAGTTTTTGCACGGTATTGCATTTCAATTCGTGATAAAATTTGTGATTTGACCCTGAGGCAGCTAAGATTTTGTCAAATCAATGACACCGTTAATAGGGATTGAACCCAGGTCACCAGTGTGATAGGCGTTAATGTAAGACCTAATTGTGGAATTGATCTTGGCCTAAATGCATGACATATTTCCCATCTTTGTTCATATTTTATTGATTTATCCTTATTAATGTTTCTTCAACCATCATCAAGTAAAAGAGAAATGGAAGGAATTAAGGAAAATGATTAGGGTATTTTAGGGGGAAAAATAATATTAATTATCTTAACTAACTTATTTAATTTAATCAAATTAAGTAAATATGTCTTACACTAAAGAAGGGGGAGTACCATGTAAATAGTACAACTTTCATTTTTTTAAACAGATTTTATATATTGTTTGTGGAAAAAAGGTAAGTATTTTCGTATATATATTTCAAAAGCCACAATTGTCAATCTAATAATCCGCCGTTCACGCCAAAGACTTGAAGAGACCATTATGTGCAATTTTTAAATTTAAAGCATTATGGAAAACTGTATTAAAGGATAGCACATCCTAATAAAATTAAAGTTAGTTTATTTTATACGAATATAGGTTGCATTATTTTATGTAATTGAATTTTCATTAGCTATTTTTTCTTGAATAATATAAAATATAACATAATCAATATAAAAATTAGCTGGTGAAGTATGAAACCATTTCTCGGAAGATTTTAATACTGTTATTTAATTCTTTTAAAAAACAATACTATCTCTAATTCTTAATATAAGACCTAGATAATTAATTTGAAGAGATTAAGAAAGTTAAATAAATCATTTAATTATAATATATATTATAATTAAAAAATATATATATAACAGGCAGCGTCATTTTTTTCCATCACAAAGACGTTCCGGTGCAGTTCCTCTTCACCCATCGTCTTCGTCAACTCTTCATCCGGAGAAGAGAGGTCCTGTTCGTGGAGTTGAGCGTCTCTTCATCCACTTTTATTATCGTCACCCCTCTTGGCCCTATTCACTGTCACCTTCTGCCGCCCAGATCTGCATCCTCACTGGGAGAGTAGTGGTGAGGTTCCATTCTCCATAAACACTGCTAGCGGAACCAATCTAACTGAGACGATTCCTTCTTTTCTATTAATCTTTTTGTTAAATGATCATAACAAGCAACCACTAAAAAACTAAAAAGGGATAAATGGAGACTAATAACAAATAGAGATACATAACCAATGAAGAATAGGATGCGTGCGTTCAAATAAAAACTGCCCAAGAATCTCTTCCAATGCACACCAGCAACTGCAATCTACAAAGTTTCTTGGATGGAAGTTGGAGGAAACAAATCGTCCTGTTTCTTCCACTACAAAGTTTTTTTTTGGTATAAAATGAAGAATTTCCCTCACCACTTAAACGAATTTGCTCAGACCATGGACCCATAACAGGACGAGAAAAAAAAGGCGCTGCCTAATTTTTTTTAAAACCAAACGACACAGTTTTAAATCAATGGAGGCGCAATGGAGAGAAGGGGCAATGGATCTGCCTTACTGTAAATCAAGTTATCTCCTCTGTAATGGGATCTTCATGTTCATTATGTTCCAAGGGAGAAGAATCACCTAGCGGACGCTTTAGCCGAAAATCAATAATTACTATGGTTGATTTTAGGGAAAATTCCAGAAAAATACGGAGTTGTTAATCTAGAATCCGTAGTTGTTAATAATAAGACCAGTGTTGTTATTGTGAAAGTAAAAAATGAAACTGGAGTTATTAATAAAAAATACGGAGTTGTTAATCAAGAAACCAGAGTTGTTAATTAAGAGTAACGTGTTGTTATTCTAAAGTGGCGGAAATGAGGACTAAAGGGCAAAATTGTCTTTTGGCGCTCCCGCACTGTTCATTCGTACTGACAGCGGACTGACCCAGAATTTTGAAATTCACAGCACTAATTAGGGATTTCCCTATTTCGGATGTATTTTTCTGGAATTTTCCCTTGATTTTAAGTCATTTTAATGATATGTATGTGAGGAGTTGGACGATTATCTCGCAACGTGTAGCTTTATACTACCTTCAGTTCTAAATATAAGATAAAGTTGACTTTTTTTTTTTGGAGAGATTAAGGAAGCTAAATAATTTATTTAATCATATCATATTTTTTTGCTAGAAAACTTAATCATATTATATATTATATATCCTTAGATTATATATTAATTTATTAGTTAAATTAATTAGTTTGATGGAAAAAAATAAAAATAAAAATACTCTAAAGTAATTTAATTAGCTTCCTTAATTTCTAAAAAAAAAATCAACTTTGTCTTATAATCAGGACCGGAAGGAGTAATAATTAATTATTGCAATATAATCTTTAATTGTTTTGACAATAATCACATGTTCAAAATGAAATAGCATAATAAACATAATTATTCTTAAAAAAAAAAAAGAAACATCATTATATATATAAATATAGGTGATTCAGGAAAAAAATGTATTAATCCCTTATAATTTAGCCATATTTTCAAAGTGGACAAGTAATCTTAATTTATACTTATATATGAGATGAGAAATGCAGGTAGAACTTGAAACGGAACGATTTCGTTTGGTGGTCCCCACCATGTAGACCTATCTAAATTTGAAGTGATACATCACAAAGCAAGCTGATGCAACATCCATAAGGAAAAGTCACTATATGCCAAAAGAAAAACAAGGAAGGAATCCTCCGGAAGAAATGTACATGGGAGAGCACCAGAAGCTGTCGAAAGAAAGTAACGAGTAGATTAAGGTCACTTCAAGTTCAGACTCTGTAGTGGCAACACTTACTACTGGAGTTACCCATGCAACACATATATTCTTAAAAGAATATGCAAATCAATTTCACTAATCTTATTGACTTTCCATCAAAGGGAAACTGGTTTAAGGAAACCAATCGACGAAATGGCGAGGATTAAATGTGGGAGTGACTCATTCTTGTGCTATGTAACTCCCTCTGGTTAAATGTGTTCCCTAACTCTTACCTTCATGTTCATGCCCTCGCTTAGCATATATGGCAAAACACTCATATATGGGTCAGATTCCATTTGGTCTGTCAGATAGTGGGAAGCCTTCCACTATGGCATAAGACGGGTATAAAACTTAAGGTCCTGATTGTTTATCACTTGTAAATAGTAAAATATTGGATAAATTTTATATTTGAAGCAGGGAATAAAAATAGATATTGATGAACCATAACCCTAGGTTGCTGATGCAATTTAATTTGAAGAAATAAAAATTAATTTGATAAGCAAGAAATTAAAATTGAACACATATTTTATAAGTATGCCCTTTGTGATTTTATGTTTGGAAATAAAAGTAAAATAATTTTATGACTTTTTTATAAGAAAATAATTTTATTTTTAATCTTATGGAAAATGTCTCTGTCCATTGAAGTTGTGCGCGTGTGAGCCTCCGGTTGTCATTGTTGTGGACACCATAATCATCAGATTGTCTTCTCCTTCCTCTTCCATTCTGTGTGCCGTGAGGGACAGGCCTTAGCTTCTTGATTCATCCCAAACCTGTTTCTGTCGCTACTTGCTCTGCTATCTTGCGTGGGCGTGTGTAAACGCCATCTTCTTCTTGTGTGTTGTTTGTTTGTGGTATGTTCGAATCCTGTCTCTTTATTGTGGTGGAAGCTCATAAGAAGGGCCTGTAAAAATACTAATCAGGCTTAAATTAAATATTAAAGCCTGTTTGAGAAACAACCGATCCATGGTTTCAAAAGCACTTTTACACTAGCTAAGATAAAAGTCCCTCTATATACTTATCTCTTAAATTGTAAAAACATCTCTCAAAGGCTAGAACAAATAGGCATTTAATCTATGAGCAGTCATCATGTTGAATAAATTGATGCCTATAAGTCCTGATATTTCACTGTCTTCCTTCACCCTTCTAAACTTGTGAATAGGGGAATAGTGCTATGGTTCTGACTGGAAAAAATGGAGGGAATTGGACTCCTTCTTATTGGTATTTTCTGTTAGATATTTTATTATCTAATACAGATTATATCTAAATATTATCTTATTATTTTTTTGAATAAAATATCTATTGATTGTGGTCCGATGTGATTTGGATAGAGATTTGGTTTAAAGTTACTTGCATGGCTAATAAGCTATTACAAGCCTTGATGGGAGTTTATAAATAGCATATGTTAGGTCTTAGAATAGTAACATTGAAATTCACTTAGGCCCTATTTGATACGCAATGCTGAATTTTTGAGAGATTGTGATTGAGACTACGATTGGGATTGGGATTAAGAGTAGGATTGAGATTGAAATTGAGATTGATGCTTAATAATTATGTTTGGTATAAAGTAATATTGTGAGTGACTATTTAAGTTACTTTTATTTCATAATTATTCATAAATTGTAGAAATACTATAATACCCCTAATGATAAATTAAAAAATATTATTGCAAAATTTATTTTGTCTTCTTTTAGATTCCTGATTTACTCAGGGAAATAGATATAACATCGAAAACCAATCAGGATGATGCAATTTTGCCATAAACCGTCAATGCAAATTTGCACGGCTTAGAATTTCAAGTCAGAAGCAATAACAGGCGAAATCTGGATCACAGAGGCAACAAAATCAGGGGAAGACGAACAAAGCAAAATGAGGGGGAACACAAAATGATCAAGATGTAGAAACTATACAGTCTGTATAAACATTGAAGAGCAGAACGATTAAATTAGGAACAGGAAGAAAATTGAATAATCAATTTCATTTGTCTTTTTCCCTACATTAAAAGTAGGGTATACAAATCGAAGACAAAAAATAGTCAGTATAAAAATGAATTATCCAAATATTTTTCCTACATCCTGTTATAAGAAAGGCTGCATGAGAAGTATAAAAAATCTTTTGCAGGAGAATGTTGCGGCATTAGTGAAAGATTGTGCGAAAGGGATAAATCGTAGGTTAAAATTAGAGGGTTACTTTTGTCAAAAAATATTATAATCAAGGATATTTTTTGTCTTTGTAATTTGCAATCCTAGGATTGAAAACACAATACCAGGTGGGTTGCTTTAAAGCAATCTCACTTTCATAATACTCTCAATCCCAAGTTATCATTAGTCCCTCATACCAAATAATATAATTTGTTCCAATATTTGACCTAATTCCAGTCCCTACTTCCCAATGCTTTATATCAAATAGGGCCTTACTTGCTCCTGGGGGTTCCCTGACAGGTTACGGTTATTCCCAGACCATCATTGTACCTCATCTTCTGCTTAGAAGAAGCAAAAACATATTCCCTTCTATTATTTTCTAATTCTAACTCTTTCTTGTACTAAAGAATTTTCAGGTTGTGAGATATTACTCGCAGAATCGTTATAATTGGAGATATTTCATCAAGTCTTCCGTTACTCCTTTTTCTTATAGAATTATGCAATGTATTTGAGATCATTATTGTTAGATTATCCTAATATATTGTTAGATAGTTTCAAGGTTTTTTCTTGTAGAATTTTTTTGCATGTTATTTTATTTTATTTTTCTATTTTGAAAAATAATATGATAATTGATTATGAGCCCTGTCCGTGTGATTTTTTCACTATTCCTCCTTGATCTTCCTCTACCTGCTATTTTTCTCATTTGCGATGTGTCTTAAATATGCTTTAATTTTCTATCAGAAAATTATATTGAGAAATTTGAAAACTAATTTGTGCATCATTTGTGATTTTGATCTGTCTATTGCATGTAAATGCATATGAGATTTGTGTTCACGGTTTCTCTTTACTTTTAATCCTTTTACCGTTGAATTGAAAATTGAAATCGATCAGAAAAGAATTGCGCTTCTGTTTTGGGATTCAAATCAAAGTCTTGATTTGATTCTTTTTGCATCTTTAATGAATTTGGGTGCGTATAATGCATAATTTGATCTAAGTATTTGTTGAATGTGGAACTGGAGGAGTTTGTTCGATTTCTTCACTCTCCAATGAAAGCCATCATTTTTCATATGCGAGATAAGTCTTGAAATCATTAATTTTGTCTGTCTTGAAAATAAAAAATCTTTTATTTGATTTTTTTGGCTTACCTTTGGGGAATAAATTGCATCTATGTTTGGCCCCCTTCTTTTTTTGATTCTTTTGCCATAAAGGAGAACCTGTGATCACGCTGCAATTTTGGGTTTGTAACTCAATATTTGATTTGTTTGGTGGCGACTTCTGGTGAAAATCACTGTTCGTGTGCGAATCGCTTTACTACTTGTTCTGTTGTTGAAATCACCACTTAAAACACCGAAAATAGAGCCTGGGGTTGCCGGAAAAGGTCACCTGCGTTTTGCAGGACCTGCAGCTGTGTTGTGTTCTTACCGGATTAATCCAAAGGATTGGATTGGATTTTCAGGGATCCAGCTGATGGTGGGAGATGAGTCGGAGCAACGTCATTTAGCCCAAGAGTGAAACTCACCGTTTCATTTAATCCCGAAGGGTGGAGTATAGATCTGGGCCTGTCATTTTAGTTCTGGTATTTTCTCCTTCGCCTAATCTAACTTAGTGTGTGTTTGGAATAGCAATTAGAAAAATGACTTTTTCTAATTTGACTTATTATAATCTTGTTTTTGGGTAAAATTCAGATTATGTAAAATAATTGATGTTTGGATTGGCGGTTTTATAAGTGACTTTTACAAAAATAAAACTTATTTAAATTTACTTAAACATAAGTGGCTTTTATGAAGAGAGAAATTAAATTTAATTTACATAAAAAACCCCAATACAATCACACAAATTCAATATTATACAAATAATCAAACTTCAAACAAAATATATAAATGAAAAACAACAATTAATTTTAAAACTCAACTGTAGCAGTGTAGAATTTGGAGAATAACCACACAGCTTGTCCATCGGAAAAACCATAGAAATAGAGAGTCGCTGGAAATTTTTGAACTTGCCGGAAATGGGGGGCCGGAAAATTCAAAGATTGCCAGAAACTGGAAACAACTTGCTGGGAGTTGTAGAAAGGGAAGGTAACGGTGATGATGAGAGAAGGTGGAGGCACAGTGATGGAGGTAGTTAAGGGAAGAGAAAGTTGCCGGAAACTGGAAGTCATCGGAATTGGTGGCCGGAGGTGTGAACGATGACTGTAGGGAAAAAAAACAGGGGATGGAAGACGGTGTAGGTTGTTGATTGGTGGTGTAGTGAGAAAGGGAAGGTGACGATGGTGCACAATGGATAGAGGAGGGTAAGGAGAGGCCGACAGAAGAAGGCAAGGGTGATGGTGTTGGTGGCTTATGCCACCAAGGATGGTGATATCGGAACCGACGGTGTGAGTGGGTGGTGAACAGAGGAAGTCGATGGTGGTTTTCAAAACAAAGGAAGGAGGTGAGAAAGAGGATGGCCGGCGGTTTCTGACAGTAGTGGTGGTAGCTTGCAGTGTGGATGCAGAGTAGAGAGGACAGAGGTTGGTGGTGGAGGTGATATTGAATCGACATGCTTCTTCTCCCTCTCGCCCGGCGGTAGTGTGGTCTCGAAAGCTTAACGATCAAAATGGGCTTTTTTCAATAGCAAAAAGCTTCCCCTGCTAGCTTTTTGCAAATCGTACGAATGCAGTAAAAGTCATATTGCTAATTGCCGCCCACCAGAGACTCACAAAATTCGATCCTTTTTCAATTGCATGATTTGACCATCATTCGTGCGATTTGACCGATTAAACGCAGCCCCAAACATTCACTTACTGTTTTGCATTTTGGGCTTAATTCTTATTTTTGTTATGAGCGATTGGGCTGAGGCTAATTAGGCATAGTCAATTTTATTTTCTATTGTTATGTTTGTTTTAAGAATTGGCCCTTTGTGTTTTGGTTTCCAAGCTTATTCACTTAATTATTTTTCTACTTAATTGGGCTGAGATATTTCTTGGCTTATAGTTTTTGATTCTTTACTTATTCCACATTTTGTGAAAATTATTTTGTGGAGCCTGTTCATTTGGGCTTCAGCTATTTTCCTTTCTGATTATATTTTTCCAAGAGTTGCCTTTTCAGTTTATAGGCCATTCAGCTTTGGGGTTCAAATTTAATTAATATTTGTTCATTTATTACTTGGAATTTCGAATTGAGCTCGAACTTGATTTCAATTTTTCTTCTTATTGCTTTAGGCCTCTTCCTTGGTTTTCTGGTTGTCTTTTAGTTCTATTTGTTGAAATTCTATTTGGGCTCAGCTTCAGCTTTTTACTAGCTTGAGCAATGTTGTTTTAATTTTCATTAATTTTTGTGCTGAAGAAATAATGTTGACTTGTGTTTTATTTATTTAGCAAATGTTTAACATATTGCTGGCAAAAAAAAGGCAAATGTTTAACATATAATTTATTCTTTATACCCTTTTTTAATTTTTTAAATTTAGGGAAAGTTATTTTGGGCGATATTAACAGGCTGTAAGAGATTTTTGCAAAATTATTTTTTATGTTTTGATTATCTAAATATTTGGAAAATTTGTTTTAGGCAATTTATAACTATTTGGGTTTTGCAAAATTATATTTGAGTTGAAATATGCTGAAATTGATTTCTTAAACAATTTTTGGATCCATAAAATAGTGGGAGGGTTATTAATTTAAATTTTTATTGATCAAATTAACTAGTTAAAGCGTCCATTAAGATATGCATATATTGGATTTAGTTTGGATGCACAAAATAGTGAAAGAATTTATCTATAATGATTATTTAGTCACATTTTATTGATCAAATTAACCAATTAAATTCTCATTAAAGATTTGCGCATATTTAGAATTTAAATACACATTATTGATATTTGTGATTAGCATGCGCCTTGAGAAGTAGCTACAGCATCCTCAATGTTGCATGTGTAAACATTTGCTTATGGATTTTTAAAACATCAACTCCAATCAATAATTAATTAATTTAATGAAAGTAGGAAAATTTCAGTTATTTATTGTAATACCTCGAATTTTTAAAACATCAACTCCAATCAATAATTAATTAATTTAATCAAAGTGGGAAAATTTCAGTTATTTATTGTAATACCTCGAATTTTTAAAACATCAACTCCAATCAATAATTAATTAATTTAATCAAAGTGGGAAAATTTCAGTTATTTAGTGTAATACCTTGAATTTTGTGATTGGAGGCTTGAGAATAAGCTTAAATTAAGTGGACTACTAAGCCTTGATTTGCAAGTGCCCCAAACTTATTCCCTAATGTTTCTTATATCTTTGGGGTATTAAGAAAATAAAATGGTGAATTTTGAGGAAAGTGATTATGCTTCCAGTGAAATTTCTTATGAGATAGTAAGTTTGTCATGAGGTTTTGGAAGAACAAATGATGATAAAAAATTATGAAATTTTACAAGATGAAAGTAGACATCCTAGGCTTTAATTTGATAAGTCATGGGTACTTTTTGAAGCTATATACAGAAAGTTATGAATTTTTAAAGTTAGTCCATGAAAACTGTCTATTCTCTGGAACATCTTCCAAAGATTAAAAATCTAGGAATGATATGCTTCCAACTAGTAAAAGGCTATATTTTTCCTTGAAACTAAACTCAATAAGGGTTCTATAACCTTTAGAATCACTTTGAAATGATGTCTACAAATTTAGTTATAATTTTTCAAAGTTTGGGCAGAAAACCTGCCAAAAATCCAAAAATTGAATAAAAATTGTTATGGTAAAGTTGTAATTATGGGGAAAGGCCAATTGCTTTAGCTTGGACCCATTATGTGTGAACTTGGGCTGATTAGGGGAAGGGAATTAGTTCAATATCAAATGGAGATTTATGACACCAATCTTATATAGATAAAGCCAAGCATTAAAGGTGTCATAAAAGTCAACATTTTTGGATAACCTCCTTACTTCATTTTCACGTCCCAACATCACAAAGAAGAGAGAGGAGAGAGCAAGAGAAAATAGAGAATAACCAAGGAGGAGAAAGAACCAAGAGGCAAGAATTTGATAAGTAGTAGTGGTAATTGCTTGTTTTTGCCTTCAATCTCTTATAGACTCTCTCTAATCTTCATATCCTTCTTGAAGTCATGTAAAGTAAGAAGAAAACTCAAGAGAAAGAGGGAAAGAAGATGGTTAAATTTTGAGAGAAAGAAGAAAAAGGAAAGGTAAACCACAAACCTTGCTCCTCTTGTTGATTCTTGTTGGTGGTTGTTGTTGGTTGTGGCTTGTTGTTGCTTGGTTTTTGATTTTGGGAACACAAACCCTAAGGGGAGGTGCTGCCCAAATTTGGATTAATCATGTGGGAAGTGTAATTAAGTGGTTAAACAAGTGATTAAAGGTGATAAGAAGGTGTTTTATGGATTGAAATCATAAAACTCCATTTTCTCCAATTTTTATGGAATTTTGTCCAGATCTGTTTTGGGCTGTGTTTAGACTAGATTTTGGTGTTTTTGATGATTCTATTATGTTTATAATGGAAAGTTGTGTAGGGTTCATGTTGGGTGAAAAGTGAGAAAAGCCTTAGAAAGTGAAATGATAAAAATAGCCTTAAAACCCACACATAGGGCTTGCTAGGGGTAAATTCATACTTGAAGCTGGAATTTGAGAAAACCGAGGTCAAAAATGGATTCTTTGGACGAAAATATGTCAGAATAGCTTGGGTTAAAAATTTGAGAAAAGTGCAGTCGAACCGAGTATGGCGGGGCCGGCCTGGGTTCCTGAGGGCATTTTGGTAAATTTTCATAATAGACCCATATAACCATTATAAACACTATGGAAATGTCTAAATAATACATTTGGAATTGTAAGACCGAGTGGAGAGCCAGGCTGCGACATGTTTTACGTGGCGTACGTTTTAAAGAAAAAAAGGATTAAGGTAGGGAACTTATCTCTCATGAGTGTATTTGATATTTTTGCCAGTGTATTGATGCATGTTATTACTTTGCTTGATTATGTGATACATATATGAATGATTGAAGCTCTATTTCTATTTTTGCTATGGACATAAGTTTGTTGTTTGAAACATTAAGCACGCAGATATGTCATAGTGTTAGTATGAGTTTATGTAATGCAAGCATGTCATGCATTAAGCACGTATTTTGCATGCATATTGGAACTGTTTCCTACTGAGATTCTCTCGAATCTCACCCTCTTCTACCAACAATTTAAACAAGAGAAAACAGAAGATATGCTGAGATAAAGAAGAGAATTGTATAAGAGGATTGCAGTTGTGGAACGAAGTGGGAAAGGTGTCTCCGTCTCACTAGGTTGCGTTTAGACACCCAAGTAGCCCTGCGTGACTACATTAATTGTAATTATCAAATATGAACCCCTATGGGGGAAAATTTATGTAATCATGCACTTATTATCAGTATATTTATGTTATTCTTCTGTTGTCCACCGAACTCACAAATCCCTATTTTACTATATATTTTCATATTTTATTTAGGGATTTTGTCATGATAATTAAGCTTAAAATGCCTTATTTGTGCTTAATTGAGATTAAGAGTAAATATATTAAATTAGGACTTAAAAGGGAAAAATTGTCAAAATAATTGTAATACTCTTAATCATTGATTTTTGAGAATATTTGATGTTGGTTTAATTGGTTTTGAACTATAAATGGCTTGAAAAATTGGATTAAGATTGAAAATTTCAGTTTGGGAAGCAAATTTAAAAAATGACACTTTAGTCCATCGAATTTAGAAAATGATAGTTCAGTCCCATTTTAAAACACACCGTTTTACTCATTAGGACTATGTCAGATCCTGAATTAAATGGGGAATTGAGTTGCAAAGAGCTGACGGCCGAACCAGAGAAGCTGAGAGCAAGGATCGGAGAGCTTGAGAGTAGAGGGAGGGCCATCACCACCATCCACCTCTAGTTCCTCACCGTCACCGGCCCTCCCTCAAGCACCATAATCTTCCATTTCCGGTGACCATTCTCCAGAGTTCATCACAGCTGCCAACAGAGCTGAGAGTCGGGCTTCAGGGAGCAGTAGTAAGCTGGGATTTGCGTCACACCGCCGTCGTCATCATTTCAGCACCATCATTGGCTCTTTCCCCCATCACCATCCTTCACCTTGCATCCACCATCATCGTCATCTCGCCACTATCAAGTTCAAGATGCAGCGAAGGAATGGCAGAGAAACAGAGTGCCACGAGTTTTGAGCTGTCATTAGGGAGTTGAAGGAAGAGCTGCCATCAATTAACCACCACACCACCTAATCCCTTCACTGACCGTCTTTAGTCAATTTAATCGCAAGCATATTTCATTTCTTCTATCTGGTTTCATACTGTCATAATCGTGGTTTCCCTGTTCTGTGGTTCCATTAGCAATTATTGATTTGCTTATATCCATTGTTAATCTATCAAGTTAATTGGTGGATTTTTATGGCTGGGCAATTAATTCAGACAGTGATTATTCTACTTTTTGAGGCTGGTTTTATGGGTATTAGTGGCTGATTTCATAATCTCTTAGAAGCAAGGTGTAACCCCCTTCACGATTAAGGCCGAGATTTAGTTTATAAACCCGTAATTGAGGTAGAATTAGAGACCTTAGATGTTTTTGGGACTTAAACAAAATCAAGCTTCCCAAAATCATGGCTTTCAAAAACTTTTACAAAATCTGTTCATGGCGGTCTCATATTCACATTTCAATACTAAATGGCCTATACAAGTTGATTTCATTCATTAATATCAGAGTATAAAGAAATTCTCGACACACTCGGGTTCCATTCATTACTAAGGGATTTACAAAGGCACAAAGCCCATAATTCAATACCCTTAACTTGGGGATTACACAAAACTATACTATCAATCCCAATATACACAATTGTTTCCCAAAATTATCCCAAAAGATATACATATATGATAACCAATAAAACCAAATATACTTCTAAACCGGAGCACTATCCGCTCTTCGTCACCCGCTTTCCCTTCAATCCTTCGGCCCTGTCTAAAACATTGTTTTTGGGAAAGTGAGATTCTAAAGAATCCCCGTAGTGTCAAATCACTCAAAATGTGCATAACAGTAAGGCATGAAAGCAATCACATAACACAGACATTGCAACTACAACGATAGTTACAGCGGCAAAGGCAGGCATGACTCATGTCACCCTTACGTTTGCTCACGCTGAAGTGCTCACGCTGTATCGCACATATCACAGTTCACAAACACATATATACTTCACCACAGCTAGGATTCATATAACAATTCACAATGCACAGCCGTACTGGCCGGTTTTTAGTTCACAATCGATCCATATCGATTACAACGGCAGTTCAACGGCCGAGCTAGAGATGACCACTGTCACTCCCTAAACGGCTCACGCTAACCTGCTCACGCTGTAATGGACCATGGCACATACAATTCACAAATCACTAAGCACAAAGTCACGTTTCACAAACACTATGATAAATCATGCATACCATATATCATACACAATATGAGTGAGAAATCACTACCTGTTCGTTCCTTCCGTGCACACTCTAGCACTGCTTGCTCCAAAGAGGGCACACGTCGCTTCCTATAATTCACAATGCGTGACGAAGTATCAATCCTTTATTCCAATTCTCAATGACTTCTTATAACTTAAATGGTTATCATTTAGGACTCTTAAGAGACCACAAATGCCTCTAATGAAAGCCCTAAAAGGTTGGGAAACAATAGGTTGAAGGTCACTTTTTGAAAACACTAAGTGCTGGAACACAGGGTTGGGCCGCGGCCCAAATCAGGTCAGAAAGGCTTGGGCTGCTGCCAGCCACTCTTGGGCCGCGGCCCAGAAATTTCCTGACTCTGGGCTGAACTTCGAAAAACCATAACTAATTCTAGAAAAATTGAAACGAAGTGATTCCAAAGCCAAATGAAAGGTATATGAGTCCTCTTTCAAGGAAAAATATATCCCTTCACTGGAAATCACTACACAATTCCAGAATTACACAACTCTCATCACTGCCCCCAAAACAGAGTTCTGTTTCAATCCCAAACTTTGGACAACCATATCTCACAGAATACTCAACGAAATGACACAAAATATATGTCCATTTTGAAGCTTGGGATGAGAAATTTAAGACTGGAAAGTTTCAGAATTTTCCAATACCATTTGGTTATTCAAAACGCTCATACAAAATTACTGCGCAAAACAGAGCTTAAACCAAATAGATTTCCAATTTTCTACCAAAGTGTTCAATAACTCCAAAATTAATAACCGAGCTTATTCCCACACAAAATCACTCAAGGAACACAATGGTAACCTCAAAATGACCAAAATCACAACCTATCAACATGCCCTGTTTTAACCAAAGCACCAAAGCTATCACAAAGGGATCAACTTTCACATTTAAGCTTCAATTCCCTTCTATCAATTCAAAACACTAAACAAGGCACCAATTCCATGACAAAAACATGTTATACTCCCCAAGACCCTAAATCACGAAAATTAGGGCTTAAATTCCAGAAATTCAAGGCCCAACAAATGGCCACAAAACTTATATGAAAATGAAGCTTTCACTTACCTCAACAACTTTCCCAAAGGCACTTCATGATTCTCCCAAGTCCATAATTTCGTGATTCCTCAAATCACCACAAATGGAGAATCTATAACCATAGGATGAAAGCTCTTAGCTTAAGGAACAATGTTAATGAAGAGCATTTTGGCATTTGAGGCCATTTGCTTACCTCAAATCCAGCTTTTCTTTTCTCTCTCTTGGCTAACAATGGAGGAAATGAAGAGAGAAGAGAGAGAACGTGAGAGAGAGATGGAGAAGAGGGATGAAGTGCAGAAAATCTGTCCCCTAGCGCCTTTCTATGCGCATGGGAGAGAGAGAAAAGAGAGGAAATGAATAAAAAATGGTCCTTTGACTTTTCTTCTCATCTCTTTTCATCATCAAGTGACACTTGTCCACATCTTATGCATTTTCATAAAGTAAGTAACCACTTGGTTACTCTACTAATTCCATTAGCCATTTAGTTACATATCTCATTTCTCCTTAGTTAGTAATTAATTTCTCCATTAATCACTAACTTATGGCTAATAATTTCATTCTTTCAATTTTCCACTAATCATGGCATATTAATTAATATTTCCACCAAACCCATAATTATTCCACTTTAATTCGATAATTATCCTCAATAATTACCATTAGCCTTTAATCGAACATCGGGGTGTTACACAAGGATTGATGAAATTCATTGTTCTAGGAGGATTTATCATACATTTCAAAACCAATCTTTATTCCATTCCACTTTTATTCCAAAAATATGAAAATATTAGTTTTAAAGCATTTTAGTTTAATTGCAATTTAGTGGTTAGATAAAAAGCTAAAAAATCATTTTTAGCTTGTTTTATGCCAATCATCATACTTAGTTTCTAGGTAATTAATAAAAGGCCTTTCGAGAGACGATCCGGGATTGCACCATATATTGCAATCTTTGGTTTAATTTTGAAGAAAGTTACCAAGGCACAAAGCCAACAACGTCCATTCTTCACGAACCATGTATTAATATTCCGCTGCAAGTCGAAATAAGTAAGGGTGTGACATTTAGTCACTCTTGTTGATTAAATTAATTGTTTAAATTATCATTAGGTTATTTGGTGCATATTTGTGTTTTAAGTGCACAAGATATTTGTGGTTGGCATACTTGTTTCCTGGGGAGTAGTCACAACATCCTCAATTTTGTTGCATGCACATTTATAATCACATATGGCATTATAAAATATCAACTGTAATTAAATATATGGTCATAATTAATCTTTGCCTACAGATAGATAATTATAATTTTATATTTAATTAGGGTGAAATATAATGTCATTGTATTTTCTAAGTAGCTCAAAGGTATTAGAAAATAAAAATGCCGTCTAGATTGATCAATTTGAGATAAATTCATGCTTTGCTAATGTCTTTACTTACAGATAGATCTTATTGATATGAATTTATAATTAAATAATTTACATTGTGTCACATCTCAAACTTTGGGCCTAGAAGCTCAATAATAAGTTTGAATTAAGTAGACTTGTAAGCCTAATTGAGCCAAACATCATAAGTATGTCATAAGAAAAATGATTAATTAAGATAATTATCAAAAAAATTTAAAGGCCTACAAAATTGATAAAATAGTATGAAATGTTATTTTGAGAATTTTTAAAAATTATGAAGAGATTTAGTCCCCCAAAAATGGCCCAAGTGATTTTAAAGCCAATTTTAGAGAATTAAAGATTATTTTCTCAAAAATTCAAGAAAAATAGTTAGAATAAACTTTTAAAGTTGGAAATTTCACAAAAATTATTTTATGGGATAAAGAAGCTAAATGAAGAAAAAAATCCTTATAAAGTATTAAGGATTAATTTTTAGAATTTATTTAATAATTCAGTATAGAAAAAGAAGGGGTGAAATGGTAATTTCACTGCCCCAAGCTCAAGAATGGGATTGAGCCATGGTTAAGCCCAATTTGTGGAGCCCAAGGCATGCCATCTGATAAAGAAAATAAGCATAAGATTTTTATTTAAAACAAGGCCCAATAGCTTATTGAGAAAAGCAAGCTTATGTGATAAGCCTTGTTGTAAGAAGTCCAAGGAATTTAAAAACAAACTCACTCTTCCTTCTCTTAAACCCCAAATGACTATACTGTTTCATTCTGCCCTTGCACGACAGAAACAGAGTGATAGAGTGTGGAGAGCTGTGAAAGAAGATGAAAAAGACCGAAGAGCTTGAAGGAGGTGCCATTTGGACATGCAAATTTGATATCGGACCAAGGTAAGTCCCCAAACCATTACTCTACCCTCAGTTTGTCTATTTGATGGGTGATTTCAGAGTGATTGGGGGATGGAAAATCTGATTCTAGAGAGAGGAAATAAGGAACAGAAGATTTAAGCCGTGGAAATCACACCTAGATGTTAGAATAGAGCTTGTGGTAGTAATTTCCACTTGTGCATGTTGAATATTGCTTTAAGGTTATGAGTTCAAATCTGTCATGATAGTCCAGAGGAATTTTGTTTTATTTTCTTATGGAAACCTCGTAGAAATGCTTAGATGCTAAGATAAACAAGTTATATAAGAGTTATGTGCCTATATGATGTGTTTGAAGTTTATTGAAGCTGTATTTTGGGAGAGAAACTGAATAAAACCACTATTTTGATGCTCCCAAATGTTCAACAGGTGTTTCAAAGTATTAAGATACTAATAAAGGAAGTAAAATTGCTTAATAGATTTTGACATTAGTATTGCATGGTTGATAGTGCTGAGATTGGAAGTAATTTTTGAATCCACATCCTCTGCTATAACGAGTACAACATCGGGTTCTTTAACTAAATGAAAAAGATAAATAATATGTTGAGTAAAGGGAGTTTTATGGAAAAATATGAGCTTATGTGTGTGGAATCCTCACAGCATGAATGAGATTCTTAAATCTGTAAATTTTCTTTTGATTAGACCCATGGCTACACAACTTATAATGAAAGGTATGGGGATGTTTATATGATTATGAAAGTAATTATAACGTAAGCAATAGGATGGTTGATGCTGGAGAATTTGTTATAATGTACTAAACTACAATTTTCCATATTAAACTAGTACCTTAGGATCTTTGAAGTTTGTCTTGAGAAGAGATACACACACACATGTATATACGTTATGATGTAATGATTTAAAGAATGCGAAGCTTTTAAAGGGTTGATAACCCACTGTTTTGGCACTTTTTCATATTTTTTCATATTAAATAATCATTTAAAGGCTTGTTGGATGCTTACATGTGTAAAGTGCTAATAAACATGAAAGACACTTATATTTATGCTCAAGCATAAAGAGTGAAGTAGGGGCTGAGAAATTGATTTAAGGCTTTGTTCAATGTCTATAAATGTTAAGTAACTACTATATAGTTATTTTATGCTTAGAGACATTGAAATGATGATGCTAGTATTGTTTATAAATCTGGAGAATTTTCGTATTAGAAAATGAGGTATTTTTAAATGATAAGGAATGCTATAAGTTTTAAATTGATGATGTTAGTGAGGCTAAATGAAGAATTAAGGAAAAAGAAACATGTTGGAGAGCTAAATGAGAATTTGGGATTGAGAGAGATTTATTATGCAATGGTAATGTATCATAGGCTAATTAGGCTGAGTATTGATCTGCCCCTATGTGAAATATAGGATTTAATACCTGTGTTAGAACAAGACTGACAAATCCCTATGTTAATTATATATTTTTATATTTTAATTGGGGATTTTGTCATAATAATTGAGCCTAAAATGCATTTCTTGAGATAAATTGAGATTAAGAGTAAATATATTAAATTAAGATTAAAAAGTGTAAAGTTGTCAAAATAATTGTAATACTCTTAATCATTTAGCTTTTAGAGGATTGGATATTGGTTCAATTGTAAATAATTGAAAATTTTGGATTAAATTTGAAAATGGCAATTTGGGGCTTGAATTTCAGAAAGGACAATTTAGTACCTTGAATTTGGAAAATAACAATCTGGTCTCATCAAAAGTCCAGCGTTTTGACATAACTCATTTAGGGCGAGTTTCAGGTTCATTTTAGAGAGCTTCATTCCACGATTTCAGAGATCACAGCCTCAACACACTACTTCTAGACCTTCCTCCTTTGATCTTCGTCACCTTCGTCTTCTTCTCTCGTAGGTGAGTCTACCATCCTAGAGCTACATCTGCCGCGAGTGGTGAGTTGGGGAGGAAGAGTTGAGAGCGAAAATTGGGAAGAGTGGAATGAAGGGAGTTGCCGCAAGGAAGAGTTCGATCTCACTTCAACCATTCACCTTCACCTTACCTACACCATCATCACCTACCATTATCGTCGTCCCTCTACCACCATCCACCACCATAGGCCGTCGGAAGAGAGAATAGAAGAGAGCTGAGAGTCGGGATTCAGGGGGCTGGGAGTTGTAGAAACTGCCGAAAGCTTCAAGTTCTTTCCAACGTTCACCTCTAGTTCATCACCACCGCTGTGGTTCTACTTCACTCTGCCTTCATCATCTATCATTTCCGGCGAGCCTCATCCTCTCACACATTCCATTATTCCAGGTCGTGCTTTCCCTGATTCTGGTGTTTATATTCAGCCACCAGTTTTTATTAATTAAGTGTTAATTTGTCAATTTAATTAGTAGTCTTCAATGTCTGGAACTTTGGAAGTGTGTGGTGAAGCTGAATTGATGAGTGGCAATGTCTAGAGTATCATTCTCTTGAGGATGGAAGCTAAGGGCTTGAGTTCTAAGGGGAGTTTTATATTTTAATCTATTTGTTTAGCTTTGTAATTATGACTTTTTGTATTAGAGGTTGTATTGATATTGTTAGACTTTTGTTACTTGGTTAAGTACTTAGTTTGAATTAATTTGTGATTTGAATTGGTTGGTGTTGAACTTTGTGCTCATCAATATATGTGGTTGCATATATGTTTAAGTGTAATTCCATTCATTCTCTATTGTCTTACATGATATTGTTTAGATATTGAGTTGATTTTGGAGTTGCATTGGACCAATTACATTAATTAATTTAAATCAAACACTAAGAGTGCTTAATAGCATCTCTAGAGTAGAGGTTCCTCTTGTATGGTACTAAACTCATCGGTTGATAGGGTTTGGTATTTTAGAAAATTTAGTGATTTTATAAATTGCATTAAAAGTGGTTTTTAATAGTGCTTTAAGAAGTGATTATGTTCTAAGTTTAGAAATAATCATTGATTAATGCACTAGACTCAACTGTGTTTGAGGTTTAGTATTTTGAGGAACTTTGGTTGCAATGGCTAGTGTCTTGTATTGAATTTCGGTTAAAGGGGTTAAACCTTACCTGGTGTGGAATTGTTTAATCCATTTAACTTAAGCTAACTCAAAGGGTCTTTTGGGTATTTTCGACTAAACTAGTAAATTGAACTCTCATTATCATTGTATGAACTATGATTGCCCTTGCAAACCATTTTCAAGATATTCATTTCATACATTCCTATTTCCATTCTATCATATCTAAAAATATCAAAAACATTATAATTTAGGAGTTTTATTATTTTCATATAATTGTAGTTTCAAAAGATCAAATTTTCCCTTTTTATTATTTTATGCCAATCATCACACTTAGTTTCTAGATAATTAATAAAAGGCTCTTAGGGAGACGATATGGGATTATACTCTATATTGCAATCCTTGTATTATTTTTTGAAGATGTGACCAAGGCACAAAAGTGACAACGCCTATCTTCAAAAGACTTTAACCCAAGAGGGGGGTTGAATTGGGTGATAATTAAAAATTTAGAATTTAATGCAAACTTCAATAAAATAGAGTTGAAGAGTGGCACCAAGGGCAAGCACACGAGGTTTATATTGGTTCGGTTTAAACCATTTGACCTACGTCCAGTCCTTCGAAACCTTATGAGATTTTCACTATTCTCTAATATTCGCTAGGCCTTAGTGCCTTAATACAAGCTAGTTCTTTTCAAGAACAGTCGCTCCCCCTTACACTTTGCAATTTAATGAGCACTCAAGATTCCACAATCTTGAGTCTCTCATATAATAAATGAATCAATAAATGTCTCTCACAAGAGTAGATATATGATCATTGAAGTACAAACTCGAATTTAAGAGCTTTAAGATTTTGCAATGAATGTAACGGAAAATTTTCACAAAAGTTCGTTACTTCATCTTCAATGCTCTAGCTAGATATTTATAGGTAGAGTATATTAATGACCATTGCCTTGTTGAATGTATCTATTAGAGTTTCCTTGGTCTTTGATATATATCCGTTGAAGTCTCTGAACATTCGTTGTGTCTAAGAAATTAGCCATTGGAGCAAAGAGAATGTCCAACATATGAATGTCCTTCTTATTTAATACTTCTGACACAAAAAGTTCTTTTTCTAGTTTGTGAATTAAACTTTAATTGATCACTTGAAAAACACTTAAGTTCTTGTATAGTAAACAATTAGAATTATTATAAGCAAAAAGAACAAATTTCATAATCATTTCAGTGATTTAAGAAGTTTCGAAGCGTTGCTCTGTTTTCTAGGAAAGCATTACTCGAGTGATAACTTGAGTGATCCTCTCTTAACAATTTTGAAAATATTTCGGAGCACTAGGTAGATCACTAGAGTAATATGCTAGTGATGCATAAAATGGGATCACTCAGATGATCTATTTCAGGTCACTTGGTGCATCATTTGAGTGATCAGCTAGTGATGAAGGATTCTATGGTCACTCGAGTGTTCGCTCGAGTGATCATATTTCCTATGATTTTAGAAAAGCATATCACTTGATCACATCACTGGAGTGTTCTCCTAGTGATGTTGTTTTAACTCATTGCTCAAGTGGTCACTCGAATGATCTTATAATTAGAAAATTTTTTGATTTCAAAACACTTCCAGAGTCACTAGTGTTGTGCTAGTGATGCTTTGTCTAATCACTAGAGTGATCTCAAGTCATCACTCAAGTGACTTTTTCTTTAAAGTACTTCAGAGCAGCATCACTAGAACAAATCACTTAAGTGATGTGCTAGTGATGATTTTTAACCCATCACTCCAGTGGTCACTCAAGTGAGTCAAGTGATTTTCCCTTTAAAATTTTTTAGCACTATCATTGGATGAATCATTATGTTGATTTGTTGGTGATGGATTTTAACATAATACTAGAGTGGTTACTTGAAGGTTTTTTTTTTTTTGTAAAACTATTTCACTAGAAGATCACCATGATGATTTATCTAGGCTTTATCACATCACTCGAGTGGTCACTTGAGTGATATGTTTTTCAACTTTAGTGATCACTTGCAGTGATGAATTCTTCTCACTTGAGTGATTTAATAGATTTGCAAAACAGAAATATTTTCTTGTTCAAAATACTTTGTTCATCATTCAAATCCTATACAAAACCTTTCTAAGTTTTGTTATCATCAAAACATAAAACATAGAATCTAACGACTTGGCAGAAGAAAGAAGAAAAAGGTACTATCTTTATGATATTAAAATTGATTTTGATTAATGGTTGTTGTGTATTTTTATTTAAGGTTTTCGTAAGATAATTATATATTTTGGTGTGTATCTATCCCCCATAAGGAGGATCATGAGAGACAAGCAAAAAACAAGGTAAGTACTATATTATAGCTAAAATACATGAAATAGATAATGTTAGTTAGCTACTATTTTATTGATGAGCCATAATCTTAAGAGAGCGATTTGACAGGGCAAACGTTTTAACTGGGTTAAGAAATTTGGTAGTGATATAGTACACATCCAGACCTTTAAAATGAATCATAGTTCGTAATGTCTATATGTATATTTTAAGAGATATTATTTTTCTATTATTACCCAGAAAATAGGAAAATTGTTGCTGAAATACACTGTCTAGTTTTGATAAATAGGAGTTTTTGGACCTAAATAGGAGCTAATGATATTATTTTTCCTTTGATCACCATCTCCTTCCATTGCCTCTGTTTTCTCACTAAGCCGACAAACCCTTTTCTCTTTTCTTTCTCTTCTAATTCGCCATTTTACTTGTTTCCCATGGATTTTTGGAGCTTTGAGCAAGTTGTGGGTGCAATTAAGATTATTAGTGGCTGATTTATAGTGATGGTGATCGAGAAAGTGGTTAGAACTTCAATATGTTACAAAGAGAACTTCATTAGTTTTCTATTAGCTCAATTAACGTATTATCTTCTATTTGGATTTTTTATATTGGTACATGTTTGTGAGACTTGGATGAGTGTTCATTTGTCCTTGTTGGTTAACATTTGTATTGAATTTTGCTTTGATGCTCTTGGATTATGTGTTGAACTTATTTCCTTGTGTTTTAATGAGATTATGCATTGTATATGATCACTATGGTTTGTAATTGACTTAATTTATATTGAGTGTTGCGATTGTGCTCTCATTTAAGAGAAAGTAAGTACATTAAACTAATTTTCAAATATACATCAAATGATTTTTAACAATTTATCTAAGATATGACTATGATTGCGATTGTAGCATTAGTCTTTAATTAGGTAGATTGGACATGATGGGATTGCTGAGGGTTTTCAATTTAACTTAATGCAAAATTAACTCCCAAAATATTTTAAGAATTTAGGAAGGTCTCCAAATTTACTACCAAGACCCATTTCATCATATAACCCTTTTAATCCAAAGCATTCTTTCATTATTTTTCAAAAATACCAAAAATAGTATCTTTAGGATTTTAATTAAATTTTGCATTTACCTATTTTCAATAAAACCCAAAACCAATCTCCTTTTATTTTCATTATATTTGAATGGCATTTAAATTACCTAAGAATCAATAAAATTTCCTTAAAAAGAGAGAATGATCATAAGTTTGCCTATATGTAATTTTTACTTAATCTTTAATTGTGAATCCCAAAACAAACAATAAAATGCCCTAATCATTGACAATATCAAAAGGCACTAAAGGTACTACATCAAAGTCGTGTTTGTCTTTTATACTTAACTCTGCAAAATTAAAATTAGTGGTTGATTAAACCGTGTCTTTTCGCCTTGGGGTCAAATGTAAAATATTTTTAATCTAAGAATTGTAGTACAATGCAACACTCGAGTCGTCTCACTTGAGGAGCTATTATTGAACTACCTAAGTAAACTAATTATCATGCAAATGCAATTAAAACAAGGGGAAAACGATTTTTGGATTTTTTTTTTCAAATTAATAATTAAAGGAAAATGCAATTGTTAATTAAAAGCTAATCTAATATTTTTGGTATGTTCTTTATAAAAATGGAGAATGATTAAGAGTGAATGGAATGGTATGAAGTGGAAAATATGAATGAAGAATGCTTTTGGTAATGAAGAAGTGACAATCCTCTCTCAAAAAGATTGTGGAAGTTAATTTTCTCTAAGTCTTGAAAATAAAACCCCAAACGATTGCTCGGGTCTAATGTTCTTAATTAATAATTACTCCTGCAACGCAGCTAGTAACTATCCCTTAAGGTACTATTCGGAACCACTTAGAGTGGAATTAAAATGAATAAATGCAACTAGCTTCCTCTTTATATGAATGCTATAACACGATACTCCACTTCACTACTACAGAATATAGATACTACTACCATAAAAGACGTCCCTTTTTAAAATTGGGACGTCTAAAACATAGGCGGTGGCATTTTTGTAATTATGTGTGGGAACTTGGTAGCTTTAGACGTCCCAAATTCAATTTGGGACGTCTAAAGTTTTAAAAAAAATTTAATATATTTTTTTTACTTTAGATGTTACTTTAGACGTCCCAAATTCAATTTGGGACGTCTAAAGTAAAAAAAAAAAAAAAATTTCTTTTTTTTTTTACACTTTAGATGTCCCAAATTCCATTTGGGATGTCTAAAGTGTTACTTTAGACATCCCAAATTCAATTTGGGACCTCTAAAGTGATGTCTAAAATATAAAAAAAAAAATTTACACTTTAGATGTCCCAAATTCCATTTGGGATGTCTAAAGTGGTACTTTAGACGTCCCAAAATCAATTTGGGACATCTAAAGTGATGTCTAAAATTAAAAAAAAAAAAAATTTACACTTTAGATGTCCCAAATTCCATTTGGGACATCTAAAGTGTAAAAAAAAAAACAAAAAAAAAATTTAAATTTTTTTTTTAACTTTAGACATCCCAAATTGAATTTGGGACGTCTAAAGTAAAAAAAAAAAAAATTTATACTTTAGATGTCCCAAATTCCATTTGGGACATCTAAAGTGTAAAAAAAAAAAATTAAATATTTTTTTTTTACACTTTAGACGTCCCAAATTCCATTTGGGACGTCTAAAGTGGGGGTTTTAGACGTGCCAAATGGAATTTGGGACGTCTAAAGTAATTCAAAAATTTTCCCGCGTCCTGTATTGAATATAAGGGACGCTCGTGCCTTATATTAAATAAAGGGAAGCTTTCCTTCCCCCCCCCCTCTCTCTCTCTCTCTCTCTCTCGCTCCTACATCAGTTTTCAATTTCTTTGATAAGAGTTGCAGAGAAAGACCCACATTCTCTCCATCGTCCCCCCTCTCATCATGCCCTTCAGCCTCTATTTCTGACGGTAACCCTCTCTTTATCACTTCTCAAATCTTACATGCTTGTACATTTATTATTATTATTATATAAGTTCCTCTCTTTTTTCACAATCAGATCTGGTACAGTGCATCTGGGTAAAAAATGAATTTTTTGAATTTTAAAGTTTGACTAAAAGAAGTTTGAACAAAGCTAGCAAAGTGGTGGAAGTGTGGTGATGCTAAAAAAGGAAATTCCGAAACCAAAAAGAGAATGGAGAAAGCTAGCATTTATGTTCAACAAAACTATTACAGAGGATTCTCGTCTGGAACTTGTGTTTGCTTTCGTAATTGATGACCTCAACATCTACAGGAAATTTGAAATTCAAATGACTTTAGACGTCCCAAATTGAGATTTGGGAGGTCTAAAGTCGGGATTTTAAATGTCTCAATTTTAGATTTGGGACGTCTACAGTCCTACACAGGGGGACTTTAGACGTCCCAAATCTCAATTTGGGACGTCTAAAGTCCTCCATTTAAACGTCCCATTTTTTTCGGACGTCTTTTCTTAAAACATATTACGCCCCCACATAAACGTTCCCCCAGTTTTTGGACGTTAAAAGTGCCAAAATAGGGACGTTAAAACCCTTTTTGTAGTAGTGTATATTAATCCAAGTTAATTATATTATCTAACAATAACACGTAGATAACATAATTTCATTGAATCAATAAGGAACTGTATATATGAAAATCCAACAAGCCACAAAAATCCAATCCAATCACAAATATCAAACCAACAAAGACAATTAACATCAATCTCAGTTCCAGAATCACATATATAAAAATTCCTAAAACTAGACAATCCAAACATGTAATTCTAGACTAATGGAATGATAACAAAAGAACTCCCCTATATATTTCATTGAGCTCAAGCACATGTCCTCATCACCAAGAATTGGAATGTTAGCCACTCATCAGAGGTTCATACTGATCACAGCTTCTTCAAAATACCCACAAAATCCCATTGAAATTGAAGGACCGAATAGGAATAGAGAATGGGTCTATTTTTTTTAATTTGTGAGATAATGAAAGTGGCCAACTGTGGGGTATGGGCGAAGTAGATGGTTGTAGTGTTGAAAAAAATAGGAGATAGTCAACGGTGGGTGAGAGAGAAAGGAAAGGAAGAAATGGTGGTGAAAACAGCCACGGTGGTAAGAAAAGAGTAGAGTGATAGAGAGATGGCAATGGAGTGGAGAAGAGAAGCAGTGGAAATGGACTGTGGTGATGGAAGATGGAAAGAGAAACAAAGGAAGGTCGGTGGTTTGGTCTAGAAGCTCCACGGCCTCCCTTCTATTTTCTGCAACTTGTCTCGGTCTGTGGTGGTTCAGGCAGCTAGGTCACCGGAAATGGAGGTTGAAGCTTAACAAAGGACGGTGGAGATGGTTGGTTAGTGATGATATTGAAGCTCAGTTGCTCGGTCTCCCTCTCTGTCTCTAGCTCTCTCCCCGCGGCGCTATTCACACTGAAAATGCTTTCTTCAGCTCTCGAGTCCTCTGCTTCTTTAAATCTCAGCTAGGGTCTGTGGCTATCGGTGTGGTGTTGAGGAGGAGACATAGGTGGTGATGATTGCAGTCTCCTCTTCCTCTCCTTCTCCTCCGTTCTGTGATGCTTTCAGCTCCGATCTCAGGTCTGTGTTTAGCTCTCAACTCTAGTCTGGTTTAACACGTCGCCGGCGGCAATGGAGGAGAAGAGAAGCTGCGCCAACGGCGACACAAGAAAGGGGAAGGGCGGAAGAAGAAAGTCCAGGTGATGATGATTCGCTGATGATGAAGCTCAATCATCCTCCCCCTGTGGCGCTGTTCTCTCTCTTTGAAATATCACTCTCGGGTCCTTCCATGTCCAGCAGCCATATCCACCAGGTCCTCCTATATCCAAATCTCAGATCACTCTCGGGTCCACTCCAGTTGGGCCTATTATTATATATATATATATTTTCAATTCCAGGAAGCCCAAAATAGCAGCCCAACTCATTCATTTTTTTTTTTTCTTTCTTTCCACTTAGCCCAATAATTTGAATCTCCAAAATCCTTAATTTCTTCTTTAATACCTACAATGCAAAATTAAGTATAAGGTATCATCAAAAGTTTAAGAAATAATTGTACAAAATAATTAATAATTTTGACCATTTTGCCCCTAATTACCATTAATTCAAAACAATCGTTCATAACCAAAATTAATGCTTAATCATGCAATAATGTCCCAGAAAATACATTAAAAATCCCAAATTAATCATGGAAAATCATGTAAAAATATGGTTCAATAAGTGGTTGAGTGTTGTTTCAAAATTTAACCTATTTACTTGCACTTAATCTATAAATATTTTCATCACAACATAATATTATTATTTCATGGTTTATGTAAAATCACATTCCTATAGCATTTCTTGGTTTACCTCTGTTTTTCTATTCCAAAAAACCTATATCTTAACATCCACCATTTGATGGGAATAAGTCATCATATCTAAAGAATCTCACAACTAAAAAATCGATGACCCATTATTTGTTATCAATTTTACAAAGTACACAAATATCATCAGAATTTTTCTTAATAACTTATTATTTAAAAAGCTAAGGTGCACGTTTGGTCCTTTAATTTTTCTTCCCTTTTAAATTTAGTCTTTTAAATTTATAAAATGTAGTCTTAATCCTTAATGTTATCATTGTTTATCTCATTTAGCCAAAAGTTGCTTTAACAATTTTAAGTGATGATTGAGCAATTAAACACCGACAAAACATACTTACATATATTTTAATTCTTTAACATGTTTATATTTTTAAATAAAAATAAATCATACAATCAAATAGGTGTGTGGTGTCAAAATTTTGAATGTTTAAATATGGAAAATCAAATGATAATAGAGTCGCTACCGAATTTTTTTTTTTTTTTGGTATGTAAGAAAAAAAGAGAACAGAATTTGGGAGCTGGTTAGTGGTTATGTATAGAAAAGGTGTTAAAAAGATATTTCACGTCAGTCCATTATTTGAGGAACCAGAGGCTGCCCGCTCAACAACGGTGTTGGGGTTTTCTCCTTTTCTGGTCAGCCATGCTTCTTCTTCTGCTGCTTCAAACGACGTCGTCTCATGGGTGTGCGTGAGGCACCTTCATCCTCTTTATCTTCTTCAGCACACACCAACCTTGCCTCCTCCAACTCTGTTCTTCAGTGCTCTGTTTGTGTCGGTATGTTCGAAAACTTTTCTCCTTCCTTGCTTCTGTGTAGCTGCCGTGTGTTTATTTTCCTGGTGTTGTTCTGTGGCCTGTGCGTGATGTAGGAGAGAAGAGGAAAGTTTAGACAAACTGAAGTTGAAGTTTTAGGTGCTTATTAGGATAGGAAATTTTGTTCTAATTGTTTTGGTTGTTGTAATAGGAAGATTGATTTAGGTTCTGTTTTCTTGGGTTTGAACTGATTCTTGGTAATGAATTAAATTTGGAAAGGATGATAACTCCTTTTTTTAATTAGGAAAGCATCGTAATTCTATACATGGGTGTTTGGAAATTGTTAGACAAGAGATTTAAAGATTAAGAAGTTGATGAACTTGTTTGAATGTTGATGCACACAAGGTGTTTGTGAAAATGTGTATAGGAGAAATTTGGTTGGATTAAGATTGTTCAACTCTATGTTGAAACTTAAAAGGGCATAGCATTGCTTGAATATATATATATATATATATATATGCACACTCCTATAGCATAGTTATTGTTTGAATATATATATATATATATATATGCACACACATATAGCATGGTGGTAAAGATTAATAACTCTTGGAAAGAGGAGGACGCCGGAGTATGTCGTGTGTATTGATCCAAGTCTTCTTTCAGAATGACATTTAAATGGCCTGTAAAAGTGCTATTTTGTTTAAATGCAAGTTCTTGTAATTATATCATAAAGATTATATTAGAAAGATTAAGAAAGTTAAATAAGTTATTTAATTATATCATATTTTTATATTATATATCAGTTTATTAGTTAAACTAATTAGTTAAACTAAAGTAATTTAATTAGCCAAAAAAGTTAACTTTGTTTTATATTTAGGATCAGAGGAAGTACTATTTTTTTATTCTTGAATAGTTATATTTTGTACATCTTTGTGAACTGAAAGGTAATTTTAAACAAGGATTTGCTTGCTATACTTGTATTATCCAAATTAATGTTGTTCTGTGCATTGCTATATATACACGTTATTCTGTATTATTTTATTTGTATGGCACTCGCAAAAGTAAGTTATTTTCTTTAAAATTTCTTAATAATAAGGATTGTTATTTAATTTTATCAAAAACCAAGAGCTAATTTAAATGTCATGATGTGATGCGATGCTCTCTCTTTATTTTAATTAGAGAGGCATTATGGTTTTTAACAATATTCAAAAATATCTAATGAAGCCTTTTGGCCTGATTAGGCATTTGTAAGTGCATGCTTCAATTTAGATTTAAACATTTCAAATGGGTTTGAATTGGAATTTCCCCTTTGGATAAATAAGATTTTATTTAGAAAAAATTTCTTTAGTTTGGCAAAATTAGCCACGAAAAATTCTGTGAATAAAATTCCGTGGAAAAAAAATGTATTATATGTTTTATAAATTTTATATAAAAAATAATATTATAATATTATTAATTAATTTTAATTAAAAATAAATAATTAGTTATTAATATTATATTATTATTTATTAAAATTATATTTATAATTTTATATTAAAAATAATATTTATAATATTAAATTATTAATCCTTAATTAATGTTAATTAAAAATAACATTCAATTTCAAAAAATTGCCACTATAAAACACTAAACTTCCAACGAAATTTGCCATGGAAATTCACAATTTCTTTCGGATTTGTGATTGAAACGGTTTTCTAATGGAGTCCATTCCCTCGCTAATAGATGCGTGGTAAATCAATTTTCGACGGAATTCCAATTTCATTGCAAATTTTCCACAGAATTCCATTGGAAATTTGTGATTGTCGCTAATTGTTTTTAGTTTTTAATTTTAAAATAACATGTGGACCTTTTTAAGAGAAGCCATGTATCATGTCCGTAGAAGACCACCTCATTGCTGGATCCTTCGCCGACAACCACCACCTATCAGCTCCGGCACCCACATCCAACACCCGCCACCCCATCGTTGGTAGTAGCCATGTGTCCAAGCCTCGTAGTGCGCCACATGTCCCCTCCTCTCATTGCGACGTGTCTCCTACTCATACCCGTGTGTACCTTAGGTAGTTGAGCCAAAGAGAACCTACAAAATATTATTACAAATATATATATATATATATAATATCATCATAAATAATAAATTATATAAAAATATATATAATAAATTATTAAAAACTAATAATAAATTAAATACAAATTTGAAATAATATTTATATATTTATTATAATTTTTTCAATATAAATTAATTTCAAATTAAACAAATTATAAATATTTAGTATATATTCTTATAAATAAATTTTTCAATATATATATATATGAATTTGAATGCATGAATGGATGTTGTTTGGAAAATTGTTTGTTTATATATGGTAATTAATTTATTTATCTATGGAGCTTGTTTAATGAATATATTATAAATTGCTGATCAATTGTTTGTTGAAATGCTTGAAAGAAAAGAGTTATAACTAAAGCTAACACCTTGCTATGAGTAATGTAACCTTGATTAGATTTCACTCTATGGTGTTATTTAATTAAAACGAGATATTATTATAAAAACCTTGTTGGAATAGTTACTTAAGAGTCAAATAACAAGAATCAAGTTAAAAATGTTATAAAATTTTGTGAATGCAAAACATGAGAATGTCTTGAATGATGAATGTGCATTATTCTTGAATTGAATTCAGTGATATTTTGGAAAGGAAATTTTTTTTATGATTGAGGAGGATTGTTAATGAATTGAAGCAAATATGTGAGTATAAGATAGGTGAAATGATGAAGGTTGTTTTAGGTGCTCAGGTAGCCACAAGGGTGAACTCTTATTCAAAAGTCAACTGTGATGGCAAACCGTGCCACTATAATACTTATTATTTTGGTCAAAATAAAACTGATCAAGTAAGTGAATGACAGCTTACTCTAACTTCATATATTTGTTTGTACCAACAAAAAAAACTTCATATATACGTGAGGCCTTTTCGATTATATTCAAATTTGATGCTCAATTGACTTTTCTTCGTAAGAAAGTTTTGTGATATTAGAGGCTTAATGATAAGAGTTTCAATAAATTTAAAACATTATGATTTATTTTATATAATTTTCCTTGTTATTTATTTTACATAATGATTTAAATATAGGGAAATCCCAAAAAAATACCTTGGAAATAGGGAAATCCCAAATCAGTGCGCTGAAATTACAAAATCCCAGATCAGCGATGTGCCAGTACGGACTAACAACACCGCATTCTACATTAACAACTATACTTTCTGCTCTTGGGATTTTGTAATTTCGGCTCACTGATTTGGGATTTTCCTATTTCAAAAGTATTTTATAGGGATTTTCCCTTAAATATATGGAGTCATTGCAAGAAAATTTGAAAATATTACTTATGAAGTCTTCATGGTAATTCCATACATGATTAGAAGTGTTTACATAGGGAAGCAATGAAACTATTATCACGAAGCTCTAAATTCTAATAGGGTATTTATAAATCCAATTGTCTTATTGACAAAAACTATGTTCAGACATTGATTCTTTTAATTGTAAATTTCAAAGAAAGGTAATTATAAATATGATATTGATGAGAATCGCATAAGGGATCTTCCAAATGGGTTTGTTTCATTTACACAAAGTTATATGGAATGAGGAGTATCAAAGATGCATTAAGCTAAATTTCTGTAAAAAAATGGAATTCAAAAGTTGAAATATTTTTATTTAATAGCAAAATAGGGGTAAAATGGTCATTTTAGAAGTCACCTTTTTTATTAGCTTTTTAAAACCTTGTCCCTCTCATTTTTCCTACAATTCGCAGGACACTTGGGAGGAGGAGAAAGAATAGAAAGAATGATTAAGAGAAAATGAAGGTAAGCTTAACTGATTTCGTTTTCTTCTTTCTTGTTCTAGTGTTATGGTTTATTGGTGCAATTATCCTTAAAAAATAACATTATGACTCAATCTTTCTTGGACATTTGAAGCCTCCATTGATGGTTTCTTCTGTAGTTGCTAATACTATGATACTACTTTTGTTTGATTAGAACCTACTAGCTACTTTGATAATTATCTGAAAAGAAGAGGAGGAATAAAGAATTGCAATGGAATATAAAAAAGTCTCTCAACTTGTTCAATAGTGCTTAATTGCTTATTCCAATACATAGGGAGAGTATTCTTAAATGTCCAACTTGGTCATATGATATCTAAATCTACATTGTAAAATAAGCCATTTGGAAAATTTGACTTATAAATACAAGAAGGTATGACAGGAAAAATATTATTTAATTTCTCGAACAAATTTAAGTGGATTTTTCTCTAATATCAAGACGTTTAAAAAACATAAGTATAGGATAGAGGAGAAAAAGAAAAATGTAGGGCTCATTTTCATTAATCTTAAAATCCTTTCTCTTCCAAAATTGAATTCCAGTTGTATAAAGTTACTTTAAGAAAAGGAGTGGATTGATCAAGGTTCTTATAATTGAAAACCAAAATGTTAAAACAGAAAAAAAAATATGAAGAAATCCAAAACCAATATAATCAACTCAGAAAATTTCAAATGCATTATATATTATTACAGCATATATAGAACCACTCAAATTTACAAGATTACTTGGTAAACAAATTATAAGGTTAAAGAAACAGTAGCTAAAATTTGACTTAACATTTATCCAACTATTGGTGTCTCAAGCATTTTTCATAAACAAAGCCTTGATTTTTTTCAATGATACTACAACATCAATCATAGTAAGTCGTGCCTCTGGTAAGTCAATGGAGCAATTTAATGCTAACTCAAAAACTGATGATATATAAGGTAGTATATTATCAGTGTTTTGATTTTCTGTGTGTAGCAAATTGGCATCTATAATATTCATGATAGAATGTGGTGTGGAGCTGCTCACCCAATCTTTCAAACTTAATCCTTGAACAAACATCTCATCTGTTGGCTTCTTCCTTGTAAACACTTCCATTAGCAAAATCCCATAACTATACACATCCCCTTTGGTGGAAACAACTCCTTTCGATCCAAACTCTATATGTCATATTGAATGATTAGTATAGAAGTCATTATGTCAATAATGTAAAGTTTGTGGTTAAGCTTTCTTTTGTATCATTAATTTAAATCTTTGCACATGAAGATGTCAAATATTGGCTAGAAATTGAATATAAAAATAAATTCATAATATTGTTATTAAACCATTACCTGGTGCCATATAGCCAATTGTAGCCAAAGTGTTGGTATAAATTTCCAATTGCTTTTCCCCAAACAATTTAGAAATACCAAAATCACTAAGATGAGCCACCATATCTTTATCCAACAAAACATTGCTTGGTTTCACATCACAATGAACAACTAGTGTAGAAGAACCATGATGAAGATACTCCAAAGCAGCTGCCACTTCAATCATTATGTTCAACCTTTGCAAGACATCTAAATAATTGTTATGAGAGTACAACCATTTGTCAAGACTCCCGTTTTCCATGAATTCCATTATTAGAGATTTGAAATGATCATTTGAGCAACTGCTGATGATCTTAATGAGATTGCGATGGCGTAAACGGCACATGGCAGAACATTCAACATCAAAACTTCTTGATGATTGTTCCATGTCTAAGTTAAACACTTTGATAGCAACTATCTTGTCATTTGGAAGAACTGCTTTGTATATTGATCCAAAACTTCCGGAACCAACAAGATTTCTCTCATCAAATCCATTTGTTCCTTGTAGAAGCTCATAATAGGATATCCTAGTTGGAGTATCCAAATTTATTAATTCCCTCTTTGTTGAATTATTATCATCATCTCTCTTATTCTTCAGAAAGACAATGACTGAAACAATCAAAATGGCAACTATGATAGGCAATGCCAATTTTATTATCAGCATCACTTTATTTGATATGTGCTTGTTTCCTTTCCTACATGGTTGGACTTGTAGTTGGGATTTCCCACAAAGATCTTTATTCATCATAAAAGATTGAGCAGTAAAATTTTGAAAAGGGCCACCATTTGGAATTTCTCCATGCAATAAATTGTAGGAAAGATTGATGTATTTAAGATAGAGTAATGACTCTAAGGACTTTGGAATCACACCAGACAAATAATTATGGGAAAGATCCAGGGACTCCATGCTTATCATGCCACTAAGCGATTCAGGAATAGGCCCTTGTAATTTGTTTTCAGCTAAAGATAGGGTTTGCAAAGTTTGCAAGCCACCTATAGTTGTAGGGATGCTTCCTGAAATTTGATTTCTTGACAAGTTCAACAGTATAATTGCTCTCAAGTTTGATACTTCTGGTGAAATTATTCCACTTAGGGCATTGGAGGATATGTCTAAAACCAAGATATCTTTGAGACCCCATAGAGAAGAGGGTATATGAGAAACCAATTTGTTAGAGCTAAAATTCAACTTCCGCAAAGAAATATTCCCGAGACATTCTGGAACTACTCCTGAAAACATGTTGTTAGCAAGATACAACTCACTTAGACTTTTAAGTTGACAAAGTTCATTTATAATGAACCCTTGCAATCTATTGTCGCTAAGACTTAAACGTTGAAGGCTATGTAATTTGTTAACTGTATCAGGAATCAACCCACTCAAATGATTCTCATCCAAATCTAATTCCATCAAGTTTTTTAAATTTCCAAGCTCATTAGGTGTAGCTCCATTAAATTTATTCGATGACAACCTTAATCTAATGAGCTTAGAAGCGTTTGATATGCTGTTTGGAATCTGTCCAGTTAGTCCATTTTCCCCTAGCTGTAATTCCTCCAAGTTGGGAAGGCCAATTCCTAAATATGATGGAAGAACGCCAGAGAGGGAATTGCCAGTAAGGCTCAAGGTTGTCAATGTTGAAATGTTGAATATGTTGGAAGGAATAGGTCCTTTCAAATGATTATCAGCCAAGTCTAAGACATTAAGTTTATCAAGTTTGCCTATGCCTTTGGGTACAAAACCTGGACGGGAAAAAAAAAAAGTTGATGGAAACCACGACTTTCATATACAAAGAATATAGACAAATAAACTTATTTCTATTATTTTTTTATGTCTTTGTAAAATTTTACAGCAAAAATGCTAGAGAAATCATAAACTACCCGTGAGATGCCGTGGTTATTGAAGACTTGTTTGAAATGTAAAGTTTTTAATGTAGTAATTTTTTAATAACTATTTAATAGGAAACTAATACGCTTGTAAACTAGGAAAGCTAGGAACAACCGACAAAAATTGATAAAAGAAACTTAAACATGAAAGATGGCGGATAAAAGAAGAGTTGAACTTGATAGAACATCCAATGTGTGTATGACAAGTGGGTACATTATATAATTGATATGGTTCAGAGTACTCAAAAAATTGTTTTCCAAGATTTAAATAACATGTGTGATCCTATCTTTCTGTCATTAAAGTCTTACCAACAATTCATGATATCTTTCGATATTTTGGGATTGTAAATTAGTAGCTATATTTAAAAACTATGATTAATGAATGATGAAAAACAAAATCTCATTTTAAACTATTAGAGAAAAATGATTAAAAAAACAACAAAAAAGAATAAAAAATATATAATAAACTCATGCTTGTAAAGAGATTTGCATCCAAATATACTTGATTAGCATCAAGCGTTTGTAAAAAGTGAATGGAACTTATAAGAAGAAAAATAAAGCAGGTCATATTATTTGATATAATATATATAATACACACACACACATATCAGAAAATGAGAAAGCAAACTTTTTCTAACCATCAAATGACTTGCCTCCTAGTAATTGCATTTGAGTCTGCATAGTTTGAGTATATAAACTTCGGGTTCTTTATGTATGGTTGAAATCAGAAATTATGTACTTTTTTTTTAACATTGGTGGTGTACTTTTCACAACAGATTATAACGATTGAGTCCACATGTTATATATATATATATATATAATACATACTTTCTCCTTCCTGTTGATGAATTCCCTATGAAAAACAATTAATTATAAAAGCTTTATTTAATTTCATATAGAACTGAACATGGAACAACTTCTCTTTGAACCCAAAAAAAAAAAATTAAAATATGCAATTTAATTATTTGACTGACTCTTGAAAATATCTTGTATTAAAACAATTTAGTTGAACAAGTGTTTTTAGTTGCATTTAAATTTTTGTTTTGATTTTTATAATATATTTTGTAATTGTTTTAATAAGTTTATAATAAAGTTAAGAGGCCTAACTAGATAGGGAATGAGGTTTTGTAGACTTCGTTTTGATTATTTTATCTATGTTTAATTAGAATTCTCTCTGCTTTGCAACTTGTTTTATGTGTTTTTTTTTTTTTTTTTGATTTATCTTTGCTTGCAAATTACTTTTCAGAATTAAATTGTGGCTAATCTTAAGAGTCCTAGGTAAGTTATGTCGCAGACACATACATCACTGTGTTAGTGAACATCCGTAATTCTCGTCTCCAATTCTCTTCTTCTCTCTAACATCTGAACTTTTAAGCTTTGAATTAACAATTTATAGTGCCGAGGAGGCTTGAAGGAATTAATTAAGACCTCAAGAAAATAAATTTATTCAAAAAAAATTATTTTCAGGTAAGTGAATTCTGAAAAATTAAGCAAGGAATCATTATTAAATATATGAAGGCCAAAAGTAACCAAGGAAAATTTTAAAAATAATTTTAATAATTTAAATTTATTTATTTACATTTTTTTATTTAATGTTATAATATATTTTTATAGGATATTAAATCTCAAACTGTATAAATAAAGAAGTGGAGGGAACATATAGGTAAGAGAAATGGAGAGCCAGAACCAAAAAGAGACAGAGAAATGGAGAGCCACTCTCTCCTCCTCCTCAAAATCCTTAGGCCTTTGTTGATACAAAGCACTAGGGGTAGGACTAAGATTGGGTCAGAGAGAGATTGGGCCCAATTATATTGCTTGGAATGAGGAACTGAGGATAACCTTGGATAAGGAGTACGATGATAGTAGAATTGCTGCAAAACCACCTCCCTTACTCGTATTGGGTGAGCAGCGTTGGGATTGAAAAATTTTGAGAGTAAGGAAGGAGTGAATAGAAAATATAAGAGGGAAGAGAGAGAAAGGAGCGGACAGACCAAGAGATTAAGAAATTATGAAGGCAAGCGGATGAGAGATTGCAGAATAAGAGGAAGGAAGCTCGAATACCTTATACAATTACAGATTCCGGTTGCCAAGGTGAGTTACTCAACTCCCTTTTCATCTTCAACATCTTCTCTTGCTGTTGTTTAGGAATTGCTAAAAGGTTAAATTCTGCTTATGAGTCTAGAAAGTGCCGATTAAAGGAGAAATCGCAAACTGTGATTGGTACATTCTGTTTGATTTATTGTGGTGTAGTAACTGCTGAAATCAAATAGCATTCCTGAATGCAGTAGGTAATTGTTGATTGATGAAGAATTGAAGTTTGGGAGCCAAAAGACTGGTGTAAGTTTGCTGGCTATTGTTCCTTGATGAGAAAAAGAGAACCTTAGTTACTTTAAAAATGTTTAATGATTCATAAATCAATGTTTTGGGGCCGACCGAAGTTTGACAAAATTTGAGTAAACAAATGCCACTGTTTTTTCAGAAAATTAATACATGAAGTTCAATTTGATGTAAAAGAGGTGCTATCATGTGGGTATGCCATTTACAAATTGAAGATTTATGACATTGTTGGTTTGCTGACGCTAAAGAGTTGTGTGTATAGATATATATACGAGTTGTTTGAACGTTATGGGATTCAATTTTTTGAATAAAAAATGACAAAAAAATTAGTGTTCTGAGATAAAGAAATAGGGGGCAAATGTCATCTTCCTCCAACCTCACCACCATCCCCACTCTTCTCCCTCACCACCAACCCCATACCTACTTGTCCCCTTCCCAACTTCGCCTCTTTCTCACCATTGCTACCATCACTAGGCCTTCATTCTTGCCTTAGCTGCCCTTCGTTCTCCCCAATTTTCTCACAATTTTTGTTTTTCTTCATTGTTTTCAGTTTTTTTCCACCATTCCAGGATCATTTTTCTCTTCCTATATGTTTTCTCACTTGATTGTGCGGTAATATGATGTAAATTGCAGGTGTCAGATATCAAGGAGAGGTGACTGTGGTGGACAAGGAGGTGGAAGAGCTAGAGATTGGCGTTGCCCAAACCAAAGGTTTGAGATCTTGCGTTCTATTTTATTTAGATACTTCATTGGAGAAGTCTTCTATTGCCTTGGATAATTGAAAAATGTGTATAGTCTCCTGTGATTTATCTTGGGTTCTAAAATAGTTTGAGATCGGTGCTGGTGGTTGCAACAGAGGAGGAAGGGATAGTAGGGTCATGTGATGAACAAAAGCATAGTTTAGATGATATGTTTGTGATTATTTCATTTTAAGTCTTTCGCTCCTATCTGATGACCCTTATAATCTTCTACTATATTTGGTTCTTGTTAATGGGTTCAAAGGTGTTGTTTCCCTATGCATTTAGTTTCTGATTTTTTCTCCGGGGTCTTGCTCCCCTATGCATTTAGTTGCCATTTGGTACTTTGTCTGCCCCTTTAGCAGTCGCAAATGCTTTAGAGATGAGCACGTCCCATATATTCATCCATCTGAATCACTTTGTCAGCTTCTATTGTTGATTTTTTAAATTGCTTGTCATTATAGGATGGAATATTTACAAGTGAACTTGTTAGCAAGTTACTGCTTTTTCTTTAAAGTACTTTTTTGGTAATTCTTCTGATAGTGTCGTAAATTCCTCTCTGATACTTCTCTTATGATAAGCTTTGATCAATTTTGAAGTTATAGTTTATTCATCTCAATTGAATTTTCAATGATGATAAATGCAAATGCTTGTTTCTCTAAGCATCTACAGTGGCTGCCTTGGAGCTTTTGCCTTTGCCGGGCTTGAGAGCTAATGCTGCTCAAATCCTTCCTTGGTTGTTCGAGAAATTTTTAACCAATTGTTGTTCTTGATCCTTTCATTTTGAACTGATTGGTATAGTTTTTTAATATTGTATTTTTCTCAATTGTTCTGTTTCTCCTAAGAGATTCCAATGTTTGCAATATGCCCCTATTTTCTTACTGACTTGCGAATCCCCCAATTGGCTGAAACATTTATGTTATGCAGTGTCCCTTTTTTGATCTATTGATAGTAATTGGCCAAAAATTGGCGAATTCAAAGGTATGTCTCTCAAAATTTTGATTGTCCAGTTCCCATAAATTTGTTTCTTGTTGCTTGTTTGATTGGCAGATTACTTGTTAAAGTTTCCTAGTTTTTCTGATTGTAATAATTAAGTGTTCTAGATATATATAAACCATGGTTAAAGTCATTTAAATGATGGTTGAATTGATGCTTGGTGAACTGAATTGTTGAAGCTTGAAATTGAGTTATGAGTTGTTGTTTTAAGGTTTCTACGTGTTGAACAAATGCCTCAAAGCATCAAAGCCTGATTAAGGATCCCAAAGAGATGATTAAAGTCGATATATATGTTAGTTGCATGCATGTTAGTTACTGTATTTTTCTGATTAAGAACAAGTGCTGCCCAACTTTGAGGATTTTCAAGAAAACTGGACCATTTTCCAGATTAAGAGTGTGTGCTTATACGTGAGGTAATGAAGTTAAGGAAGACAAAAATTTTATTGTTCTTGCTGTGGTATATATTACTTTACATGCTGGAAATTTCATTAGGTATGATAAACTTAAGTAAATACAGGTTAAGACTTGTATATATGTATGTATTCACATGAGTTATTGTGGCTGTCATTGTTCAATTTTGGAGGCAATAAAACTACTTCAAAGTCTATTGCTTAATGCCTCTAGATATTAAACAATTATTCTAGGTGGTTAAGCCTTAGTTAGAGGCTTTTAAATGTCGAGTTAGTCTATGTTTTAAATCTAGAAAATTTCTAGAATATGACATTAAGTGGTTCAGCATATGAGGAAGGTGCAAAATGATGGTGGTAATGTTCATATCAAGTTGGACATTATTGAAAGAAAATTTCAGATGCCACCCAAGATATTTAAAAGCTAAAATGTCACATCTTGAATTTTAACAACTAGTTAAATTGGCCAAAAAAGTATAATTATAGAGAGATGTCAAAAAATTAGAGAAAAATATGAACAAATAGAAAAGAGATTTATGGGGCATAATTGAGGTATAGAGATATTATTTATAATCATAACACCTCAAAAATGAATTATTGGTCAAAAGCCTATTTTCAGGTGAAGTTTTATGGAAAGGAATGGGGAAAAAGTATCAAAATTATTTAGTGGCCTAAAGAGGTTGGGGAAACATTACAAAATATTATTTTGTGGAGTTAGAAAAATTATAAAGAGGTTTAGTTCCCCAAAAGTAGCCTAAATAATTTGTAACATAATTTCTGGGAATTAAATGCTGATCATCCCGAAAATTCAAACAAAAATAATTAGAGGTAGATTTTTAAGCTGTAAATTTTAGATATGATATTTCATACAATAAAGAAGCTAATGGAGGCCAAAACGTTTTACAAAGTGCCCCAGATTAATTTTTGGAATTTATTTGGTAATTAAGTACCAATAAAAAAAAAGGGGTAAAATGGTAAATTCATTACCCCAAACCCAAAAAACAAATTTGGGCCAAGATTAAGCCCAAAGTATGAGGCCCAAACTGTGGTTAATCAGGTCAAGGGGATGAGATTCAGTTTTGAATGGCATGGTCCAATAAAATGTTTCAAGATTAAAGCTTTATATGTGTGGGACGAAGGAATAAAATAATTAATTTACCCTCACTAAAAACCTCTATCTCTCAGCCTTCTCATTCATTTTTTCAATCTTCAATAGAAGGTAGAGGGAGACAGTGGAGAGAAACCAAAGAGGGGACGAAGAAGAAGTGGAAGGAGGAGGAGGTTTATCCAAATGCAAGTGACATTCTAGACCAAGGTAAGTGTCTAGAATCACATTATATCTTTATTTTTTTTATTTGATGAGTAGTTTGCAATATTATGATGAAAGAAAACTTGGTTCTATTGAGAGAAAGTTAAGGAACAAGTAGAAAAATCATAGCCCTAGCATATATTAAGATTTGTGTGGATGATATATGGTGTGGATTGTGGTTAAATGCAATTGCATGTTGAAGTTTGAATTTTCTTGGAGCATATTTTGAATATGCAATTTTCAGATTGATAAGTGATGCAATCCCGAGTGTTTTATAGGAGGCTAGAGAAATTCTGGGCCAAGGAAATTAAATGATATATAAGTGATTTAATTAAATGAAGAGTAATGCTTATTGGGTTGAACTTGTGAAGCTAAAATCTTGGAGAAGACTTGCTGTTTGCTACTTTAAGTGACAACAACTGTTTTAAATGGTTAAAAGTTTGTGTTATAAGTGCTTGAATGATGATTATGCTAATGTTTTTAAAACTGGAAAATTTCCAGACTTAAAATGGAGAGGCTATTCTATGTCATGAAGAACCTCGATGAGTAGAATGGTATGATTCGAGTGATTTTGTTGTGTTGTTGCCCTGCAGATTAAATTTTTTTATGGTGCTTTAATATGGAGCAAATCTCTCAACCTGTAACCCATATCTTACATATGTGTAAAGGCTTCTAGGTTAAGAATTGAAGAAATAAAATTAATTCATAACTTTGCCCTTCTCTCCCCTGTTTGGTCAGCATCCTTTTGAGCTTGTGATAACCCTCCTATGAGCTTGGAATGGAAACTTGTATAGGGAAGTGTTAAGAATATAAGTTTGCATCTATGTGCTATGTCTTAGCCAAGGTAAACAGTTGAGATAAGGGCTAGAATTTTATAACTTCAAAATTAGAAAATGAAGAAGGAAGCTTATTAAGTTCGAAAGTTTGTGGTCAAAGAAAAATAAGGGCACTCACTGTTTTAGTGCCTTAAAGTGTGAAATAATGATTTCAACGTAAGAGACTGCATGTATAAAATCTGTGGTCATTTTGAGGAAATTGACAATAAGAGGCCTACGTTTTATATAATGTTCTCCCTTTGCCCTGTTTTGAAAATATGTATTGTCAAAGGAAAGACTTTATTTGTGTTCTATTTAATATGGCTCCAATAGGCTATAAAGGATAATGGCGTGTAATTAAGTTAAAGTTAAGAGACAAGAGTAAAGCAAAAGAGCTATGTTAAGAAGTTAAAGTTTGGGGTCTTTGAGAAATTAAAGATTGCTTTTGCCATTAATATGTATAAACACACACACGTATACGTAGACACACATAAACTTTTGTCCAAGATGACCAATTTGTAAAAAATAGGGGTGTTCATTATTTTCCTGTCCCGACCTTCCCGTCTGATCCCAAACAAATCTTCGGGACGGGAAAAATGAAGTCACGATCAGGATCAGGATTTCCCGATTCCGACTTTTTCCTGATCCCTAAATAATATACATGTGTGTATTTTTCCGACTTTTTCCTGATCCCTAAATAATATACATGTGTGTATTTTTTTTTCGTCTATTCTAATTTCTAACTATTAAATAAAACAATCCCTTCCTCCTCATCGACACAACTCTTCTGACTCTAAGTTCTGTTCTAGAGTTTTGAGCCCCAAAATTCCCTTCCTCCTCTTTCTGCCTGAAGGTCGACGAACGTCCCATTCCCTATCGGCGGTTGATCATCGCCTCTCTGCCTGACGGACGACGGTCCTCCGGTCGCTCATCGCCTCCAGATCGCATCGTCAAGCTCTGTAAGTGGCGACTCTATCAAGCTCATCCCCTCCCTAATTTCTTCTCCCCTCCTGTCAGTCTATTTTGTTAGCGAGGTTAAGGATACTAGAGCTAAGGTATCAAATTGCCATTGGGTTCTCTATTTTTCTTCATTGGTTTCGACTTTTATTGTTGACTTGAGCAGAAACTGTTCTGTATGCTGGAACTTGAAAGCCTGAAACATAATTTCTCTCAATTTCCTGTTGATTGTTCTTGTTGTAACTTTCTTAAATTGTAATACTAGTTTCAGCCAAAAAGAAAATGGTTATCTGTTTGATTTCTCTCTTAAATTGTAACTCTCAAGTGTTGGAAAATCTGTTTAGTTTCTGAGTTATAGACTGTGGGATAAAAAGTGTAGGAAAAATGGGGTTATAAATATTTCAGTTAGGGTTAAAGTTGCAGATTTCAGAACATTGTTGTACAGTAGTGAAGGGAGTACCAGTAGGTAATAGTGATGATTGCTCTGGGATTGTACGTGGAATTCCAGTATGGTTGAATAATTACCCAGCAAGGCTTTGAACTTTGTATGTCTTGCTTTTGTTCTTCTCAACCAAAAATGGTGGAAATCAAAAAAGAAATAAAAAAAGAATAACGATTCATTTTTTTTCCTTCTTTGAGAATGAATATTATGTTGATTAGAAGAGAAAACATATATGTTGGTCCAAAATCCTGTTGAATGAATATTATGATGAGCATATATTCATGGAAAGTTACTGCAGATTCATGGTGCAAGCGAAAACGTTCAAGTGGTTGTGGCCCGACGATTATATTTTGGGCCTCATGCCCAACAACACTTGAATAAGCACCGGGTTAGTTCTTATTCTCCTCATCCTCTTCGGTATTTGTGTGTTTGATCTTTTTTTGGTCGAATTCTGTGGATGACCTAAATGTCTGAGAATTCGGGAAATTCCCGATCTCGAGCTCAGGAATTTTGTTGGGATCGGGAATGAGATTTCCCGATCCTGAACACCCCTAGTAAAAAGGGTAAAGCTATGATTTAAGAAGAGTTAGTACAAGTTGTGAGTAATACAAGTGTTAACCTACCCTTATACACATAAATGTTAGGTCTTGATATTTGCCCAAGCCCTCTAAAGAATCAACAAAGAAAGAAACAAGGAGAAGGTAAAATGGAAGAAAGCATAAGAGGTAGTACTCTTTTCCTCTCATGTTGTTGCGCATTGGTTGCCGCATGTTTATTTGTTCCATTTTGCTATAGTTAAACATGAGAGCATGTAAATTATCCTTGCATAGATATTTACCATGGCCATATGTGTAGATAGATCGGTAGAGCAATTATCTGCCTTGTGTATATGCACTAGTTACATATTCATTTTATCTCTTTGTAAAATGAATGTGCACAAGTTATATATCCAGTTTATCTATCTGTAGGTGATTGTGCGCCAGTTAGTTATTCAGTTCAGTTATCAATAAGATATATAGGCACCAGTTAGCTATTAAGCTTAGTTGTTCGCAATGTCTTGTTCTCTATGACTTATGTTTAAATGCATATTTATTAATCTTGTATGATTAGCATGATGAAAGGTAGTTGCTATTGAGATTTTGCCGAATCTCAACCTTCTTCCATGCTATACAATAAGTGAAAGTAATTCTAAGGGTAAGATAATAGTGGTTGATGAAGATTGGAGTTTGGAGCTGAAGGACCTCGATAATTGTATTTTGTTTAAGTTTCTGACTTTATGATTAGCTATGATTACTTTTAATATTAAGGATATGTATATATGTATATATATTTTGGCATGTAAATAATACTGCATAAGGAGGTAGAAGGGGCTTATCATTGCCTAAGTTGAGTGCTATGCTATAAAACATAAGAAGAATGGATGAAGTAGGTAAGTTAGCTAGTTGCTATTTTATTTTGAGCTGCGAATTTCAGAACAGAGCAAACTTATGAATTGGACTATGGAAATTTGTGATATGGTAGTACACATTTTGAGGTTTAATACAAGTCCTAGATCATAATTTTTGGATTTGTGGTTTCATAGTTATGATTTTTCTAACATAACAAAGAAGGTAGGAAATCTTTTGTGAAAATGTTTTGTACAGATTTTATAAATGTGTGTTTCTGTACCAAATAGAACAGAAATGAACATAGGTCTTATTTTTCTTTCAGAGAGCGTTTGAAGAGCTAAAAATAGAGTTTTGAATCACTAATTTTGGACATATATTGAATTAGTTACGATTTTCCAAAAATTTTAGGAAAATGCATTGTCTCCTATTACCCAATTTTAGAGAAAGAGTTTAAAGTTATAAAGTTTTTAGTTTTATCAAGGGTCCTATTTGGGTCACATATGGTTCGTAAATGGCTAAACAAACTTTGATAAGTAACCCTTGAGTGAAGTACTACATAAAACAATTCTTAAAAGTAATAATTACATGTGGAATGGTAGAGGCTTAACCATGTGCATGATTAATTAGGCAATTGGAATATTTTTAAAAAAAGTATAAGTTTGTGAACTTTATTTATGTTCCCTATTTGAATAGCACCATTTAGACTAGAAATAGTTCAACTATGACATGAACGATACACATGTTAACTATCGTGCATGTACATACAAATGTTAGGATTTGATTTGTGCCCTAACTCCACCAAGAGGACATCAAGAAAGAAGTGCAAGCGTGAGAGAGCATGATAGAAGTAGTTTTAATCATTAATTTCGTATATTATGGTTTGGTTGCATGTTTGTAAGGTATTGTTCTATGGTTTATTTCACATGCTCAGTTATTTGCCATGCATTATATATTGAACTATGATTATTGCTACTGAACTTCCCCAATCTCACCCCTCTCTATGTATTAACCATAGGAACAAGTACATCATGGGGAAAGGAGAAGCCGTTGGAAGCTTAGCTAAGGTGAATGGAAGAAAGCATGGCACACATGTTTTCTTACATTAATTTTGCATTAGTGTGGCTTATTATAATTACTGTGGCATGTAAGCTTAAAGTTTGTTTTGGGTTGTACATAACTCCATAAGGAGTAGTGTGTGAGCTTTGATATTCAAAATTATAAGTGATAACTAGTTTATATTCATGCTGAAACGTCAGTCTTGTGATTGACTTTATATAGGGTGAACATTTTATCTAAGTCATGAAATTGGCATAAAAATAGTACACATCTTAAGTTTTAAAATAAGTATTAATTTGTAATTTTTAGATGTGCAGATAAAAAGATATGAATTTTCTAATTTGGGTCATAATTTTGCAATTTTGCAGAGAATTCCTATGTACGGTATGAGTTTTAGGTAACTTCTAGACCCAATGAGATGTTGTTGAGCCTGTCTTAATTTTTATCATAAAAAGCATTTTAAAAGCTAAAGATAGAGTGTTGAACCACTATTTTTGAATATGAAATGATTTATTGATGAATTTTTGAAGTTTCAGAAAAATTTATTATATCATGTACCCAAGCTTTTAGAAAGTTTTAAATAGTTTGTCCTTATATTAATTGAGTAACATGTGGTTCTTAAATGGTTAAACAATTTTGATAAGTGACTCTGGAATGAGGTGTGACATTCTCAATGTATAGGGTTAGTGAAGCTCCTAAAAGCCCCTTTGGCGTAAACATATTTGTTGTTTGTTTTTGTTCATTTACAATAATAATTTAGATTTTGCTTTTTTTTTGTAATCTTTACCTGTCTTTTAATTTCTTTTTAGAATTAATCACAACCAAAGAACAAATAAATAAATAAACTACAAAAAAAAAAAACAAAATATAAATTAAATTTAAATGAAATAATTAAAACTAAAATAAGGCTTGCATCTACCTTTAATTTTTCTTTTTAATTATAGAGGGGCTTTATGGTCTTTTAACAGAAAATTGTTAAAAATATAGGCCTAGATTTAATTTTTGATATGTCATTTTCCCTTGATTTTTTACACATATCTAAATAATTTTTTTTTTGTTTATTGTACAATTGTTAATTCCCACGTTTTAATTTTTTAAGAAAGTATTAAATATAATTTAAATTTCAATTAAAAAATATAGAATTCTTACAAATTATACATATAATAAATAAGAAAAAACAACTCCAAACTTGTCTATATTTTAATATTATTATAATTATTTTAATATTAGGGGATAGAAAAAACATAAAATTAAAGTTATTAAGAGATAGATAATATCTTTGAAAAAAACGTATTGGCATAACCCATGGTGGCCATTCTGTATGGTTTAATGTTTTGATGTCATTGAATAGTATATAAGCATTTCACTTATCTATGTTACAAATATATCACAAGGTTCCATTGGTTCCTGATCCTCACTTCATTTGTTGTTTCACATAAATGAAATGAAAAAAAAAAAAACCATAACTTAATTTTAGAGAAAAATATTTAAAAAGAAAACAAAACACATAAGTACATACCTGTAAATGAGTTACCACCCAAATATAATTTTTTCAAAGATGTGCAGTTGCTTATTGATTTTGGAATGCTTCCCTCTAATTGATTATCATCAACGTCAAAGACTTCAAGTAAAGGGAGTTGATGACACAATTCTTCTGGTAAATTACCCTTTAAATGATTGTTGCCAACATTAACATGGCTCAAAGAGGGCATCTTCCAAAGGAATGAAGGAATTCCACCTATGCAAAAAAATTTGTTTATCGGTATAGTAAGTCTAGGAATTTCCTTAATTCACACACAACTCTATAGGTAATACATGGAATTTTTTTAATTAGAGGCTTAAAATTTATAGACTATTATTTAACTTTTGTTGGAGATTAATTTAAAAGGGACTTTTCCAATATAATATCAATTACCAATTGGACATTAAAACTCTTTTAAAAAAAATATATGCCAAAGAGAGATTATGGAATTAATTTCAACTATATAAAATGAACAACCAAGTTATTTATATTTTGCATTAAAGCTATTTATCATTTACAAGGCTCTAACTTTCAAACCTGGCTATGAATTCATCATAGACTTACAAGGCTAAACTTTTAGTTTTTATTTAAGGAATTTAAATACTTTTAGTTACACATTCTGGAGGAAATATAGTACACATAAAAATAAGATTTTTGTTAAAGCATAAAATTAAGAGACGTGTAGATTGAACGTACCTGTAAAAAAATTCCATGACAGATATAATTCTTCCAACAACGTCTCATTACCAATTGATATTGGAAGACCACCATTCAAATTGTTGCTCCTTAAACTTACAATTCTTAAAGAAGAAATGGTGAAGAGAGATGATGGGATTTCACCTGTTTCGATTTACAAAGTGAACAAGATATATTAAAATAAGCTAATAGTTAAAAGGCTTTGGCATTCATCTTTAACATTAAAAAAATAGATAAACCACATTATATGAACAAAAAAACACACACTGCGCACACATTAGGAAATTACTATGCCACATCAAATATTGATAGGTCATGAAATTCTTTCAGACCGATTTTTTATAGGGCTCCATGTCATTTTTAATCACCCAAAATTATCTTATTTCTCTTTTTAATATTTTTTTACCATGAAAGCAATTTGACAAGCTTCTTACAGTTCTTTAAAACGATGAAAAAAATGAAAAGCAAAATTTATTTTTAAGATTATTTTTCATTGGATAGATTAAAACAAAAACACATAACGTATAATGAATTCAATCATATAATTAAAAGCCTTACCTTGCAAATTGTTGTCGTCAAGATATAAGAGTAAATAAAAAAAAAAATTCATGTTTTAAATCTCAAGTGATAATCCTATCTTTCTATTATTTTGAGATTATAATCACAATCTGTATATAAGTATCATTTATGAATGAACAATATATGAATGAATGAAATGGAAAAGAAAGAAAGAAATGGAAAAAAATCTCATTTTAGTTTTACGGTGGTGAAGATAATTATATAAAAAGATTATAGAAAATCATAGAATAGCATCGATTCATGAATTTTTGTTATTTTTGGGATTGTAAATTGCTAGCCACATTTAACCCCATTGCTAATATGTACAATATTAATGAAAGGAAAAAAAAATCTCATTTTAATTTTTTTTACTATAGAAAAATATTAAAAGAAAAGAAAAGAAAAGAATGACGATAAAAAATAATAGTATCATGCTTGTAAAGAGTTCGTTCGGCATCGAAAAACAATTGATTAACATCAACTAAAGTTGGCCAAAAAAAAAAAAAAGATTAACATCAACTAAAAAAAACTTGTAAAATAGCTTAATGGACTTTAAAAGAAAAATAAAATGGGTCATAATATTTTCATAATATGTTTAATGTACAATTATAATATAAAATTGATAGGTAAAATTAGCTCCAATCCTTAATATAAAACTCATTGATTGATTTGTGAAAATTAAGGAAACTAAATAAATTATTTAATTATTGTATATGTTACTTGATTTATCGAAATACTTATGTATATCATTATATTATATATCAATCTATAAATCATGCTAATTAGTTTGGGGGAAATCAATAAATATAAATATTTCAAAGTAATTTATTTAGCTTCTTTAATCTTTGTAAATTAGTCAACTGAATCTTATATTAAGAATTGGAAGTAACTTTTTGTAATTGTAAAGACTTTAATGCTATGTTTGGATAGGGAGAAAATGAGAGAGGAAAGAAAATTGGGGAGGAAATGAAAGAGAAAATAAGTTTTCCCTTAATTGGATAGAAGAGAAAATGTGAAAGGAAAGGAAGTGGGGGAGAAAATAGGGTGGGTCCAAACAATAGAGGTGATAACATTTTCTCTTTTGTTTTCTCTTCTTTCTATTTTCTCTCTTCCCATTTTCATTCCTCCCATCTATTCCTCACATTCAAATGGGGGTAAAAGAAAAATAAAATAGGTAATATCATTTTCATATAATTTACATATATATACTATATAAAAAAAATTACACGTGTTTCACATACTAATTCAAAAAACTTGAATATTTGTTTTATGCTTAATAATGCATGCATAAATGTTAAAAAGGAAGAAATCAAATATATTCTAATCATCGAATTGGCTAACTTTTAATCATTATATAGCTAATAAGAGAGCGATATAAGTTGCAAATACGTGCATTCATATACAGTCAACCAGTGGGCACAGTAATTATATATGATGTGGAGCTTTTTTATTGAACAAAGTATAAATGATATGGTGCACAGTACCTACAAAATTTTGTTTCCAAGTTTTAAAAATCATGTGGTCCCATGAGGTCATGAACGAACATTATGAATGAATGAAATGGCGAAAAACAAAGGCATGCAAACTCATTCCTAATTGAAAAATGACACCTCTCATGATTACATTAAAAATTTTCAAATAAAGATTAATTAGATTGTTTGGTATTTTATATTTGTTTTCAATATTTGAAGTTCTTTTCTAAATTTTGGGAAGCTAAAATAAATATGCAAATAAAAAGATTATTCAGATTTAAGAATATCAATTATCATATCTCTAAATATAAATAGCTAAATACAAATGATCACTTAGATAGAAATATCAATGGTAAAAGTCATACTCCATCCTTTTAATCCAATTTGACTCTAAGTAGTGTTGTATGGGGCCATTTGATTAGGTTATTTTCCTTTGGTCTCCCTGTTTCTTTAATGATTCAGAAAATATTACCATTTTATTCATATTCACTTTGGGATTAAAAGAAAGCATTGCATTCCATGTATTTACAAGTAATATAGCAAAATCATCATATACAAATACAAATGAGATAAATTTATATTCTTTAGAAACATATGTAATTGATAACTACTCATACAATCACATTCATAGTTATCTCTTACATAAGTTGTTAAAAACTAGATAACTGTTTGGAAATTAGTTTAATGCAATTGCTTCCTTATTTATGAATCCATCATTGGCATAAAAACTAAAGTTCTGGTTTTTATAATAATAAAAAATCCTTGTATGGAGGAATAGTAGTGTAACTTTTCCTGACGTAAAAGTTTAGAGCAGTTTCAGTTGGCAAGAAATATCAAATAAGCATAAATAATACATGAAAAGCTTGCTAAAGTATACTGTAATATTAAGGGATAGATATATTGAACATATTTATACAGGAGTTTTATTGTAGATCTTAAGAGAAGAAAGGGAAAAAGGAAAAATAAGAGGCTAGAAAGAAACTAGCAAAATTATATATAAGTTCGCAAAAATTGCTAAACCAGAGAATTACAAAATTACCTAAAACACATTTTTTAGGAGACTACTATATAAGTGATTTATTGCAAGATCAATTTATTGTAGACTGTAAAATAATGATAATGGTATAGGAAGGTGATTATTTTCAAGATACAATGTTTTTATTTTTTATTTTGGGTAAAAGATACAATGTTTTTAGTTGTAAAAGGTTGACAATCTCATTTGAAATGTCTCCTTCAAATAGGTGGGAAAAAGAGAGTGATGTCAGTAACAATTTTTATGTACATGAGTCAAATTTGTATTTTTTTTAATACAACAAAATTGTATTTTTGAAGACACATATGGCACAACTTGCACATTTTTTTAGAAATAATGACAAAAATATATTATAAATGATAAAACACAGCTGCACTTGTTCAAAAAGGAATAGCCCATTTAATTGGGTTGGTCTAATATGCATAGAAAAAATAATGTGGATGGAATAGCCCATTTCTCGCGCAAGGCCCATTACGCTATTTTTATGCTTTAGTTCAGTTTATTATTCTATAATTTGGATTAATATATATTTATTGTTGTTATCTTTCCAGATTTGGTTGATTAATTAATTCTGAGAAATTCCTATATTTCATATAAGCTGTATTCTTCTCATTCAAGAAATAAGAAGATTATGAATTCAATTAATTGTGATTAATTGAATAAAAACAAACAGACACATCAAAATCCATTGGCCTTTGTTATTCATAATTTCTTTCAAAACTACCAGAAAAATTATTTTTTTTTAACTGCAAAATTTTTAAAAATATAAATTGATAATAAATAACCAAATTAAAATTAAATATCCAAACATTTTTGTATGGATTACTCTTTTTGTAAAAAAAAAAAAAAATCCAATTGAAAAATGAACATGACAGCCCATCATGAATGAATGAAATGGGGGGCGAAAAACAAAATCTCATTTTGTTTACAAACAAACACGTCATTTTATATTTCTCCAATCCCAAACTAAAGCCAAAGGCATGCAAAATCATTCCAAATTGAAAAATGACATCTCTTGTGATTACATTAAAAAATTTCAAACAAAGATTAATTCGAGTGTTTGGTATTTTATATTTGTTTTCAATATTTGAAATTTTTTTCTAAACATTGGGAAGCTAAAATTAATATGCGAATAAGAAGATTATTCAGATTTAAGAATATCATATGCCTAAATATAAATAGCTAAATACAAATGATCACTAAGATAGATATATCAATGGTAAAAATCATATTCCACTCTTTTATTAATCCAATCTAACTCTAAGTAGTCTTATATGGGGCCCTTTTATCAAGTTATTTTCCTTCGGGGCTCCCTTTTATTCATATTCGCTTTGGGATTAAAAGAAAGCATCGCATTCTATGTCTATAAAAATTAATATAGCAAAATCATTATTCACTAATGTCTTACGAAACACTAGAATAGAATTTATGATATCCATATAATTATAACTCTTACCTTGCAAGTTGCTGTTCGCAAGATATAGGCGCCGGAGGTTGGTCAAATTTCCAATGGTACTTGGTATGTTTCTTCTGTTGAATTTGTTATGACCCAATTCTAGCTCTACTAATTCTTTGCATTGATGCCAAATGAAGGGTATTTCACCAGACAAATTATTTCCATTCACATAAAATAATTCAAGTTTTGGAAGCCCAAAACACACATTTTTTGGGAGACTACCAGAGAATTGATTTATTCCAAGATCAATCTCTTGTAGTGCTGAATTGTTAAATAATGAAGTTGGTATAGAACCAATGAATTGATTTCCTGCTAGATACAACATCTTCAGTTGTGAAAGATCACCAATTTCATTTGGGATGCCTCCTACAAATATTAAGGGGGTGGGAAAGAAAATAATGTCGGTAACAATTTGTTACGTATCACAAGTTATTACACATGAGATAAATTAATATTCAATAGAAACACGTGTAGTAAGACTTGCACATTTGTTTAAGAAATGACACATATATTAGTAAATGATAAAACGCAATAAAAGGTGTAACCCTTTTAATTAGGGTGGTAATAACCATAGATTAAATCAATTGGTTGTGTTTTGTTGAGAAATTTTGATATGATTAAATCTCAGAGACAAATTGAAATCCAAATTGGCCCTTCCTTTTTATCATTCCTATCAAAACACATGTTTCTTGAGAGATTCCTGGAAAAAATCTTTTTGTGACTCTACAAACTTTTTTAAAATAATAATTATTAACAATTGATGAAATTAAAATATAATGTAGATTGTCCAAATTAAAATTAAACATTCGGAGACATGTTGGTTGTAAGGTTTATTCAATATGAAAAAGGACAACAAGTTTCTTATATACATTATGTCAAGTCCTCCAATCACATATGACTATGTATCATATTTTTAAAATATTATTATTTAACTATAAATCCGCATAAAATAAATTGGACACATGTCCATGTGTGATTGAAAATCTTGATACAATGGATATAATGAACTTGAATTAAGTTTTTTTCCTATGAAAAAACCCTTCAAAAAGTTTTTATTGACAGAAAAATATACATTTATTTTCAAAGATTGATGATGAGCCTGGACTAATTAATATTATGACAGTAATTTTTTTCCCATGGTGTGACCATATAATTTGTTTCAAATTCTTGATGATGAATGTTTTTTCCCTTTGAAAAAGAATAGAAAAATTCTGAAAAAAAAAATATAGAAGAAAATTCATAAAAATGCCAAAAATAAATAAAGAAAAAAAAAATTGTGACAAACTCTTATTCATTGAGGATAAGATCATGCTGACCAAGGACACTAGTTTAGAATGAAGACTAATATAAATGTTGAAAATAATCGAAAACATACCTGACAAACTGTTAAAAGACAAATGCAATAACTCAAGCGAAGATAAGTTGGAAATTATTCGAGGAACGATTCCTGAAAGTTTGTTACCCTTAATTCGTAAAATCTTCAAGCTCTTGAGTCTGATAATCTCATATGAAATGGTCCCTTCAATGAAATTATAAATCAAATCTAAAGTTTCCAACCTTGACAAATTGAATAGAGATAGTGGGATAAATCCTTTAAGACTATTATTTCGAAGATTTAGTTGCTCAAGTGAAGATAAATCTCCTATCTCTGCTGGAACTTGCCCATGAAAGTCATTGTAGCTCAAGTTGAATAGTTTCAGTCTACGCAATTGAACTAACTCTTTTGGTATTTGACCATACAAATTGTTGTGACTGAGATCAAGTTCAACAAGGAATGAGAGATTTCCCAGTTGTGGCGGTACGGTGCCCTTAAGTTCCATGCCACCAAGATTCAAGGAATGGACCCTTCCATGACAAGTATTGCATGTGACACCAATCCAATTGCATGGAGAAGAAGAGACAGACCAATTAGCTAAGAAATCATATGGATCTGAAGCGATAAAGGATTTAAGGGCAAGAAGTGCAGATTTATCAGTACTGATGTTTGTATCAGTCCAAGCTAAGGAGGCCATGAAGCAATGAAGTAAGAGCAGGAAAACAAAGGAAGAAGGCTTTGCCATGAGGAGCATAACAGACTTATCCGAATTTCTAGTCTTGTGCATCAAGCAATTAGCACACACGTCGTTTTATACTTCTCCGCTTCGAAATCAAGTCAAGTCTTACTAACAAAATGCGGAGCTGCAAAAGGACATCTTTTGTGATAAGATTGAAGAAATTGAACTAAAACATTAATTAGCATGTCGGGTGTATTAAATTTTTTTCACATATAGGGTGGAGTATAAAGTCCTATATCGGCTGGGGTGGGGAACGAAAGATGTCTTATAAGAGTCTGAATATCTACTCATCTCGACGCGTTTTAAAATAATGAGGGATGGCAGACCCCGAGCAAACAATATCAAGAGCAATTGGGCTATTACACAGTTATTAACTGGACATTTTACCATCTACAAAATGCTTTGCTGTAACTTGCTTGTATCGAAATCAAACCATCATGCTTGAAATCTAAACAGATGAAAGAAATCTTTGTTTTGTGATATCTCTCATTCTCATTACACGTGGTTAAAATTCTCGGGTTTTTAATTTCTTCAGCTATGACTTTATGTCTGAGGACAATATTATCACTATATTATTCAAACTACATCTATCACTCCTTAACTGTGGGTTATGTTTGTAAGGTTAACAACCATACACCGAGCAAACATAAATGCAATTGGCAAAAAAGCTTTGATTTTTTTTTTTTGGTAAAATAAAAAGCTTTGATTTTTACATAGATGATCTTGAAGCATTGCTCCTCCAGAACAGATGATAAGTCTGAAAGTTAAATCAATATATTTTGAATGTCTCTATTCATTGATTAAATTATGATAACCCAAAAAGAAAAATAAAAGAAAATAAGACAGCCAACAAGCTATTAGTTGAGGTGATAAACGGCCTCACACTGTAAGAAAGAGAGCACAAGTTCGAATCTCTATAAAGTGGAAACCCTTGATCAAATAAAAGAAAGAGAGAAAAATACATTAAAAGAAAATAAAGTTATATACAAGATAATAATTAAATTTAAAGTTTTAGAAATAATATTGTGAAATTACTGAGGTATTCTATCATATAAATATAAGTTATATGCAATATGATCTCCAGTTATTCCAAAACAAACTTCATTTTCCGCAAAGTAAATAACTACATCTTATTATGATGTATAATTATTTTTCAAGTTATATCCAACCGAAAGCCACTTTGAGTTATCTTACTGACTGTATAATTTAACTGAGCGGACACATTCTCAATATCAATAAAAAATTCTATGGTCTTCAATTTCTTTAGCTACCACTTTGTGATGATGTCTTGCCATGGCCGTGATTTTGAGTGACCTCAATGACCTTTGCTTTGTAATAATTAGTGTAGAATAGTGCTGGTGTAGAACAGAACATGGAGCTTAGAAAAATTTATTGCGAACAATTAAGTCCATATGACTAATTTCAATTATGAAGTTTTTTTTTCTTTAGTTAAAAGGACTCATGTATTCACCTCAGAAAGCGCGGACACATGGCATGGTGGAATTCTCAAACATTAAGTGGCCCTTAAAACAAGTTGATGCAACTAGTTGAAAGAGAAAGAAGAGTACGTTAGTGATGAGAAAATAAGCTGTGTCGCTTTATGAAGTACTCCCTCAGTCCTAATTATAAGACAAAGTTGACTTTTTTTAGAGAAGTTAAGGAAGCCAATTAAATTACTTTAGAGTATTTATATTTTTAGTATCTTTGGATTATATATTAGTTTATTAATCAAATTACTTAGTTTGAAAAAAAAAATATAAATATAAATATTCTAAAGTGATTTAATTGGCTTCTTTAATTTCCCCAAAAAAGTCAACTTTATCTTATAATTAGGACTGGAGGGAGTATAATTTATTCACTTCTAGGACCACATTTTCATTTTCAATTGCATTAATCTAATAACCCCAAAAGAACGTTATTGAGAAGAAGCTTGTATGGATACATTGTCCCGTCACTAACATATATCTCAAAAGTCTTTAGTCTTAATTTGTTTGGATGTATATATTATATCTTTCTATCTCCCACTTCTAATTTGTAGTCCACGGCTTGTTTGACTTGTCACGCTGCAAAATATCTCCTCTTATATGAATATTTTATTTTGGTGATATCGTCTTGGTTCAATGAAAAAGCCACGTAGTTGACGCTAAAAATGCACGTAAATATACCACTTTATATATATATATATATAGAGAGAGAGAGAGAGAGAGTGTGTGGTATATAAAAATTATCAAAATGGTGGTATAGATATACACGTAAATCTACTTTTGATTATGGGTATTGATATAGTCTCTAGCTAGAAAGAATAAATGTATACAAAATAATTTTAAAAGGAAGTAAAGCATATCACATAATTAAAATGAAAATAATTGTATCGCAAAATTAACATGAAAAAGAATTAAAAGCAATTCTGTGCATAATGGTTGTCTAAAAGCGGAAGAGTTGCGTAATATTAATGTCATATGATACACTACATAATCAATCTATAATTTAAAAATTTACTAATAGGTCATATGACTCAATTGAAGCTATGTACAAAAATATATGAATTTTTGAAGTTTGCCCAGCGAAATTGACTAATTTCTGGAGCAGCGATCAAAGATGTAAAATCTGGGAATGAGATGATCATTTCCAGTAAAATTCCATATTTTTCCTTGAAACTAGACTCAATGAGGGTTCCATAAGCTTTGGAATCGCCTAGAAACGATGTCTACAAAATTAGTTATGATTTTTCAAAGTTAAGGCAGAAAATCTGCCAGAATTGGCATTATTCCGAAAATTTGAGAAATAAAGTAATCTTCCTTTTTCTCTTAATCATCTTAGAAATTTAGGGAAGAAGGAGGAGAAGACAAGTGTCAAAATCCAATGAGGCCAAGTGTCAACACCACATGAAAGATGATGGAGATAATTGTTGTGTCATAAGTCCTTACTTATGTCATAAGGTTAGGTGGCCAACTTTTGCACCAATTGACTTGAGTAAATGGAAGGAACACTTGATTTAGTTGGAGCATAAGAGGGAGCACATTTTTGGCCAACCAAGAGAGAAGGAAATGATAATTTAGGTTGAGTGTACACAAAAGGGAAGCATGGCAAGGTTGAGTGCACACAAAAGAGAAGTATGGTGCAAGCATGAAGGCAAGTATGGTGGTTGACATGTGTCACCATAACAACCTTAGATGAGATCAATGGTTTGGAATCAAGGGAGCATTTTTATGAAGGCTTTCTCTTGCCTTCCCTTCATGCATTTTCGTTCAACATAGAGAGGGAGAGAGTTTGGAGAAACTTTGAAGAGTTAGAGGGAAGAGGAAGAAGAAATCTTAAGGTAAGAGTTGATTCTTAAGCTTTCCTTGTAACATTTCCCCTAGATCCTTCTCTAAACCATGTTTCTTCATGAATCTATGATCTTGAAGACTCATTCTTAGCTCAAGGAGAAGAGAGAGAGGACGTTCTAGAGAGAGAAACACCAAGGATCAAGAGGTAATCTCCAAAATCTCAACTTCTTTGTGTATTGAAGTTGTTGTTGGTTATTGTTGTTTGGTTTATGTGATTTTTGGTTAAGTTGTAAAATTGAAAAAGCCATAATCCTAAGGGGTTATGCTGCCCAAAATCCTTTAAATCATGATTATGAAGTTTTTAAATGAATTAATCAAGGATTAGAAGTGGAAAAGTACAAGTTTTGGAAGCTAAAACACAAAGCTTCATTTTTCTATTTTCCCTTCAATATTTCGGCCAGACCAGAACTGGTACAATGAGTTGGATTTTCATGACATAAATGGTTCCATTGGACTCAGTGGGCAAAAATAGGTGGGGTTACAGTTGGGCACTTTTTCTGTAGAGGCCGAAAAAGCATATTTACGAAAACGCCACTAAAATCACTAAATAGGGGATGTCAAGGGTATTTTCGTAATTTGACAGTGAATTTTGTGATTTCGAGCCCGGAAATGGATTCCTTGGGTGAAAATAAGTCAGAATAGCCTTAGTCAAAATTTTGGGAAAACATGCCATCGGGCCGGGTACGGCTGGGTCGGGCCGGGTTGCCGGGGGCATTTTTGTAAAATTTCACCATAGACTAATATAACCACAATAAACACTATGGAAGAGTTTAAAATGATATTTGGATAAGTTATGACCTATTTCTGGTACATTTAATATTTTAGGACCGAGTCGGACGCCGGGATAGCACGCTTTTCGAGACACTATTAAATAAGGGATATCAAAGCTTTGAGTAGGGACATTATCCTTCATACACTATGCCATAAGTTATGTGATTGTGTGGATGCCAATGTTTTGTAAATGCACTTTATTAATAACATGATTTGCCTAGAGAGAGGCTGTTAGTGCCAGAGGTGCACTTACACTGGGAGTTGGCAGAAGTCCAACCGGTGTAGATTGTGGGGCTAGGCCCTACTCATGTATACATGATGATGATGATGATGATGTGTTTATATTGTTCATTAATTTGTGCATACCTTGGCGCATGTCATATTTACTTTTCGCATTTTCTATGAACGATATTATGTCTCTACGGGGATTCTTCGGAATTTCACCCTATTTTTAAATAAACACCTCAGCGGGTACCAGTGGGCCAAAGGGCAAAGACGTTGACGCCGAAAAGTGAGTGGCATGTGTCTCGAGGCGAGGATATGAACGTGGTTATGCTTTAGTCTATGCCTTAATATTTTGGATAATTTGTAAATATTAAAACTTCCGCTGTATTTTCTGTTTCCGTCGACGAACAATATCGGAATTGTAAACGAACGACGTTGGGACTGTAAACGAATATTTCTATCAGTATAATTGTACTTTTCTGTATGCCCATTGAATTCCGTCGTTATTACTCTTTGATTATCGAAATGGAAACGGGTGTTGACATAATTTAATTAAACTTGTCCAGAGACATTAAATGAGTTAGCTTAAATTAATGTAATTAGGACTAGATTGTTCAATATTATTATTTGAGAAAAATTAATTTAGTATGTAGCTGATGCCTTGAGAAAGATTTAAAATGAAAAATTTTAGTGTTCCCTCCAAGTGCAAGTGAATATGATAAAAGAGAGACGTAAATTGAAAAGATAAAAAAAATAAGGGCACGAATGACAAACATATTACTAATGACTAATGAGTGTTCCTTCATTTTTGAATAACAACAAAGCCTGAAAATAATTAAAATTAAAGCAAATGAAGAGTGCCTAAGCTCAATATGCTTAGCCCAATTTAGTCTAACTAGCTTAAGAAAATCCGATTTTGACGCTACTATTACAATTCCAAGATAATGACTTATAATAAGTTGTCATCAAAATCAAGTTGGCAAGAAACAACTTTAAAATGGATTTGAATTGTTAGATGTGCTCCAGTAGTAGGTGCTATATATCGGAGAATTTGAGAAAATCAATATAAAATAAATGTGATAATATAGATTTTTTTACCATATATGCAATTTTTTTTTTTTGGAATTAATTATTCCATTTCTTTTAAACAGAACTGAAATTCTGTTCAAATCAAATCAACTAAGCAAATATATCATGGTTACGGAAGTCTATCCATCACATATAGGCTTAAGGACATCGTGGCATAACCATCGAGGCAAAGTATGGAAGTGAAACAAATAGAGATAAAATCATCTTCAATTTTCTCAAAGATAAAAAAGTGAAAAAAATATATACATTTTAACCCGTGATAAGAACATGGTCTAACCTATAAAATAAAATAACAAAATGAACAATTAATAATGAAAAATATATATAATGATTAAAGTTACCCTCTAAAAGAAGTTGATGCGTTGAAAGAGCAAGAAATTTATGCGGTCTTTACATTTTTTCGTTTTCTTTATCATTAAATTATTTTATTTTTGGTCAAGTCTGGTTGGCCGAAGACTCTATATCCCCACAAGAACGTTATTAAAAAGTCACAATCAAATTGACAAACACTTAATAAGAATATCTTCTTAATTCATAGGAACATGCTGTGCTTGACTTGTGAGTGGACCTCAAAGTCATACTCCATTTCACATGGCACAGCTAATACATACATATATGTGTGTATGTATATATCCTTATGCATATTTTATTTTTGTAATATTATTATAGGAATGTGAGGTTTGGATTTTATTGTCCGTATGAAAATCATTTTAATGGTTAATTTTTAAATAGTTTTGTGAATATTCTCTGAGTTGTGAGATATATTCTGGTCATAAAAAGCCTACATAATCTCAACTAATTAAACCTTGTTTAATACAACTATTAGGAAGGATGATGTACACATAGGATTAAATTTGTAAGCATTTTTCTTGATGATAACTAAAAGCCTTAAGAATGGGAGATCAAATTTACAAAGTACACAAAAAAGGGAATCACCAATTTATATCTTAAGAATGGCAGACTTGACTTGTGAAATGAGTGGGATGAGTCATTTTTAAAAAAAAGTAAGATGTCATTTTTTAAGAATATGGACTTCTGTTACTTTAAATAAAAATTGACACATCTAATTAAAATAGGAAAATTTAAAAGACTTTAACATTTATTATTATGACACATCTAATTAATTTTGGTTAAAGCTGAATATAAAAAAAAAAAAAAAAAAGTTGATGCAAAAAAGAAAGAAGCATCATTATCACATGAGTGAACCCATAAAGCACGTTAGTAATCGATGAGACGAAGTTTGGTCCCTATATGAACGAAGCATAATTTTAGTTGGACCAAAATTTAATTTTTCATTGCATTATTTCATGTAGGGTCAGTCTAGTGGACCATATATATTATATAAAAAGTCCACAGACTTTAAATGATTTGATATACATATACACATACACATATCAAAGTCTCACTCCATTTCACACGACATAGCACATACACATATACACATACACATATCATTATGTATATTTTATTTTGGTAATACTCCTTCCCATCCTTCTGAAACAAATAGAAAAGGTGCTCCACTAGTAGGTGGTTAGATGTTCTCCTTAAACCATAATCGAATTTTGACACTACTACTACGGCATCAACATACAACTTTAAAATGGATTTGAATTGTTTGATGAGCTCCACTAGTAGGTGCTATATATGGGAGAATTTGAGAAAATCAATATAAAATAAAATTGATAGTATAGATTTTTTTACCATATATACAATATTATTATAAACAAATAGAGATAAAATCGTCTTTAATTTACTCAAAGATAAAAAAGTGAAAAAATACATACATTTTAACTTGTGATGAGAACATAGTCTAACCTATAAAATAAAATAATAAAATGAACAATTAATAATGAAAAAATATATATATATATATATATATAATGCTTAAAGTTACCCTCTAGAAGAAGTTGATGTGTAAAAAGAGCAAAAAATTTGTGCGGTCTTTACTTTTTTTTTTTTTAATTTATCATTACATTAATTCATTTTTGGTCAAGTTTGGTTGGCCTAAGATTCAATATCCCCACAAGAACGTTATCAAAAAGTCACAATCAAATTGACAAACACTTAAAGGCTCCTTAATTCTTAGGAAAATGTAGTGATTGACTCGTGAGGAGACATCAAAGTCATCCTCCATTTCACACGGCACAGCCAATACATACATATATGTCTGTGTATTAATATATCCTTATGAATATTTCATATTTGTAATATAATAAGAAGAATGTGAGGTTTGAATTTTATTGTCGTTATGAAAATATTTTAAGTGGTTAATTTTTAAATAATTTCATAGTTTTATTGTCAATTTTATCTGATCATAATGAGTACACTTTATCTCAACTAAACTTTGTTTAATACTCCCTCCGATCCTAATTATAGGACAATATTTGGGAGTTGATCTTAGTCCTAATTATAGGACAAAGTTCTAATTTTTGTTAATTTATTCCCAAACTACCCCCTATTATACTTTCTCAATAATAATTAACACAATAATAATTTAATAATACACCTATGTATTCTATAAAGTGAGTAATGCTTGCAACTCATTAATGCCACATACACCTCAATTTTACTGTTTTTTTATTTTCTTAATAAAATAATTTTGAGCAATTTTTGTCATATTTTTCCTAAATCACCCCTACTAATACTTCCTTCACAATAATTAATTTAATAACACGCTTATATTCTATAAGTGTGAGATTCTACTTTCTTTTTTTATTTCTTAGTAACTAGCCACTCCTATGATAATGATATATGAGTATTAGTATTAACAAGCGAATTAAATTAAATTCAGTCCCATTTCCCGCTTGTCAAATTGTGCCATGCGGTGCGTTATTTCAAACAGACGCACGACTTTGAAGAATGTGACGAGGGAAACGCACGAGAAAAACCAGAGAAGCAATGGACGAGAAAAAATAGAGAAGCAATGTCCAGGATGCTATTCCGACCAACTAAAAAACGTGATGTTATTTTAAATTTTAGGCAAGGGTATATTTGAAAAAAAAATATAGATAACTAATTTAACTATTATCCTTAATTACTTCAAAGTTAGTTAAATATGTCCTATAATTAGGACCGGAGGGAGTATATTTTATTGGGAGGATTATAACTAAAAATCTTAACAAAACTTGCAATGTCTTGTTTTTCATTGAAGTTGTATGTTTCGTCATATTCGATACCTTGTTTGTACTTGGACACCAAACAAATATAATAAATTTGAATATGTTAAATATAAATTTTTTGTTATATTATATTGTTCATTTTAGTCATTATTGCCTTATGTAATATAAAAACTCAATTTGTTATCTTCTAGAGATTACCTCGTAAAAAAACGTATCAGATGATACGATTATTTCATTGTTTAGCTCAGTTTTTCCATTCCAAAAAGCAGAATATATTTTAATGGAAATGGAGCATCATATCTAATGAATCTCATGGTGGAAGCTCATCGAAAAAATACTAATCAATGAGCCAATCAGCAAATAGAATAAATAGGAATGACACATCTAATAATTAGATCTATAATTAACATAGGCAAATTAAAAAGGCTTCAACGTTCGTTATTATGACACATCTAATTAATATTGGTTAAAGATGAAAATAAAACGAAGTTGATGCAACAAAGAGAGAAGAATCATTATCACATGAAGGACCATATTTTCAATGTCACTACAATAGAGTGAACCTATGAAGCATGTTAGTGATCAATAGATGGAGTGCTTGACTTGGGAGTAAACCTGAGTCACACTCCATTTCACACGGCACAGCTTCTCTCTCGCTCCCCCCCCTCTCTCTCCCTCTCTCTCCCTCTCTCTCTCTCTATATATATATCATTATGTATATTTTATTTTGATAATACTCCCTCCAATCTTTAATATAGAACCTAATTATGGAGTTAATCTTGATTCTCAATGTAAGACCTATTTTCTATATTTGTTCATACCCATATTGATGCTCATTCAATCATAATCAAGTAAAAGAGAAACAAAAAGAATTAAAGATGATTGGGCTGTTTTTTAAAAAAACACAACATGTAATATTAACTATCTTAACTAACTTCCTAAATATAATCAAATTAGGTAAATACGTTTTATATTAAGGACTAAGAAGTACCATGTAAATAGTGTAACTTTCATTTCTTTAATAGATTCGATATATTGTATGTGGAAAATGTAACACCTTACTCTGTAAACACCAAATAGAAGTGTTTAATGGATTTTGAACTAAACATGACCCAATCGGCACCCTAAAATGTTCATCTTTAAAAAAAAAAAAACAAAAAACTTTTGCTGCTTTTCTAAGCAAAGAATAGGATTTTCTGAAAAATTTGAAAATTCATAATAATTTATTCTGAGTGTAAATTCCAAGATTCAAGCTCTATATTTATCTTCATAGAAACTTTTGATAAAGAAATAAGACCCAGGTTCAATGCTACTTTATTGATTCAAAACACTCGGTGACAAAACTAAAAATCTTTACTTAGTTCTTCCAGTTATAAGGTCTCATTGGATATAATCATGGCTTTCAATCTAAATAATTGAAAGTAACTATTTTTGGCTAAAACCTACACTTTGGCATGTAAACATCTCATAGCTTAAGCCAAACACGTGCCCTAATCTCTAAAACTAAGTTATATATATACTAATTACGCATGCATTCTCAGCAATATATATTATTAGCTATATATAAATATATTCTTGCCATCATTGCATATGGCACCTACCTCAGGTCACTAAGTTTATATATGGCATCAAGGATATTTGCATTCCAAAATATTTTTATATGCGTAACTAAATTTATCATCAAAAGAGGAGAATAACTGAGCAGAAGGTCACTAAGTTAGATAAATAACACAGTACAAGCTTCTTCAGCTTCATCCACCTGCAGTCTTCACCAACCACTACTCCCTTACCCTTAATTGTACATGCCATTACTGTATATCATGTAAGAAAGGGCTGAGATTTGGGGAAATCTCAGTAGCAACTACTTTCTATCATGTAAATCATACAAGGTTAATTACTATGCATGTAAAAACAAGCCATAAAGAATAAGACTAAGCCAGTAACTAAGTTGAAAAGCTAACTGGTGCACATGTATTTATGCAACGATAATTTACATGTTCTCATGCTTAACTATAGCAAAATGGCACAAACAAACATGCGGAAACCAATGCACAATAACATGAGAGGGAAAGAGTTGCTACCTTTTGTGCTTCAATTCTTTCCAAATTATCTTCTCCTTGCTTCTTTCCCCATTAATTTCTTGGGGGGCTTGGGCAAATATCTAAACCTATCATTTAGGCATAATGTAAAGGTATATTAATACTTATCCCCTCTTATAATCAATTATTCTTAAAAATCCTAACTTTTACAAACTCTACCCTTACAAGAAGTGACTGGTTATCTTAAACAAAACTTCATTTGCATTATTAATTTCTCCCAGATTTATGAAAAATCCTCATTCATCATGACAAATTGATGTTGCATACATTATTGTCTCTATCCCCTTTGATCGCTTCATTTTTTCAGACAGCCCTTCTCATTAAATCTGGAAGTTGTCTCTTGGCTTTGAAAGTTATCATTATAATGCTTTAAACACAACTTTGACCATTAAAATAGTTGCTAGATGAGAAAAGGTAGCAAAGAATAAGTTTTTCATTAGATTTCCATTTCAATTTCAGCACATGCACAAGTGCATTCCTTATCAAGCACACTTGTAACTCAACTATTCCATCCTTTAAAACTTTTAATCATGTTCTAATACTTAAGGCACTTGTTACACTTAGAACATCCAATCAACAGCTTATATTAGTTTCAATCTTCAACGACAAAGTATTATATGACTTTCTTTGCATTTGATTACCTTAACCCCTCAAAGTTTCGGACAGCCCATTTTACACATATTACGCTATAACCTTTATTCTAAAATATTTTCCAAATTTAAAGATATGCATCCCACTACAAATTTCGCAATATTCATGCACAAACTTTATATTTACAACAAGTAACGCATCATCACTAAACCCATGGTGCTATTACACTCTCTATCCCTTACAAACAACATCACTCCTCCAACCATCCAGAAAATTCCAGCTTCAAAACATTGACTTAGTTCTACTTTTGGGGTATTAAACATACTTTAATCATGCTCTAATACTTTGAGACATCTATTTAATGTTTGGGAGTATCAAAACAGTGATTTACTTTTGGTTTTCACTACCAAAATTACACTCCAATAAGCTCCTCATGTCATACAACCAAATGGTACTGTCTACTTTAGCCTTTGATCGATGTATGTAGACTCTAATGAATGTTTGGCTAAAGTATACCTTTGCCTAAATCTTTTTTCTAAAATTTTTTCTAACTAAACAAGCATCATGCTGGAGCCATTTAGCATATTCTAATGCTTTTAGAACATTTCTTTAATAGTTCAAAGTATCAAACAGTGGAGCAATACAACCTCACTACCAAGTTACAGATCCTAAAAATTGTTTAACATGCATTGCCACATCACATACTCTTCCTTAATAGTGTTTAAATTCTAATATTTTGGTTTAGAATAATAGATTCAAAACATCACTTATACCATCATTTTAATCATACAAAAAAATCATTCGAAAAGTATCCCTACTACAACACTGATAATTCCAGCCCCAATCGTAGGACTTAAATCTTCATTTTAAAGTCTGTATATTTAATTTAAACATCAATACAACCATATATCACCAATTTCATAATCTATTAAACAACTCTACTTTCTCTAGCATGATTTTTTAAGAATCTGACACCTCATACCCAAAGACAGCAAGCATCTAACTCGAAAATCACAAATCAGAGCCAATTGAACACATGCATCAGCGCAATACATCAACTCAGGCTCTATTATACTCAAATCTACCGTTACTCAAATTAATCGCTACTTTACCCAACTTAATTGATACTTTCTTGTCACTTAGTGTTGATCTTTCACCAACCACTACGCCCTTGCCCTTAGTGATACTTGTCTTTACATATATCAAGGAAGAAAGGGGTGAGATTCGGAGGAATCTTATTAGCAACTACTTTCAACATGTAAATCTGTTAAGGTACTAAGTAAAGTAATGGATAAATGGGAAAGTTAGATGATAATTTGAGAATTTATGTTGAGAAGAATAAAGGTATTCTGAGATAAAGAGCAGGCAAGAATCTCACCTTCTCTCTAAAACAGCCCAATACTCTGTTATAAAAAGAAAGCAAGCATCTCACTAACTCTCTAAGAACAGCCCTAGAGAATCTCCTAAACCAATTTACTCTTTGAATATTCCATGCTTTATTGAATAGACCAAAGGCCAATTTATAGGAATACAAAAAGAGATAAAAATCTAATTCAAAATTCAAACTAGGAAATGTAAATAATATCAAAAATACTAAAATAATATCTAAATTCTAGTTACTAAATCATACTTGTGGATATTCCACTTATTCTGAAATATCTAAAATAATAAATAATATTGCTAAAATATCTTAAATCCTATTTGTGAATAATCCACTTATTTTCAGATTTCCTAAAATGATAATAAAAAACAGACTCAATTAATAAAATAAATATTAATAAAATCAGACTCTATCAAAATCATCCAAGGTTAATAACTATGCATGTAAAAACAAGCCATAGAGAACAAGGCCTTGCAAGTAACTGAGCTGAAAAGTTAACTCATGCACATATATCTTACTGATAATTGAATTGAATAACTAATTGGTGCACAATCTCTTATAGATAGATAAACTGTATAAATAACTGGTGCACATTCATTTTACAAATGGATAAAATGAATAAATGACTAGAGCACATATTAGGCAGATAACTGCTCTGCCGATCTATTTGCCACACATGGCCACGACAAATATCTATGCAAAGAAAATTTACATGTTCTCATGCTTAACTACAGCAAAATGGCACAAACAAACATGCGGCAACCAATGCACAACAACATGAGAGCAAAAGAGTTACTACCTCTTGTACTTTCTTCCAAATTACCTTTCTACTTGCTTCTCTCCTTGATTATTCCTTTGCAGGTTTGGACAATTATCAAAACCTAACATTTATGTAAGGGTAGGTTAACACTTTAACCATTCACAACTTATATAAACTCTTCCCAAATCTTAGCTCTAAGCAGACTCTACCCTTTATGAAAGTGGTTGGTCAACAATTATAGCTTTGCACAAAATTTTCTATTTTCACATTCAATTTAAATTCTTCATACCAAACCCATCTTAGTTTATACAACAATGATACAATCTCAAACTGCAACAATTTTAAAATAGAAGAAAACTTAAACTTTAATCCCCTTTTATGAATAATAAAGTACAAACTCAAACAAATAATGGAACCTCACCATTCTTAGCAATTAAACCCACTATTCCACCCTTGAGAGAACATTCTACTTTCCCTTGAACATTTCATTGAACACCTTATGTGCGTTCTTCATAACAACTTGCAAAACAACACCACTACTACATAATATTACCCCAAATAACTTCAAACATCAACTTTAACCTCAAAGCCCTTAAACTTCTAATTTCTCTAGAAGGCTATGATCAAAATAAAGTACCATTCAAGCCTCTTACATTCTTCTTATAGCATAACCTTTAACTATCTTTCAATTTTAACAACATTCCAATCATTTTCTTCTCTCACATTTTATCAAACACCTAGAGTGCCACCAAAATCATATAATACTATCAAACTCCTTACTGTAAAAATTATTGCCAAATAATTCCCAAACCTCAATATATATCCATGCTATGCTTCCCAAAGTTAAATCTTTACAAATAATCAAAACTGATCCATAAAAATCAGATATGGAAGTTTTCTTCTCCATAATTTGTTAACCAAAACCCTTAATAAAACTTACCCAACCACCAGATTCTCGCCCAGCAGCAAAAACGAAGAAGAAGAAACGAAATCAACTCCTTCCTAAGCCACCTAGGAGCACCGACCAGAGATGAAGGACAAGAAGGAATCAATAATCTTTGTACCAAAAGTTTAATAGATTCGATTTAGGCTACAAAGAGAAGATAAACGACCTGAATCACGCACAAATCGCAAAATCACGGACGAAAGAACAACTTCTGCCATTTGGAGCATAGAACCGAGATGCCGATGGTCAAACGGACGGACGGCCGCGAACGGACGACGGTGAAGGGACCAGCGGCGGCAAGGAAGGGCAGAAGATGAACGAAGGAGGCTGGGGTTTGATTCAAAATCGTGGAGCTTCTTGTGCCATTAAACGAGCTTTAAAAAAAGGGGAAAAAATTCTGAGATCTGCGTTGTTTTTTTTTTTTTTAATACACACTGGCATCTTGATAATTTCAATATGCTGAAATAAAGAAAAACACTGCTTGTGATGGAGTGGAAATTCAAACTTCTAACCTTGTCCACTCTCCAAATTTTCTAATATCATTAGACCACAAACTTTTTTTTTTATTATTTTACTGCAATAAATACTAATTAAAATATATATTAGCTTATTATAATTTATTTAAATTAATTTTTTTTCTGGGGCTTTCACAAAATACTTCAGCTTCTTTATTCAAAAAAAAAAAAAAAAAAACTTCAACTTCAAGAACATGGTTTAAACCAAGGAACAAAAACAGGTAAAAAAAAAAAAAACTAAGGAATGAAAAATCGGACTGGGTAATAAATCAGTCACGGTACAGGTTCAAAGGTTAATTGGTCAACCGGGATCTAACCGGTAGTTGAACCGGTCATATTAAAATATTATAATTTATTAGTGGCTATATATATTAATATATTTTTAAACTTTTATAGATAAAAATGAAGATTTTTAGAAAAAAATGCTTAAAACCTATTAGTATTAGTTATAATACTTATACTTATGTAATGATATCTCCTTTACTATAATTATTATATCCTTTTAAATAATTTTTTCATTATCTTCTTCATTTTTTTTAGACTTGTTCTTTCATTATCTACTTTTCTTTTCATTTTAGTCTTCAATCTTCAATTTTTCCTAAAAAAATAGCACAAAATAATAATTAAAAACAAAACAAAAAAATGAAACCGGTTGGACCAACGGTTTTAACCGGTCCAACCGGTTTCAGACCGGTTCAACTAGTTTTGTGGTTTAATGGCAAATCGAACCGAACCACTGACCGGTTCCTAATTCAACCAGTCGAACCGGCCGGTCCGGTCTGGTCCAGTCCAGTTTTTTGTTCATTGGTTTAAACCTTAATTTTATAGTCTCTAGACATGGGTTACACATCTAAAACATTTATGCAGGATTTAGGGACATTAAACAGTACTTCCTCCAATCCTAAATATAAGATATAGTTGACTTTTTTTTACAAATTAATGAAGTTAATTAAATTATTTTAAACTATTTATATTTGTCATTTTTTCCAAACTATTTTGCTTAACTTATAAATTGATATATAATCTAAGGATACACAACCTATAATATGATTAAGTAACTTATTTAGCTTTCTTAATTTCTCCAAAAAAAAAATCAACTTTATCTTATATATAGGGCTGGAGGTAGTAAGATCTAAATCAGTTTTTAGCCTCCACTGCTCAAACTTTACAAGCTTATACCATCCTCCTATATCCTGAAATAATTGTCCAGCTTTATATAATCTAGTAACTATTATTTTATAATCATCTTAAAACTTAAACCATAATCTAATAACTTGAACTATTCTTTTTGACACTCAGGTTTCCGAAACAGCAACTTTAATTAGCTTTTAATAAGCTTCAACCACTTTGATCTTTAAAGTTGTCAACAAAATTATATCATTTATATTACTCTACCAACATCTCATTCAAGCACTATACACTTTCTCATTCATTGGGCACTTTTAGGTGTTATTCTGAAATTTTTTCCATATCATTCAATCAATTGAAACTTTAATCACATTCATAATATTTATATCCATATGTGACTCATTTATAACAATCCAGGTATGTCCTGCCTCTTATTCTCTCACGTGGCTTCCCTAAGTTTGCAAATTTCAGCTTAAATAGGGTTGTTTTAATCATCATCTTAGAGCTTTTATGCATGGCTTATTAATCTAAGATAGTAATTCAACATTTGGAAGCATCAAACAATGACTTCCTTATCCATTTTTAGCCTCAAAATTCACACTCTTGAAGCTTCCAACATCATATATTCCATCTTCATATTTGACATGATATCTATCTTAAATTCGCAAAGCTCCACTGCAGAAATCTGAAACTTTTCTCCAACTTCAAGAACATTATTGTTGATCTTGATTTAACATCTATAAGAATGATTTAACTACCCATAGCAGTGATTCAACTTTTAGAAATATCTAACAATAGATTTGAATTTCGTTCTCAGCTTGAAAAATTCAAATGTCATAGTTTTCAATGTCATTCAACTATCTAGCGCTCAACACTTTATCTGTTTTTAGCATTAAAATGTTTTTATAGGCCACACAAGAAATATTGAACAGACTTCTCTGGAACTTGCAAATACATAATCAAAAATTACTACCAACTACACAAATCAACATGCAAGTCATGAACCAATCAATATAACCTATATTCCATCATCCTATTTAGTTTATTCAATTATGGGCCACGAGGTCTTCATGCACACTCTCTAAAAACTAGATTCTCAACTTCATCCTCTTGCAGAACATGCCCTAATTGAAGAAAATAATAATGGAATAAGGTTTAGAATGTCAACACCCGTTTCCATTTTGATATGCGTAGGGTAATAAAGACCAAGTTCCACAAGCAAACAGAAAATTACAAATATACTGATAAAATCATTTGTTTACATACAGGAAACAACAAAGCAGAATTTGAAAATATTTACAATTTATACAAAAATATCCCAAAATATCCAAGATAAGACCCTATATATAACCACTAGCCCTATTTTCGGAATTCGCACCATCAATTTGCCGCGTCTACGGCTTTTTCTTTGGATCCACTGGCTTCCATTGGCACATTTGTCATTTTTGAAAAAGAATGAGATTCCAAGGAATCCCAGTAGTAACATACTATCATTCATATAAAATACGGAAAGTAGATATGATATGCACCATGTATGCACCAAATAATGAACAATATAAATGCATGTATAGTATACATGGGATAGGGCATCAACACCACTATCCGAATACCTTGGTTGGATTGTTACTCCACAACTAGGTAGAGTGCACTTTTTGCACTCACTGCCCTTCTTGGCAGACCGCCCCTTCTGTGCCAAACTATGTTGATTAATAAAAGTATAAATAATGGCAATCACATAATCATATGAGCTACGGCATGATGTATAAAGGATAATGTCACTACCTTAAGTCTTTTTCTTCTTGATTTGCGTGCCTCGAAAAGCATGCCAAACTCAGGCTCCCAACTCGGTCCTAAAATATCAAATATACAAAAATTAGGTTAAAACCCATTCATTTACCATTTTAGGCACTTACATAGTGTTTATAGTGGTTATATAAATCTATTGAGAAAAATTACCAAAATGCCCCCGGAGACCCCCGCCGGCCTTGTTGTACTCGGTCCGACCGTATTTTTCCCAAAATTTTGACATGGTCTATTCTGACATATTTTCGCCCAAAAAATCCATTTTTGATTCAAGAATTACTAAATTCACTTCCAAATGACCAAAATGCCCTTTTCAGCCCCCTATTTCAGGGTTTCAAGGGCATTTTGGTAATTTCACTTTCTAGGCCTTTTCTGAAAATGTGTTCAATTGTAACCCTACTTAATTTTCCCTCCTGAACACAATGGAACCATTAATTTCATGAAAATCCAACTCCTAGCCCTTCTAATAGCCCTAGCCAAAATCCTAAGGTTCTTTGGAAAAAGTTGGAGTTTTTCAATTTTGACTCCGCAGACTAGCTCCTTTATACTCCTAACCACCTTATTAACTATTTAATTATGTTAAAACCATTATTTAGGCTCAATTTGGGCAGCATAACGTTTAAAACACATCTTTTCCAAAATTCACATTCAAAGCAAATTCCGCAAAAATTCACCGATTATTTATTCATAACAGTCAAAACAACCAATATTTGAAGTTTAGGAAGCTACGTCTTCTTCCTTCTGGCTTTTCCTCTTGTGGTCGAAACCCTAGCACTCTTGAACACCAAATTTGCTTCTCAAACACCTTAAATAGCATAGAAGAGAAGGATTATTCACGTTACGAACCAATTTACTGAAAAAATTAACCTACCTTGTGCGATTTCTTCTCCTCCTCTCTCTACAATTTCACACACACTCTCTCTTCTATGGCTGCTGTTGGCTTCGATTTTGGGGCTGAAGAAGGAGATGGAATGTTTTATAATGTTTTTACAATTATCACATAATTACCTAATTAATTAATAATCCAATTTTGGGCTTTTACGACATAATTCCCTAACTTCATGTAACTTGACGTCTTGAGCCTAGTTAACATGCATCTAGTATTTCCCCCTCATGTTACATGTAGTAGCATCCCAAGGGTCCCTCCTCTAGGTCCCAAGCTAGCTTCAAAACTTGTTCAAGTTATGTGTGCACTTTATGTCACAATTTTGGTCAAATTTACAGTTTTGCTCTAAGTTTCCATAAATTCATATTTATTTGACCAAAATACTCTAAATATATATTTCCCCTTTATTTTCCTTAATTAATTGAATTTAACCTCAATTAATTAGAAAATAATTAATTTTATGGTTGTTTGGAAAAATTACAAGTTTGCCATCACTTCATTTTCAAATTTCTAGCAGATTTTCTGCCCAAATTTTGAAAAATCATAAATAAATTTGTAGACATCGTATCAGAGTGATTCTAAAGGCTATAGAACCCTTATTGAGTTTAGTTTCAAGAAAAAAAAAAATAAAGACTTTTGCCAATTGGAAATACAAAATTCCCAGAATTAATTTCTTTAAACGCTATTCCAGAAAATCAATAGTTTTTTTGGGCTAATTTCAAAAATTCATAACTCTTTGTATATAGCTCTAATTGATTCATATGACCTATCAAATTAAAGCTTAAGATGTCTACTTTCATTTTGAAAAATTCATAAATATTTGTTATCATTTGGTCATTCAAAACCACATGACAAACTCATTGCTTCACAGGTGATTTCAATGGAAGTACTATTCGCCTTTCAATTTCCAATATTTAATTCCTATGACCATGAATATTGACCATTTTATTGAATATTTTCAAATAATTACAATACACTTGGTGAATAAAATTTGGGACGTTGTATAGGATCCTTACCTTAACCAAGGTTTAGCTTTGCATGTCGACATACCATCCTTTCTTCCTCTTCTACACCTTCGGTCTTCCTCTTCTCTCTCTCTCTATCAACCTCTCCCCCTTTTCCTCTCGTTCTGATTCTGCTTTGGAGTCGTAGGGGAAGGGATTTTATGAGCTGATGGTTTAAGTGAATGGTTATTCTTTATATTTTAATATTTCCTTAAGTATGGCTTAGTCCATAAGCCTTATCTTCCAAGATTTTATGAGGCCAATATCCAAATAACCTGAACTTCATCTCTCTGGCCATTGGTAGCACGTTCTAGGCTTCTTATATTAGGGTACTATGTGGCCCAATTCCACTTTTGGGGTCTTGGGAAGTGAATTTACTATTTTACCCCTTCTTTTATCTATACTTAATTACTAAATAAATTCTAGAAATTAATCATTATTACTGTGTAAGAACTTTCTTCATTAATTAGCTTCTTTAGCCCATAAAATAGTCTTTCTTAAATTATCAGGCTAAAAATCAATCTCTAACTATTTTTTGCAAATTATTTCAAGAAAATATACCCTTAATTCCAGAAAATAGCTTTATAATTACCTATAGCTCTTTTTAGGAAACTAACTTCTCCATAAACTCCTCTATTTCTCAAAATAACTATTTTTAGCTTTTCCTTAATTTTTCTCGGCCTTTAAACAATTTTAACAATAATCTCATTTCTTATTTTCTTGAAATTTTGGCCTAAAAAATAGGCATTTTAACATATAATTTATTTTGGAAGCTTTTTAATTTTTCAATACCATCCCTAGGCCTCAATTAAGTTTTATGATTCTCTTTTCAAATTTTTGGGATGTTACATTCAATACTCTCAGAGCAACCCTTAAATGGTGAAACAGAGGGTAGAAAGAAGATTAGGAGGCTTACTTTTACTGAAATCTAGCCATGCATTTGTGAAATCCCTTCCTTTTCTTCCTCTTTATCATTTGCGATGCTCCTCTGTTCTTCTTCGTATCTCTCCCTCTCAAGCTATGTTTTTCTTCAATGGACCGACTAAAATGTGGGAAGAGTGAAAGGCGGTTGAAGTTATATTCGTCTCATGACCAATATACCCTTTAATTAATTTTTATTCTCAATCTCGTCCTTTATCTCTTATACTAAAATCCTCAAATAATTTTTTTAGGAATTAATCAATAATACTTTATAAGAACTTTCTTCCTTAGATAGCTTCTTTAGCCCATAAAGGAATTTCTCTAGAAATCTCATGCTAAAAATCAACCTCTAACTATTCACTCTGAGTTTCTTAAAAAAAAAAAAGGCCCTTAATTCTAGAAAACATATTTAAAATGATCCATAACTCTTTTTAAAAATAAACTTCTCCATAAACTCATTTGTTTTCCAAAATAATTACCTCTAATTTTTCCTTAATTATTCTTAGCCTTTATATATTTTTAATAATAATTTCTTTCTTTATTTTCCTGCAATTCTAGCTTGAAAATACTCACTTGACAAAATACCTCATTTCTGAGGCTTTTTAATTTTTAGATAACATTCCTATACCTCAAATATACCAAGTAAATCTCTTTTCAAATTTTTGGGATGTTATAGATAAAGGGATAAGTATTTTCGTATCCATATTTCAAAAGTCACAACATTAAGTCTAATAATCCACCTTTCGCGCTAGAGACTTGAAGAGACCATTATGTCATGTGCAATTTTTAAGTTTGAAGGATTATACAAAATTTTATTGAAGGATAACACATCCTAATGAAATTAAGGATAGTTTAGTTTATACAAACATAGGTTGCAATTTTTTTTTTTTTTTGTAATGGAATTTTCATTATTATTCTTAAAGAAAAACCTGAATGAAATTTTAGAGATTATATATATTTTCATGAATAATATAAAATATAAACTAATCAATGTAAAAAGTAGCTGGTCAAGAGTGAAACCATTTCTCAGAATACTTATAATATCAACCAGAATTATCAAATTAAAATTGCCAGGCTTGTGCATCCAGCAATTAACGCACGTCATTTTATACTTCCCCGATTTCAAATCAAGTCAAGTCGTACCAACAAAATGTGGACATGCAAAGGGACATCTTCTGTGATCAGATTAAAAGAAATTCAACTAAAAAAATTAATTAGCATGCCGAGGGTATTATTTTTTTTCACATATATTTGATGATATTTCTAATTAATTGTAAAACTTTTATCTAATAACTTAGGCGTAAGTAAAATCACAATCAATCACATGATACATGTGAGATATAGATTCTAAGAAATATGCAAGACCTGGAGTTCTCCAATTATTGAACAAAAATTCATCAATCTAAATTATAAAGTGACGATATAGTTTCTCTACAATAAATAAAAATTCATTAATATAATTTAGATGTGATATATTCTTTTCTTTATAGTAACATCAAGAAGATATAAACTAATGACAATTTCCTCCTGCCACCATTCATGTTGCTCTTAAGTGGCTGTTGCAAGATAATATCATCGTTATTCAAGGAACAATGTAATGAAGGATGTAAAAACATTACATAGAAACTAATTTTCCTAGATTTAGATAGACTTCGCATAACCCTTGAAAACAAAAAGAAAAAAACTTACTAACCAAGCCAGGATTATGGAGTGTGATTATCATTTAAAAAAAAAAATAATATGCATTTGATTGATTGATACATTATTTTCTTCTTCTTCTAAATATGTGGACTACAGAGTGTGTGGAATACGCAATTACTAACCAAGCCAGGACCAATGGAGTATAATCGAAGCAACGGATTTGACACTTACTATGGTTAAAGATCAACATTACTATTACAATTCCAACTTAATCACCAATAAATTGTCTGGAATATGCGTAGATTGAGGGGGTAAGAAACAACTTTAAAATGCCCCATTATTTGATGGATTTGAATCGTTAGAAGTGCTCCACTAATAGGTGCTACATATGGGAGAATCTGAGAAAATCACTATAAAATACAAGTGATAATATAGATAATTTTTTACCATATATGCAAGATTTTTAATAAGAAAATATAGATAAAATTATCTTTAGTTTACTTTAAAAAAAGACATATGTTTTAATTCGTGATGAGAAGATGGTCTGGCATATAAAATAAAACAAAATAAAATAAAAATGAATGATAAATAATGAAATAATTATATAACTATAAAAGTTATCCTCTAAAAAAGAAGCTGAAGCGAGAAATTAAAAGAGCAAGAAAATCGTGTGATTTTTAATTTAATTTTTTGGTTATCACTGCATTATTTCATTGTTGGTCAAGTTTGGTTGGCCTAAGACTAAACCCCACAAGAGCGTTATCAAATGGTAGACCTAGGGAAGATGGTGCTGGACTTGGGAGTAGGGAGCAGACCTAAAAGTCACAATCGTCAAATTGACAAAAACTTGTGAAACCTTCCTTAAGAATAATGATGATTAGAAACACAAACTCCGACGGGTCTTCCTTTATCATAGGTTTTTAACATGATTAAATAATTGACATGGATATCGAATTTAAAGGGTTAATATAATTTTTGGTTTCTTAAGTTTGTCCTTATTTTGATTTTAGTTCTTTAAATTTTAAGTAAGAGATTTTGATCCCTCAATTGGCAAAATAATCTAAATTTTTATTTAATGATAGGAACTAATGTTTTAAACAAATAAAATTTGAGAGACCAAAACCTCTTATTTTAAATTTCAGGGATTAAAACCAAAATGAGGATAAACTTAATAGGCCAAAATTGTATTAACACGAATTTAAATTACTTATGAGACTTCAAGATTTTCACATTTTAATTAGTTAGCCTACTAATATAATGGATCGGAACTTTTCAACACGGTGGCATGTGGGGGTGAAATGAAAGATCATACGAACCAGGTTAAAGCAGCATTTATGATAAAATTATCAGAGGGCGATGCTTTCACAGCAGAGGTTTGGGCATGCCTTATGGCTATGAAACAGGCTTGGGATATGGGAGCAAGAAAAGTCCAGTTGTTCAGTGATTCTATGGAAGCTTGCGAAACCATTCAACATGGATGCAACTGGGAACGCCAAGACATAGAGCTTATTATGGAGACAAGAGGCATGTTGCAAAGGAACTGGCAGGTGGATATTTCATGTATCTCACGTGAGTTTAATCAGGAGGCCGACTTCCTAGCCAAGAGAGCACTATCGGGTTCGCTGGGGTTCGTACATATATTCCCAGAGTCATTCATGCAGCTTCGCAACACGTGGATGATGGAAGAGTAGTCAGTTTTTACTTTTTGTTTTTTGCTTTCTGATGTATCGGGAAAAAAAATGGAAGCAAGATAAAGATTTCGATTGCTATCTAGCTACTTACTCGAGTTGGGCCTAGGGAGAATTATAATGAGATACCAAGAAAATGATTTAATTATCATTAAGTCCCAATGATAACTCAAGAGCAGACAATTGTAACAAATTTTATGGTAAGAAATGACAACATCTTACTTATTTTTGAGACTTTACAGTAATTAAATCCCTTCCTTAAGACCTCATTGTAATTTACCGTGATTTTTTATAAAGCCAAACACAATTCATTCAATTGCGTGCTTGACAAAGTTGCAAAGTAAAATTGCCGTGAATACTAGATATTTTCATATTTTTATTCCTGAAAAAATGTCTCATCTAATCTAATTAAACTTGTCCAGAGATATTAAATGAGTTAGCTTAAATTAATGTAGTTAGGACTGGATTATTCAATATATTTATTTGAGAAAAATTTATTTAAGTATGTAGCTGATGCCTTGAGAAAGATTTAAAATGAAAAATTGTAGTAATTCAAAGTCTATATTATCTTACCTTTTTTAAAGTGTTACTGTCTATTACGAGAAGGAAAGCCAAAACTATTTTCGGTAATTTATATAATGAGTGAATTTATTCATTATAATTAAACCTGTGTCTTGAGTTCATTCGGCAAGAAGTAAGCAAGAATTAAGAGAGAAGATTATATTCCCTCCAAATCCAAACGAATGATAAAATAGACTTAAATTAAAATGAAAAAATAATAAGGACACAAATGACAAATATATTACTGAATGATTGATGAGTGTTCTTTCATTTTTGAATAACAACAGAGCCTGAAAATAATTAAAATTAAAGAAAGTGAAGAGTGCCTAAGCAGCTCTATATGCTTAGCCCAATTTAGTCTGACTAGCTGAAGAAAATCCGATTTTGGCACTACGGCTACGACATCAACATTACTATTACAATTCCAAACTTCATGACATATAATAAGCTGTCAGCACAATCAAGTTGGCAAGAAACAACTTTAAAATGGATTTGAGAATTTGAGAAAAACAATATAAAATAAAAGTGATAATATAGATATTTTTTACCATATATATAATATTATTATAATTTATAAACAAATAGAGATAAAATCGTCTTTAATTTTCTCCAATAGAAAACAGTGAAAAAAATGCATACATTTTAACAATCAAATTGACAAAAACATTTAATAAGAAAATCTCCTTAATTTGTAGGAACATGTAGTGTATGCTTGACCTATAGTTATATATTTGGATTTCTTAGTTCTAGGGATGATTGCACATGATTCTAGAAGTGTGATTGATGCTAATTAGTCCTTATTGGTTAAATCAATGTAGTTGAAATTGGATATTGTAGCGTGAAAATTTTATGTATTTGAATTTCTTTGTGGTTGCAATGAGCACTAGTACAAAATTTCCTTTTTAAACTGTCATATTTAGACCGGTTATAGCAGATAAAGTCTAAAAAATTTAACCGGTAGCAGTTTTGTAATTACATAGAACTTCTAAGACCGGTTCTTCAAAAAACCGGTCTTAAAAAATTATTTAGACTGGTTATAAATAAAACCGGTCTAAAAATATAAAAATATTTAAAAAATTAAAATTTTTAAACTTTTAAGACCGGTTATTAATAATAACCGGTCTTAAATATCAAACATTTAAGACTGGATTTAATAAAAACCGGTCTTAAATATGAAAAATTTAAAAATTATTTTTTCCACCCCTGTAAGACCGGTTTTGATCGAAAACCAGTATAAAAGGTGAGCGTTTTGGCCCGTATTTTTACTCCCATGCCCAGATCCCGCACTCTATGAACCCTTTCTTCTCTTGTTGTCATTTCTTTGTGAGCTATGTCCCTGCCTATTCTGAACTCCTCCATTGCGCTGTAACACCCCAAATTTTATATTCACCAAATATATTGTAATTATTAGGGAAATTCAATAAAATGGTGAATATTCATGAATTTGGAATTTATGAATTTTATAAATGTTCAATTTCATGGGAAATTGGGCAAAAATAATTATGGAATTAATTTGGGAAATTTAAAAATCCCAATATTAAGGTCCAAAAATGAAGGAATATTAGAGAAAATATTTGATCCAAAAATAGATGGAAATTGACCAAAGAAAAAAAAAAGAAAAGGAATTAGATTAGAAAGGTAATGGCAAAATCGAAATATTGCCAAAATAGCACAAAATAAATTATTTTTCAATTAATTGAAGTTAATTTCAATTAATTAAGGAAAATAAAGGTTAAAAATATATTTAGAATATTTTGGTCAATTTAATATGAATTTATGAAAAATTTGAGCAAAAAGTGCAATTTTGACCAAAATTGAGACTACGTGTATGCGTAACCTGGACAAGTTGTGAAGCCAATTGAGACCATAGGGAGGGACCCCTAGGTGTCTCCTACATGTGGCATAAATAAGGAAATATTAGTTGAGACTTTACGTGTATACGTAACCTGGACAAGTTGTGAAGCCAATTGAGACCATAGGGAGGGACCCCTTAGGTGTCTCCTACATGTGGCATAAATAAGGAAATATTAGTTGGACTTAATGAGCATGGTTACATGTACTTAAGGTTTATGTACATAAAACTTCATTTTTGGAATTTTGGAAAAATTGTTAAACAATTAAAGCATAATTACGGAAACGCCCTTAAAACCCTAAAAGTAGGGCTGCCGAGGGCAATTTTGTAATTTGACATTGAATTTGGTAATTTTGAGTTCGGAAATGGATTCCTTGGATGAAAATACGTCAGGATAGCCCTAGTTAAAAATTTGGAAAAACGTGCCATCAGGCCGAGTACGGCGGGGCTAGGGTACAAGGGCATTTTGGTAAATTTTTACCATAGGCTAATATAACCACAAGAAATACTATGGAAGTGTCTAAAATGATACCTAGATAGGTTATAACCTATTTCTTGTATATTTGACGTTTTAGGACCGAGTTGGACGCCTATAGTTGACACGTTTTACGAGGCAGACCCTTTGAGACAGGAAAGAGGTTAAAGTAGGGACTACTATCTCTCATATACTATGTGACTATTTGTATGATGCATGTTACTGTATTTTGTGATCTGAACACGTGCTGGAGGCACATTACCTAGCTGTGGTCTAGAACCTAGCTGAGGTACACTAGTCTTACCTAGCTGTAGTCAAGGACTCAGTTGAGGTACATGTAGGGGTTTCAACGGGTTAGTTGGCCCCAAATTTTGTGTACACACACGGATAATATGAGTTTTCATTTTACTTGATACGGTGCATTGCATATTTAATTTTCACATTTTATATGTTGATCGTATGTTTCTACTGAGATTCCTTTGAATCTCACCCCTTTTTCTAATCCAAATGTCTCAGCGGGTGCTAGTGGCTCGAAAGCCAAGGATGCAGAGAAGGGAAACTGACAGACATGTTTCCCAAGATGTATACAATGGTTGTATATAGTCTGTGTGTGAAATAGTTTTGGAACATTCTGTACATATTTGTCATTATTATCGATTTCTTCTCTGTTAATGACTGTCTGTAAACAAATACTTATTATCAGTATAACTGTACTTTTCTGTTTGCCTATGAAACTTGTTCATTATTGCCTTGCGCATATCAAAATGGAAACGGGTGTTGACAGCGCCCCGTTCCTCATTTGCTCAACTCTCCTCCGTCATTACCACTGCTGTTGTTGTGTTCCTTGTCGTTGTTCTTTGATCATCATCACTCTCCTCCGCAGCCACCTCTATTCTCCGCAGTGACCATTCTCCTCTTCTATGACTTTCCTTTATCAGTACCATAAATTTGAGGACTTCATTTTAACCTCAGTCGAAGCCACCGTGACTTTGGGTAGAAGCTCACTCCTTGGTCTTCAATCAAGTTAGTGTTTTGTTATTTAGTTGTTGTTCAATAATTAAGAATGTCCTATGAAAATGGCTCTTGTTGTTGTTTTGAGCACTTAATTCCCACAAGTTGCTGTTATAGTTTGTTGGAAATCCAACTGTTTTGTGATAACGTAATCTGGAAAAAAAATCTGCTCAGCTAGGTTAGATGCTCTGACTGGTACATCCCTGTGATATTTGGCTTGGAGTAATACCATTCTAAGTTCTATTTTAATTTAGTGTGATTGTTTGATTGTCAGTGTTATTGGTTTGTTGAAACAATACTAGTTTCAAATGGTGCATGTTAAAATTAGCTGAAACCTGATGCATAAACTAAATAGCGCAGCTTTGCAATGCAAGTTATAAAACTTGTACGTATCTATATACCTCTATTATCTATGAAATATTGCTTGGTTCTTATCATGCCATAATTTATTGGTATATTGCTACAAGAGTAGTTTTTGTCTATCCTTTTGCTGTTAGATATAGGGTGCTACAAGTGTTGAGAAATATATGGATCATAGTTAGATAAAAGCTAAACGAACGAGTGTTGAATATGATAATGGGGTGAGGGGTTTTTCAAATTTCGCTAGAAGAAATGTCGATGATAGTAGTAGGAAGTTTTATTGCCCATTTATAATATGTTTGAATGAGAAGCGACTAAGTGCTGTAGATATATATACACACATTTAATTTGTGAAGGATTTTGTAAGAGTTATACAGTATGGGTATGGCATGATGAAAAAATAGAAATGCCAAGTTCATCTCAACAGGGAGAAGTGGCCTTTGATGATAATGACACGGATACGGATGGTCGGATATTATTTGTGATGTAAGAGAAGAGGCTTTTGAGCAATCACATGCATATGTTAATATGTGCAGTGATGTTGAGACACTGCTATACCCGAGGTGTAAAAAATATCAATTGTTGAAAGCAGTATTGAAATTGGTAAGCTTGAAAGCACAGCATAGATGGAGCGATAAGAGTTTTTCAGAAATGCTTGAGGCTTTTAAGGACATACTTCCAGATGATAATGTGTTGCCTTCTCGAACTATGATACTAAGAAAATACTGTGTCCACTACGGATGAAATATAAAAAGATCCATGCATGCCCTAATGATTGTATATTGTATAGAAAAGAGCGTGAAGAGGAACAACAGTGTCTGATATGTGAAACCTCAAGGTACAAATCAAATAACGCCCCTAGAAAAGTGTTGTGGTATCTTCCAATCATACCAAGGTTCAAGAGCTTGTTTGCTAATGAAAACGATGCAAAAAATTTGAGATGACTGTGGATGAGAGGATATCCGATGGAAAGCTTCGACATCCAGCTAATTCTTCTTAATGGAAGAAAATCAATCAATTATTTTCTACCTTTGGTGAAGAACCTAGGAACCTTAGGCTTGGGCTTAGTAAGGATGGCATGAATTCTTTTAGTAGCTTGAGCAGTATACATAGTTCATGGCCTATTCTGTTGGTAATTTACAACTTATCTCCTCTATTATACGTGAAACGAATGTACATCATGTTGTCTATGTTGATTTTGGGACCAAGACAACCCAGAAATGATATAGATGTTTACCTAGAACCCTTGATCGAAGACTTGAAAGAGTTGTAGGATGAAGGTGTTGATGTTTTTTACGCGAACAAGAAGGAGGTTTTTAAAATACTAGCCATGATCTTTGATAACTCATAGAAATTGATAACATTCTAGCACATTTTCTTCTCTTTTCACTTGCTTTTGAGTACAAATTGTGCATATATAGAAGAAATGCGGTAGAACAAAAGAAAAGTTCAAATCATGAGTTAAATGCATATAAGTAGGATTATCTCTTAAAATTAAAGAGCTCATGATGTCTTCCTCCTTGTAGGTGAAAGATGACAAGTCAAAAAGCTCTAAAAGACCAAGGAAAAGCTCAATGAACTTGGAGGGAAGCTGTTTTGTTGTTGGCCTCAACCAACAATACATGTGCTGAAGCCAATGGGAAATTGCATTCACTGTGTCATATGCTTCAGCCAACATTGTATGTGCTGAAGCATTCGGGGTCAAAACTTACTGTGTAACATGCTTCAGCATTCGACCTTGTGCCGAAGCCAACGAGGATCAAAAATCATTGTGTCATATGCTTCAGCACACAGCAGTGTGCTGAAGCATATGACAGACTATGCAACCATGCGTTTTACTTACTGAAATGCATGTGGAGGGTATTTAAGCAAGGGATAGGTCAAAATTAGGTCATTCTTCAGTTTTCAAGTGTTCCTAGGAGTTGGGTGTGCTAGGGTTTTGCCCCTTTGAAGAGTATTGAGCTTGGGTTGAAGTCTAGAAGCAATTTGGGGCTCAAATCCTTGGTTTTTCTCATTCCTCTTCTCTTTCTTTGTTAAGTTTCTGTAATGGCTGTAATTATTCTGCATAATTATAGCTTTTCCATGACTTTGTGTAGCTAAACACCTCATTTTAGGGTTGCTTTGAACCCTTGTATGGATTAAGTACTCATTTCCCCTTTATATTTGTGATTAATGCAGAGATTATGCTGATTTTACTCTTTACTTAAAGCTTCTTGTTGATTGGCCACCAATAAGATTGTTGGGTTCACTTGATCAATGCTTGAGAGGGCTAGATTACGTGTAGAACTTGAGTTAAATCGTGTGAGAGCTTGAAATTTGTGAATTGAATGGATAGCTTTATTAATGAGGTAGAGATACACTCATTGACCTCACATAGCCAAATAAGATTTGCAATAAAATCAGGGTTTGATTAGTTAATTAAGAGATTAATGAATTAATTAAACTATACACCTATTTGGAGACTTGAGAGAGCACTTATAGGTAAATTAGTATCTTTGGTTAGTATAATCTTCCATTAAGTAGTATATGTTAGGGGGATTTAGTGAGTGCTTTTGAAATACAAAGGGGGATAAACAATCCTAAGTTTCATCCAATACTTGAATTCAAAGAATCATTTGCTTTTATAAATTTTTCGTTGAAAAGTAGTTTTAACTTTCTTTTTTACCCAACCAACATGTTTTGTTCCAACTTGATCAATTCCAAATGAATCTATTCAACCTAATTGAACACATGATTGCATTCGTTAGTTCACTTTCGTCGTAGTCCTCGTGGGAACGATCTTCACTTTATTACTTGCGACCCGTATGCTTGTGGAAGCTAAACGGCGAACAATATTTTGTGCTATAAATGACTTCCCTGCATATGAAAACTTGTCAGTATATAGTGTTAAAGGCCATAAAGCATGTCCGATTTGTGAAGAAGGAACATGCTACCATCAACTTCAACATGGAAGAAAAACAGTTTATCTTGGCCATAGGAGATTTCTTAGACGAGGCCACACATATCGTAGATTAAAGAAAGCTTTTTTTGGTGGACAAGAGTTTGAAGATGCTTTGAAGGAATTGACTTGGGAGCAAGTTTATGAAAAGGTGAAAAATATCAATGTTATCTTTGGTAAGACTACAAAGAATAGTAATGAAAAAAATAAATGGAAAAAGAGGTCTGTCTTCTTCAATCTTTCATATTGGCCAAATCTTGATATGAGACACTGTATTGATTTCATGCATGTGGAGAAAAACGTATGTGATAGTATTGTTAGGACACTGTGTAACATACAAGGTAGTTCTAAGGATGATGTGAAGGCAAGATTAGATTTACAAGAAATGGGGATATGAGAAGAGTTGCATTCAAAGCCATATGGTAAGAGAACTTTTTATCCTCCAGCTGCTCATACTTTGTCTAAGGATGAGAGAAGAAGCTTTTGTTAGTGTTTACATGGCATCAAAGTTCCTTCAGGGTATTCTTCAAATTTTAGGAAGCTTGTGTCGATGAAAGACTTGAAGTTAGTAGGGCTAAAGTCTCATGATTTTCATGTCTTAATGCAACAACTACTCCGAGTATCTATTTGAGGCATTGTTGAATATGATCTTCAACATATTTTGATTATACTTTATTTCTTCTTCATTGCTATTTGTAGTGAAGTCATTGAGACAGAAAGATTGAATGAACTGGAAAATGAAGGGAATCTGATCTTGTGCCAGCTTGAGAAGCTTTATCTTCCTTCTTTTTTTGACGTCATGGTATATCTAATTGTTCATCTAGTGAGGGAGATAAAGTTGTGTGGCCCTATCTATTTATGATGGATATACCCAATTAAAAGAACTATGAAAATCCTAAAAGGGCGTGTGAATAATGCAAATTGTCCTGAAGCATCTATTGTTTAGAAATATGTTTCTGAAGAAGCCATGGAGTTTTGTCAAGATTACTTGTTAAATGTAAGATATATTGGGCTCCCTAAACGTCATGATGAAGAAGGGGTTAGACGCGGGGCTACAGTAAAGAGTGTTGATCCTGATGAATTGCAACAAGTCCACTTATACATCTTGAATAATGTTGATGAAGTTCAAGCTTACATTAATGCTCATAAAGAAATGTTTGGAAAGAAAATAGTCGAATGACTGAACAAAGGTTAATTAGGGAGCATAAAAAAACTTTTGCACATTGGTTCAAACAAAAGGTTGACAGAGAAGAATGTGTTTCTGATATAATTAAATGGTTAGCACGTGGTCTGGTCCTGAGGTTGATGTCATAACTTGGACTTCATTTGTGATCAATGGTTATACGTTTTACAAGAAGTCCCTTAATGATAGAAGCATTGTCCAGAACAGTGGGGTTATGTTAGTGGCTGAATCTATGCACTTCTCTAGTTCAAAAAATAAGAACCCTAGATTGGCAGCAATAACTTATTATAGGTTTATTGAAGAGATTTGGGTGGTTGATTATGTTAAAATTAAATTTTTCATTTTCAAATGCAAGTGGGTTGATGTCAACAATGGTGTGATGATTGATCAGTTGGGATTTACATTGGTTGATCTGAATAGTAGAAGTTTTGGAGATGAACATTTTATTATGACATATCAAGCTAAACAAGTGTTCTATATTACCGATTAGGCAAATAAAATGTGGTCTGTAGCTCTCCAAGAAAAAAGGGTCATTAACATTAATTAGGAAAGTCATTCAATGAATGATCTTATTGAGACTCCTTCTTTTTCTAGGGGTCTACTAGAATTGAATGAAGAAGATGAAGCATACAATGAACACGGCACAAAAAACGATCATTATGAAGGGATATGGGAGGATATCCCTTTATAAAAACTACTTTGAAGGTTAGTTAGCTAAAATCATTATCATGAACTATATTTGAATTATGTATATTGTTATTGGTATATATAAAACTATTTTTTTTATTGTCGTCACAGGAAAATGAAAGATATGAGGTGTCTTAGTGTAGATGCTCCGAAGCCAGCTAGTGATCATTAGCGATGGATTACTGTCTGTTGTGTTCTTTCTCGATATATTCCTCTATCATCAATTAAAGTGTTTTTAATATATTCTAATCTTAGCTAAAGTTTTTATTTCTTTTGTCAAACTATAATATTAAAACAGGGGAATAAAAATGTTTAGTAGCATACCTTAATTTTCATATTGTGTGTGATCGTGTGTTGATTTTCAATGATTTATTGTTGTTGCTTCTGTAGAATATGGGGTGTAGGAAGAATGATAATGTAAGTTACACGATTTGAAATTATGTTTTAAAATTCTTGACGAAATGGGAATGTGTAAAAGAGAATAATTTATTTGGGGTGTAGGAAGAATGATTTTTTGTTGTTGCTTCTGTGAAATGTGGTGTATAGGAAGAATGATGTAAGTATTACACCATCCAATTGAAATGCTTGATGAAAATGCTTCTGTATAAGATATTTGTTATAATGTGTAAGAGAAAAATTTATTTGGATGTCGTTGAGATGGCTACTTGCTGAGTGAAATGTTTTAACATGGGAAATGGCTTGTTGGGTAAATGTTTTAACATGAACAATTTAAAAAAAATGCAAATTTTTAGATCGGTTCTTTCCAAAACCGATCTAAAAAGTAAATTTTAGATCGGTTTTCGAAAAAACCGATCTAAAAAGTATTACTTTTAGATTGGTTTTCTAGAAAATCGATCTAAAAATTTGAACTTTTTAGATCGGTTTTTTTGAAAATCGGTATAAAAAGTTGCACTTTTTTTACTGGTTTTTTTCGATAACCTGTCTAAAAATAATTATTTTAAGATCGGTTGTATAAATAACTGATCTTAAAACTTTTTTTAAGACTGGTTCCTTAACCGGTCTAAAAAGTAACAGACGTTTTAGACAGGCTGTATCAAGACCTCATCCAGAACCGGTCTAAAATGTCATTTTTAACCGGTTTTAAAAGTGATTTTTCCACTAGTGGAGATTATATTAATTAGAGTGTTATTGTCTAGTTAATGTTATTGATTTGAGCCTTTGAGGGGCTGTTTAGCACTCAATTAAGAAAACTCGTGTTGCATCATTCCAATTTCAAATACACATTAAGTGGTTTTAAATAATATCTCAAGAAGTAGTAGTTAGTAATGTTTATAGGAGCAACTATTAATTAATAATATTGAACTCAAGTGTTATCTTGAGGTTTTTTTCTTGAGACTTAATGTCTCGTTTGGTATAATGGAAGAGTTTTTGTTGAAAGTAGGAGTGGAAATAAAAGTGGAACTAGAAGTGAAATTGGATGTGGAAGTGAGATTAAAAGTGTGTTTGGTATGACCATGGAAGTGTGATATATTTTTTAATTAATATGTTAATTTTAAATACAAAAAGACTAATATACCCTTCCCAAAACAACCCTAGCCCCACCAAAAATAGCCCTAGCCCCTGTGAAAACCACTGGCGGTAGCTCAACCTTCAGCCATGGAAGACGATGGTTATAAGAAATCAAACCAGAAGCAAGAATCAATCTCTACTCATGCAAATCAAACCAAAAAAAAAATATATATATATAAAAAATCAAAATAAAAAAAACAAACAATAAATCAGCGAAGAATGCATCAGAGACAAGAAACAAATAAAATCACAATCGAAATTGAAGAAAGCAAACAAGAAACTAGCGAAATCAAAAAACATTCATAATGGAAATCAAAATCGAGAAGGCATCGAAGGAATCAGAGGTCATTAGAATATGAAATTAAACGGAACTGTGAGTTCAAGAAAGAACTCCGTAGTCAAAATCGAGGGCTAAATCAAGATCGAATGTCGTCGCTTGTCATCGCCATCCACCGTTTGTTGTTTGTTGTCCATCGTGCCCTCATCATAGAACAAAAATGAGAACAAGCAGGCTAAAATCTTCGAAAACCATATCAAGAATCGAGATCTGTCGTCTGCCACCATCCTTGCCATCTGCCATCATCCTCGCCATCCTCCTCACTGTCCTCCGTCATCGGGAGAACTTGGAAGGATGAAGGATGGGCTGAAAAGTTGAAGGGTAAAACAGGAAAAAAAATCGGTTCCAAGGAAGTGTGGCTAGTTCCATAGGGGGTCTGATGGAAATGAGTTTCATCAATTTTGAAAGTGAGTTCCTTAGTAAAGTGGCTTCCTGCATACCAAACATATAATAATCTCAATTTGCACTTCCACTTCCATTCCCACCTCTCACTTCCATCCAACCAAACGAGGCATTAATGAAGTTCTTAACTACCATAACCTTTTAGAGCAAATATAGCCAATTTCTTCATTACCAAGAGCATTTATTATATAACCCTTTTTAATTCAAAACATTTTTCATTATTTTCCAAAAGTACCAAAAAGAATAGAAATAGTTTTCATTTACATGCATTTAAATTTAGAGAAAACCATTTTACAAAAACCCTCTTTCTAATCATGGTTTTAGCACTTAGTTTAACATAGGGGATTCAAAATAAAGGCTCTTTGATAAGAGAATGATTCCGAGTTTTTGCATTATATTGCATTTCAATTCATGGTAAAATTTGTGATTTGACCCCGATGCGGCTAAGATTTCATCAAATCAACAGCACCGTTACAAGGGATCGAACCTGCGTCACTCATGTGACAGGCCTTAATGTAAAACTTAATTATGGAGTTGATCTTGGCCTAAATACATGACATATTTTTCATATTTGTGCATCTTTTTCTGATTTACCCTTATTAATGTTCTTTCAACCATAATCATGTAAAAGAGAAATGGAAGAAATTAAGGACGATAATTAGGGTATTTAAGGAAAAAAATTATATCAATTACCTTAACTAACTTCTTTAATTTAATCAAATTAGTTAAATACGTCTTATACTAAAAAAGGAGTACCAAATAAATGGTACAACTTTCATTTTTTTTAATAGATTTTATATATTTTTTGTGGAAAAAAGATAAGTATTTCCATATGTATATTTCAAAAGCCACAAATAGTTAGCCTAAAAATCCACCTTTCACGCTAAAGGCTTGAAGAGACCATTATGCGCAATTTTTAAATTTAAAACATTATGGAAAATTATATTAAAGGATAGCACATCCTAATAAAATTAAGGTTAGTTTATTTTATACGAATATAGATTGCATTGTTTTATGCAATGGAATTTTCATTATGTATTTTTTCATGAATAACATAAAATATAAAATAGTCAATATAAAAATTTAACTGTCAAGTATGAAATCATTTCTTAGAAGCTTTAAGATTTTAAGACTCTTATTTAATTCTTTTAAAAAAAATACTACCTCTAATTCTTAATATAAGATGTAGATAACTAATTTGAGGAGATTAAAAAAATTAAATAAATCACTTAATTATAATATATATTATAATTAAATATATATATATATATATATATAACAGGCAGCGTCATTTTTTATCATCGCATGCCGTTCCTTTTTCACGCATCGTCTTCCGGAGAAGAGAGGTCATGTCCGTGGAATTGAGCGTCTTTTCATCCATTGTTATTATCGTCACCTCTTGGTCCTATTCACTTTCATCCTCTGCCACCCAGATCTGCATCCTCACCTGGAGAGTAGTGGTGAGGTTCCATTCTCCATAAACACTGCTAGCGGAACCAATATAACTGAGACGATTCCTTCTTTTCGATTATTCTTTTTGGTAAATGATCACAACAAGCAACCAGTAAAAAACTAAAAAGGGATAAATGCAGACTAATAAAAAATAGAGATACATAACCAATGAAGAATAGGATGCGCTGAAATAAAAACTGCCCAAGAATCTCTTCCAACGCACACCAGGAACTACAACCTACAAAGTTTCTTGGATGGAAAAGAAGAATTTCTTGCTTTAGTGGAGGAAACAAATTTCGGACTAACCTACAAAGTGTTTTTGGGATAAAATGAAGAATTTCCCTCGCCGCTGAAACAAATTTGCTCAGACCACGGACCCATAATAGGACAAGAAAAAAAAGATGCTGCCTAATTTTTTTTAGGCCAAACGACACCGTTTTGAATCAACGGAGGCGCATTGGAGAGAAGGGGCAATAGAGAGGTTCCCGACTGCTTCAGTTCTCCTCCAGGGCCCACCTCTCAGGTTATCCTATCCAGTCAAGATACTCAACTGAATGCAATTCAGCCCATAGAGGTTCCCAAGTCCAAGAATGTTTCTTATCTGCTGTAAATCAAGTTACCTCGTCTATAATGGGAACTTCAAGTTCATGATGCTCCAAGGGAGAAGAATCACCTAGAGGATGCTTTAGCGGAAAATGAATAATTACTATTGTTGATTTTAAGTCATTTTTTTAGTGAACATTTTAAGTCATTTTAATGATATGTGAGGAGTTGGACGATTATCTCTCAACGTGTAGCTTTATAATAATTAATTATTGCAATATCATATTTAATTTTTTGACAATAATCACATGTTCAAAATGAAAATAGCATGATAAACATCGTTATTCTTATAAACAAATAAGAAACATAATTATATATAGGTGATTTAGGAAAAAAATTGGAAAAAAGATAGAAAAAGAACTTTAAAATTGTAAAATTCTAAACCAGGTTTGTTACAAGAGATTATAAGGGAATCACGAAACTTGATAAGCAAATCACAACTCATTTTTTGTGAAATATTTTATTTAGAATTTTTCAATTTTAAAGTTTCCCAAAAAAAATTTATTAATCCCTTATAATTTAGCCATATTTTCAAAGTGGACAAGTAATCTTTATTTATACACATATATGATGAACAATGCAGGTAGAACTTGAAACAGGACGATTTAGTCTGGTGGGGAAGACCTATCTAAATCTAAAGTGATACATCACAAAGCAAACTGATGCAACATCCGTAAGGAAAAGTCACTATATGCCAAAAGGAAAACAAGGAAGGGATCCTCTGGAAGAAATGTACGTAGGAGAGCACCATAAGATATCGAAAGAAAGTAACAAGTAGATTAATGTCACTTCAAATTCATACTCTGCAGTGGCGACACTTACTACCAGTGTTACCCATTCAACACATATATTCTTAAAAGAATATGCAAATCAATTTCACTAATCTTACTGACATTCCTGCAAAGGGAAACTGGTTTAAGCAGACCAAATCGACGAAATGGCAAGGATTATGTGTGGGAGTGACTTGTTCGTGTGCTTTGTAACTCCCTCTGGTTAATGTGTTCCCTAACTCTTACCTTCATGTTCATGCCTTCGCTTGGCATATATGGCAAAATACTCATTTGGTCTGTCAGATGGTGGGAAGCCTTCCACTATGGCATAAGATAGGCATAAAACTTAAGGCCCTGATTGTTTATCACTTGTAAATAGTAAAATATTTGAAGGAGGACATAGATAGTGGTGAGCGATAACCTTAGGTTGCTGATGCAATTTAATTTGAAGAAATAAAAATTAATTTGATAAGTAAGAGATTAAAATTGAACACATATTTTATAAGAATGATGATTTAACTATAATTTTATATAATTTATTTTAATTAAATAGGAATTTTAAAGTATTTTTTAAAACATTATCCAATGATTAAACACTCTTTTAATTACAGACCTTTGTATTGGATTAATTGTAATTAAAGAGTAAATTTGTCATAAATTATTAAATATTCATACAGATGATCTCTTGAACTTATAATGTTATTTTATGCTTAATCTTACATTGCAGGTGATTTTGAATGAAATTGGTGATTTTTGGAGAATGAATTAATATTTTCAAAGACCGAGCAAATTACCGAAAATATCCCTAGCATTTCTGAAAATTTCAAATCAATGGAGAAACAGAACAGAGTTAAATTATGAAAAATAACCCAAGGTTTTAGAAATTTTTGATGGGAGCTTGCAGAAGATTGAACTCTTCGCACGTGAGTCCTTCCTCAGAACTCTTGAAGGTTTCGAAAGAGTCCCCGGTCAAAAAGCAGAAGACATTCGTTCCTTCTTTCGGCTGGTAATGATGAAAAGAAGAATAGAGAATATTTTGAATCTCCTTACAGCTTGCAATGAATGAGAAAGGACCCATTTGAGCTGCACCTAACGTGACAAATAGTAGTGGGTGTTGTTGGCAAAAAACTGGAGAAAGAAGCAGACATAGAGGGAGTGAGTTAAACTTAATTATAAATACCTCTCATCCGCACCATCTTAAGGACATTCGGGCTTCGAAGAAAAATCTGCAGCCCTTTATTGTAGCTGCAGTTCTCTTTTTCCATTTTTTTTTGCCGAGTTACTACAGAATGAGGAGTTGAAGTGAGAAAGAAGTCATCACTATCACGACCAACCTCTTATCTTCATCACCACCATTCACCTTAACTAACCTTGGCATTTTCCTCTCCATCATTTTCATCACTGTTAGCACCTTCTTCTTCTTAACACCATCACATTCTTCATCTTCATCACCTTTATCATCTCTACCACAGTACCATTATCATCTCTCTCAACTACCATCATTATCTTCACAAGCACCATCACACTCGACCTTCCTCTGTTCCAAAACACCACTACAATCTATTTCTTCTATTGCAATACTGTCTCTTCCATTCTAGACTATCATCAACATCACTTTATCACAGCAGCACCATCGTCATCATCTTCATGCAAACACTGTAGAGAGCTCTGACCCCTATTTCTGGTGACCTCCAATTCCGGTAACAATAATTCTCTCGCCACTGGGTGTTCTTTTTTTCACCGTTGGAACACTGAGCTTGTAGCTGTGATTTCAAATTGAGTAAAGGAAGGAGAAGGAAGACGGACGTCTCACTGTCATCGTTCTTCGTTTCTTCCTCTGTTCTGATCCCTTCACCGTCGGACAACCCAAGCCAACCACCACTTATTCCTCCGTCGAGTTATCACCATCAAAAGCATAGCTCGACTGTCTGGAATCATCACAGAGAGTGCGTGGACAGAGGAGGGGGTTGAAACTTGGAGGTGCTTGACCGAAGAAAAAAAAATTCCGGCCCCCACTTCCAGTGAAGTTGCTTTTCTGACGAGCTTTTTCTTCATAGTTCCAACATCTTTTCTTACTAGAACGCCACAGCATCCTCATCCACTGGCATTCTTTGTGAGTTCCAGCTGTGTTTGCAATTTTCCGGTGAAGTTTTGCATTTTTCCGATAGGACCCTTCTCACTATGCAAATCATCTTATCACCTTTCCCTCCATTGGACAACCTCCATCCCTCAAATATCTCCATTGCCATCGGTCCCACTCACTACATGTACACTACCATCTACGTCCACTATCACTTGGAATCAACACAAGAAGCTTCTCTCACCCTCACATTCGCCATGTCTGAAGAGATGAGAGGCTGAACCTTACTACCTCTTGGAATGAAGATACTTGAGTGCAAGAGTTATACATGGGAGTTTCTCTTTTTGTTTAATTTAATTTCGTTTTGTTATATATTTGTTTTTTTTTGTGTGAAACTTGATTATTGTTTGCATAATTTGTGAATTAAATTTGTGTGATTAAATTGTGCTTGTGGGATTTATATATACTTTTCTTATGATTTAAATTAATTTGAGTGGCTTGTTTGTTTATACATTTAATTAAATTGTATTTTTTTATTAATTTTTAATAGAAAAAAAAAAAATCAATTTTCCCTTTTTTTATTGTAGTTTCTTTTGCATGACATTTAGTTTTATCTAGAAAGTCAAAATAAAAGACTCTTTGAGTGAGATGACATGTGTATTATATTATATTGCAATTCTTAGATAAATATTTTCATATTTGACCCCAGACGCAAAGATACAGTCAAATCATGTGCCCTTTGTGATTTTATGTTTGGAAATAAAAGTAAAATAATTTTATGACTTTTTTATAAGAAAATAATTTTATTTTTAATGTTACGAAAAATGTCTCTGTCAATTGATGTTGTGTGCGTGTGAGCCTCCGGCTGTCATTGTTGTGGACACCATAATAATCAGATTCTCTTCTCCTTCCTCTTTTGTTTTGTGTGCCGTGAGAGACAAGCCTTGGCTTGTTGATTCATCCCAAACATCTCTGTCGTTACTTGCCTTGCTGCTCGTGTGTGGGTGTGTGTGAATGCCATCTTCTTCTTGTGTGTTGTTTGTGTGTGGTATGTTCAAATCCTCTATTTTTATTGGGCTGGAGGCTTATCCTACTCAGGTTTAAATTATATCTTAAAGCCTGTTTAAGAAACAATCAAACCATGGTTTCAAAAACATTTTTACGCAAGCTAAGATAAAACTTCTCTCATATATCTATCTCGTAAATCGTAAAAACATATCTAAAAAGCTAAACCAAATAGGCATTTAATCTATGAGTAGTCAGCATATTGAATAAATTGATGCGAATAAGTTCTGATATTTCACTGAGAGGGTTACTTTTGTGAATAGGGGAATAGTACTATGGTTCTGAAGGACAAAATTGATTGTTTCGAATAAAATATCTCTTGATTGTGATCCACAAGTGATTTTGATAGAGATTTGGCTTAGAGTTACCTGCCTGGCCAGTAAGCTGTTACAAGCCTTGATGGGAGGTTATAAATAGCATATGACATGTTTTAGAATAGTAACATTGAAATACACTTAAGCCCTATTTGGTATCCAAATATTTTCCTTGTCATCCTGTTTTGAGAAAGGTTGCGTGAGAAGTGTAAAAAATCTTTCGTAGGAGAAACATGATGGTATGTTGTGGCATTGGTGAAAGATTGTGCCAAAAGGAGCAGGTCCTAGGTTAAAAAGAGAGGGTTACTTTTGTCAAAAAATATTATAATCAAGGATATTTTTGTCTTTGCAATTTATAATTCTAGGATTGAAAATGCAATATCAGGGTTGGGTGGCTTTGCAACAATCTCACTTTCATAATACGCCCAATCCTAGATTTTCACTACTACAAAAGAGGGATTTAATGATTCCCCTCTTGTGGTATTTATTTATACAGATAATTGTGTTTTTAAAAAAGAAAAAATTTAGAAGTTGTGGCGCTTGCTATTACAAGTGCCACAACTAGTGTATAGGCTTGTGTGTCGCCTGCATAATGTAATACCCCGAATTTTGAGACTTGAGCTTAGAGAATAAGCCTGAGATAAGTGGACTGTTAAGCCCTGGTTTAGCAAGATCCTAAATTATGATTAAGAGATAATGACTCCAAAAGTGGATGTGGTTAGTGATAAATAACCCTTTTGGAGACTATGATGTGATTTGGCACTCGAATGTGATTCGTATGTGTTGTGAGCAGCGCCGAAACCCTGTATTTAAGTTCAATTATGGATTAACCTCTAAATTGACTTTAAATAGAGGGGAGGGCGCATTGTGAAAGAAAATGAATGAGAAAATGTCTTTGGTGGTGATTCAAGAGGAATTGCCATAATCAGGGGCAAAACGGTAAAGTTACCAACCAATTGGTCAGTTACCGAAGAGGAAACTCATTGGTAGCTTTAAGATCAATGGTTAGGATTGATTTGTGCAAGAGATCAAGGGGTGGAATCTCATGTATGTGTGCCTTGGTGAGCTCATGGAGGTGTGATAAGATCTTGACACTTGGCACAATGTAAGCCCTTGGATTGGTTAAAAGTGTCAACACCTCTTCCCTCTTTACTCTCCCTTTTAGGTCGGTTTTGGGGGCCTTTGAACTCCAAAATCTGATCCTTTTCTCTCTCATTTAGCAGCCATGGACGTCCAAGAGGAGGGAAGAAAGAGAAATCAAAAGGTGAGATTTTGGTTGGCTTCTTGCCCTCTAATGCTCAATTCATCTTCTATAAAGTTTTTTATAGTGATGAGAGCTTCATTGCTATGGTTTTAGATTTGTGAGAGAAGGTGTTTGAGAGCTTGAAGAATTTGGGAAGTGGAGGAATCAAAGAATTGGCATTGGGAAGAGGAAGAGGTGAGTATTTGATGACTATTGACCTAACTATTGTGGTTATTGGTTGAGTATTGTGAATTGAGAATTTTGCCCTGATTTTATGGTATTTTCGTGTGGAATGTGAATGGTGGAATTGGATGTTGTTTTGTGTTGAAAATAGTGTCATGTTGTGGTATTTAATCATTGGAGTTGGTTTGGATTGGATTGGATACATTGTGTGCAAAACTGGAAATTCTGTCCAGTGTAAATTCTGTCTGGGCAGTCTTGTTGTGTGGACGTTTTGACTGGGCAAATGAAGTCAAAAAATTATGAAACTTTCCAGTCTTAAATTTCACATCTCAAGCTTCAAAATGGACATATAATTGGTATCATTTAGTTTTGTTCACTGTGAGTTATGGTTGCCCAAAGTTTGGGATGGAAATTGAACTCTGTTTTGGGACAGTCTTGAATTTTTGGGAATTCTCTATTTATATGGTGATTTCCAGTATTTCCCAATATTTTTCTTGTGTAGAGGACTTGAATAGATTTCATTTGGCTTTGGGATCACCTCATTTCGATTTTTTTGGAATTAGTTATGATTTGTGGAAGTTCAGCCAAAAAACTGGATTTTCTTGGCCGCTGCCAGCGGATTCTGGGCCGTGGCCCAAATGTTTCTGGGCAGTTTTTGGCCGTGGCCAGTGGATTTGTGGGCCGCGGCCAACCCCCAAAAATCAGCATTTTGGACTTTTAAAAGGTGATCTTTGGTCAAGTGTTTCCCAAGCCTTTAGGCATATGTTTAGGCTTTGATTAGCCACCTAAAGGTGTTAAATGATAACCAACATTAAGTGTTTGTATGTTGAGGAATTAGAAAAGGGATTGACCCTATGTTCATGATTTTGATTATAGGGTTGATGTTCGCCCTGAACGTGGTTCAATATTCGCCTGGTCTTGAGTAAGCGGTGCTAGAGCTTACGTGGAAAGAGTGTAGGGAACATATCTCTTCTGCTTGTATTTGATATATGTGTTAATGTGTTGATGCATGTCTTAGCTTTGCATGGTTATGTGTTATTGAAGCTATGTTTCAATTTATACTATGGCCATTAGTATATTGTTAGAAGCATTGAGCTTATAGATTGTCATCGTGATAGTTATGTGATGCAAGCATGTCATGCATTAAACATCTATCGTACATGCATATTGATACTGTTTACCTACTGAGATTCTCTAGAATCTCACCCTCCCCTACTAACCTTTCAGACAGGGTAGTAGATCAAGGATATAGCGAGCAGCTAAGAGCGATGAAGACTCCTTCGGGATTGAAGTTGGTAGTTGGTTATCATAATTGGGATGCATATTTGGATTCAGATTTGAATATATGTTTGGATAAGAATATTTGATTATGTATTTGGAATGAGCATTTGGGTATTTGGATATGTATTTTAGAGGAATTGTGTAATCCCCATATGAGAGCTTGTATGGGCGAATATGCCCTATAAAGCTTGAGTTAATAAATAGAATCCGGAATTGCCGGAATTATTACATTACGTACTCTGATATATTGAATGTGATTTATCTTTGTGTAGTAATTGTATTCGGAATGTGAATGTGAGACCAGGTTATGAATGATTTTGAAAGGTATTTATGAAAACCCCGTCTGGTAGATGGGTTTGTAAAATGTTATTTCATTGTTATTGGTCTCTATTTCACTTTAATTGCGTATTCCGAATATTAATTACGGAAGGGGGTTACACATAACACAGGGCCTTTATTTTTTCTTAAGAAAAAGGGTCACCTATTGCCTTTGCTTAGGCAAGTGCCATTGTTGTGCTCTTGAGCAAGTGTCACACAAGACCTTTATTTAAAAAAAAAATAAAATAAAGGGTCAGCTATGACACTTGCATAAGGCCAGTTTTTATATCCAAATCTATACATCATCTTCATATTTAAATCTGTGGCATCATCTTCCTGAGCTCCCCATTTCTCTGTCCCAGCAAAATCTCATCCCAAATCTTGTCTCACTAAAAAAAATGCAATTTAGTAGCAGTTAAAAAGGTGTTTTTGTAGCGTTTTAACCGCTACAAATGACATTAGTAGCGGTTGACAAAACTGCTAAAAAATCCACTGTTGGTTTTGTAGCGGTTATAAATAACTGCTACTCAAGCAATAAAACTATTACTATATTTGTAGCGGTTTAGTCCAACATCTACAAGATTATCATGTTGATAACATATTATCTGTCAATATACAAATGTTGGTGGGAAATTGAAATGAAAATTTGTCTTCATGTTTGTAGTAGTTATGAAACCGCTACTAATTTAAAATAATAATTTTTAAAAAATGGTGTCAAATATTAGTAGCGGTTAGTAAACCGCTAATAATAGCATATACAATATTAAAATTAGTGCCAAAAATGTATTCCCATTTTGTTTTTAAATTTGTAGCGGTTGTAGTTCTTAAAACTGCTATAAAATTTTGTGAAATTTAAAAAAGATTATACAATTATCCATCATTGAATAGTTTATTATTTAACTAGTTTAACTTATAGTAGTTATTATTTAAAAAGATTGATTCAATTAAATTGGATAAGTATAAACTTTATATAGATAATATTATTAAGGATATGTAGGTAATAAGAAATTATTATGTTGTCTGTTACTATGTGGTTATCATTATGTAAGGAATATTGGAAACGGTGAGAAAAAGTCCTTCAATTTCTGTGAAAAAGAAAAATAATGAGAATAAATATTATGCGAGAGAGAAAAATATTGAAATGAAAGAATTAAAAAACTTTTTACTATATTTGATCACCTTGTTCAGCTCCTCAGCTTTTATTAAAAAATATTCATAAATGAGAGAACGAAAGAGATGAAGGGTTAAAAGAAATAGGGAAGTATTTGAAATGAGGTGTAGTTGGGGTATTTATAGGGATTTGCGTAGTATTTGTAACGGTTAATGTGACGGGTATTGTAGCAGTTTATTTTTGTAGCAGTTATTGTGACGTTCTTTGTAGCGATTTTTAAATTTGTAGCAGTTTTTGTTGATTTTGTAGCGGTTATATAACGGCTACAAATATTATTCTGAATTGTTTTTTAAAAAAATCATTAAGGTTTACTTGAACAAAAGTATAATTTGTTTGATCATTCTTTGTCATCATTCCTACAAAAGTTGTGTGAAGAAATTATTAGTGTGGTATTATTTTGTATAACTATTAAATTTAAATTATGTGAACTTAAAAAAATGCACCAAACTATATAGGTAAATTGTCATTGCCTTTGGGGAAAAAGTTTTTGAAATTGGCGAGCTGAAATGGCTCACTCCCGTAGGCGATGTTATTACCATTACCTATATCATAAAGGTCCTGAGGCTTTAAATGAACCACCATATGTCAATCCTTGTGCCTTTTATCCGTGACATAATAAACCTGGTGTGCCACTGAGGCAAGAATATATAGCTCATAATCTTCAGAATGACTAGTGTGAATTGGCCGGGAGAAATTTACCGATGTGATGCCTAAGTCGTCAGTTGTGAGTCCCTAGGAAGTAGTGGTATTTGCCCACAAACACTTGAACAGTGTCATGGTGAAACGGCCTTAGTGATTTAGTTCTACGACATCAAGACGCTTTTCATAGTAAAGGACATCTCCGAACTACATGTTGGTGTCACTACTACTCGTATATCTCCTTGTCCCAAAGGTGCCATAAACACCAGAAAATTTGAGTTTGCAATCTTTGATCTCATGAAACAGTGCAAAACTTCAAACTATTGACATTGTATGTTGTAAACATTTTTGCATGGTCAAGAGGGCCGATTGTGAGAGCTCTGAATCTGGTGAGTATGGGTTATGGTTATTTAGTATTCTACGAGCAAACCAGCTTGAAAATTCTCTGTGGACCTTTTTGTCAACTTCGGAGGATGTTTGTGTATAGATCCTAAGTTGATGCTTCACATGGCTTTTGAATTTTGTATAATTAATCATGGGAAGGCGATCATGAAATGTACGTACAAAATGTTATGAAAGATATAAAATAACATATGAGTGTACAATTCTTATTGAAGGAAGGGTTCAACTTGAGTGCAATTAATCAAGACATGTCTATGTGCTTGCAACTTCTCATTTGCCATTAGTTGGAAGTTCTCAGTTCCTCCAACTGATTTACCAACATGAGGGATTAACAACTCTCCTGATGTTGGCGCAGGTTTAGGACAATCACCTATATGAGGTGGTCAGTTGAAAGTCGTCTCAATGTCATCAAAGTACCTCGAACAGAAATACAGGATCTCATCCCTTATATAACCTTCAGCTATAGAACCTTCTAGCCACGCCTTGTTCTTTACGTAAGATTTCAATTTCCCAAGGAGCCTACAAAGTAAAGAAGGATAATGATATTAAATGCTGAAATGGACGACTAGCAAACATAGGAACTAATAATAAAGCACATATGTAAAATGAGTACCTCTTAATAGGATACATCCATCAATGTTGAACTGAGCCAGCGAGCTTTATTTCATGAACAAGGTGGACTATAAGGTGAATAATCACAGTGAAAAAGGACAGAGCAAATATCTTCTCTAAATGACAAAGCATAAGAATGATTTTGGACTGCAGCTGATCGAGTTCCTCAACAATCAAAACCATGGAACACAACTTCTGAAAGAAAGAACAAAGCTCCACCAAAACGATGGACATATTGGGACGAAGTGCATTCTTTATAGCTAGTGGAAGTAACTGTTGCACAAGAATATGTGAATCATGACTCTTCAAGCCATCAACCTTTTGATCCTGTATGTTAATACGTCGTGAAATATTGCTTGAATACCCATCATGAACTTTTATTTTCTTCAACGTCACGAGGAAGACTTCCTTATTTGGTTTTGTGAGGGTGAACTTTTCCGGTTGAAATTTTTCATGCTCATCTGGCCATGCATCTTCACGAACTCCCATGGCACGTAAATATTTCCTTGCTTGAAGATGATCTTTTGACTTGCTAGGTTTGTTAAGCAGCGCATATAGCACATTGTCGAATATATTTTTTTCAATGTGCATGACATTAAGACTGTGATGAAGTAAATTAGATTTCAAACTAGACTATAAAACCCGCGCGATGCGCGGATCATGGTTATCTACACTGTTAAATGGATTTAGAAACGACAAATAAAATGATGAAACCTATTCTAAAAGAAAGGTTATTGAAAATATAGAAATGGCCACGTAAACGTCCAACTGATGAGACCTATTTTAAATGAAAGGTCCTTGTGAAACAGAGAAATGCAATAATAAAAGTACCATTGAAAACATAGGGAAAAAGGTTAGTGAGTTATTTCGGCTATGTAAATGTTGTAGCAGACAAAATGTTATTGGAGAAGGAAATTATCTTTCACTCTTCATTCCCTCGACAAGCAATAACTGATGAATGTATGAGAGTGTTGCAGTCATATTTTAATCAGACCAAACGGTAGTTATGGAATAATAATTCTCTGCGACTTGACCGTTCAAAGGTATTGAAGTATCACACCACCGTTAAGCATGAAAGGCATTGGTACTTTAAAATTGCATTAAAGAAATGTCTCTCAAGCTACACATAAATAAGAACCCAGAAGAATAATTTAAATTGCACATTCAGTTTATATATTCTATTCTATTCAAAATCAGATTCTTCGCTACTACATCATCATGTCTCAATATATAAAGATATTGAAGCTCCTAGTAGGAAAGTGCAACTCGGTATTAACCGTTAAGGTTGACCGGAAGTTTAATAGATACCAGATGCACTATTCCACTTCATACACTCGTCCAGTATGTGAACATCAATTAGTTGACGTCATCCTCCTTGATTTGGAGGTCAGAAATTTTCATGTAGTGTTTTTCTCATTTCGTCGATGATTACTTTTTAACAGACTTTCTTTGATGATTGATATGCTAGAATTCACGAATGCTACTCCAACTCAAAACGGACGAACATATTCGTCATTTCGCCTCGATGCTTTCTGAAACTGGAGTGTACAACATATCAGGGTTTAAGGTCAATGCATCAGGGTTTGGTGTGCATGACCACTATCATATTACATTCATTGCTTCGACAATGGTCGATCGGTCAAGCGCACTTTTGCCAAGGCGTTGTCTAGATATGAAGAATGTATCTGACTTGTCATCTGGAATATCAGATGAATTTCGTTTTGATGGTGTGTTTGATTATTTTAACTTTGTTTTGAAAGCTAATATTTTGTTTTGCATGTAGATTCTAACATAATTTACCACGTAAATGTTTGTAGGAGGCTGAAATCATGGAATTTTGTCAACCCTGGCAGAATTGTCGGTGTGTATCAGAAGGAATTACTTATTGTACTGATAGATCGAGTTGATCTAGGAAGTCGGTATGACACATTTTCAAAATGAATATAATTGCAACAACTATGCTTCAGTTTTCCTTGTTCAGCTTAGTTGCTACTAACCTTTGGTCAATTTCAGCCCAGCTAGTGAAGTCAATATAGTGCTCTATGGTGAGCCTGCAGCAGTGACGATTGCGAAGATGGAAATTTTAAATGTGCAAGCAGGAGAAATTGTAATTGTTCAACATGCTGTTCGAAGACTATATCAAAACCCTGGTTAGTTATCACCATGTTCCAAATGATATACCGTAGTTGTAAAACAGATCCTAAATTTAATGTCCACTAACATGGCTTCTTACATTTATACTTGTAAATGTAGGTGCTCCTACAATAACTTCATTCTGCGATGCCACAAGGGTTTTGTCCCATGGAGAATTCATGTAGTTCATCTTTTAATGACGCTAATCAAGATTAGGTCATTGCGTATGTTATTTTTATCTTGAGAAGTTTAGTTTAAGTGTAAGTTTAAGTTTAAGTGTGAGTTTAGTTTAAGATTATGTCATTGCGTATATTATTTTTGACCGCACCTTTGCATCTTAGGGTCAAATACAAAAAATTTAATCTAATAATTGCAATACAAAAAAAATATTCGGGACATCTCATTGAGTCTTTTTATTTTAACTTCATAAGTAAAACTAAATGCCAAGAAAAATTGGTTGGGAAAAAGAGCTTTTTGAAATTAACATTTTTTTAATTACTAAATGCAATAAACAAACACGCAAAAATAAAAGAGAAAATGTAATACATAAACAAACATGCCACACTCAATTAAATCATAAGAAAAGTATATATAAATCCCACAAGCACAATTTAATCACTCAAATTTAATTCACAAATTATGCAAACAATAATCAACTTTAAAGCAAAACATTTAAATAATAAAATAAATGAAATTAAATGACTCAGCATATTTCCTTTGAGCTTTTAGGACCACTTGCCTTATGCTGCATATCCATTTATGTTGCATGTCCACTTACGTGCTTTTTTCCTATAACACATCATCGTTGATCAAAATGCTTGAGATTTTATTCAACCGTTCAAACTATTTTATTGAATGGCCAAGCTCATCCACATGTAGTTTAATGTTTTAACAGACGCAGCATCGTGAATACAGTTAAAAAAACCCTGTATAATTTTCAATTTTCAATTTTTTTATAATCTAGAAATGTTGGTTAGGAGTATAGTGATGTGAAAATTCGTTACTTTTTTATGTTCATATAGGTTGTCAACCTGAAGTCATATGAATTGAAATGTTTAACTGAATTAATATAAATAATGTGAGAGAGGGGTTAATATATTGAAACAACTATTTCTTAATAAGCCCAACATTGAGATAGACAATAGTACAAAACCACGGACAAATAGCAAAGTCAAAATGTTGAGATATTGCTGTGCCTTAGACTTGCTGAAATATATTTTGGAACATTTCGTGGTTTGTGGTGGTGAAACTCTCGGGTTCAGTGTTCTGTCTATCGGATTTACCAAGTTGGTAGACAATGGAGGATGAGCTTCGGTTTTGATGATGAAGGACGTTGAAGATGGTGACTATGGTAGAGATGAACTCTAAGCCATGCTTATTATTTGAAGTGTTTTGTTTTCTTTAAAAATTAAAAATCAATTTTTAATTAAGAAAAAATTTTATTTTTCCACAAGACTTTTTTACCCTCACGTTGCGCGGATCCATGCATTCTAAATGGATTGGACTTCCAGGCAAAAACGAATATAGGATAAAAGGAATAACGGTCCAACCCATACATTGACATTGAACATTTATGCGTCCCCTTGAAAATCCTGCATTTCATTGGATACACTTATGAATAACATTAATCATATCTCTCTTTTAAATTAATTCATGCACCTACAACTGTCTTATTTATTTCATGTATTACCCAACTGGTCGAACGAAAACAAAAGGCTGCTTTTTGATCGTTCAAAAATATTCTGGTGCTTCAATACCCCCGTGCTATACACTTTTTCTTGGAAATGTTGGATTGGAATAAATTCTGCTGACCCATTGCGCATCATAAATAATGTTCCCTATTCTGCTTATCGCACACCTTCAGTGGACCTAGGACTATTACTATCTAGAGAAAACATCAGGGCATGCGTTGCACAACTCCCGCTGTGAATCAATTTACATATGTTATCGAGCAACTATTAATACAAAAGCAAAAGATAACTGGATGATTTGTCGGGTATGGAAAAATAATATCATTCCTACGCTAATTTGACTAACAGTTAAATGTACTGTCTCTTAATTTTTTTTTTTCATTCTGTGAACTAACTACAGATATAAACTCCAACAGATGACTGAACTTTTTCTTTTTTTTGAATAAAAAGGCAAGCAATGCTTGAGGTTTACAAAGACCTATGCATAGGTGATACATACAGATCCTGCGGTGATCGAGCACACTCTAATGCAAAAAGACGACTGACCTTTTTCGGGACTGTAAAAAGAAACAGCATAAATGAAGGCTTACAAACGCTCAGTACACGCTACAACCAATACATTGAACAAAAATTGATCGAAATCACACTGGAATAATCAAAAATCGGTGGTTACAGATGTTGGAGGATTAAAGTAAATGCAGGACCAATACCGGGGTGCTTGGCGTCAAAATTCAGCCCATTACTTATTCCCAAGAGCAGTCCCATAAATTACACCATTTCCCTAAGAGCAGTCCCAAAAAAACCATTTCCCAATAGTATAAGTGCATGGCATTCCCAACATTCAACAGGGTATAACACTGTCGCCGAGGGATGAAATAACGAATGAAAAGAAAATAGGGTGGCCATTTAGATCACGAATGATAACACTAAAAACCTAAGCTTAGAGGTCTATATTTAAAATAACCACCAAATCACAAAACTCTTACCGGTTACGTGGAAATTATCATTGTTGTTAAACCGATAATATATTTCAAGATATATTTAACAATTAAGAAATATAAACACAATAACAGCACTAAAGTAATTATGAAGTAAGACAAAGAGCAGAAATGCATAACGACAATGATGCCATTTAACTCATATAACAGAGAAACGTACATTAAGAAAAATTACATTAATATTATAGTGAGTTAAAAACCATAATTGTTGCTGAATAATTACATATTCAATCCATCTCAGCATCATCACCATTCAAAACCCAACAAAACAATATAGATAACTTATGAAGGCAAAATATTACAAAAATGCTAATAATATGATGGGGCAATCTAAACATAGGACATCACAAATCACTTTGCATCAGTAACACGAATATAAGTCATGTAGAAAAATTTAAGTTTAAAAAATAATATCATTAAATATATACGAAATAGTTGCAACAAACCTCTTTTACTGACTTCACTAACGATAGCATAACGAAAAGACCAACACCGCCACGATGGTGACCTAACTAAGCAATGATACCATCGACGACAGATCCATACATATTGACAATGACCTCAAACTTATTCCTGACATAAAAAGGAAATAAAAAAAACACGGCACTTATCACCAGAATGTTCAATTGTAAAACAACTACATAAGAAAAAATGAAGAGACAAACGTCAAACCTCCGATTCATGAGATACAAACAAATAGACCTACAATGTATACCCCTCCATTTCGACATCGCGTTTAAACAAAAACAGCTCAGGATACCACCAACATCTTCAAAACTTTCAATAAAAGCAGGATAAGGATTGTAAGAAACAAAACAATGAATGTGTAGATATCAGAAAACCTAAAAGAGACCACAATATATCAGAAAACAAAACTTTGTCTCTTGTTATTATCCAATCAACCTTAACTTCGATAGTCCCTTCAAAGGGACCACCTAAAAGTGTAGATATTGGAACGGGCTGTTGATTATCCCTGAGAACCGAAAAGGATAGATAACTGGAGGTATCAGTTGGTTGTACAAACCCTATCAGATTCCCTTAAGTAAGGTACAACTGGAGTAAAAAACTGAGAGACTAAAAAGCAATATTTTAAAAGCCGGACCGGATATCGAGTTGGAAAGATTAGCAGGTCAAGGGTCAACCGGTTGGAACGGTTGAGCCGTTGAGCCGGACCGGTGACGTAATAATTAAATTTAAAAATATTATATACACTTACAAATATAAATAAAATATCATATTATTTAATAATTTAAAAATAAACTTAAATAGGTCATTCAATTTAATAAATTTACATGGTGATAATATATCTCACAAGTCACAACTCACAAAAATTATTAACCCTAGTTTAGGTAGAAAGAAAATTAAATAGGAAATAATACTGTGAGGAAAAACTTTTAAAAAAGATAAATTTTTTAGTATTGTTATTAGGTTTTTATAATATTCTTTCCTCCATATTTTTTTTACTTATTTTTCTTTCTTCTAAACTACTCCCTACGGTCCTAAATATAAGACAAAGTTGACTTCTTTTGGAGAGATTAAGGAAGTTAATTAAATTACTTTAGAACATTTTAATTTTTTTCTTAAAACTAATTAGTTTAACTAATAAACTAATATATAATCTAATGATATACAGCATATGAAATAATTAAATAACTTATTTAGTTTCCTTAATCTCTCCAAAAAAATTTAACTCTATATTATATTTAAAATAGAAGGGAGTACTATCTAGCTTGAATAGAAATAAATTTATCAGAAACATTATTTATTTAACTTTGCTATAATTATTATAACTAAAAAACTTATGCCCCCACGTGACCTTGAAAGTAGGCTGAGCATGACAAAGAGGAAAAAAAAACAAAGTAGGCTGAGAAAGATAATATCATAGGCTTAGCTATTGGAAATGGTGGTGCACAGAGATTTCTTTTTTATCTTCTCACGCACGAAAGCATACTGGGTAAAGTAATGCTTTTTTTTTTTTTTTTTTATTTCAAATTTCAAATTGCTCTCTTTCTTTAGTCTGTCTTGAAGAAAGAGAATACAAATGGAGCCTTTCCTACCGTTGTCGCCGACGAGACTGGAAATATGGGAGAAAACACTGTCAAGCTTATTTCTTTTCTGTCTTCTCCTTCATTCGTCTCATGCGACTGATCTATATCAGGTAGATGAGAAAATAAAGCTTATATTTTTTTCCCTTAATTTCTTTTGTTTTGCTCTCCTTCTCTTTCTTTTTCACCGACTAAAATCTGACCAACTTCAACCCGTTCAGTTTCCTGAAAACCACTCCGGTTGGCGGGTTAACGGCGGTTTCCGGCTTAAAAGCCGGCTTTGGACGGTTCAATGCAGGCTAACTCCTCAAACGGTCTAAACATGAAAACCAAGTTGTTGTCTTTTCCAGTCGCCAGCCCCGGTCCAGTCTAGCTTTAAAATCATTGCTAAAAAGACGTTTGCCACAAACGTAATAGTGCAATAACTCATCCTTCATAAAGACGTTTGCGAATACCAATAAAAGTCTATTGGGTGAAAAACCATCACACTTCATTAAGTATTATAACCATTGAGTATCTCCTTAAAATATTTTGTGTGTCAAGTATCTATTATTAGTGCATATATATATTTAATTAATTTAATGAAATTAATAAATTTAAATATTGTACATATATTACTATTAGTTTTTACTACCTCCGGTCCTAAATATAGGACAAAGTCTGTAGTGCACTTTGCACTACAAACTTTGTCTTATATTTAGGACCGGAGGGAGTATTATTTTTTAATGCTAATATTTCATTAAGTTCAACAACAAAAACAATAAGTTCAGATTATAAAAGTAAAATGAACAAAACTAATAGATACTTTTGATGGACATTCAAATATAATGCGTTTAAAGAATATTGGTAAAACAATAAGTGATAATTTGGTAAAATCATAAAGTTAAACCCAGGCTGGAAATGATAAAACAAAGATACGTATGATGATGATAAAACAAATATAATGCAAAAAAATGTGTCAGTAGTATTGTAAAACAATAACAAAGCGATAATTCGGTGAAATGCAAAAAAAATAAAATAAAATAAAATAAAGGTACATTCATTAACATAACATTCGTAGTTCATAACATAAATTGCAACATGACAACCAATCATAAATGAAGGTTACATTATACTTCTCATAAGAAAAAGGATAAACTAAACCAAATGCAATCCCTCATCAGTGAACAAAATAACAACAGCGGTAAACAAATAACAGCACCAATCAACTCCACAAACATCACTGGGACTCCTTAGCTATTTCTTCATTATTCTTCCCATCAGCAGTAATGCTATTCAGCTTTGCAGCGAGCTCATCAACAGCAGGGGGTTTGGGATTAAAAATGGATTTAGATAGATCACAGTAGCTCCTAGAAATATTAACACAACCTAAGAAATAGAAGTTCAACAGATGAGGAATAAGTCAACACATGCATAAAATTCACCTAAAACCTCGTCGTACTGCTCATGAAAATGTATCAATAGAGATATTTACCACCTAGCCTTTCAAATCTGACATATGTTAAGGCCACAATGACATGCTTCATGTCACCCAACATAGCACAATCGTTGATTGCCCAGAAAGCAGGGGATCCACGAAAACAACACTGAAAAGGGTTACGTAGTCTCAGAAAGAAAACGCTTGAACTGTGACTATGGTAACACTGCGGAAGGAATGACAGATTAAATAGGTGATCGATAAAGTTGGGTCGTTGAAGCAGATTCAAATTCAAATCAACATTTAGGAAAAAACTGCCACCGTCATGGCCAATGGTTGAAATTTTTTAACACACAACCACCATCATGGCCAATGGTTGCATGAAAACACAACCACCCAAAAACATAAAAGTAGTAGAAAAAGTGATGACAAAACACCAGGAAAAGTAACAGCCAATGGAAGATAGAGTCGGACATAGGGAAAGAGCGCATATCGCAAAAAATATGACAAAACACCAAAAATATAACAAATATAAAGGTAGGCTACGTATACAGCATTTTTAAAATGACGTGGAGCACTAACACAAAGCAACTTTATGGTGTGAACAAAGCAAAAGGAGACGGAATGGGTTTAAAAATGACGTGGGCATTCGCAGAAGTGGAGACTACGTCAACCAATAACTAATGATGACATATGCCAAATCAGATGATTACCAGGACCAATAGCTGATTAGCTACCGAAGTTAAAGAAGTATATTTGATGATATAGAAGAGTGAAGAAAATGCTTATCTTCCTCTATTGCTGAGGCGTAAAAGCAAAAGTCCTGCCCATCTTTCACCCTGCTTTTACTGCATGTCATTTTTTCCAAACTCAAATTCAACATCCTCAAACTGCCGTAAGATATCTGCATATGATAAAGTCTGAGGTGGTCCTCTTTTTTCTGATTTCCCATTGAAGCGATTCCACAACAATCTAAACTTGTACTTTCCATCAAGAAACCTCTGATGCCCATGAAGCACCACTTTAGTTAGGGGGAAGGCACACTGTGTCATAATCAAAATTACAAGCTGAACATGTCGACCCAATATGCACATTCCACCAAGATAATATTTCCAGGCCAGGAAAGTTACTAATCATCCATATCAAGGTTGCATGCAAGTTGAACAATATCTTTTCGTATGTGTCATATGTCTCGATGTCGAGCTTCCACATGTCAAGCAATTCCATAATAAGCGGTTGGAGATACACATCGATGTCATTACCCGGTGTCTTTTGGCCTGGAATGATCATAGACAAAATGAATGAGCTTTGTTTCATACACATCCAGTGGGTAAGTTGTAGAGAACTAAGACTACCGGCCATATACTGTAACTGGTGCTAAGATTCCCAAATGGATTGAAATCGTAGATTGCCAAAGCAAGCCTAACATTTATGGGGTTAGCCGCTAAAGATGAAAAGTCTTTGTCAAATATTTTCTAGGCATCTGCATCCCAAAGATGTCTTAATTTACCATCTTCATTCTTATCAACCTCATGCCACCTCATGTGCTTCACTGTTTTGGATGACATAAATAATCTTTGTAACTGTGGCTTTAAAAAAAAGCACCTGAGAATCTTTATAGGTTTCTTCTTTTGCTTTTTGCCCTTCCGAATATCTTGTACCTCGATGTGTGACATCACTTACAAATCTCCCTGTTGGCATCGTCTCCCCAATGCAGCATACAATCATTGGGTCATGCATCAAGTTTTTGGTAATTCAAGCCCAATTTGTTAATAATCTTCTTAGCCTTGTAGAACATTATGGGAATCTTTGCGTCAGGGAACGTATCTTGTAATAATTCCAGCAACATCGACATTTCCTTATATGTGATTCCATACAAGCACTTGATATTATACAACTTGATCAAGAAAGATAATTTAGAGTATTTTTGACAACCTTGATATAAAGGACGATTTGCTTTGTCCATTAAGCTGAAAAAATCCTGAGCTGCTTCATTTCTCAAGAACACCGACTTTGAACCCTGCACTTCTTCATTGAAGTTGTCATCTTAAAAACCAAACATATCACACACAACATCATTAATAGGATCATCTTCATCTACTTGAACTCCTACTTGTGAACTTTGAGGAAGAGCATCATCATATCTCATATCGGCCTTCTTACCATAAACTCCCCATAATGTATAGTCTTCCAGGAAAGGCTTCACAAGAAAATGTTCCTTAACAACTTGTCGTGCATGCCACTTCTTGAACTTGCATCTCCGATATGGACAGACACTCTTGCCATTACAACTGGCGTGAGAGTATGAGAAATCCAAGAAATTGTTTAATCCATACAAATATTCTGGAAAATTGCGTGGCAACCTGATCTATGACTTATCCATAGCTAGTGAAAAAAGTTAGTAAAGAAGATGAGTAAATAGAGAATGATAGGTACCTGGAAGCTTATATTAAAATTCTCTGACATTTTACAATTTGTAGCGGTTAAAAAACAACCACCATAATCACTATTAAGTGTAATTTTGTAGTGGTTATATTAGTAAAAACCACTACAAACTTTCATAACTGTTGGCAGAATATGAAATTAAAATTTCAAATGTTTGACACTTTTTAGCGGTTATGATATAAAAACCGCTAAAAAATTTCATAAATGTTGGCCATTAAACAAATTTTGTTTTGCACTTTGTAGTGGTTTTTGTACATAAACTGCTACAAATGAGCAAGACACTTTGCAATGGTTTAATTGACAAATCGCTATAAAGCTCCATAGGCGGGATTTAAAAAATTCAAATTTCAAATTGACAGTTTGTAGCAGTTGTAGTTATAAAAACCGCTACAAAGTATCATGACCATTAATTATATTTCAAATTTTTTATTTTACAATTTTTAGCAATTATCATTGGTTCAACCAATGTTTTAAAAGCCAGACCAGACGTCGAGCAGGAAAGGTCAGCGAGTCATGGTTCAACCAGTTGGAACGGTCAAGCCATTCAGTCAGACCGGTGACGTAATGATTAAATTTAAAAATATTGTATGCATATATATATATATATATATATATATATATATATTTATAATTATGTATATATATATATTATACAATTCATCTTTAGTGATCTAATTTGATAGGAACTTAACTAGGTTACAAAGTATAGTTGAAGGAAGAACACTAAGTCAACAATTAACTTTACAAAATGCATTGGACCATAATGATTTCATAACTTGTCAAACATTGGTGGCTTTTGATTGATCCAAGCATGAGTTTCTTGATAAGCATTTGGACCATAAATATCATCATCTACTTGAGAAAAAGATCCAAAATTAAGACCACCAACTCCAATCCTAGAGCTTCCAATTCCATCCTTAGCTTGAGAATGGAAGCCAGCGGAAGACAACTATGATTTTTGTTCTAATTTTGCATATTTTTCCCTTTCTTGTAGCCATCACAGCTGTAACTGCAGATTGGGAAAGTACAGAAAAATAAACTCTGAAAAACTCATTCTTCATTTAGCATCTCCATAGCTGAATAGAGGCCATTGGCTCATCTTTTAGTAGATTCATGAATCATTTACAAGGTGCATCGCATCCAACCTTGAGCTCCATTCCTCAGCAATTATCCTTGATATGTTTCATTTTTTGCAACAACTGTAAAGAGAAAAAGAGAAGACAAAAGATGACATTTGTGGCGAATATATGCTCTATTTTTATTTCATAAGAAAACAACCATATGTAAATGCACTGATTCAAAACAATACGAGAATGAGAAAGACATATTGTTTAGGGCTAAAGTTGCTGTGTGGAAGAAGATTCTGCTCATTTTTCTTACTTCTTTCAATTTCAACTTCACATGACTTAAGCTTTGCTTTCAATTCAGTAGCCTCCTATAAGCACCAAAACAAAGAAATTAAGCATGGTATCTTATATTAAAGCAAGTCAAATTGTTAAACAACATTATTACAACATATTTTAAATTAACCACCAATGTGAAGCAGAAGAAATCAAAACATGTTTGAAACAAAAGATTCTTGAAACTTGAAGAAAAATAAATCCCTTAAATTAGTGTAATGCTTAAGACACTGCTCCAGCTAAAATGAGTCAAGCTTGTTTTACATAAATGTTAGTCGTCATATCTTAATCAATCTATTTGCTAGTCTCCACTTAACAATTGAAACTCTTTTTAAGTATAAGAGAAAGCTGAAACCAAACCAGCTTTAAAGCTAGCAGATTTGAACCACTACCTCCCACTTACCGGAGTGAGCCTAATGCCACAGGTCATAAGCCATTGACAATTTAAATTATTTTTTGTTCTAAAAAAATCAAGACTACTAACTATAAGGGAATATTTTGTTCTCAACAAATCAAATGAAAAAATAAATGAACCAAGAATACAAACAAATACTTATCAGAGAACAGGCCACAAGGGAATATTTGAGAATGAAAACCAGCAAAAGAACCCAAAAAATGTAATACATGCAACAATTGTGATTGAAAAGCAAGCAAAGCAAAGGAAGATTGAGTACCTCAGTTATAAAGCATTGAAGCGATTGACTTTGGCTGAGATTAAGGAAGTGAGGAAACGCTGAGACGGACTAACGAGAAGCCATGGGTTCAACCGCTACAAAGGTTCATTACAAGTTGTAGCAGTTATAAACTGTAACCACTACAAAGTTATGCGTAATTTGTAGCAGTTTAATAGGCTTAACCACTACAAATCTTCATTCTTTTCATTCTTTGTATCGGTTTTTGTAATAAAACCGCTACAAATAAATTATTTATTTATTTATTTTCATAATTTTTTTGGTTAGTTCTAAACAAAAGAAGAATTTAACAAGACTCTGAAAATATAAATGTCCACATTTTTATACAGATGTTTGGAAGAAAAATATAATTGTTCTAAAGCTAACTAATTTAAAACAAAAACTAACTATCCGGAGGATGATGATCAGGTCCTCCCTTAGGAGGGGAAGGATCATGGCACTGATCATCAGGTCCTCCCTCAGGGGGTTGTATTAGGGCGCTGAGCAAAGTTATCAGCACCATCATCATCGTTAGTAGGAGGTGGCTAATGACAAATTGAGGGATAAGGGGAACCTATGGATGCTCCTTGTTAGGGAACAGGCGACTCCATAACTGCGACAGCATATAGTTCATAATATCCCACCATTAAATATGCTGAGCGTAGTAGTAATCGACCTGTTGTTGCATCTGATGGGCCATCATAGTATATGTCCTAGCAACCTCCGAACGGAGCTCCTCAACAGAGTATCCCTTGGACGTCTAACCTCGAACGTCTGTGTTCGAGAGCTGCCAACCTTAGAGGCGCCACTCCTGCCGTAGACCATATTAGCTTTAGCACTTATCCCCATACCCCTCATATATCTAGGGTGCTCAATTGGACCCAGACCCACTTTCAATGGTACAGTGGGTTCTAGAGACCCTTTTGACTCCTGGGTCTAGGTCTCTCACTGCTCAGCATGCGACTGCTGCATCCACTCCTACTATTTTATGAAATAATTAATTATTTTTATTCATAGTAAAATATTTTTATAAACAATATAACAATAAATTATTATTATAAAATAAAAAATTAACTTACAATGGCCTCCTCTGCCTGCTGAGAGGTCAAAGTCCCATCACGATATCTATGGGTGATAGTGAATAACTCCTGTAGTCCATCTGGCGGTTCTCCTGCTGAGCATTCCTCTCCTAAAACAATTAAAAAAAATTAAATTAGTATTATGAACAATAAAACACAAAATTTATAATATGAAATAACCAGCTAAAAGTAATTGACATTGTAAAAAATTACCAGCTTACTGTAAGTGACAGCAAATGTCTTCGATCTTATCATGTGGTGGATCATTTAGTGCCCTCGGCACCTGGTGTTCCTCCAAGAAAGTGTCACACCCTGTATCCCCACCACCCAGGTACACCCCTGGCGTGGTCCCCTCATTAGGGACACCCCCGATGGGCCGTAACTGGACTTACAAGGATATAATCCCAAACCTTGGCATTTTCTCTCACCTCCCCACGTCTCGAACCCTTACCCTGGGTTCGATGGTACCACCTCTCACCAAACTCTTATACTTACCCCTAGGGTAAGGCCTCGAGATATGGGGAAACGAGAGAAAATCCCAAGGGGTGGGATTATATCCTTGTGAGTCCACTTACGGCCTATTAGGGTGTGCCCGGTAGGGGGACCACACCAGGGGTGTACCTGGGTAGTGGGGATACGAGGTGTCATGCCCTTATTTTAATTTCACCTTTACTAGAGTATTCACGGAAAACGATATCCGGTTCCTGGGCAATACAGAAATAGCATAATTATACTGATAATATGTTCATGATTATAGAAAATCCCCATAAGGGTTCGTACATGATACTTACAATTAAGGTAGCCGCATAGGGCTACTAGGGTGTATAAACCCATCCCAGTGAAACGAAGTCTTCTTCCCGTCTTCGCTCTACCACTATAACCCTCTCTTGTGCAGCTCTCTTCTCTAATTTTTGCATACCTTTTGTATTTTCCTGTCTAAATTATTGGTAAAGGAGGGTGAGATTCAAGAGAATCTAATTAGGAAAACAGTACCAATATGCATGCAAGATAAGTGCTTAATGCATGACATACTTGCATTACATAACTCATGCTCACATAATGACATATCTGCATGCTCAATGTTTTAAACAGCATACTTATGGCCATAACATAAATAGAAATAGAGCTTCAACCATTCATATATGTTTCACATAATCAAGCAAAGCAATAACATACATCAATACACCAGCATAAATATCAAATACACGCAGGAGAGGTAAGTTCCCTACCTTAAACCGTTTATGTGGGATGAACGTTGTAAGCAGAGTTTCATGGAGCTGAAAGAGAGGTTGACTACGGCACCAGTGTTGATTATACCAGATCCCAGTGAGGCTTATGTCGTGTACAGTGATGCGAGTAAGCAGGGGTTAGGGTGTGTTTGATGCAGCAGGGAAGAGTGGTGGCCTATGCCTCTCGACAGCTGAAACCGCATGAGATGAACTATCCCACTCATGATATGCAGCTTGTGGTAATAGTATTTGCATTGAAAATTTGGCGTCATTACTTGTACGATGTGACTGTGGAACTGTATTGCAACCACAAGAGTTTCAAGTATCTGTATGATCAGAAAGAGCTGAACATGAGACAGCATCGGCGGATGGAGTTGCTGAAAGATTATAACCTGGAGATCAAATATCATCCGGATAAGGTTAATGTCGTCGCGGATGCTTTGAGTCGGAAGGCAGTGCTAGTGGCAACAATGATAATCTAGGAATGGAAATTGATAGAGGATTTTTCAGGATTTCAATCTCTCGACTAATATCCTATATGCCAGTTATAGTGTGGTCCAAGGGGAAAATGACTTGAGGACGAAAATTGAAGAGGCTCAGATGCATGATATGCGAGCTCAGTCGATCCAAGTTATGATTAAGTGAGGAGAGTCTCAGGATTATGATCTATCACCTAGTGGACTGGTACGTTACCAGAATAGAATCTATGTTCCACTGAAGGCTGACTTGAGACAGAGAATTCTTGATGAGGCTCATAAGAGTCAGTATACTCTTCACCCCGTATGACCAAGATGTATCACAACTTGAAATCTATGTATTGGTAGCCAGGACTGAAGAGTGATGTGACTAAGTATGTGGCGTGGTGTCTTACCTATCAAAAGGTGAAGATTGAACACCAGAGACCGCCAGGATTTCTTCAGAGTCCAGAAATTCCAGAGTGGAGGTGGGAGAGTGTGCCCAGGATCAAGAACTATGATGTGATCTGGGTGATTGTTGATCGACTCACGAAGTCTGCGCACTTCATACCTATCAATGCTAGCTATTCCCCTGATAATCTGGATGAGATATACATCAGAGAGATCGTGAGACTCCATGGTACACCAAAAAATATTATCTCCGACAGAGATCCTCAGTTTACTTCGAGATTCTGGAGGGCTCTGCATGAAGCAATGGGTACTCAGTTGAGGTTTAGCACGGCCTACCATCCTCATACAGACGGGCAGTCAGAGAGGACTATTCAGACATTGGAAGATATGTTGAGAGGGTGTGTCCTAGACTTCAAGGGAAAATGGAACTACTATCTTCCACTGGCTGAGTTTGCTTATAACAACAACTATCATGCGAGTATCCAGATGGCTCCGTATGAAGCATTGTATGGAAGGAAATACCAGTCACCGTTATGCTAGAATGAGTTGTCTGAGAGGAAGTTGTATGGGCCAGATCTTGTAGATCAAACCACTGAACAGATCTGGATTATTAGAAAGAGGCTCCTTGCAGCACAGAGTCGACAGAAGAGCTATGCTGATAAGAGGAGAAGACCTCTAGAGTTTGAAGTGGGGGATCATGTTTTCTTAAAAGTGTATCCGGTCACGAGGATTGGGAGAGCAATCAAGCGGAAGAAGCTGAGTCCAAGGTACACTGGTCCATTTAAGATTTTGGCAAGAATCGGGCCAATGGCATATCGGATTGCACTACCCCTGAGTTTGAGTTGATTGCATGATGTGTTTCATGTCTCGTAGCTCAAGAAGTACCAACCAGACCCTGAACATATCATTGAGTACGAAGAGGTTGAGCTTCAAGATAACTTCACTTATGCGGTAGAGCCAGAGCGTATCATCGATCGAGAAGAGCGGAGGCTCAGGCATCAAAGTTTACCATTTGTGAAGGTAGTCTGGAAAGGAATGTCTCCAAGGGAAGCCACTTGAAAGGCGGAAGAGGACATGAAGAAATGATTTCCTGATTTTATGCCCTATGATGTGTAACAAATTTTGAGGGCAAAATTTATTGAATGGGGGGAGAATTGTAATATCCCAATTTTTGATTATGGGCTAATGACAATTATTATGGATAATTGTGCATTTAAAATTGAAATTTTTACAGGTTTTATGGCAATATTAACTAATATGTCATAATTAGTGGAAAATTGAATGAATGGAATTACTAGCCATAAGTTGGTAATTAATGGGGAAATTAATTACTAGCTATGAGGAAAATGAGAAGTGTGATTAAATGGCTAATGGAGGGATTAAGTGATTAATTGGGTGTTTGCATTATGGGAGCCAATGAGCAATTGACACTTGGCAAGCTCACATGTGGAGAGTGTGAGAGAAAAGTCAAATGGGATGTTTAAATCATTTATCTCTCCTCTCTCTCCCTCCCTCATTTTCGGCTGATGTGCAAGGCTAGAGGGAGTATCATCATTTGCATCATCTTCTCCATCTTTCTCTCTCTCTCATTTTCTCTCTCCAATTCGTCCTCCATTGTTGGCCAAGTGAGAGAAAGAAAGAGCTTGTGATTAAGGTAAGCAAATGGCCTCTATAGCTCAAACTCACTTCATTAATGTTGATCCTTGGAGTGAGAGCTTCATTTTGATGTTTATAGTGTGGCTATTGGTGTTGATTTGTGCCCACACGAAATTTTGGAGGATGGTGAATCAAGAAACCTCTTTGGCAAAGTTGAAGAGGTAAGTGAGACTAATATATCTATCTAAGTTTTATGCCAACTGGTTTAGTTTGAAATTTATGGAAATTTTGGCATTTAATCCAAAAATGATGACCACTGGGCTTTTGGCATAGTAATGGTATGTTGGGAATGTATATAGATAGATAGGATTAGCTAAAAATTGAATGATTGAGTTTAGTGATTTTGGAAAATTGGAGATTTGTGCTGCCCAAAACCAAAGCATGATAATAGAATAGGATTTTGGTAATTCTGATAATTCCATTGAATTCCTTGGATGGTTTTGCGTGGGAGTAGCTTTAGTAGAAGTTTTGGGTTTATTGGGATCAATTGGGCAAGTGTTAGGAAATGTGGTATGTTTTGCTGCATTTTCTGGTTTCTGATAAGATCACTCAAGTGATCTGGGGTTCACTCGAGTGAGGTTGAGTATCACTCAAGTGTTGCGTGAATATTCCGTTTCTCTTTACTTTTTCTGTTGTGCTTCCAGGAAATATCTCAAGAGTGTATAGGCTCCCTTGCGAGTGTTGAGCCATCACTAGGGTGTAATGATCTGTGCTCGAGTGCCCCTCCTCATTGAAAACTCTGGTGCTCTCAAGTGAGCACTTCTTGAATCTCACTTTGTGGTACTCGGGTGAGCATTAGGCTATCACTCGAGTGAGAGGTGCTATGCTCAAGTGTAACGAGCAAATCTGGGTTCTATGATTTGTTTCTGCTCTCGAGTTCACACTTATTGTGCTTCACATCCTAGAACTCGAGTAGGCATTTGGCTATCACTAGAGTGTGACTCTCTGGACTTGAGTGTTGTAGTCTTTTAAAAGTTCGTGTGCTCTCGGGTGTTCACTCGCTGACCTTCACTCTCTAGTACCCGAGTGTTGACTGTACCATCACTCGAGTGAGGTCCTCCTTCACTCGAGTATTCATACAAAATCACTTGAGTGAGGCCATCTTTACTCGAGTGTCTTAGTGAAAAATATCAGTCTTAAGCTTTCAAAAAGGGAACTTTGGGGATAGTCTTCCAACCCTTTAATGCTTCTGTTAAAGGTATTTAAGGACTCTTAAAAGAGCAATAATGATAACCAATTAAGTATTAAGTTGTCATTGAGAATTGGAATAGAGAATTGACTCTTCGTCATTGATTATAATTATAGGATACGATATTTGCCCAACGCGGGAGAGACCGGTGCCAGAGTACGCCCGGAAGGATCAAGGTAGTGACTTTTCTCTCATGTTGTGTATGATGCTTGGTATGCATGACTTATCATTGTTTCTTGTGTGAATCTTTGGCATGAGGCCATTGTGTATTATCTCCCGTAGTGCATTACAGCGTGAGCAGTCATAGGGGGTGATGATGATCACACCTACCCCTTCCGTTGTATCTGCTGTTGTAATTGCCAGGGGTGCATTGTGGAATCGTGGATTCCTGTTTGAGTATCCGGCCAGTGTGGCTGTATGTGTATGTGAAATGTTTTATATGGATCCCAACTGTGGTGATATATGTGATATGATCATGTGATTGTGCAATGCAGCGTGAGCAAACGTAAGGGTGACACGAGTCATACCTGCCCTTACCACTGTAACTGTCGTTGTAGTTGCAATGTGTGTGTGATGATTTGCTTACATGCTTTGTTGTTGTGCATACTATGATTGATTTGACACTACGGGATTCCTTAGAATCTCACTCTCCCATAAACCAAATTTTAGATAGGGCTGAAGGATCGAAAGGAAAGCGGGTGACGAAGAGCGGTTGAGCTCCAATTTATGAGTTTATTTTGGTTAATAGTTATCATGTATAAAATCTCTTTTTGGACTAATTGTATATATTTTGGGATATGTTGTATAGCTTTGTGTAATCCCCAAGATAAGGGAAAAGTGTATGGGCTTTATGCCTTTGTATAAACCCTTTATTAATTAATGGAACCTGAGTGTGTTGGGAATTATGCTGTACTCTGATATGTATAAATGAAATCCACCTGTATAGGCCATTTGTATTACTTGAAAATGCAAATAGGAGACCATGTGGAAAAGACTTTTGAAAAGTTTTGTAAACCCGGTTTTGGGTAAAAGTTTATTTTAATAAGTCCCAAATTATAATATGGTCTCTAATTCCAACTTAATTACATGTTTAAGAACTAATCCCGTCCTAAGGTGGGAAGGGGGTTACACAGTTCATAACTACAAAAATACAGAATTGCACAAAAGTCCATACTACTCTAAAACAGATTCCAGTTTCAATCCCAAACTTTGGAAAAGCATAAATCTTAGCTCACAAATCAAAATGACACAAATTATATGTTTATTTTGAAGCTTGGCATGAAAAATTTAAGACTAAAAAGTTTCAGAATTTTTAGACACCATTTGCCCATTCAAAACGTCTATGCAAACCAACTACCCTGTACAGAGTTTCAATGGACTGAGTTTCCAACTTTTGCATAATTCTTCCAAATGGTTCCAATTTCACAACAAACACTCTCCCCACATAAATTTTTATAAGGAAGATATTGGAATCACTAAAACAACCAAATTCTCATCACATCCACAAATATTCAGTTTTGAACCACAATGCAACACAACCACCAAATTGTCCAACTTTCCATTTCACCATAATATATGCCTTCCCTCTACTCCAATTCAATTTAGATTTTAATCCACAATTGAACTTAAATACAGGGTTTAGGCACTACTCATAACACATTCAATCACAATTCATATCGTATTCTCCAAAAGTATTTATTTATCAATAATCATATCCACTTTTGAAGTCATTAACCCTTAATTGCTTTTTTTGGGATATTACACTGGGTGTGACAAAAAGCGCCTACATAAAAAAACAATATTTAAAGTATTAAAAAATTATAATTATTAAAAACATAAAATTTATGAAAGTTGTATTATAATTAGAATTATAAATAAATTACTTGCCCCTCTGCACTCCTCCTAAACTGGACAAAACTTGCCCAATCGTTTAGTAGGACGCCGTCCAGGATGTTGTCGATCAGCTGCTGCAGAGGATTAGCCATATCATTATTCATACTGTGAAAGAGATGATTCCTTCTATTCCTCCAACTGTCGCCCATCTTCAATAGTGTGTACCTCTTCCTGTTGTCTCGGACATCAATCCTATCCTGTAATACAATAAAAAAAATAATTAAATACGATTATTTACAAATCAACAAATTAATAAATAAGAATTAAATACAATTAATTAAAAATTAAATCATTTAATATAATTAAATACAATTAATTATCTTCACCACCTCGTCCTATGTCAGATCCTTCGGCCCCTTCAGAACCTTCTTCCACATCCTGAAGTGAAGGGGGAACCATATCCAATTAGAGCCCAGCTCGTTCAGGTAGCGGTTGCACATGTGACCGCCATTGTTGATGGGCTAGCCCGTGGCCTCATTCCATAGAATTACAACTCGTAGTGTTCAGTCTAGGCTATTCAGACCAACCACATCTAGCCTCCTAGTGGAAATGTTCCCTTACTCATCTGCACAATTTACCACATACGTTAGTTAAATTTAAATTCACATTTAACAAGTCAAATTTAAATATTTAATTTATTACATAAAAATTTACATTTGCCTTGGACCTGCACCTCAAACCTATTCAACCAAAAAGACGACCGTCGTGGGTTGTTTTAATCCCTTGCCTCCTCCTCATCCAAGAACCACTCTATGTCACTGAGCGGAATCTGGAACTCGAACTCCTCATTCTCGTCATAGTCGCTCAGACTCAGATCACCTCCCTCTTCCTAAACAGCAGGAGGCACCTGTGGTGCGGTTGCCTCCTGTAGGGCCGTATGCTATGGCTATGGTGGGGCCAACTCTTGTGGCTGCTGTGGGGCTATCTGCTGTGGCGCGGTTGCCCTCCCTTCACGCTGCCCCCTTCTACTACTGCCACCTAGAGAAGCGGTCTAAGGGGAAGCTCGACCTCCTTCCCCTTCCCTTTATCCCTCCCTGAAGCCATATGAACTGCAAAATATAAAAAAAATAGTCACATCTATATATATAATATAATACAAATAAAAAGAGGAAAGAAAATATGTAACTTTCATACCTCAAGAGTGAAAAATGTAAAATGCCACTTCAAAACTCTCAAAGAGATGTCAAAAAGCTTAGATCTAAAGGAAAACTTTCATAGAGACATCAAAAAACAAAATGGCCAAATTAGACAAATGAAGGGTCGCTAGGTTTATATAGCACTAAATTTTGTAGCGATGATTGGGAAAACCGCTACACAAACCGCTACAAACTTACCTCAGGCAAACAGACAATTAGTAGCAATTACAACTAACCACAACAAATATACAGACCCTTGAAGTTTTGCATGAAACCACTAAAAATATTGAGTACATTTGTAGTGGTTTTTTAAAACTGCTACAAGGAGGCGACCATTTGCATTCCGTAGTGGTTTATGTCAAAATAACCTCTACAAAATAACTGCCACAATTGTCACGCCATACTTGTAGCATTTTTTATGATATAACCACTACAAATTAGCCGCTACAAGTTATGGCTGGAAATTGGCTCCAAATTTGTAGCGATTGCCTTTTGTGAACTACTACAAAGAATGTTGGCTTACCAATGCACAACTTGGAGCGAGGCTTACTGCTACAGATTTGTAGCGGTTTATATAAAAACCACTACAAATAATCATATTTGGAGTGGTTAAAGTAACCGCTACAAATGCACTGTTATAGAATGTCATTTTTTTGTAGTGTCTTATCCCTTTGGTCTCCACACCATTGGTCTACCACCTTTCTTTATCCATTCTCCCCACTCCCCTCTTCCTATATAATACTGTATCCCTACTCCTTCCTCTCTATTTTCACTAATAACTAGCGGCATTGTCCCCTCTCTCTCCTATCTATTTTTACGGTTGCAAGTACAGAAGCTTCCTTGGTCCCCACTTTTTTTTGTTTCTTATCTCCTCCTGTTCCATATTTCTTCAACATTTGGCCCCACTTCTGTCGGCATTACGAAGCTTGGTCTCCCACATTTTTCTTCTTCTTGTCTCTTCCTACAAAAGCTCCCTAAAAGTCTTTTTTTTTATTACAAAAGTTTTGGTCGATTGGCACTACAGTTTCCTTTTCTTTTATTTTTAAGTTTAAAATCTTCCATGAATATTAGCTTGTAGTTTTATGTGTGCTTATGATTTTTTTTTTCAGGTATTTGCTTAAAGTTACAACTCTCTCTTATTAAACTTCTCATACATTGTAAGTTTTTTAATTTTTGAGCTTACAAATATAATTTTACTAGTTGTTACTAGTTTAATTTGCTCAATGTCTTTTATATTTAATTTATTACGAAATCTAAAAAAATTTTATCAATTGTATATGTTGAAAATCAATTGAGATAATGTTACATGTTACTATAGGTTATGTGAAGATATGTGTAGTACTTATAATTTTTAGCTGCTTTAGTAATTGTCATTGATGAGTTGACTAAGTGAAATAATTATAACACTTATATTTTATGTTGGCTTGTAATGCAACCAATTAATTTAACTATGATATATAGTGATTTTTTGAATTAGTTATTTGTTTGGAGTTATTTCATTCTGGTTTGATTTTGTACGTTTGGCTATGGATTTGTACTATAAAATACATAATTAATTAGGAAAAGAAAGGAATTACACAAAATTATTTTTTTACAAAAATACTTCTTGTGGCGCTTCCTCATAGGAAGTGATATACACATTCCTATGGTACTTGCCACAGGAAGTGTTAAACTTCCTGTGGCACTTCCTTAAAGAAGCGTCATAGGAAGCTATTTAAAAATAAATAAATAAAAATAAGTTGTGGCACTTCCCAAATGGCATAGTATTTATAAAATTAAGCGTCATTTATGACATATTTTGTAGTAGTGTATCATCAGTCCCTTATACCAAAACGGTAATTATATCCGGATTATGAACTTTAAGTGAAATAGAGACCAATAAGACAAAATCACATTTATAATCCCTCATCTCCAAGAGATGGGGTGTCCAAACAAAACGTTTAAAAGCAGGATTCATCTGGTCTCACATTGACTTTTGAATACAATTACCTGTGCAGTTATATCACATAATAAATATCAGAGTGCGTAACCAAAATCCCGGCAACCCCGGGTTACTTATATATATACATAGAATGGGTTTAAAGGTTTCCCAAAATAAGGATTACATATCCAAAATTGTTATATACATCTCATATACATACAGTAATCCCAAAAACCAACTAGACAACCAACATCCAAAATGCAATATGTCCCTACTAGCCCTAACCACTCCTGGTTGGCTGCTTCTACTTCGAGCCACTTGTCCTATCTGAAAATGTTAGTCATTTGGAAAGAGTGAGATTATAAAGAATCCCAGTAGTAACAAATCACCCATACAATATATAAACACAAGGCATGTAATGTATCATGTTCACCAGCATTATCAGCAACACAATGATCTATGGCTCGCACCACAAACGACAACACTTATGGCTGTATCACAATGCACTATGCCCGCTTTCACGGTAATCACAATGACAGCTTTCGCTACAAACACTATGCCCACTTTCGCGATAATTACTATGCCAGCTTTCGCTGTAATCGCAATGCCCGCTTACGCGATAATCACTATGAAGCAATATCACAAAGCACAAAGTATCTCAAAGCACAACATATCACAAGGCACAATGCTCCACAATGCACAAAGCTCCCCAAGGCACAAAGCTCCACAATGTATCTCAATGCATCTCAAAGCAGCAGCAACACACAATGCATGATAGGCAAACATATAATACATTTACACAAAGTATAAGAGAGGAGTCACTACCTGAATCTTTCCAGACGTTCTTTGGCACAGTGGGCTCACTCGTCTGACAGATATCAAATCATATACAAAATTTGGGACAACCATCAATCTCTTTTCCAAACACTTATTCCATAATACTCTAACTTGGTTATCATTTAGGACTCTTTAGGTAGCTATTAGAGGCCTAAACATATACTTAAAGGGTTGGGAGAAACTACCCTGAAGACCCTTTTTTTGAAAGGAAAAACAGTGATTTTTGGCTGGCTCACTTGAGTGAAGATGACCTCACTCGAGTGATGAAAGACTGTGCTCGAGTAAGAACGGCTCTCACTCACGAGTGTTTGACTGTGAGCAATAACCATGACCAGAAAGTGCTCACATCACTCGAGCAGAATGTTTTACACTCGGGTGATGACTTTAATCCCACTCGAGTCCCCGAAAGTGCAACACAAAGAGTGACAACCCAAGAGCATATGCAATCATCAGAGGGAAAAGCTCACTCGAGCATACCCCCAGTGCTCGAGTGAGAAGGTTTCACTTGCAAGTGTCAGAGCACACTCTTAAACATCAACCAGCGAGTGAAAACCTGAGAGCAACCCTAACTTTGCACACATACTATCACTCAAGCAATCTTATGCTTACTCGAGTGATCACCAGCATCACTTGCGGTGAAGGAAGTGCACTTGAGCCCTCTTCATGAGAACCTATGAAAAACACTACGCAGAAAGGGAAAATACGCATCACTCGAGTGAGTTCCTCCCTCACTCGAGTGAGGCTATCAGATTGCCAGATCGCAGCAATTGATAGAATTTTCTAGATTGGTCAAAACCACACCCAATGGCTCCCAAACTCCACACAAAGCTCATACACACTTAAAATAACATAGGGAACCCATTGGTAACCTCCAAAACACTCAAATACCATTTCAAACATAATCTATGCCCTTGGATCTCTATGACACACAACACCCAAATTTCATTCAACTTAATTCCAAACTCCAAAACCATTACCAATACTCAAAGAACTTCACAATGAACTATTTCCAACATCAATCACTATGAAATTCATACATTCAAAAATGGGCATAAACTAGGGCAAATTTCCGGAATTTCTCAAACTTATCCAAAAATCATAACATATATGTCAAAAAGCATCAAATGCCTACCTCTTCACTTTGCCAAATCCAGAATTTTGATTCTCCAACTTTTAATTTCGTCCAACACTCAAATCAACACTTTTCAAGATTCTGAAATCACCACAATGAAGCTTTCAATGAGGTGCACAACATTAGAGAAGATGTTTTAAGCTTAGGAGGATCATTACTCACCAAAATCAAAGCTTTTCTTTTCCTCTTTCCTTCTCAAGGTCACCAAAAATGGAGAAGAAGGAGAGAGAATATGAGAGATATGGAGATGATGATGAAGAAGTATGGTTCTCTTCCCTTGCCCATGCTTCCACCGAAAAGAGAGAGATGGGAAAGAGAAAAGTGGAATTTTGTCCTCTTGTGCCACATCCAATGGTCCTCACAATGCCACATGTCTACATCTTACTCACTCCCTCTATGAGCTCACACAAGCTTAATACACATGATTCCGACCCATATGCAACAAATCTTCACCCTTGATCTTTAATCTCCAAATATACTCATATCAAATTTACATCATATTTCTACACAAGTATTTAATTACACTAATTACAATTAAGATCAGAGTCATTAGCCCTTAATCCCAAATTGGGTCATTACACCAAACATATAATTTGTCCTAATCTTTGACCCAATCTCAGTCCTTACCTCCCAGTTTTTTGTACCAAATAGGGCCTTACTTGCTCCTTGGGAGTTCCCTGATAGGTGATGACGATTCTTAGACCATCACTACGCCTCATCTTCACTTTAGAAGAAGCTCTGACCTATTCTCTTGTATTCTTTTCTAATTATAACTCTTTCTTGTTCTCTAGAGTTTTCAGATTTTGAGATAGTACATGAAAAATCACTATAATTGGAGGTATTTCATCAAGTCTTCCATTGCCGCTTTTTTTGTAGAATTATGCAATGTATTTGGAATCATTATTGTTAGATTATTCCAATATGTGGTGTCAGAGCAGGTTTTTCCAATTCCCCTCTACTTATTTTTTCTTGCATGTTATTTTATTTTGTTTTATTTTTCTATTTTAAAAAATAATATGATAATTGATTATGAGGCATGTCTGTTTGGTTTTTTCACTATTCCTCCTTGGTCTTCCTTTTCCTATTATTTTTCTCACATGAGATGTGTCTTGAATATGCTTTAATTTTCTATCTAAAATTATATTGAGAAATTCGAAAATTAATTTGTGCATCATATATGATTTTGATCTGTCTATTGTATGTAAATGCATATCGGCATTGTTGTCAAACTCGCGAGTTGACTCTCCGAGTATTCCATTTTTACATTTCTAACTTATAAAATTGAGTCGAGTCAATGGTTAACTCGTGACCAAAGTAAACTCGGTTAAATTCTCGAGTTTATACACCGAATTTACCGTTTTTACGTTTCTAGCTTACAAAACTGTGTTGACGCACCCTTAAACTCATGTTAACTTTCTCAATTTGATTATACTCAACAGCTTTATATATGAATTTTATAGAAATTTCTTTATTAAATATGATAAATTATGAATGTTGATAGATTTAATTTCAATTATTTGGATTTAAAATACATTTAAATCAAATTATTGTCAACTTTTTATATTTTAATTATTTAATTATATACTAATAATACCTATTTAATGGTAAAACTAAACTCTTACGAGTTTACGATTCAAGTTCACGATACAAATTTATATCACTACCACGAGTTTGCTTAAACTCGAGAGTTTGACAACCTTATATATGAGATTTATGTTCACGGTTTCTCTATGCTTTTAATCCTTTTACAGTTGAAATGAAAATGGAAATCGGTAAAAAAAAATCGCGCTTCTGTTTTGGGATTGAAATCAAAGTTTTGATTTGTTTCTTTTTCCATTTTTGATGAATTTGGGTGCGTATAATGCTCCCTTTGATTTTTATGCATTCATAATTCCATTTGAGTATTTATTGAATGTGGGACCGGATGAGTTTGTACGATTTCTTCACTCTCCAATGAAAACCATCATTTTCCACATGCGAGATAAGTCTTGAAAGCATTAATTTTGTTTGTCTTGAAAATCAAAAAATCTTTTATTTTATTTTTTTGGCTTGTTTTTGGGGAATAAATTGCTTTTATGTTTTTTCCCCTTCTTTTTTCTGATTCTTCTGCCATAAAGGGGAACCCGTAATCATGCCTCAATTTTGGGTTTGAAACTCAAATATTTGATTTGTTTCTTGGCCACTTCTGATGAAAATCATTGTTTGTGTATGAATCACTTTACTACTTGTTCTGTTGTTGAATTTGCCACTTCAAACAACGAAAAGAGAGCCTGGGGTTGTTAAAAAAGGTCACCTACATTTTGCAGGACCTTCGGTTGTGTTGGATTCTTATTGGGTTAATCCAGAGGATTGGGTTGGGGTTTTAGGGATCCGGCTGAAGCAAATGACAGGACCATATTTGTAGCCCACCCGTTGGGATAAAATGAAATGGTGAGTTTCACTCTTGGGTTAAATGACGTCATTCTGACTCATCTCCCTGGTATTTTGTCCTTCCCTTAATCTTATTGCTTTACATTTTGGGCTTAATTCATCTTTTGTTTATGAGCTGTTCGGCTGAGGCTAAGAGCTTGTTTGGAATGACTTATTTTTGGGCAATAAGTGTTTATAAATCGTGATTCACGGTATATGAGGTAAGTATGTGAGAGGAGTTTTATCTCGGCTTGCGTAATAAGTGACTTATTGTCTAAAATTAAGTGATATCAAACATAGCCTAATTAGGCATAGTCAATTTTATTTTTTATTGTTATGTTTTTTTAAGAATTGGGCCTTTTTGTTTTGGTTTTCCAGCTTATTCATTTAATTATTTTTACGCTTAATTGGGCTCAGATTTTTCTTGACTTCTAATTTTTGGTTCTTTACGTATTCCACATTTTTGTGAAAATTGTTTTGTGGACCTTGTTCAATTGGGCTTCAGTTATTTTGTTTTCTGGTTTTATTTTTCCAAAAGTATCCTTTTTAGTTTATGGGCCATTCAGCTTTGGGGTTCAGATTTAATTAATATTTGGCCATTTATTAATTGGAATTTCGAATTGAGCTTGAACTTGGTTTCAACTTTTCTTCTTATTGCTTTGAGCCTCTGACTTGGTTTTCTGGTTGTCTTTTAGTTTTATTTCTTGAAATTCTATTTGGGCTTAGCTTCAGCTTTTACTAGCTTGAGCCATGTTGTTTTAATTTTCATTAATTTTTGTACTGAATAAATAATTATGAGTTGTGTCTTATTTATTTAGCAAATGTTTAACATATTTTTGGCAAAAATAAGAGGAAATTTTTTAACAGATAATTTATTATGTATACCCTTTTTTAATTTTTTAGAATTAGGGAAAGTTATTTTTGGCGATATTAACATGCTGAAAGAGATTTTTGAAAATTTATTTTTTATGTTTTGATTGTCTAAATATTTAGAAAATTTGTTTTAGGCAATTATGTAACTATTTAAATTTTACAAATTTATATTTGAGTTGAAATATGGTGAAATTAATTTCTTAAACAATTTTTGGATGCATTAAACAGTGGAGGGTTATTAATTTAAATTTTTATTGATCAAATTAATTAGTTAAAACCTCCATTAAAATTTGCATATATTAGATTTAATTTGGATGCACAAAATAGTGGGATAATTTATCTATGATGAGTATTTAATATTTAGTCACATATTGTTCATTTAATTTACCAATTAAATTCTCATTAAAGATTTGTGCATATTTGAAATTTAATTGCACATAGTTGATATTTGTGATTAGCATAAATCCTAGGGGGTAGCTACAACACCTCAATGTTGTATGTGTAAACAATCGCTTATGGATTTTTAAAACATCAACTCCAATCAATGATTAATTAATTTAATCAAAGTGGGAGAATTTTAGTTATTTAGTCACTCTTGTTGATTAAATTTATTGTTTAACTTCTCATTTGGTTATTGGTGCATATTTATGTTTTAAATGTACATGATATTTGTGGTTATCATGCTTGTTTCTCGAGAAGCAGCCACGACATCCTCAATTTTATTTCATGAACATTTATAATCACATATGGCGTTATAGAATATCAATTATAATTAAATGTATGGTCATAATTAATCTTTACCTAGAGGTAGGTAATTATAATTGCATATTTAATTAGAGTGGAATAAAATGGCATTGTATTTTCTAAATAGTCTATAGGTATTAGAAAATAAAACTGCCTTCTAAATTTATCAATTCGAAATAAATTCATATTATGCTAGTGTCTTTGCCCACAGGTAGATCTTAGTAATATGAATTTATAATTGTATGATTTACATTGTGTCATATCTCAAACTTTGGACTTAGAAGCTCAATAATAAGTCTGAATTAAGTAGACTTGTAAGTCTAGTTGAGCTAAACATCTTAAGTGTGTCATAAGAAAAATGCTTAATTAAGATAATTATTAAAACAATTTAAGGGCCCCAAAAATTGAGAAAATAGTATGAAATGTTATTTTGGGAATTTTTAAAAATTATTAAGAGGTTTAATTCTCTAAAAATGGCCCAAGTGATTTTAAAACCAATATCGGAGAATTAAAGACTTGTTTTCTCAAAATTCAAGAAAAATAGTTAGAGGTAAATTTTAAAGCTGGAAATTTCACGGAAATTATTTTATGGGATAAAGAAGCTAATTGAGAAATGAAATCTCCATAAAGTATTAAGGATTGATTTTTAAATTTTATATAGTAATTCAGCATATATAAAGAAGGGGTCAAATGGTAATTTCACCACCCCACGAAACTGAGCCATGATTAAGCCCAATATGTGGAGCCCAAAGCGTGCCATCTGATCAAGAAAATAAGCATAAGGTTTTTGTTAAACGAAAAACGGCCCAATAGCTTATTGAAAAAACCAAGCTTATGGGATGAGCCCTGTTGTAGGTGGTCCAAGGAATTTAAAAACAAAAACTCTCCTTCTCTTAAACCCCGAATGCCTATACAGTTTCATTCTGCCCTTGCACGACAGAAATAGAGTGAAAGAGGGGGGAGAGTTGCGAGAGCAGAGGAAGAAGACCGAAGAGCTTGAAGGAGGTGCCATTTGGACATGCAAGCTTGATCTCGGACCAACATAAGTCCCCAAACCATTACTCTACCCTCAGTTTGTCTATTTCATGGGTGATTTGAGAGTGATTGGGGGATGGAAAATCTGATTCTAGAGAGAGGAAATAAGGAACAGAAGATTTAAGCCATGGAAATCACGCCTAGTTGTTACAATAGAGCTTTTGGTAGTAATTTCCTCTTGTGCATATTGAATATTGCTTTACGATGATAAGTTCAAATCTGTTATGATAGTCCAGAGGAATTTTGTGTGATTTTCTTATGGAAACCTCGTAGAAATGCTTAGATGCTAAGATAAACAAGTTGTATAAGAGTTATGTGCCTAAATGATGTGTTTGAAGTTTATTGAAGCTGTCTTTTGGTAGAGAAACTGAATAAAACCACTGTTTTGATGCTCCCAAACATTAAACAGGTGTTTCAAAGTAATTAAGATACGAATAAAGGAAGTAAAATTGCTTAATAGATTTTGCGATCAGTATTGCATGTTGATAGTGCTGAAATTGGAAGTAATTTTTGAATCCACATTCTCTGCTAAAAGGAGTACAACATGGTGTTCTTTAACTAAAAGAAAAAGATAAACGCTATGTTGTGTAAAGGGATATTTATGGAAAAATATGAGCTTATGTGGGTGGAATCCTCACAACATGAATGATATTCTTAAATCTGTAAATTTTCTTTTCAGATTAGACCAATGGCTTCTCAACCTATAATGAAAGGTATGGGGATGTTTATATGATTATGAAAGTTAGATTGATAAACATAGGCATGTATGTGTGTGTGTGTGTGTGTGTATATGAAATATTATAACGTAAGGAATAGGATGGTTGATCCTGGAGAATTTGTTATAATGTACTAAACTACACTTTTCCATAAAAAACCAGTACCTTAGGTGCTTAAAGTTTGCCTTGAGAAGAGATACACACACACATGTATATACGTTATGATGTAATGATTTAAAGAATGTGGAGCTTTTAAATTGTTGATAACCCGCTGTTTTGGCACTTTTTCATATTAAACAATCATTTAGAGGCTTGTTGGATGTTTAAAAGTGTTAAGTGCTAATAAACATGAAAGACACATATGCTCAAGCGTAAAGTGTAAAGTAGGGGCTGAGAAATTGATTTAAGTTTTTGTTCAATGCCTACAAATGTCAAGTAATTGTCCTATATAGTTATTTTATACTTAGAGACATTGTAATGATGATGTTAGTATTGTTTATAAATCTGGAGAATTTTCATACTAGAAAATGAGGTATTTTTGAATGATAAGGAATGCTATAAGTTTTAAATTGATGACGTTAGTGAGGCAAAGTGAAGAATTAAGGAAAAAGAAACATGTTGGAGAGCTAAATGAGAATTTGGGATTGGGAGAGATTTATTATGCAATGGTAATGTATCATAGGCTAAGTATTGATCTGCTCCTATCTGGATTTAATACCTGGTATCAAAACAAAAGGGGGAAGCAAAATTAAAAGAGGTCAAGCAAAGGTAACTTGTGTTAGAATAAGACTGACAAATCCCTATTTTAATTATATATTTTTATATTTTAATTGAGGATTTTATCATAATAATTGAGCCTAAAATGTCTTTCTTGAGATAAATTGAGATTAAGAATAAATATATTAAATTAAGACTAAAAAGGATAAATTTGTCAAAATAATTGTAATACTCTTAATCATTAATTTTGAGAGGATTGGATATTGGTTCAATTGTAAATATTTGAAAATTTTGGATTAAATTTGAAAATGACAATTTGGGGCTTGAATTTTAGAAAGGACAATTTAGTACCTCGAATTTGGAAAACAACAATCTGATCCCATCAAAACTCCAACATTTTGACATTACTCATTTAGGGTGAGTTTCAGATTCATTTTAGAGAGAGCTTCATTCAAGGATTTCAGAGATCACAGCCGCAACACACTACCTCCAGACCTTCCTCCATTGATCTTTGCAGCCTTCGTCTTCCTCTCTCGTCGGTGGCACCATCCACCACCACCACCACAACCACCGGGAGTCTACCATCCTAGAGCTGCAACTGCCGCGAGTGGTGGGTTGGGGAGGAAGAGCTAAGAGCGAAAATCGGGAAGAGTGGAATGAAGGGAGCTGCTGCAAGGAAGAGTTTGATCTCACCTCAACCATCACCATTCACCTTCACCTTACCTATACCATCATCGTCGTCCCTCTACCACCGTCCACCACCACAGGCCGCCAAAAGAGAGAACATAAGAGAGCTGAGAGTCGGGATTCAGGGGGCTGGGAGTTGTAGAAGCTGCGGAAAGCTTCAAGTTCTTTCCAACGTTCACCTCTAGTTCATCATCGCCGCTGTGGTTCTACTTCACTCTGCCTTCATCATTTATCATTTTCGGCAAGCCTCAGCCTCTCACACATTCCATTATTCCAAGCCGTGCTTTCCCTGTTTCTGGTGTTTATATTCAGCCACCAGTTTTTATTAATTAAGTGTTAATTTGTCAGTTTAATTAGTAGTCTTCAATGTCTGGAACTCTGGAAGTGTGTGGTGAAGCTGAATTGATGAGTAGCAGTGGCTAGAGTATCATTCTCTTGAAGATGGAAGCTAAGGGCTTGAATTCTAAGTACAATAAAGGGAATTTTCATATTTTAATTCATTTGTTTAGTTTTGTAATTATGATTTTCTGTATTGGAGATTGTATTGATATTGTTAGACCTTTATTACTTGGTTTAATACTTAGTTTGGATTAATTTGTTATTTGAATTGGTTGGTGTTGAACTTTGTGCTCATCAATATATATGGTTGTATATATGATTAAGTGTAATTCCATTAATTCTCTATTATCTTATATGGTATTGTTTAGATATTGAGTTAATTTTAGAGTTGCATCGAACCAATTACATTAATTAATTTAAATCACACACTAATAGTGCTTAATAGTGTCACACCCTTATTTTAATTTCACCTTTACCAGAGTATTCGCGGAAAACGATATGCGGTTCAATGGGAAATACATGAATAGCATAAATATACTAATAATATGTGCATGATTATAGAAAATCCCCATAAGGGTTTGTACATGATACTTACGATTAAGGTAGCCGCACAAGGCTATTAAGGTTTATAAACCTATCCCAGTGAAATAGAGATTTCTTCCCGTATTCACTCCACCACTGCAACCCTCTCTCATGTAGTTTTCTTCTCTGATTTTCGAGTACCTTCTATATTCGCCTGTCTAAATTGTTGGTAAGGGAGGGTGAGATTCGAGGAAATCTCAGTAGGAAACAGATACTTTAATGCATGCATGATAGATGCTATGTGCATGACATGTTAGCTTTATCTAGATGCATGCCCCATAATGACATTTTTTGCATGCTCAATGTTTCATGCAACAAACTATGGCCACAGTATAAATAAAAACAGAGCTTCATTTGTTCAAATATGCTTTACACAATCAAGTAAAGCAATCACATACATCACTACACAGGGAAAGATATCAATTACATGCAATTAAGATAAGTCCCCAACCTCCAGTCTTTTATCCTCGATTTGCGTACCAGAAATTCGGGCTCTCAACTTGGTCCTACAATTCCAAAGGTACCATTTAGACACTTCTATAATGTTTATGGGGGTTATATGAGTCTATATTGAAAACTAAAATGCCCCCGAGGACTCGACCTGGCCCCGTTGTACCCGGTCTGACCGTATTTTTCCCAAAGTTTTGACATGGACTATTCTAACATATTTTTACCCAAGGAATCCATTTTTGGACTCAAAATTATCAAATTCAATATCAAATTATGAAATTGCCCTTGGCAGCCCTACTTTAAGGGTTTCAAGGGCGTTTTCATAATTATGCTTTTTCGGCCTTTTCCGAAAAAGTGCCCAATTATAACCCCACTTAATTTTCCCTCCTGAACTCAATGAAACCATAAAATCATTAATAATCCAAATCTAATGCCCATTTCTAGAGCTAGCTGAAACTTATTGGAACTTCGGGGAAAATTGGAGTTTTTGAAATCCGATTCCGCAAACGTGTTCCTTTCTACTCCTAACTACTTTATTAACCATCTAATATAGTTATAACTACCATTTGAACTAAAATTGGGCAGCATAACCCTTAGGGACACACATTTCCAAAATTTAAAAACAAATGGCAATCCGGCGAAATATCACCGATTAAATTACCTATAGCAGCTAGAATAGTAAATATACGAAGATTTGGAAGTTACCATAAGTTCCCACTAGCTTTTCCCCAATATGGCTGAAACCCTAACCTTTAAACAGCATATTTTTGAACCTCCAAACCTTAAAGAACAAATAAGAGTAGCTTAGGGTTGGAGTTATACTAGTTAGAAGCTAAATCGTCAAAGAAATTGGCTTACCATACAAGATCTCTTCTCCTTCTCTCTCTAAGAGCTCTCAACACTTCACTCTCTAGTTCAGCTGCTGTGTGCTTGAAAATGGGCTGGAGAAAGAAGGATGATTATATTTAATATCATATATTATATGATATTTAATTATTAATTTAATTTCCAACAATTTCGGATTTCAGCAATTTCTGGTAGATTTTCTTCTCAAATTAAAGATTAGGATGTCTACTTCTATCTTGTAAAATTTCATAATTTTTTCTCATCATTTGGTCATATAAAATCACATGACAAGCTCACTGCCTCATAGATGATTTGACCGAAAACATAATTATATTCTCTAAAATTCACCATTTTATTTCATTGACTATTTCCAATAATTACAATATATTTGGTGAATAAAATTTGGGGTGTTACAAATAGCATCTCGAGAGTAGGGATTCCTCTCTTTTGGTGCTAGACTCATTAGTTGATGGGGTTTGATATTTTATAAAACTTAGTGATTTTATAAATTGCATTAAAAGTGGTTTTTAATAATGTTTTAAGAAGTGATTATTTTCTGGGTTTATTAATAATCATTAATTAATGCACTAGACTCAACGGTGTTTGATGTTTAGTATTTTAAGGGATTTTGGTTGTAATTGCTGGTGTCTTGTATTGACTTTCGATTAAAGGGCTTAAACCTTGCCCAGTGTGGAAGTGTTTAATCAATCTAACTCAAGCTAGCTCAAAGGGTCTTTTGGGTCTTTTTTACTAAACTAGTAAATTGAACTCTTATTATCATTATATGAACTATGATTGCCCTTGCAAACTATTTTCATAATATTCATCTCATACATTCCTATTTCCATTCTATCATATCTAAAAATATCAAAAAACATTATAATTTAGGAGCTTTATTATTTTCATATAGGTGTAGTTTCAAAAGATCAAATTTTCCCTTTTTATTATTTTATGTCAATTATCACACTTAGTTTCTAGGTAATTAATAAAAGGCTCTTCGAGAGATGATCCGGAATTGCACCCTATATTACAATCCTTGGTTTAGTTTTTGAAGATGTGACCAAGGCACAAAGCTGACAATGCCTATCTTCAAAGACTTTAACCCAAGAGGGGGGTTGAATTGGGTGATAATTAAAAATTCAGAATTTAATGCAAACTTCAATAAAATAGAGTTGAAGAGATGGCACCAAGGGTAAGCACACGAGGTTTATATTGGTTAAGTCTAAACTACTTGACCTACGTCTAGTCCTTCGAAACCTTATGAGATTTTCACTATTCTCCAATATTCGCCAAGCCTTAGTGCCTTAATACAAGCTAGTTCTTTCAAGAACAATCGCTTCCCTTTACACTTTGCAATTTAATACGCACTCAAGATTCCACAACCTTGAGTCTCTCATATAATAAATGAATCAATAAATGTCTCTTACAAAAGTAGATATATGATAATTCAAGTACAAACTCAAATTTAAGTACTTTAAGATTTTGCAATGAATGTAGCAGAAGTTTTTCACAAAAGTTTGTTACTTCATCTTCAATGCTCTAGCTATTTATAGGTAGAGTGTATTAATGACCATTGCCTTGTTGAATGTATCTGTTAGAGTTTCCTGGGTCTTTGATATATATCCGTTGAAGTCTCTGAACATTTATTGTGTCTAAGAAATTAGTCATTGGAGCAAAGAGAATGTTCAACGTATGAATGTCCTTCACATTTAATACTTCTGAGACAAAAAGTTATTTTTCCAATTTGTGAATTAATCTTTATTTGATCACTTGAAAAACACTTAAGTACTTGTGTAGTAAACAATTAGAATTATTATAAGCAAAAAGAACAAATTTCATAACCATTTTTGTGATTTAAGAAGTTTCGAAGTGTTGCTCTGTTTTCTAGGAAAGCGCGCATTACTCGAGTGATCCTCTCTTAACAATTTTGAAAATATTTTGGAGGACTAGATAGATCACTGGAGTAATATGCTATTGATGCACAAAATGGGATCACTCAGATGATCTATTTCAGATCACTTGGTGCATCATTTGAGTGATCAACTAGTGATGAAGGATTCTATGGTCACTCGAGTGATCATGTTTCCTACGATTTTAGAAAAGCATATCACTTGATCACATAACTGGAGTGTTCTACTAGTGATGTTGTTTTAACTCATCACTCAAGTGGTCACTCGAGTGATCTTATAATTAGAAAGTTTTTTGATTTCAAAATGCTTCCAAGATCACTATAGTGTTGTACCAATGATGCTTTATCTAATCACTAAAGTGATCTCAAGTCATGACTTGAGTGACTTTTTCTTTAAAGTACTTCAGAGCAACATCACTAGAACAAATCACTTAAGTGGTGTGCTAGCGATGATTTTAACTCATCACTCAAGTGAGTCAAGTGATTTTCCCTTTAAAATTTTTCAGCGCTATCACTGGATAAAACACTATGCTGATTTGTTGGTGATGGATTTTAACATAATACTCGAGTGGTTACTCGAACGATTTTCTTTTGTAAAACTATTTCACCAGAAAGATCACCATGATGATTTATCTAAGCTTTATCACATCACTCGAGTGGTCACTCGAGTGATATGTTTTTCAACTTTAGTGATCACTTGCAGTGATGAATTCTTGTCACTTAAGTGATTTAACATATTTTGCAAAATAGAAATATTTTATTGTTCAAAATACTTTGTTCATCATTCAAATCTTATACAAAACCTTTCTAAGCTTTGTTATCATCAAAATATAAAACATAGAATCTAACGACTTGGAAGAAGAAAGAAGAAAAAGGTAGTGAAATTTACTCTTATATAGTTTGTGCTTGATTGCTTGCATGTCTATTTGCCATGTATGCTATAACTAAGCCTTTGAAGATGTAATACCCTTGCTTGAGTTTGTGCCATAGGTACGTGTATCTACCTGTAAGGTGTTGTGTTTTTGCATTGGCTATTTACATGCTTAGTTTATTATCATTGTGCATGATATTGAAGTTAATGTTTTACTATTGAGATTTCCACGAATCTCACCGCTATTTCTCCCATGTACCAATAGTAGGGGAAAGTACTCCTAAAGGGAAAGCAAGTCAGTAGAGGAAGCTTGAAAGTGAAAGCTCTTGAGAAGCTTGTTTTGATCTTTATGATATTAAAATTGATTTTGATTAATGGTTGTTGTGTATTTTTATTTAAGGTTTTCGAAAGATAATTATATATTTTGGTGTGCATCTATCCCCCATAAGGAGGATCATGAGAGACAAGCAAAAGACAAGGTAAGTGCTATATTAAAGTATAGCAAAAAACATGAAATAGATAATGTTAGTTAGCTACTATTCTATTGATGAGCCATAATCTTGAGAGAGCGATTTGACAGGGCAAACGTTTTAACTAGGTTAAGAAATTTGGTAGTGATATAGTATGCATCCAGACCTTTAAAATGAATCATAGTTAGTAATGTCTATATGTGTATTTTAAGAGATATTATTTTCTATTATTACCCAGAAAATAGGAAAATGGTTGTCAAAACACACTGTCTAGTTTTGATAAATAGGAGTTTTTGTACATAATGGTTCAAAAATTATCTCAGGACACAATTTTGCCATACCTTACCACCATCGGATCTTCTTCAACATTCCAAACCACCGTCGACTTCCTTGTCCATCGTCATCACCTTAGTCTTCCTTTGATCACCTTCTCCTTCCATTGCCTCTATTTTCTTACTAAGCCAACAAACCCTTTTCTCTTTTCTTTCTCTTCTAATTCACCATTTTATTTGTTTCCCATGGATCTCTAGAGCTTTGAGCAAGTTGTGGGTGCAATTAAGATTATTAGTGGCTGATTTACAGTGATGGTGATAGAGAAAGTGGCTAGAATCTCAATATGTTACAAAGGGAAGTTCATTAGTTTTCTGTTAGCTCAATTAACGTATTATCTTCTATTTGTATTTTTTATATTGGTACATGTTTGTTAGACTTGGATGAGTGTTCATTTGTCCTTGTTGGTTAACATTTGTATTGAATTTTGCTTTGATGCTCTTGGATTATATGTTGAACTTATTTCCTTGTGTTTTAATGAGATTATGCATTGTATGTGATCACTATGATTTGTAATTGACTTAATTTATATTGAGTGTCGCAATTATGCTCTCATTTAAGAAGAAATAAGTACATTAAAATGATTTTCAAATATACATCAAGTGGTTTTTAACAATTTATCTAAGAAATGACTATAAATGCGATTGTAGCATTAGTCATTAATTAGGTAGATTGGACCTGATGGGATTGCTTAGGGTTTTCAATATAACTTAATGCAAAATTAACTTCCAAAATATTTTAAGAATTTAGGAAGGAAGGTCACCAACTTTACTACCAAGACCCATTTCATCATATAACCCTTTTAATCCCAAGAATTCTTTCATTATGTTTCAAAAATACCAAAAATAGTATCTTTAGGATTTTAATTAAATTTTGCATTTACCTATTCTCAATAAAACTCAAAACCAATCTCCTTTTATTTTCATTGTATTTCCATGGCATTTAAATTACCTAAGAATCAATAAAAAAAAAAACTCCTTAAGAAGAGAGAATGATCATAAGTTTGCATATACGTAATTTTTAGTTAATCTTTAATTGTGGATCCCAAGACTAACAATAAAATGCCCTAATCATTGACAATATCAAAAGGCACAATAGGTACTACATCAAAGTCATGTTTGTCTTTTATACACAACTATGCAAAATTAAAATTAGTGGTTGAGTGTTGTTTCAAAATTTAACCTATTTACTTGCACTTAATCTATAAATATTTTCATCACAACATAATATTATTATTTCATTGTTGATGTAAAATCACATTCCTATAGCATTATTGGCTTTACCTCTGTTTTTCTATTCCAAAAAACATATATCTTACCATCCACCATTTGATGGGAATAAGTCATCATATCTAAAGAATCTCAACTAAAAAATCAATGACCCATTATTCGTTATCAATTTTACAAGGTACACAAATATCATCAGAATTTTTCTTAATAGTTTATTATTTAAAAAGTAAAGGTCCACGCTTGGTCCTTTAATTTTTCTTCCCGTTTTAATTTAATCCTTTAAATTTATAAAATGTAGTCTTAGTCCTTAATGTTAACATCGTTTATCTCATTTAGCCAAAAGCTGCTTTAACAATTTTAAGTGATGATTGAGCAATTAAATACCGACAAAACATACTTACATATATTTTAATTCTTTAACATGTTTATATTTTTAAATAAAAATAAATCATACAATTAAATAGGTGTGTGGTGCCAAAATTTTGAATGTTTAAATATGGACAATCAAATGATAATAGAGTCGCTACCGAATTTTGTTTTTTTGTTTTTTGTATGTAAGAAAAAAAAGAAAACAGAATTTGGGAGCTAGAAAAGGTGTTAAAAAGATATTTCACGTCAGTCCATTATTTGAGGAACCAGAGGCGGCCCGCTCAACAACGGTGTTGGGGTTTTCTCGTTTTCTGGTCAGCCATGCTTCTTCTTCTGTTGCTTCCAACGACGTCGTCTCGTTGGGTGTGCGTGAGGCACCCTCATCCTCTTTATCTTCTTCAGCACACACCAGCCTTGCCTCCTCCAACTCTGTTCTTCAGTGCTCTGTTTGTGTCGGTATGTTCGAAAACTTCTCTTCTTCCTTGCTTCTGTGTAGCTGCTGTGTGTTTATTTTCCTGGTGTTGTTCTGTGGCCTGTGCGTAATGTAGGAGAGAAGAGGAAAGTTTAGACAAACTGAAGTTGAAGTTTTAGGTGCTTATTTGGATAGGAAATTTTGTTCTAATTGTTTTGGTTGTTGTAATAGGAAGATTGATTTAGGTTCTGTTTTCTTGGCTTTGAACTGATTCTTGGTGATGAATTAAATTTGGAGAGGATGATAATTCCTTTTTTTAATTAGGAAAGCATAGTAATTCTATACATGGGTGCTTGGAAACTGTTAGACAAGAGATTTAAAGATTAAGAAGTTGATGAACCTGTTTGAATGTTGATGCACACAAGGTGTTTGTGAAAATGTGCAGAGGAGAAATTTGGTTGGATTAAGATTGTTCAACTCTATGTCGAAACTTAAAAGGGCATAGCATTGCTTGAATATATATGCACACTCCTATAGCATAGTTATTGTTTGAATATATATATATATATACATATTTATATGCACAAACATATAGCATGGTGGTAAAGGTTAGTAACTCTTGGGAAGCGGAGGGCGATGGAGTATGTCGTGTGTGATTGATCCAAGTCTTCTTTCAGAATGACATTTAAATGGCCTGTACAATTGTTATTTTGTTTAAATGCAAGTTCTTGTAAGCGAATCTTGGGAACATCATGGTTAATTTCTCTCATGATAATAGTGTATTAGATAGGTATTCCAGTACTGCATTATAATTGTGTTTCATGTCTTAGCCATGGTAAATGCCTTTATGAACTTCCATGTAAATAATTTTTGAACTTTTATAGGGCTTCTGACTATCTTTCTTTGTTAAACAATTAAGGATAGAACTACCTCAAATATTAGGATTGGTGAGACTGTGCCTAGATGTGAAGAGCGTGTTATTACAATCTACATCTCTTGTGATGAGACTAATGCTTTTGAGGATTGTTCACAGTAATTACCACTTAAATGCTACTCCCTCTGATCCTAAATATAAGACATAGTTGACTTTTTTAGAGAGATTAAGGAAGTTAAATAAGTTATTTAATTATATCATATTCTTATATTATATATCAGTTTATTAGTCAAACTAATTAGTTTGAAGAAAAAATTAAAAATATAAATACTCTAAAGTAATTTAATTAGCCAAAAAAGTCAACTTTGTTTTATATTTAGGATCGGAGGGAGCACTACTTTTTTATTCTTGAATAGTTCTATTTCGTACATCTTTGTGAATTGAAAGGCAATTTTAAACAAATATTTGCTAGCTATACTTGTATTTTCCAAATTAATGTTGTTCTGTGCATTGCTATACACGTTATTCTGTATTATTTTATTTGTATGAAACTAGCAAAAGTAAGTTATTTGCTTTAAAATTTCTTAATAATAAGGATTGTTATTAAATTTTATCAAAAACCAAGAGCTAGTTTAAATGCCATGATGTGACGCGATGGTCTCTCTTTATTTTAATTAGAAACGCATTATGATTTTTAACAGTATTCAAAAATATCTAATGAAGCCATTTAGCCTGATTAGGGATTTATAAGTGCAGGCTTCAATTTAGATTTAAGGATTTTAAATGGGTTTGAATGGAAATTTCCCTTTTGGATAAATAAGATTTTATTTAGAATAATTTCTTTAGTTTGGAAAAATTAACAATGAAAAATTCTGTGAATATTCCGTGGCAAATTTCATGAAAAAAAATTATTATATGTTTAATAAATTTTATATAAAAAATAATATTATAATATTATTTATTAATTAATTTTAATTAAAAATAAATTATTAGTTATTAATATTATATTATGATTTATTAAAATTATATTTATAGTTTTATATTAAAAATAATATTTATAATATTAAATTATTAGTCATTAATTAATGTTAATTAAAAATAAAAATTCAATTTCAAAAAATTTCCACAATAAAACACTAAACTTCCAACGAAATTTGCCTCAGAAATTCACAATTTCTAATGGATTTGTAATGGAAATGGTTTTCTAATGGAGTCCATTCCCTCGCTAATAGATGCGTGGTAAATCAATTTTCGACGGAATTCCAATTCCATCGCAAAATTTCCATGGAATTCCGTTGGAAATTTGTGACTATTGCTAATTGTTTTTATTTTTTTAATTTTAAAATGCCACGTAGACCTTTTCAAGAGAAGCCATGTATCAAGTCTGTAGAAGACCACCTCATTTCTGGATCCTTCACCGACAGCCACCACCTATTAGCTCCGGCACCCACATCCAACACCCACCACCCCATCGTTGGCAGTAGCCATGTGTTCAAGCCTCGTGGTGCGCCACATGTTCCCTCCTCTCATTTCCACGTGTCTCCTACTCATACGCGTGCATACCTTGGGTAGTTGAGCCAAAGAGAACCTACAAAATATTATTACACACACACACACATATATATAATATCATCATAAATAATAAATTATATATAATAAATTATTAAAAACTAATAATAAATTAAATAAAAAATTGAAATAATATTTATATATTTATTATAATTTTTTCAATATAAATTAATTTCAAATTAAACATATTTTAAATAGTTAATATATCTTCTTATAATAATATATGTGAATTAGAATGCATGAATGGATGTTGTTTGAAAAATTGTTTGTTTATATATGGTAATTAATTAATTTATCTATGGAGCTTGTTTAATGAATATATTATAAATTGCTGATCAATTGTTTGTTGAAATGCTTGAAAGAAGAGAGTTATAACTAAAGCTAACACCTTGCTATGAGTAATGTAACCTTGATTAGATTTCACTCTATGGTGTTATCAAATTAAAACGAGATATTATTATAAAAGCTTTGTTGGAATAGTTATTTAAGAGTCAAATAACAAGAATCAAGTTAAACAAGTTATAAAAATTTTGTGAATGCAAAAACTGAGAATGACTTGAATGGTGAATGTGCATTATTCTTGAATTGAATTCTATGATATTTTGGAAAGGAAGTTTTTTTTATGATTGAGGAGAATTGTTAGTGAATTGAAGCAAATATGTGAGTATAAGATAGGTGAAATGATGAAGGTTGGTTTAGGTACTCAGGTAGCCACAAGGGTGAACTCTTATTCAAAAGTCTACTGTGATGGCAAACCGTGCCACTTTAGTACTTATCATTTGGGCCAAAATAAAACTTATCAAGTAAGTGAATGACACCTTACTCTAACTTCATATATTTGTTTGTACCAACAAAAAAAACTTCATATATATGTGAGGTCTTTTCGATTATATTCAAATTTGATGCTCAATTGAGTTTTCTTCGTAAGAAAGTTTTGTGATATTAGAGGCTTAGTGATACGAGTTTCAATAAGTTTAAAACATTATTATGTGTTTTATATAATTTTACTTCTTATTTATTTTACATAATGATTTAAATATATGGAGTCATTGCAAGCTAATTTGAAAATATTACTTATGGAGTCTTCATGTTAATTCCATACATGATCAGAAGTATTTACATAGGGAAGCAATGAAACTATTATAACGGAGCTCTAAGTTCTAATAGGGTATTTATAAATCCAATATTGACAAACACTATATTCAGACATTGATTCTTTTAATTGTAAATTTCAAAGAAAGGTAATTATAACTATGATATTGATGAGAATCCCATAAGGGATCTTCCAAATGGGTTTGTTTCATTTACACAAAGTTATATGGAATGAGGAGTATCAATGATGCATTAAGCTAAATTTCTGTAAAAAAATTGAATTCAAAAGTTGAAATATTTTTATTGAATAGCAAAATAGGGGTAAAATGGTCATTTTAGAAATCACCTTTTTTTATTAGCTTTTTAAAACCTTGTCCCTCTCATTTTTCCTACAATTCGCAGGACACTGGGGAGAAGGAGAAAGAATAGAAGGAATGATTAGGAGAAAATGAAGGTAACTTTAACTGATTTTGTTTCCTTCTTTCTTGTTCTAGTGTTATGGTTTATTGATGCAATCATCCTTAAAAAAGAACGTTATGACTCAATCTTTCTTGGACATTTGAAGCCTCCATTGATGGTCTCTTCTGTAGTTGCTGATACTATGATACTATTTTTGTTTGATTAGAACCTAATAGCTACTTTTCTTATTATATAAAAATAAGAGGAGGAATAAAGAATTGCAATGGAATATAAAAAATCTTTCAACTTGTTCTATGGTGCTTAATTGCTTATTCCAATACATGGGGAGAGTATTCTTAAATGTCCAACTTGGTCGTATGATATCTAAATCTACATTGTAAAATAAGCCATTTGGAAAATTTGACTTATAAATATCAGAAGGTATGACAGAAAAAAAAATTATTTAATTTCTCAAACAAATTTAAGTGAATTTTTCTCTAATATCAAGACGTTTAAAAAACATAAGTATAGGATAGAGGAGAGATAGAAAAATGTAGGGCTCATTTTCATTAATTTTAAAATCCTTTTCTTTCAAAATTAACTCCCAACTGTATAAAGTTACTATAAGAAAAATAGTGGATTCAAGGTTCTTATAATTGAAAGCCAAAATGTTAAAACAGAAAAACAAAATATGAAGAAATCCAAAACCAATATAATCAACTCAGAAAATTTCAAATGCTTTATATATTATTACAACATATACAGAAGTCACTCAAATTTACAAGATTATTTAGTAAAAAAGTCACAAAATTAAAGGAATAGTAGCTAAAATTTGATTTAACAATTATTCAACTAGTGGTGTCTCAAGCATTTTTCGTAAACAAAGTCTTGATTTTTTTCAATGATACTACAACATCAATCATAGTAAGTCGTGCCTCTGGTAAGTCAATAGAGCAATTTAATGCTAACTCAAAAACTGATGATATATAAGGTAGTATATTATCAGTGTTTTGATTTTCTTTGTGCAGCAAATTGGCATCTATAATATTCATGATGGAATGTGGTGTGGAGTTGCTCACCCAATCTTTCAAACTTAATCCTTGAACAAACATCTCATCTGTTGGCTTCTTCCTTGTAAACATTTCCATTAGCAAAATCCCATAACTATACACGTCTCCTTTGGCAGAAACAACTCCTTCCGATCCAAACTCTATATGTCATATTGAATGATTAGTATAGAAGCCATTATGTCAATAATGTAAGGTTTGTGGTTAAGCTTTCTTTTGAATCATAAATTTAAATCTTTGCACATGAAGATGTCAAATATTGGTTAGAAATTGAATATAAACATAAATTCAAAATATCATTATTAAACCATTACCTGGTGCCATATAGCCAATTGTAGCCAAAGTGTTGGTATAAATTTCCAATTTCTTTTCACCAAACAATTTAGACATACCAAAATCACTTAGATGAGCCACCATATCTTTGTCCAACAAAACATTGCTTGGTTTCACATCACAATGAACAACTAGTGTAGAAGAACCATGATGAAGATACTCCAAAGCAGCTGCGACATCAATCATTATGTTCAACCTTTGCAAGACATCTAAATAATTGTTATGAGAGTACAACCATTTGTCAAGACTCCCATTTTCCATGAATTCCATTATTAGAGATTTGAAATGATCATTTGAGCAACTACTAATGATCTTAATGAGATTGCGGTGGCGTAAATGGCACATGGCAGAACATTCAACATCAAAACTTCTTGATGATTGTTCCATGTCTAAGTTAAACACTTTGACAGCAACTATCTTTTCATTTGGAAGAACTGCTTTGTATACTGATCCAAAACTTCCAGAACCAACAAGATTACTCTCATCAAATCTATTTGTTCCTCGTAGAAGCTCATAGTAGGATATTCTGGTTGGTGTATCCAAATTTATTAAATCACTCTTTGTTGAATTATTATCATCATCTCTCTTATTCTTGAGAAAGACAACGACTGAAACAATCAAAATGGCAACTATGTTAGGCAATATGCATTTTATCATCAGCATCACTTTATTTGATTCATGCTTGTTTCCTTTCCTACATGGTTGGACTCGTAGTTGAGATTTCCCACAAAGATCTTTATTCATCATAAAAGATTGAGCAGTAAAATTTTGAAAAGGACCACCATTTGGAATTTCTCCATGTAATAAATTATAGGAAAGATTGATGTATTTAAGATACAGTAATGACTCTAAGGACTTTGGAATCATGCCAGACAAATAATTATGGGAAAGATCTAGGGACTCCATGCTTATCATGCCACTAAGCGATTCGGGAATAGGCCCTTGTAATTTGTTTTCAGCCAAAGATAGGGTTTGCAAAGTTTCCCAGCCACCCATAGTTGTTGGAATGCTTCCTGAAATTTGATTTCTTGACAAGTTCAATTGTATAATTGCCCTCAAGTTTGATACCTCTGGTGAAATTATTCTACTTAGGGCGTTGGAGGATATGTCTAAAATCAAGATATCTTTTAGACTCCATAGAGAAGAGGGTATATGAGAAACCAATTTGTTAGAGCTAAAATTCAACTCTCGTAAAGAAGTATTCCCGAGACATTCTGGAACCGCTCCTGAAAACATGTTGTTGGCAAGATGCAACTCACTTAGACGTTTAAGTTGGCAAAGTTCATTTATAATGAACCCTTGCAATCTATTGTTGCTAAGGCTTAAGCGTTGAAGACTATGTAATTTGTGAACTGTATCAGGAATCAACCCACTCAAATGATTCTCATCCAAATCTAATTCCATCAAGTTTGTTAAATTTCCAAGCTCATTGGGTATAGCTCCACTAAATTTATTCGATGACAAACTTAAATCAATGAACTTAGAAGCATTTGATATGCTGTTTGGAATCTGTCCAGTCAGTCCATTGCCTCCCAGTCGTAATGTCTCCAAGGTGGGAAGGCCAATTCCTAAATATGATGGGAGAACGCCAGAGAGGGAATTACCACCAAGGCGCAAGTCTGTCAATGTTGAAATGTTGAATATGTTGGAAGGAATAGATCCTTTCAAATAATTATCAGTCAACTCTAAGACATTAAGTTTATCAAGTTTGCCTATGCCTTTGGGCACAAAACCTGGACAGAAAAAAAAAAGTTGATGGAAACCATGACTTTCATATACAAAAAATATATACAAATCAACTTATTTCTATTATGTTTTGAAGTCTTTGTAAAATTTCTAAAGCAAAAATGTTAGAGAAATCATAAACTACCCGTGAGATGCCATGGTTATTGAAGATTTGTTTGAAAATGTAAAATTTTTTATGTTGTAATTTTTGAATAACTATTTAATAGGAAACTAATACATTTGTAAACCAGAAAAGCAGGAACAACAGACAAAAATTGATAAAAGAAAATTAAACAGGAAAAGATGGCGGATAAAAGAAGAGTTGAACTTGATAGAACATCCAATGTGTGTATAACAAGTGGGTACAATATATAATTGATATGGTTCAGAGTACTCAAAAAATTGTTTTCCAAGATTTAAATAACATGTGTGATCCTATCTTTCTGTCATTAAAGTCTTACCAACAATTCATGATATCTTTCGATATTTTGGGATTGTAAATTAGTAGCTATATTTAAAAACTATGATTAATGAATGATGAAAAACAAAATCTCATTTTAAATTCATTTTCTATTAGAGAAAAATGATTAAAGAAACAACGAAAAAGAATAAAAAAGAGATAATAAACTCGTGCTTGTAAAGAGGTTTGCCTCCAAATATACTTGATTAGCATAAAGTGTTTGTAAAAAGTGAATGGAACTTATAAGAAGAAAAATAAAGCAGGTCATATTATTTGATATCATATAACACACGCGCACACACATATCAGAAAATGAGAAAGCAAATTTTTTCTAACCATCAAATGGCTTACCTCCTAGTAATTGCATTTGAGTTTGTATAGTTTGAGTATATAAACTTTGGGTTCTTTATGTATGGTTGAAGTGAGAAATTAATTATATACTTTTTTTTCTTTACATTGGTGGTGTACTTTTCACAACAGATTATAACGATCGAGTCCACATGTCATATATATATATAATGCATACTTTCTCTTTCTTATTGATTAATTACTTATGAAAAAAAATTAATTATAAAAGCTTTATTTAATTTCATATAGAACTGAACATAGAACAGCTTCTCTTTGAACCCAAATAAATTAAAATATGCAATCTAATTATTTGACTGAGTCATGAAAATATCTTGTATTCTTATTCATTATTCGAGCTTAAATTTAGTTGAACAAGTGTTTTTAGTTGCATTTAAATTTTTTATTTTTATTTTTATAATATATTTTGTAATCGTTTTAATAAGTTTATAACAAAGTTAAGAGGCCTAACTAGATAGGGAATGAGATTTGGTAGACTTGATTTTGGTTTTGATTATTTTAATTATATTTAATTATAACTCTCTCTCTTTTTTAACTTGTTTATTTGTGTGTTTTATGTGTATGTTTTGTTTTATCTTTGCTTGCCAATTACTTGTCAGAATCAAATTGTGGCTAATTTTAAGAGTCCTAGCTAAGTTATGTCACGGAAACATCCATCACTGTGTTAGTGAACATCCGCAATTCTTCTCTCCAATTCTCTTCTCTCCAACATCTGAACTTTTGAGTTTCGAATTAATAATTTTTAGAGTGTCAAGGATGCTTGAAGGAGTTATTTAAGACCTCAAGAAAATAATTTTATTAAATAAACTTATTTTCAGGTAAGTGAATTCTGAAAAACTAAGAGAGGAATTATTATTAAATATATGAAGGCCAAAAGTAACCAAGGAAAATTTAAAAAATAATTTTAATAATTTAAATTTATTTATTTACATTTTTGTTATTTAATATTATAATAATATTTTTATTGGATATTAAATCTCAAACCGTAGAAATAAAGAAGTGGAGGGAGCTGGTAGGTAAGAGAAATGGAGAGCCATAATCGAGAGAGAGAGAGAGAGAGAGAGAGAGAGAGAGAGAGAGAGAGAGAGAGAGAGCCACTCTCTCTCCCTCCTCAAAATCCTTAGGCCCTTTTTGCTACAAAGCATTAGGTGTCACACCCCACTTCCAGCCGGGCCACACATGGACCCCGTAAGAGGTGGACTCACAAGAGTTCCTCGCTCCCCAAGCGAGATTTTCCGCCTCCGCAGGGATCGAAGCCACTACCTGGGGGTAAGTAGTGCCTCATGACAATCCCCACTACCATTGGTACTGTTACGCACTGTTTTGTGGTACTGTTTCGCACTGTTTGGACTCTTTGGTACTGTTTTTGGGTACTCTTTGGTACTGTTTGTGTTCGAATTTGGAGATTTTCTCATTTGTTGGACCTTTTTTATTCGGTTCTGGATTCCATGGCTGATCCTAAGGCTCCTGAAATGTTACCCATGTCGGCGAAGATTACTTTCTCACAATTGAACTGGACTAATTATAGTGATTGGAGCACTACTGTTAAAATCTATATTATGGGTATTGAGAAGGAAGAACATTTAACTGATGAACCCCCTAATGACAAAGAAAAACTGGTTGCTTGGAAAAGAGCTGATGCTAGAATCTTGTTTCAGATTAGAAATTCTATTGAACCCCGGATCTTGTCTTCAGTGAGCCATTGTACTACGGTTAAGGAAATAATGGGTTATCTAGAATTTATGTTCTCTAGTAAAGGGAGCCTTACTCGGATTCACGAAGTTTGTAAAGGTTTTTATCGCTCTCAGCAGCAGGGTCGTCCATTGAAGGACTTCTTTTTGGATTATAAACGATTGTATGAGGAAATGAAAGTTCTCATGTCGCCATAAGCAGATCTTGAGACTGGCATTAAAAATCTGGAACTACAGGCCATCATTGGTTTTCTCGAAGCCCTTGATCCATCTTATGAGACCATCCGCTCTCAAATCCTGTCTAGTAAGGAGCTCTCATCCCTCGAAGATGTGTTTGCTCGCGTCCTTCGCGCTGATGGTGTGACCCGCCCGTCTGTGGATCCCAATGCGAGTGCTTTGGCCGGTCGGGGCCCCTTTGACAACAGGAATTCTGGCTCCAAACAGGGTTCCAGTGCCCCGAGTATGACTTCTGGCGGTATTCTCTGTCATTATTGCAAGGAACCTGGCCATATCAAGAAAAATTGTTGAAAATTGCAAAATAAACAGCAGCGTGATCAGCAGCGTGGCTTTGCTCATGTTGTCCAGACCTCTAATCAGCCTGAACCTGGTTCGCCCTCTGCCGCGGCCTTATCTACAGGTACTTTGCCCTCTGGTCTTGCTACCACTTCCTCGAAGTGGGTCATTGATTCTAGTGCTACCGACCACATGACAGGTAACCATCATTTATTTTTGTCGTATGCCGCCTATGCTAACCCATCTTCCATCTACGTTGCCAATGGTTCCCCCGTCCGTGTAGTTGGATCAGGCACTATTAACCCCACCCCCTCTATTTCACTATCTTCTGTTCTTGACATTCCTGATCTCACCTTTAATCTTCTATCTCCCAGTAAACTGACTCGTCATTTGAACTGCTTTATCTCACTATTTCCTGACCATTGTTTGATCCAGGATCTATCGACGAAGCGTATTATTGGTAGAGGTTATGAATCTAGTGGACACTACATTCTGGATGATCAGGTGCCGCGTTCCGTTGCCTGTTCTGGTGGGTCATCTCCCTTTGAAGTTCATTGTCGTCTTGGTCATGTGTCACTTTCGTCTCTAAAGAGGTTATATCCTCAGTTTTCTTCTGTATCTGCTTTGGATTGTGAGTCGTGTCAGTTTGCCAAACACCATCGTGTTCATTTGGCACCTCGAGTCAATAAACGGGCTGCGTCTCCCTTTGAGTTAGTACATTCTGATGTTTGGGGTCCTTGTTCAGTTTTATCTCAGACTGGTTATCGTTATTTTGTCACTTTTGTTGATGATTTTTCCCGAACAACTTGGCTCTATTTAATGAAACAGCGCTCTGAATTGTTTACTCAATTTCAAAACTTCTGTGCTGAAATTCAAACTCAGTTCAATACTCCTGTCAAAATCCTTCGAAGTGATAATGCGAAAGAATATTTTTCCGCCCCTTTTTCTGATTACATGTATAGCCATGGTATTCTTCACCAATCCTCATGTGTCGATACCCCTGCTCAAAATGGTGTTGCTGAAAGAAAGAATCGACACCTTTTAGAAACTGCTCGAGCTCTTATGTTTCATTATAGTGTTCCGACACCATTTTGGGCTGATGCCGTGTCTACTGCATGTTTTCTTATCAATCGCATGCCTTCGGTTGTTCTTAATGGTGACATTCCCTATTCTGTTTTGTTCCTCACTACTAAACTCTTCCCTGTTGATCCAAAAATCTTTGGTTGCATTTGTTTTGTTCGGGATGTTCGTCCTAGTGTCAGTAAACTTGATCCCAAGTCTTTAAAGTGTGTCTTCCTTGGTTATTCTCGAGTCCAGAGAGGTTATCGTTGTTACTCTCCTGATCTTCGTCGTTATCTTGTGTCCACTGATGTCACCTTCCATGAGACTTCTTCTTTCTTCAAGTCTTCAATCATTTCTGTGTCTTCCTCGGTCATTGATCCGACGGATGATTTCTTGGTTTATCGTGTCCCACCAGCTCAGGCTGCTGCTCCGGTTCCTGATATCATCACTGAGACTGATCCCACCAATTCTGCGCCTCTGTCAGTAGATGCTTCATCATTGGATTCTATTCCTGCGACTCCAAACCCTCCCACTCCTGCCCCTGATACCGTTATGCCTGATTCTGTAATTGACCCGTCTAATGACCTCCCTATTGCCCTCAGAAAAGGTATCCGCCCCCATTGTCCTCCTAAACGCTATGCTGACTGCATGTATCCTATATCAAACTTTGTGTCTTACCAGCAATTGTCCCCTGTTTCCTCTTCCCTTGTGGCCACCCTTGAGTCCATAACCACCCCTACCTCCCTTCACCAAGCCTTAGCTCATCCTGGTTGGCGTGCTGTGATGGAAGAAGAAATGATGGCCCTTGAAAAGGCTGGTACCTGGACTCTTGTTGATCTGCCTTCTGGGAAGAAGGCCATTGGGTGTAAATGGATATTTGTGGTTAAGACTAAAGCTGATGGTTCCTTGAAACGACTAAAAGCTCGGCTTGTTGCTAAAGGATATGCTCAGACTTATGGCATTGATTACTCTGAGACTTTCTCCCCGGTCGCTAAGCTCACTTCAGTCCGTCTCCTTGTCTCTCTAGCTGCCACTTATCATTGGGATTTGCATCAGTTGGATGTTAAGAATGCATTTTTGAATGGTGACCTTCTTGAGGAAGTTTATATGGAGCAACCTCCTGGTTTTGTTGCTAAGGGGGAGTGTGGGAGAGTGTGCTATCTCAGAAAGTCATTATACGGTCTGAAACAGAGTCCACGTGCCTGGTTTGATAGATTTTGTAACGTGGTTCAGAAGTTCGGATTGAGTCAAAGCAAGAGTAATCATTCTGTGTTCCATCAGAAGACCGATGCAGGTATGATTCTTCTGGTTGTATATGTTGACGACATTGTAATCACAGGGAGTAACACTTCTGGCATTTCCGAGCTTAAAGTCTTTCTCAACCTCCACTTCCAAACTAAAGACTTAGGACCATTGAAGTACTTTCTGGGTATTGAAGTTATGAGAAACAAAAAAGGCATTCTGTTGACTCAGAGGAAGTATGTTCTCGACCTCCTGAAGGAAACTGGGAAGCTTGGAGCTGCACCAAGTAGCCTTCCCATGATTCCAAATCCATACCTGGACTTGAATGATAGTATGTTTGATGAACTTCCTGATGACTTGAAAAAGAAAATTGATCCAGAGAAACTGAAGCCATTTGCATATCCTGAGAGATATAGAAGATTGGTTGGAAAGCTGAATTATCTGACAGTGACTCGTCCAGATATAACCTTCTCGGTTAGTGTACTTAGTCAATTCATGGCATCTCCAACAGTGGCACAATGGGAAGCCTTAGAACATATCTTGCACTATCTGAAAGGGTCCCTAGGTCGGGGCATTCTCTATTCGGATTTTGGGCACACTAAAGTTGAGTGTTTCTGTGATACGGATTATGCAGGATCCAAGGCCACGAGACAATCCACTACGGGTTACTGTGTGTTTGTTGGTGGTAACCTGATATCTTGGAGGAGTAAGAAACAAGGGGTGGCATCAAAATCAAGCGCAGAGGCAGAATACAGAGCTATGTCACAATCCGTACAAGAAATTGTATGGGTACTTCAGCTCATGAAGGAAATTGGCATTGTCACAACATTACCTGCAAAGCTTTGGTGTGACAATAAAGCAGCGCTTCATATAGCATCAAATTCTGTGTTCCATAAGTGGACGAAGCACATTGAGATCGACTGTCACTTCATTCGGGACAAGATCAAAGAAAATGTTGTATCTACAGGATATGTGCGATCGGACGACCAACTAGCAGACCTTCTAACAAAAGCGTTGACTGGGATACGGGTTGAGTATCTTTGTAACAAGTTGGGCATGATTAACATATATGCTCCAACTTGAGGGGGAGTGTTAAGGAAATAATATTCTATATTAAGGAAATATTCTATCATTATTGTTAGATCAATTAGCATAATTAGTGTGATTGATTGACCGTTATGATCCCCTCATTTAGGAGCAATTAATACCCAGGATCCTCACTCTTTGTATATATATATTGTATCTTCCTGTGAATAGAATAACACACACAAATTCATATACTTTTGTTACATACTTTTGTTACATAGAATAACACACACAAATTCATATACTTTTGTTACATACTTTTGTTACAGTTCATAAATCAATTTTTTGGGGCTAATCGAAGTTTGACGGAATTTGAGCAAACAAATGCCACCGTTTTTTCAGAAAATTAATACTGGAAGTTCAATTTGAAAAATGTAAAAGAGGTGCTATCATGTGGGTATGTCATTTACAAATTGAAGATTTATGACGTTGTTGATTTGCTGAAGCTAAAGAGGTGTGTGTGTGTGTGTGTGTATACACAAGTTGTTTGAACGCCATGGGATTCAATTGTTTTGAATAAAAAATGATGAAAAACTGTGTGTTCTGAGATAAAGAATTAGGGAGCAAATGTCATAAATAATTTAATCACGCCTAGTTTATGTTCAAAATGTTCTGTTTGATGCTGCCTCACTACTACAAAAAGTGACTTCCATAGCACTCTCTTTGTAGCACTTCTAAAAATCGCTACAGCTGTAAAGGAGGATATCTTCTATAGCGATATATTTATTTTAGAAGATATCCTATAAGGTAGCGACTGCTCTTGAAGGGGATACAATTGATTAAAAATTTTATATAGTCATCTACTGTAATGCTTGTCAAGCAAGTGTTGCCATAGATGAATTTAGTTTTAAATGTTTTTAATATGTAAGTGCTCGTTTGGAATAGTTTATTTTTAGGTAATAAGTGTTTATAAATCGTGATTCACGGTATATGAGGTAAGTATGTGAGAGAAGTTTTATCTCGACTTGCATAATAAAAACTTATTTTTTAAGAAAACGCTGAACCAAATAAGCCTTAAATCCAAAAGAAATCTTGCAAGACTCTATTTTCTCCTACCGCTCCATTTCTCTTCAATTTCCTTCCTTCCACCACGATAGATTCAACTCCAACCTCAGTCTCCGTCTCCGTCGTCTTTCAGTGCGGAAGCTCCATCACGGCCGTTGTCTTCCCGCCGCAACTCCCCGACCTCGTCGTCTTCCTCTACCCTCACCACCGTCCCCACTCTTTTCCCTCACCCCAACCCCGTCCCTACCTGTCCCCTTCCCAACTTCGTATCTGTCTCAACATCGCTACCATCACTGGGCCTTCATTCTTGCCTTAGCTGCCTTTCGTTCTCCCTAATTTTCTACAATCTTTGTTGTTCTTCATTGTTTTCAATTTTCTATTTCCACTATTCCAGGATCGTTTTTCTCTTCCTATCTGTTTTCTCACCTGATTGTGCCGTAATATGATGTAAATTGCAGGGGTCGGATATCAAGGAGAGGTGACCGTGGTGGACAAGGAGGTCGTAGAGCTAGAGATTGGCGTTGCCTAAACCCTAGGTTTGAGATATTGCATGTTCTATTTTAGTTAGATATTTTACCAGAGAAGTCTTTTATTGCCTTGGATAATTGAAAAATGTGTATAGTCTCCTGTGATTTATCTTGGGTTCTAAAAAAATTTGAGATCGGTGCTGGTGGTTGCAACAGAGGAGGAATGGATAACAGGGTCATGAATAGAAGCATAGTGCAGATGATATGTTTGTGATTATTTAATTTCAACTCTTTCGCTCCTATCTGTTGACCCTTATAATCTTCTATTATATTTGGTTCTTGTTAATAGGTTCAAAGGTGTTGTTTCCCTCTGCATTTTGTTTCTGATTTTTTCTTAGGGGTCTTGTTCCCCTATGCATTTAGTTGCTGTTTGGTACTTTGTCCGCCCCTTTAGCAGTCACGAGTGCTCTAGGGATCAACACGTCCCAGATGTTTATCCATCCGAATCACTTTGCCAGCGTCTATTGTTGATTTTTTAAAATGCTTGTCATTATAGGATGGAATATTTACAAGTGAACTTGTTAGCAAGTTGCTGCTAGATGTTTTTAAATTACTTTTTTGGTCATTCTTCTGATAGTGTCTTAAATTCCTCTTTGATGCTTCTCTTATGAGAAGCTTTGATTAATTTTGAAGTTATAGTTTATTCATCTAAATTGAATTTTCAATGATGATAAATCCAAATGCTTGTTTCTCTAAGCTTCCGCAGTGGCTGCCTTGGAGCTTTTGCCTTTGCCGGGCTTGAGAGCTAATGCTGCTCAAATCCTTCTTTGGATGTTTGAGAAACTTTTAACCAATTGTTGTTCTTAATCCTTTGATTTTGAACTGATTGGTATGGTTTTTTAATATTGTATTTTTCTCAGTTGTTCCTTTTCTCCCAAGAGATTCCAATGTTTGCAACATGTCCTTATTTTTTTATTGACTTGCAAATCACCCAATTGGCTGAAACGTTTATGTTATGCAGTGTGCCTTTTTTGATCTATTGATAGTAATTGGCCAAAAATTGGTGAATTCAAAGGTATGTTTCTCAAAATTTTATCATCCAGTTCCCATAAATTTGTTTGTTGTTGCTTGTTTATGTGGCAGATTACTTGTTAAAGTTTCCTAGTTTTCCTGATTGTAATAATTAGGTGTCTGAGCTATATATAAACCATGGTTAAAGTCATTTAAATGATGGTTGAATTGATGCTTGTTGAACTGAATTGTTGAAGCTTGAAATTGAATTATGAGTTGCTGTTTTAAGGTTTCTACGTGTTGAATAAATGCCTCAAAGCATCAAAGCCTGATTAAGGATCCCAAAGACCCAAAGAGATGATTAAAGTTGATATATATGTTAGTAGCATGCTAGTTGCTGTGTTTTCCTGACTAAGAACAAGTGCTGTCCAACTTTAAGGATTTTCAAGAAAACTGGAACATTTTCCATCTTGAGAGTGTGTGCTTATATGAGAGGTAGTGAAGTTAAGGAAGACAAAAATCTTTTTGTTCTTGCTGTGGTATATATTACTTTGCATGCTGGAAATTTCATTGGGTATGATAAACTTAAGTAAATACATGTTAAGACTTGTACCCTCTTATGTATGTATTCACATGAGTTATTGTGGCTGTCATTGTTCAATTTTGAAGGCAAAAAAACTGATAGAAAGTCTATTGCTTAATGCCTCTAGATACTAAACAATTATTCTAGTTCCCCAAAAGTGGAATATCTGGGAATTAAAAGCTAATCATCTCAAAAATTCAAGGAAAAACAGTTAGAGGTAGATTTTTATGCTGTAAATTTTAGATATGATAGTTTATATGATAAAGAAGCTAATGGAGGCCAAAATGTTTTACAATGTGCCCTAGATTAATTTTTGGGATTTATTTGGTAATTAAGTATCAATAAGAAGGAGTAAAATGGTAAATTCATTACCCGAAACCCAAAAACAAATTTGGGCCAAGATGAAGCCCAAAGTATGAGGCCCAAACCTTGGTAAATCAGGTCAAGGGGGTGAGATTCAGTTTTGAATGGCTTGGTCCAATAAAATGTTTCAAGATCAAAGCTTATGAGATAAGCTTTATATGTGTGGGACCAAGGAATAAAATAATTCATTTACCCTCACTAAAAACCTCTGCCTCTCTCAGCCTTCTCATTCATTTTTTCGATCTTCAATAGAAGATAGAGGGATACAGTGGAGAGAAACCAAAGATGGGATGAAGAAGTGGAAGGAGGAGGAGGTTTATTCAACATGCAAGTGACATTCTAGACCAAGATGCGTGTCTAGAATCACATTATATCTTTATTTTCGTGATTTGATGAGTAGTTTGCAATATTATGATGAAAGAAAAATTGGTTCTGGTGAGAGAAAGTTAAGGAACAAGTAGAAAAATCATAGCCCTAGCATATATTAAGATTTGTGTGGATGATATATGGTGTGGATTGTGGTTAAATGCAATTGCATGTTGAACTTTTAATTTTCTTGAAGCATATTTTGAATCTGCAATTTTCAAATTGATAAGTGATGCTGCCCCGAGTGTTTTATAGGAGGCTAGAGAAATTTTAGGCCAAGGAAATTAAATGATATATAAGTGATTTAATTAAATGAAGAGTAATGCTTATTGGGTTGAACTTTTGAAGCTGGAATCTTAGTGAAGACTTGCTGTTTGCTGCTTTAAGTGACAACAACTGTTCTAAATGGTTAAAAATTTGTATTATAAGTGCTTGAATGATGATTAAGCTAATGTTTTTAAAACTAGAAAATTTCCAGACTTAAAATGGGGACGCTATTCTATGTCATGAAGTACCTAGATGAGTATAATGGTATGATTTGAGTGATGTTGTTGTGTTGTTCCCCTGCAGATTGAATTTTTAGAGCAGGAGTTTTTAGGAAACTCTCACTATTTAGGGTGTTTTAATATGGAGCAAATCTCTCAACCTGTAACCCATATCTTACATGTGTAAAGGCTTCTACGTTAATAATTGAAGAAACAAAAATAATTCATTATTTTCCCCTTCTCTCCCCTGTTTGGTCAGCATCCTTTTGAGCTTGTGATAGTTAATTTTTGCTCAATTTGAGCCCTCCTATGAACTTGGAATGGAAAATTGTATAGGGAAGTGTTAAGAATATAAGTTTAGAAGCATTATTCTCTAAAGTGGAGATTTATGCATCTATGTGCTATGTCTTAGCCAAGTTAAACATTTGAGATAAGGGCTAGAATTTTATAATTTCAAAATTAGAAATGAAGAAGGAAGCTTATTAAGTTCGAAAGTTTGTGGTCAAAGAAATAAAGGGCCCTCACTGTTTTGGTGCCTTAAAGTATGAAATAATGATTTAAACTTAAGAGACTGCATGTATAAAATCTGTAGTGGTCATTTTGAGGAAATTGGCAACAAGAGGCCTACATTTTATATAATGTTCTCCCTTGCCCTGTTTTGAAAAGATGTATTATCAAAGGAAAGAGTTTATTTGTGTTCCATTTTATATGGCTCCAATAAACTATAAAGGATAATGGTATGTGATTAAGTTAAAGTTAAGAGACAAGAGTAAAACAAAAGAGCCAAATTAAAAAATTAAAGTTTGGGGTCTTCGAGAAATTAAAGATTGCTTTTGCCATTAATATATATAAAAAAAAAAAAAACACACACACACACACGCACGCACACATGCGCGTATATGTAGACACACATATGCTTTTGTCCAAGATGACCAACCTCTTTTATAAATAAGGTAAAGCTATGATTTAAGAAGAGTTAGTACAAGTTGTGAATAATACAAGTGTTAACCTACCCTTATACACATAAATGTTAGGTCTTGATATTTGCCCAAGCCCTCTAAGGAATCAACAAAGAAAGAAACAAGAAGAAGGTAAAATGGAAGAAAGCACAAGAGGTAGTAACTCTTTTCCTCTCATGTTATTGTGTATTAGTTGCCGCATGTTTATTTGCGCCATTTTGCTATAGTTAAACATGAGAGCATGTAAATTATCCTTGCATAGATATTTGCCATGGCTATATGCGCAGATAGATTGGCAAAGCAGTTATCTACCTAGTGTATATCCACCAGTTATATATTCATTTTATCTAGTTGTAAAATGAATTTGCATAAGTTATTTATTCAATTTATCTATCTGCAAGTGATTGTGCACTAGTTAGTTATTCAATTCAGTTATTAGTAAGATAAATATGCACTAGTTAGCTATTCAACTTAGTTATTTGCAAGGTCTTGTTCTCTATGGCTTATTTTTACATGCATAGTTATTAACCTTATATGATTAGCATGATGAAAAGTAGTTGCTACTGAGATTTTCCCGAATCTCAACCTTCTTCCATGCTATACAGTAAGGGAAAGTACTTCTAAGGGCAAGGGCATAGTGGTTGGTGAAGATTAGAGGTTGGAGCTAAAGGACCTCCATAATTGTATTTTGTTTAAGTTTCTGACTTTATGATTAGCTATGATTACTTTTAATATTAAGGATATGTATGTATATATGTATATATATTTTGGCACGAAAATAATACTCTATAAGGAGGTAAAAGGGGCTTATCAATGCCTAAAGTGTGTGTTATGCTATAAACATAACAAGAATGGGTGAAGTAGGTAAGTTAGCTAGTTCCTATTTTATTTTGAGCCATGAATTTCTGAGTAATGCTTGACAGAGCAAACTTATGAATTAGACTATGGAAATTTGTGATATGGTAGTACACATTTTGAGGTTTAATACAAGTCCTAGAGCATAATTTTTAGATTTGTGGTTTAAAAGTTATGATTTTTCTAACACAACTGAGAAGGTAGGAAATCTTTTACGAAAATATTTTGTACAGATTTTATAAATGGGTATTTCTGTACAAAATGGAACAGAAACGAACCTTGGTCTTATTTTTCTTTCAAAGAGCATTTGAAGAGCTAAAAATAGAGCTTTGAACAACTAATTTTGAAGATATATTAAATTAGTTACGAGTTTCCAAAATTTTTAGGAAAATTCATTGTCTCCTAGTACCCAATTTTAGAGAAAGTTTAAAGTTATGGAGGTTTTAGGTTTACCAAGAGTACTATTTGGGTCGCATGTAGTTCTTAAATGGCTAAACAACTCTGATAAGTGACCCTAGAGTCAGGTACTACATAAAACAATTCTTAAAAGTAATAATTACATGTTGAATGGTAGAGGCTTAACCATGTGTGTGATTAAATAGGCAATTGGAATATTAAAGCATAATTTTGTGAACTTTATTTATATCCCCTATTTGAACAGCACCATTTAGACGAGAAATAGTTCAACTATGACATGAATGATACACATGTTAACTATCTTGCATGTGCATACAAATGTTAGGATTTGATTTGTGCCCTAACTCCTCTGAGAGGACATTAGGAAAGAAGTGCAAGTGTTAGAGAGCATGATAAAAGTAATTTTAATTATTAATTTCGTATATTATGTTTTGGTTGTATGTTTGTTTGTGCCATTATTGCTGCAGTTAAGCATGAGAACATGTAAATTTCTTACTTCTGTTATTGTCATGGCTATGTGTAATAAAAGTTTCATTTATTGAGTTTTATAGTTATTCAGTTATTGTAAGGTATTGTTCTTTGTGGTACATTTCACATGCTCGGTTATTTACCACGTATTATATACTGAAATATGATTATTATTACTGAGATTCCCCAATCTCACCCCTCTCTATGTATTAAGCATAGGAACAAGTACATCCTAGGAAAAGGAGAAGCTGGTGGAAGCATAGCTAAGGTGGATGGAAGAAAGCATGGCACGCATGTTTTGTTACATTAATTTTGCATTATTGTGGCTTATTATAAATACTTTGGCGTGCAAGCTTAAAGTTTGTTTTGGGTTGTACATAACTCCATGAGGAGTAGTGGCGAGCTTTGATATTCAAAATTATAAGCGATAACTAGTTTATATTCATGCTGAAACTTCAGGCTAGTGATTGACTTTATACACGATAAACATTTTATCTAAATCATGAAATTTGGCATGAAAATAGTACACATTCTAAGCTTTAAAATAAGTATTAATTTGTAATTTTTAGATGTGCAGGTAAAAAGATATAAATTTTCTAAGTTGGGTCATAATTCTGCAATTTTTGCATAAAATTCCTATGTACAGTATGAGTTTTAAGCAAGTTTTGGACTCAATGAGATGTTGTTGAGCTCGCGTTTTACTTGCTAAAGATAGAGTTTTGAACCACTATTTTTCGATATGAAATGATTTATTTATGAATCTTTGAAGTTTTAGAAAAATTGATTATATCGTGTACCTAAGCTTACTTTTAGAAAAGTTTTAAATAGTTCGTCCTTATAAAAGTATAAATTGAGTCACATGTTGGTTTTTAAATAGGTAAACAATTTTGATGAGAAACTCTAGAATGAGGTGTGACACTGTCAGTGCATAGTGTTAGTGAATATATTAAAAGCACCATTTGCATAAACATATTTGTTGTTTGTTTTTTTGTTTATTTACAATAATAATTTAGATTTTGTGTTTTTGTCATCTTTACCTGTCTTCTAATTACTTTTCAGAATAAATCAAAACAAAATAACAAACAAATAAATAAACTACAAACAAAGGAAAATATAAATTAAATTTAACTGAAAAAATTAAAACTAAAATAACCCTTGCATCTATCTTTAGTTTTCTTTTTGAATTTTAGAATGGCATTATGGTTTTTTAACAATATTTAAAAAATTCTTGCTCCGAAAATTGTTAAAAGTGTAGGTCTGGATTTAAATTTTGTTATTTCATTTTCCCTTGATTTTTTACACGTATCTATATAATTTTTTTGTTTATTGTACATTTGTTAATTCCCACGTTTTAATTCTTCAAGAAAATATTAAGTATAATTTAAATTTCAATTAAAAAATACAGAATTGTTACAAATTATACATATAATAAATAAGAAAAAAAAACAACTCCAAACTTGTCTATATTTTAATATTATTATAATTATTTTAATATTAGGGGATAGAAAAGACATAAAATTAAAGTTATTAAGAGATAGACAATATCTTTGAAAAAAACGTATTGGCATAACCCTTGGTGGCCATTCTGTATGGTTTTAGGTTTTGATGTCATCGAATAGTATATAAGAATTTCACTTATCTATGTTACAAATATATCATAAGGTTCCATTGGTTCTTGATCCTCACTTCATTTGTTGTTTTACATAAATGAAATGAAAAGAACCATAATTTAATTTTAGAGAAAAATATTTAAAAAGAAAACAAAACACACAAATAAAGTACATACCTGCAAATGAGTTACCACCCAAATATAATTCTTTCAAAGATGTGCAGTTGCTTATTGATTTTGGAATGCTTCCCTCTAATTGATTAGCAACAATAGAGAAAACTTCAAGTAAAGGGAGTTGATGGCACATTTCTTCTGGCAAATTACCGTTTAAAAGATTGTTGCCAAAATCAACCTTTATCAAAGAAGGCATTTTCCAAAGGAATGAAGGAATTCCACCTATGAAAAAAAATACAGAATATTTGTTTGTTGGTATTGTAAGTCTAGGAATTTCATTAATTCAACCACAACTGTATAAATAATACATGGAATTTCGTTAATTAGAGGCATAAAATTAATAGACTGTTATTTAACTTTTGTTGGAAATTAAGATATAATATCAATTACCAATTGGACATTAAAACTCTTTCCAATAAGATATGCTAAAGAGAGATTATGGAATTAATTTCACCAATATAAATTGAACAACCAAATTATTTATATTTTGCATTAAAGCTATTTATTATTCACAAGGCTCTAACTTTAAAATCTGGCTATGAATTCTTCATAGACTTCAAAGGTTAAAATTGTAGTTTTTATTTAAGGAATTTAAAGACCTTTCATTACACATTCTGGAGGAAATATAGTATCCATAAAAATAAGATTTTTGTTAAAGCATAAAATTAAGAGATGTGTAGCTTGAACGTACCTGTAAAAAAATTCCATTGTAGATATAATTCTTCCAACAGCGTCTCATTACCAATTGATGTTGGAAGACTACCATTCAAATTGTTCTTCGCTAAACTTACAATTCTTAAGGAAGAAATGGTGAAGAGAGATGATGGAATTTCACCTGTTTCGATTTACAAAGTGAACAAGATATATCAAAATAAGCTAATAGTTAAAAGGCTTTGGCATTCATCTTTAACATTAAAAGAATAGATAAACCACATTATATGAACAAAAAAACACACACACCGCGCAAACATTAGAAAATTACTATGCCACATCAAATATTGATAGGTCATGAAATCCTTTCAGGCCGATTTTTTTATAGGGCTCCATGTCATTTTTAATCACCCAAAATTATCTTATTTCTCTTTTTAAGATTTTTTTACTATGAAAGCAATTTGACAAGCTTCTAACAGTTCTTTAAAACGATGAAAAAAATGAAAAGCAAAATCAATTTTTAAGATTATTTTTCATTGGATAGATTAAAACAAAAACACATAACGTATAATAAATTCAATCATATAATTAAAAGCCTTACCTTGCAAATTGTTGTTGTCAAGATATAGGAGTAAATAAAAATTTTATTTTTCATGTTTTAAATCTCAAGTGATAATCCTATCTTTCTTTTATTTTGAGATTATAATCACAATCTGTATATAAGTACCATTTATGAATGAATGAAATGGAAAAAAAAAAAAAAAATCTCATTTTAGGTTTACTGTGGTGGAGATAATTATATAAAAAGATTATAGAAAATCATAGAATAGCATCGATTCATGAATTTTTGTTTTTTGTTTTTTTTTTTTGTGATTGTAAATTGCCAGCTTCATTTAACCCCATTGCTAATATGTACAATATTAATTAAAGGGGAAAAAATTAAATCTCATTTTAAATTTTTTTTACCATAGAAAATATTAAAAGAACAGAATGACCATAGAAAATAATAGTATCATGCTTGTAAAGACTTTAATACTATGTTTGGATAGGGAGAAAATGAGAGAGGAAAGAAAATTGGGGAGGAAAATGAAAGGGAAAATAAGTTTTCCCTTGGTTGGATAGAAGAGAAAATGTGAAAGGAAAGAAAGTGGTGGAAAAAATGGGGTGGGTCCAAACAATAGTGGTGATAACATTTTCCTTATGTTTTCTCTTCTTTCTATTTTATCTCTTCCCATTTTCATTCCTCCCATCTATTCTTCACATCCAAATGGGGGTAAAAGAAAAATAAAATAGGTAATATCATTTTCATATATATACTATATAAAAAATTACACGTGTTTTACGTACTAATTCAAAAAACTTGAATATTTGTTTTATGCTTAATAATCCATGCATAAATATTAAAAGGCAGAAATCAAATATATTCTAACCATCGAATTGCCTAACTTTTAATAATTATATAGCTAATGAGATAAGTGTTTTATGTTGTAATTGTTGAATAATTATTTAATAGGATTTTATAAATTTGTGAAATAAGAAAGAAATGAATAAAGATATTAAAAAAAAAATTAATCAGGGAAAGGAAGAGGAGAAATATAGAGTTAAAGATAATAAGAGAGCGATATAAGTTACAAATATGTGCATTCATATACAGTCAACAAGTGGGCACAGTAATTATATATGATGTGGAGCTTTTTTATTGAACAAAGTATAAATGATATGGTGCACAGTACCTACAAAATTTTGTTTCCAAGTTTTAAATATAATGTGGTCCCATGAGCTCATGAACGAACATTATGAATGAATGAAATGGCAAAAAACAAAGGCATAAAAACTCATTCCATTGAAAAATGACATCTCTCATGATTACATTAAAAACTTTCAAATAAAGATTAATTAGAGTGTTTGGTATTTTATATTTGTTTTCAATATTTGAAGTTCTTTTCTAAAATTTGGGAAGCTAAAATAAATATGCAAATAAAAAGATTATTCAGATTTAAGAATATCAATTATCATATCCCTAAATATAAATAGCTAAATACAAATGATCACTCAGATAGAGATATCAATAGTAAAAGTCATACTCCATCCTTTTAATCCAATTTGACTCTAATTAGTGTTGTATGGGGCCCTTTGATCAAGTTATTTTCCTTAAGGCTCCTTGTTTCTTTGATGATTTAGAAAATATTACAATTTTATTCATATTCACTTTGAGATTAAAAGAAAGTATTGCATTCCATGTATTTAAAAGTAATATAGCAAAATCATTATTCATATACAAATACACGTGAGATAAATTTATATTCCTTTGAAACACATGTAATCAATAACTACTCATACAATCACGTTCATAGTCATCTCTTATATAAATTGTTAAAAACTACTTTATGTGTGTTTTAGAAATTATTTTTAATGCACTTGTTTCCGTTTTTATGAATCCATCGTTGGTCTAAAAACTAAAGTTCTAGTTTTTATAATTATAGAAAATCCCTATATGGAGGTGTAGCAGTGTAACTTTTCCTGACGTAAAAGTTTAAAGCAGTTTCAGTTAGCAAGAAGCATCAAATAAGCATAAATAACCCATGGTGGCCATTCTGTATGGTTTTAGGTTTTGATGTCATCGAATAGTATATAAGAATTTCACTTATCTATGTTACAAATATATCATAAGGTTCCATTGGTTCTTGATCCTCACTTCATTTGTTGTTTCACATAAATGAAATGAAAAGAACCATAATTTAATTTTAGAGAAAAATATTTAAAAAGAAAACAAAACACACAAATAAAGTACATACCTGTAAATGAGTTACCACCCAAATATAATTCTTTCAAAGATGTGCAGTTGCTTATTGATTTTGGAATGCTTCCCTCTAATTGATTAGCAACAACAGAGAAGCCTTCAAGTAAAGGGAGTTGATGGCACATTTCTTCCGGCAAATTACCGTTTAAAAGGTTGTTGCCAAAATGAACTTTTATCAAAGAAGGCATATTCCAAAGGAATGAAGGAATTCCACCTATAAAAAAAATACAGAATATTTGTTTGTTGGTATTGTAAGCAATGATTTGAAAGCCGGACCGGACCGGACGGTCCGGCCGGTCCGACCGTCGCCCATTGAGCTCAACGGCTCGTTCAGCAAGGATAGCCCGTTTCAGAGGTTAGGCCGTTTTGAGCCGCTCAAAACCGGCGTTTAAGCCGGAAATCGGAGTTAAGCCGGGAGCCGGAACGGATCTGGCAAAGCCGAACGGTCTAAAAAATGAAAGATGTAGAAGAAGAAGATGAAGAAAGAAAAGTAATAGCAGGTCAGAAAAATCTAGAAAAAATATAAAACAATCAATATTATTTCATAACAAATAACTAACCCAGATCTACTTCAGTTACAGACCAAAATCCATTCTTGAAGTCTTTTGCTAGCAGAAGTGCAGAACTGTGAAACAGCGGCGAAGGAAATGCAGATTCGCGGATGTTGAAGAAAGAGTGAAGATGAAAGACTTTTGCTTTTTAATCCCCACTTATCTCTTGCCACATGTCCCTTTGAGTTTAATTTTAAAATTAAATGAAAAGTAGGTTGGGAAGATACCAAGAGGTTTCGCACTTCCACTTTTATCTGGTCAAACAAATTGGGTATAAAATCAATTTTTTATTGTGACATTCTTGCTACAGCATTAAAAAGTGAATTTAATATTAATAAATATTATTTAGTGTTGATTATATACGTGTATATATATATATGTTTCTTTTCCAAACAAACTAAGGAAAATTAAGGATTAAATATTAAATATTTTATCAATTTTTCTTAATAAAAGCTTACACAACAATTTTAAATATTTAAAATATTATCCACATCTATATAAAATAGATAAGGCATATGTCCTCTCTTTCTACTTTAAAATTTTATATTAAAATATGTAAAAAACTGCATAATATTTAATGTTTAAATACAAAATATCATTAAAATTATAACTATTATCTAATTTATTCTTAATGATTTCATTGTGTAATATAGGACATATGTTATATGTAAATTTTTTCATGTTTTTTTTTTCAAGTTGTGTAAATATTTTATAGATATGTCTTACTATATATATATATATATATATGTACATAATATTATTTTTTTATTTAATTATTATGTTACCGGTCCGACCGCCGGTTCGACCGGTCCGACCGGATGAACCATGACCCGCTGACTTTTCCGGCCTGACATCCGGTCCGGCTTTTAAAACATTGATTGTAAGTCTAAGAATTTCCTTAATTCACACACAACTTTATAAATAATATATAGAAAATAAAAAAAAATTAATGAATGCGAAGACGACAAACCTTGAAATAACTTTAGAAGAGAACTAAATTTATAAACAATATATTAAATTGGTCATAATTAAAGCATATCACGTACATTGTATGAACAAAATGAGTTTCATAACTTTCATCTATTAAAATCAGGGGGTGTGAAAATAAGGGGAGAAAAAAATAAAGAAAAATACAGAGAGAGAGGAAAAAAGTGAAATGGGAAGGTGGAAGATGATAAACGCGTCTATATGGACGAAGCACATAGCATGGAACCCGGCCCGAAATGCTAGCTCCACCCCTCTCTTCTCCTTTCCTTTATATTCGTTCGTTCGTTCGTTCCCTTCTTCTTTCCAAAACCATTCCCTCTGGCCCCACACACACGTACTCCCCCCCCCCCCCCCGCCCCCCAATTTCTCTCTGTCTCTCTTTCTCACCCCATTTCTCTCTGTTTCTTCATTCCTCACTCCAAAACACAACATGCCCCCCCCCTCAATCCCAGTATTTTCTTCTTCCTTGTTACGAAAGTAACTGAATACTAAAAGAATTGTATATTTTCTATTCACAGGAAGGTACTATATATACAAAAGTGAGGAGTCTAAATATTAATTTCTCCTAAATGAGGGAATCGTAACGGTCAATCAATCCCGCTAATTATGCTAATTGATCTAATAATAATGATAAAATAATTCTAATAATGATAAAATATTTCTTTAACACTCCCCCTCAAGTTGGAGCATATATGTTAATCATGCCCAACTTGTTACAAAGATACTCAACCCGTATCCCAGTCAACGCTTTTGTCAGAAGGTCTGCTAGCTGGTCGTCCGATTGCACATGTCCTGTAGATACAACATTTTCTTTGATCTTGTCCCGAATGAAGTGACAGTCGATCTCAATGTGTTTTGTCCGCTCATGGAACACAGAGTTTGATGCTATATGAAGCGCTGCTTTATTGTCACACCAAAGCTTCGCAGGTAATGTCGTGACAATGCCAATTTCCTTCATGAGCTGAAGTACCCATACAATTTCTTGTACGGATTGTGACATAGCTCTGTATTCTGCCTCTGCGCTTGATTTAGATGCAACCCCTTGTTTCTTACTCCTCCAAGATATCAGGTTGCCACCAACAAACACACAGTCAATGGCCTTCTTCGCAGAAGGTAGATCAACAAGAGTCCAGGTACCAGCCTTGTCAAGGGCCATCATTTCTTCTTCCATCGCAGCACACCAACCAGGATGGGCTAAGGCTTGGTGAAGGGTGGTAGGGGTGGTGATGGACTCAAGGGTGGCCACAAGGGAAGAGGAAATAGGAGACAAGTGTTGGTAAGACACAAAGTTTGATATAGGATACATGCAGTCAGCATAGCGTTTAGGAGGACAACGGGGGCGGATACCTTTTCTGAGGGCAATAAGGAGGTCATTGGATGGGTCAATGGCAGAATCAGGTACAACAATATCAGGGGCAGGAGCTGGAGGGTCTAGGGTCGCAGGAACAGAATCCGACAGCGAAGCATCTACTGACAGAGGCGCAGAATTGGTTGGATCAATCTCAGTAATGATAGCAGGAACCGGAACAGCAGCCTGAACTGGTGGGACATGATAAATCAAGAAGTCATCCTCCGTATCAATGACCGAAGGAGACGTAGAGAAGACTGAAGATTGGAAGAAAGAAGAGGACTCATGGAAGGTGACATCAGTGGACACAAGATAACGACAAAGGTCAGGAGAGTAACACCGATAACCGTTCTGGACACGAGAATAACCAAGGAAGACACACTTTAAAGACTTTGGATCGAGTTTACTAACACTTGGACGAACATCCCGAACAAAACAAACGCAACCAAAGATTTTCCGATCAACAGGGAAGAGCTTAGTGGTGGGGAACAAAACAGAATAGGGAATGTCACCACTAAGAACAGCCGAAGGCATGCGATTGATATGAAAACATGCAGTAGATATGGCATCAGCCCAAAACGGTTGAGGAACACTAGAATGAAACAGAAGAGCGCGGGCTGTTTCTAAAAGGTGGCGATTTTTCCTTTCGGCAACCCCATTTTGAGCAGGGGTATCAACACATGAGGATTGGTGAAGAATACCATGGCTATGCATGTAATCAGAAAAAGGGGTGGAAAAATATTCTTTTGCATTATCACTTCGAAGGATTTTGACAGGAGTATTGAATTGAGTTTGGATTTCAGCACAAAAGTTTTGAAAATGAGTAAACAATTCAGAGCGTTGTTTCATTAAATAAAGCCAAGTGGTTCGGGAAAAATCATCAACAAAAGTGACAAAATAATGATAACCAGTCTGAGATAAAACTGAACAAGGACCCCAAACATCAGAATGTACTAACTCAAAGGGGGACGCAGCCCGTTTATTGACTCGAGGGGCCAAATGAACACGATGGTGTTTGGCGAACTGACACGACTCACAATCCAAAGCAGACACAGAAGAAAACTGAGGATATAACCTCTTTAAAGACGAAAGTGACACATGACCAAGACGACAATGAACTTCAAAGGGAGAGGATCCACTAGAGCAGGCAACGGAACGCAGCACCTGATCATCCAGAATGTAATGCCCACCAGATTCATAACCTCTACCAATAATACGCTTCGTCGACAGATCCTGGATTAAACAATGGTCAGGGAACAGTGAAATGAAGCAATTCAAATGACGAGTTAGTTTACTGGGAGACAGAAGATTAAATGTGAGATCAGGAATATTAAGGACAGAGGATAACGTAATGGAGGGAGTGGGGTTAACAATGCCGGATCCAACGACACGGACGGGGGAACCATTGGCAACATAGATGGAAGATGGGTTAGCATAGGGGGCATACGATGAAAATAAGTTATGGTTACCTGTCATGTGGTCGGTAGCACCAGAATCAATGACCCACTTTGAGGAAGTGGTAGCAAGACCAGAGGGCAGAGTACCTGTGGATAAGGCCGCGGCAGAGGGCGAACCAGGTGCAGGTTGATCAGAATTCTGGGCAACATGAGCAAATCCACGCTGTTGATCACGCTGCTGTTTATTTTGCAATTTGCGACAATTTTTCTTGATATGGCCAGGTTCCTTGCAATAATTACAGATAATACTGCCAGAAGTCATGTGCGGAGTGCTGGAACTCTGTTTGGATCCATAATTCTTGAGGTCAAATGGGCCCCGACCAGCCAAAGCACTTGCATTTGGATCCACAGACGAACGAGTCATACTATCAGCGCGAAGAACACGGGCGAACACATCGTCAAGAGATGGGAGTTCTTGACTAGACAGAATCTGAGAGCGAATGGTCTCATAAGAGGGATCAAGGGCTTCAAGAAAACCAATGATGGCCTGTAGTTCTAGATTCTTAATACGAGTGGCAAGATCTGCTTGTGGAGACATGAGGACTTTCATTTCCTCATACAATCACTTATAGTCCAAAAAGAAGTCCTTCAATGGACGACCCTGCTGTTGAGAGCGATAAAAACCTTTACAAACTTCGTGAACACGAGTGAGGCTCCCTTTACCAGAGAACATAAATTCCAAATAACTCATTATTTCCTTAACAGTAGTACAATGACTCACTGAAGACAAGATCCGGGGTTCAATAGAATTTCTAATTTGAAATAAGATTCTAGCATCAGCCCTTTTCCAAGCAACCAGTGTTTCTTTGTCACTAGGGGGTTCATCAGTTAAATGTTCTTCCTTCTCAATACCCATAATATAGATTTTAACAGTGGTGCTCCAATCACTATAATTAGTCCAGTTCAATTGTGAGAAAGTAATCTTAGCCGACATGGGTAACATTTCAGGAGTCTTAGAGTCAGCCATAGAATCCAGAAGCGAATAACAATAATAAAGAAGTCCAATCTAACGAGAAAATCCCCAAATTTGGGCACAAAACCGAACACTAAATAAGATATTAGGAACAGTAATGGAATAGTGAGAAAATAGTCCCAAACAGCACCCTAAATAGTGCCAAACAGTGCACCCGAAACAGTGCCAAACAGTGCGAGCGAACAGTACCAAAACAGTGCGCAACAGTGCCTATGAACATTGCAAAACAGTACCGATCTACAGTGCCGCACAGTGCCTATGAACAGTACCGAACAGTGAATCGAGGAAAAAAAAATTCAAAAAACCCTAACCCTACACTCGCTCTGATACCATGTTACGAAAGTAACTGAATACTAAAAGAATTGTATATTTTCTATTCACAGGAAGGTACTATATATACAAAAGTGAGGAGTCTAAATATTAATTGCTCCTAAATGAGGGAATCGTAACGGTCAATCAATCCTGCTAATTATGCTAATTGATCTAATAATAATGATAAAATAATTCTAATAATGATAAAATATTTCCTTAACATTCCTCTTCGTCTTCCTGTTCTTTTCCATCTTTCCTCTCTTCTCCTTATTCTCGACTTGGGAGAGGAGAGAAACTAGTCTCGATTAATCAGACTATATATCACTGGTTATCGCATTCGACAAACGAAGGAGAGGAAAAGCAGATTCACTAGCTAGTTTTTGAAATATGCAGGGGATGATGATACACAGTGACGACGAATTTAGAGACGAGGTCGAGGACGAGGCTGTGGCGGAAGATGCGGCGGCCGAGGCGACGCAGAGCATGAAGAAATATCAAATAAGTATAAATAATACATGAAAAGCTTTTTAAAGTATACTGTAATATTAAGGGATGGATGTATTGAGCATATTTGTACAGGAGTTTTATTGTAGATATTAAGAGAAAAAAGGGAAAAAGGAAAAATAAGAGGCTAAAAAGAAACTAGCAACTACATAAAAATTGCCACACCAAAGAGTTACAAAATTACCTAAAACACACGTTTGTTGGGAGACTACTAGATAAGTGATTTATTCCAAGATCAATTTATTGTAGACTGAATTGTTTTTTTTTTTGGTAAAAGATACAATGTTTTTTTTTTTTTGTATAAACCTTCCGGTATCTGGGGGGTATGCTGGATTCATTGCCCGCCCTCCAACTAATCCGGACCCCAACCGAGAAGCCCTTACGGGGGTAGGTCGGTACCGAATTTTTAGTTGTAAAAGATTGGCAATCTCATTTGAAATGTCTCCTTCAAATAGGTGGGAAAAAGAGCGTGAAGTCAGTAACAATTTTTATGCATAATGAATTTTTATGTACATGAGACAAATTTGTATTTTTGTTAATAAAACAAAATTTTATTTTTGAAAACACATATGGCACAACTTGCACATTTTTTAGAAATAATGACAAAAATATATTGTAAATGATAAAACACAGCTGCACTTGTTTTCAAAAAGGAATAGCCCATTTAATTGGGTTGGTCTAATATCCATAGAATAAATAGTTTGGATGGAATAGCCCATTTCTTGTGCAAGGCCCATTAAGCTATTTTATGCTTTAGTTCAGTTTATTATTCTATAATTTGGATTAATATGGATTTATTATTGTTATCTTTCCAGATTTGGTTGATTAATTAATTCTGAGAAATTCCTATATTTCATTTAAGCGGTATTCTTCTCATTCAAGAAATAAGAAGATTATGAGTTCAATTAATTGTGATTAATTGAAAAAAAAAACTAACAGACACATCAAAGTCCATTGGCCTTTGCTATTTATAATTTCTTTCAAAACTACCAGAAAAATTATTTTTGTTAACCACAAAATTTTTAAAAATATAAATTAATAATAAATAACCAAATTAAAATTAAATATTGCAAACATGGTTGTATGGATTACTCTTTTTGGAAAAAAATCCAATTGAAAAATGAACATTATGACATCTCATTATGAATGAACATAAATGAATGAAATGGGGGGCGAAAAACAAAATCTCATTTTGTTTACATACAAACATGTCATTTTATATTTCTCCAATCCCATACTAAAGTCAAAGGCATGCAAAATCATTCCAAATTGAAAATGACGTGTCTCGTGATTACATTAAAAAATTTCAAATAAAGATTAATTCGAGTGTTTAGTATTTTATATTTGTTTTCAATATTTGAAGTTTTTTTTTTTCAACTTTGGGAAGCTAAAATAAATATATGAATAAAAAGATTATTTAGATTTAAAAATATCATATCCCTAAATATAAATAGCTAAATACAAATGATCACTAAGATAGAGATATCAATGGTAAAAGTCATACTCCACCCTTTTAATCTAATTTGGCTCTAAGTAATATTATATGGGGCCCTTTTATGAGGTTATTTTCCTTCAAGCTCTCTTTTATTCATATTCGCTTTGGGATTAAAAGAAAGGACCGCGTTCTATGTTTTTAAAAATTAATATAGCAAAATCATTATTCACATGCCTTACGAAATACTAGAATAGAATTTATGACATTGATATAATTAAAACTCTTACCTTGCAAGTTGCTGTTCCCAAGATACAAGTGCTGTAGGTTGGTCAAATTTATAAGGTCACTGGGTATATTTCCAATCTTGAATTTGTTATCATTCAATTGTAACTTTACTAATTCTTTGCATTGATGCCAAATAGAGGGTATTTCGTCAGATAATTCATTTCCATTCACATAAAATAATTCAAGTTTTGGAAGCCCAAAACACATATTTTTTGGAAGACTACCAGATAATTGATTGTGACTAAGATCAATCTTTTGCAGTACTGAATTGTTAAATAATGAAGATGGTATAGAACCAGTGAGTAGATTTGCTCCAAGATACAACATCTTCAGTTGTGAAAGATCACCAATTTCATTTTCGATGCCTCCTTCAAATATTAAGGGGGTGGGAAAGAAAATAAAGTTAGTAACAATTCGTTATGTGTCACAAGTTATTAGGCACATGAGCTAAATTAATATTCTATAGAAACACATAAGACTTACACATTTTTTAAGAAATGACACGTATATTAATTAGTAAATGATAAAACGCAATAAAAGGTATAACCCTTTTAATTTGGGTAGGCTAATAACCATGAATTAAATCAACTGGTTGTGTTTGGTTGAGAAATTTTGATATGATTAAATCTAAGAGACCAATTGAAATCCAATTGGCCCTTCCTTTTCATCATTCTTTTTTTTTTTTTTTTTTTTTTTCAATTTTCATCATTCCTATCAAAACACATGTTTCTTGGGAGACTCCTAGAAAAAATCTTTTTGTTGACTCTACAAACTTTTTTAAAATAATAGTTACTAACAAATAATGAAATTAAAATATAATGGAGATTATCCAAATCAAAATGAAACGTTCGGGACGTGTTGGTTGTAAGGTTTATTCAATATGAAAAAGAACAATACAAGTTTTTTATATTTATTATCTTAAGTCATTCAATCACATATGACCATGTATTATATTTTTAAAATATTATCAACTAATTATAAATCCACAAGAAATAAATAAGAAACATATCCATATGTGATTGGAGAACTTGACATAATGAAATAAATAATAACCTTGAGCTAAGTTTTTTTCCTATGAAAAACCCTTCAAAAAGTTTTTAATGATAGAATAATGAACATTTATTTTCAAAGACTGATGACGAGCCTTTAGATCCATTTGGACTAATTAATATTATAACAGTAATTTTTCTCCCATGGTGTGATTACATAATTTGTTCCAAATTTTTTGACGATGAATGTTTTTTCCTTTGAAAAAGAGTAGAAAAATTATGACAAAAATAAAGAAGAAAATTCATGAAAGTACCAAAAATAAATAAATAAAACACAATTTAGACAAAATCATATACCTTGAGGATAAGATCCTGCTAACCAAATATATTAGTTTAGAACAAAGACAAATATGTGTGTGTGTGTGTGTATATATATTGACAATAATCCAAAACATACCTGACAAAATATTATAAGACAAACCCAATATTTTGAGTGAAGATAAGTTGGAAATCGTTCGGGGAATGATTCCTGAAAGTTTGTTACCACTAAGTAGTAAAATCTTCAGTCGCTTAAGTTTGCCCACACCAAGTGGAATGACCCCTTCAAAGAAATTAAAATTCCAATTTAAAGTCTCCAGCCTTGATAAATTGAACAGAGATAGTGGAATAAATCCATTAAGACTGTTATTTCGAAAACTCAAGTACTCAAGCATTGATAAATCTCCTATCTCTGGAGGAACTTGCCCATGAAAGTCATTGTTGGTCAAGTTAAAAAGTTTTAATCTACGCAATTGAACAAACCCTTTTAGTATTTGACCATAAAAATTGTTGTCACTAAGATCAAGTTCAACAAGGAATGAGAGATTTCCCAGTTGTGGAGACATGGTGCCCTTAAGACCCATGCCACCAAGATTCAAGGAATGGACCCTTCCATGACGAGTATTGCATGTGACACCAGTCCAATTGCATGGAGAAGAAGAGACAGACCAATCAGCTAAGAAATCATATGGATCTGAAGTGATATAAGATTTAAGGGCAAGAAGTGCAGATTTATCAGTACTGATGTTTGTATCAGTCCAAGCTAAGGAAACCATAGAGCAATGAAGTAAGAGCAGGAAAACAAAGAAAGAAGGTTTTCCCATGAGGAGCATATCAGACTTGTCAAAATTTCAAGCTTGTGCATCCAGCAATTAAAGCACACGTCGTTTTATACTTCTCCTGTCCGAAATTAAGTCAGTCGTTGTATTATATTTAAAGATATAATATATTTGAAGATATATTTTATTTATGGTCAAGTCTTGTGGGTATGAAATAACCCAAAATATATGTTAATGAAAAGAAGCTTCGTCACTTAATTTCATCACGTGTTGAACAATTCCAGTTCTGGGACTACATTTTCATCGTATTATTTTATTCATGGTGGGGTCTAGTAGGCTATAAAGAGTAACCCCACAAAACATTATCGGAATGCTTTGCTACCATGCATACATAAAATGCTTCTCTATAATTTACTGGCATTGAAATCTAAATTCAGCTGGCCCAAAAAAAAAAATATATATAAATTGATGATCGAGCCAAAACATATCTAAATTAATGAAAGAAATCTTGGTTTTCTATTCTCACTCATTCTCATTACACGTGCGTGGTTAATTTGATCAATAATATGCTTAATTTTATAAGCTTGTAGCTCATTCAAGGTACTGATTGTATAATTTAACTGAGCGGACACATTCTCAATATTAAAAAAAAAAAAAAATCTATGGTCTTCAATTTCTTCGGCTACCACTTTGAGTTTGAGGACAATATTATCACTGTATTGTTTAATTGGGAATATTAGAGGGAAGGACCTACACTGAATGATATTTGCCAAGGAGAATCTTAAAAATTGTAATTATTAAGGATCAAAAACCAAAATATAAATGTACAAATACTAAATTGGCCCTAATCCAACTCATATATTCTCTTGGATGAAATCTCAACTACTATTTAAAAGTCACCGTTTGGGTGACAAACGGGGAAATAATTATTTTTGTCTTTTAATAAAATTGTAAATATAATCACGAAAGAGGAAGGAAAACTGATTAGGCTTCTGGAGATACTGTTTTGCCATGGCCGTGATTTTGACTTTTGAGTGACCTCAATGACCTGTGCTTTGTAATACTTAGTATAGAATAGTGCTGGTGTGAAACAGAACATGGAGCCTAGAAAAATTGATTGCGAACAATTAAGTCCATATGACTAATTTTAATTATGAAGTTTTTTTTTCCCTTTAGTAAAAAGGACTCATCCATTCACCTCAAAAAGCGCGGGCACATGGCATGGTGGAATTAATTGAAAGAGAGAGAAAATTACGTTAGTGATGAGAAAAGAAGCTGTGTCGCTTTATGAAGTATAATTTATTCACTTCTGGGACCACATTTTCATTTTCATTGCGTTAGTCTAATAACCCCAAAAGAACTTTATTGAGAAGAAGCTTGTGTGGATACGTTGTCCCTTCACAAACATATATCTCCAAAGTTCTTAGTCTTAATTTGTTTGGATGTATATATTATATCTTTCTATCTCCCATTTATAATTTGTAGGTACGCGACGTATTTGACTTGTGAGCAGACCTCAAATTCACACTTCATTTCATAAGATAGAAACCGCACGGTGCGAAATATCTCCTCGTATATGAATATTTTATTTTGGTGATATCATCATCTTGGTTCAGTGAAAAATAGCACGTAGTTGACGCTAAAAATACACGTAAATATACTAATTTCTATATATATATAGAAAGTGGTATATGAAAATTATCAAAGTGGTGGTATTGATATACACGTAAATCTACTTTTAATTATGGTTATCCATATAGTCTCTGGCTAGAAAGAAAAAATGTATATAAAATAATTTTAAAAGGAAGTAAAGCATGTCGCATAATTAACATGAAAATAATTGTATTGAAAAATTAACAAGAAAAAGAATTAAAAGCAATGCTGTGCATACTTGTAATGTCTTTTAAAGCGGAAGAGTTGCATAATATTAATGTCATATGATGAATTTAAACATTTATTAAAAAGAAAAGAAGTTAAGAATATGCATTTTTTGTGATAACCCTTTGGGCCATCTGATGTCTATCGCTTTTTGTGATTGGTGCTTTTTACGCTGTTTTTTTCCTCTTAAAGTTGCCTATAAGTAATCATATTGTCTCTAACATAAAACATGGATCATTACATAGAAATTGGTTTATATTATAAAAAAATGGGTAATTTGCTACAATTGCCACAAGGAGTATGGAGCACACAATCAGAAAGAAAACAAGGACCAATAGGGCGTCAAGTCAGGAGCTTTGGAGTGGGATCGAAGGAACGCTGCTAAAGCCAAATACAATCCGTTCAAATGCGTGTTTGACAAAGTTGCAAAGTAAAATTGCCGTGAAGACTAGATATTTTCATATTTTCATTCCTGAAAAAATATCTCATCTAATTTAATTAAACTTGTCCAGAGAAATTAAATGAGTTAAATTAATGTAATTAGGACTGGATTGTTCAATATTATTATTTAAGAAAAAATAATTTAGTATGCAGCTGATGCCTTGAGAAAGATTTAAAATGAAAAATTGTAGTATTCCCTCCAAGTGCAAATGAATATGATAAAAGAGACACGTATGTTGAAAAGGAAAAAAATAAGGACACAAATGACGAACATGTTACTAACGACTAACGAGTGGTCCTTCATTTTTTAATAACAACAAAACCTGAAAATAATTAAAATTAAAGAAAATGAAGAGTGCCTAAGCTCAATATGCTTAGCCCAATTTAGTCTGACTAGCTTAAGAAAATCCGATTTTGACGCTACTTTTACAATTTCAAGATAATGACTTGTAATAAGTTGTCATCAAAATCAAAGTGGCAAGAAACAACTTTAAAATGGATTTGAATTGTTAGATGTGCTCCACTAGTAGATGCTATATATCGGAGAATTTGAGAAAATCAATATAAAATAAATGTGATAATATATGATTTTTTACCATATATGCAATATTTTTTTTTGGAATTAATTATTCCATTTCTTTTAGACAGAACTGTATTCTATTTAAATCAAATCAACTAAGCAAATATATCATGGTTACAGAATTCTATCCATCACATATAGGCTTAAAGGACATCGTGGCATAACCATCTAGGCAAAGTATGGAAGTGAAACAAATAGAGATAAAATCATCTCCAATTTACTCAAAGATAAAAAAGTGAAAAAAATATATACATTTTAACCCGTGATAAGAACATAGTCTAAACTATAAAATAAAATAAAATAAAATAACAAAATGAAAAATTAATAATGAAAAAAATATATAATGATTAAAGTTACCCTCTAAAAGAAGTTGATGCGTTGAAAGAGCAAGAAATTTGTGCGTTCTTTACATTTTGTTTTGTTTTGTTTATTATTAAATTATTTTATTTTTGGTCAAGTCTGGTTGGCCGAAGACTCTATATCCCCACAAGAACGTTATTAAAAAGTCACAATCAAATTGACAAACACTTAATAAGAATATCTCCTTAATTCATAGAAACATGCTGTGCTTGACTTGGGAGTGGACCTCAAAGTCATACTCCATTTCACATGGCACAGCTAATACATACATATGTCTGTGTATTAATATATCCTTATGCATATCTTATTTTTGTAATATTATTATAGGAATGTGAGGTTTGGATTTTATTGTCCATACGAAAATCATTTTAATGGTTAATTTTTAAATAGTTTTGTGAATATTCTTTGAGTTGTGAGATATATTCTGGTCATAAAAGCCTACATAATCTCAACTAATTAAACCTTGTTTAATACAACTATTAGGAAGGATGATGTACACATTGGATTAAATTTGTAAGCATTTTTCTTGATGATAACTAAAAGCCTTAAGAATGGAAGATCAAATTTACAAAGTACACAAAAAAAAGGAATCGCCAATTTATATCTTAAGAATGGCAAGCTTGATTTGTGAAATGAGTGGGGTGAGTTTTCTCTTTAAAAAAGTGAGATGTCATTTTTCAAGAATATGAACTTTTGTTACTTTAAATAAAAATTGACACATCTAATTAAAATAGGCAGATTTAAAAGGCTTTAACGTTTATTATTATGACACATATAATTAATTTTGGGTAAAGCTGAATATATAAAAAAAATTGATGCAATAAAGAAAGAAATATCATTATCACATGAACGACCATATTTTCAATATATATCACTACAATGTTGTATAATAGGCCACAGAGTGAACCCATAAAGCACGTTAGTAAACGAAGCATAGTTTTACTTGGACCAAAAATTTAATTTTTCATTGCATTCATGTGGGTCAGTCTAGTGGGCCATATATATTATATTAAAAAGTCCACAGACTTTAAATGATTTGATATATTATATCAACCACCCAAATATATGTTGCTAGATGAAGTGCTTGACTTGGGACTTGGGAGTAAATCTCAAAGTCTCACTCCATTTCACACGACACAGCATATATGTATGTATGTAGACATGTACGAACATATATATATATATATCATTATGTATATTTTATTTTGGTAATACTCCTTCCCATCCCTCTGAAACAAATAGAAATGGTGCTTCACTAGTAGGTGGTTAGATGTGCTCCTTAAACCATAATCGGATTTTGACACTACTACTACGGCATCAACATTACAATTTTAAAATGGATTTGAATTGTTAGATGTGCTCCACTAGTAGGTGCTATATATGGGAGAATTTGTGAAAATCAATATAAAATAAAATTGATAGTATAGAATTTTTTACCATATATACAATATTATTATAAACAAATAGAGATAAAATCGTCTTTAATCTACTCAAAGATAAAAAAGTGAAAAAATACATACATTTTAACTTGTAATGAGAACATAGTCTGACCTATAAAATAAAATAACAAAATGAACAATTAATAATGAAAAAATATATATAATGCTTAAAGTTACCCTCTAGAAAAAGTCGATGTGTAAAAAAGCAAAAAAATTGTGCGGTCTTTACTTTTTTTTTTTTTAATTTATCATTACATTAATTCATTTTTGGTCAAGTCTGGTTGGCTTAAGATTCTATATCCCCACAAAAACGTTATCAAAAAGTCACAATCAAATTGACAAAAACTTAAAGGCTCCTTAATTCTTAGAAAACTGTAGTGCTTGACTCATGAGGAGACATCAAAGTCATCCTCCATTTCACACGGCAGAGCTAATACATACATATGTCTGTGTATTAATATATCCTTATGAATATTTCATATCTGTAATATTATCATAAGAATGTGAGGTTTGGATTTTATTGTCGGTATGAAAATCTTCTTAGTGGTTAATTTTTAAATAATTTCATATTTTTATTGTCAATTTTATCTGATCATAATGAGCACACTTTATCTCAACTAAACTTTGTTTAATACATTTTATTGGGAGGATTATAACTAAAAACCTTAGCAAAACTTGCAATGTCTTATTTTTCATTGAAGTTGTATGTTTCATCATATACGATACCTTGTTGGTATTTGGACACCAAACAAATATAATAAATTTGAATGTATTAAATTTAAATTTTTTGTTATATTATATTGTTCATTTTAGTCATTATTCCCTTATGTAACATAAAAACTCAATTTGTTAACTTCTAGAGATTACCTCGTAAAAAACGTATCAGATGATACGATTATTTCATTGTTTAGCTCTGTTTTTTCCAAAAAGCAGAATATATTTTAATGGAAATGGAGCATAATATCTAATGAATCTCATGGCGGAAGCTCATCGAAAAAATACTAATCAGTGAGCCAATCAACATATAGAATAAATAGGAATGACACATCTAATAATTATATCTATAATTAAAATAGGCAAATTAAAAAAGCTCAACGTTCATTGGTCTGACACATCTAATTAATAATGGTTAAAGATGAAAATAAAACGAAGTTTATGCAACAAATAGAGAAGTATCATTATCACATGAAAATACTCCCTCCCATCTGACCTAATTATGGAGTTAATATTGATCATAGTTGTAAGACATATTTACCATATTTGTCCATACCCATATTGATGCTCATTCAATCATAATCAAGTAGAAGAGGAATAGAGAGAATTAAGGAAGATGACTAACAGTTTTAGAAAAAATATATCTAAACTAACTTCCTTAGTCTAATCAAATTAGGTAAATAAGTTTTAAGGTTGAGAAAGTACTATGTAACTAGTGCAACTTTCATTTTTTTAATGGATTCTATATATTGTATGTGGAAAATGTAACACCTTACTCTATAAACACCAAATAGAAGCGTTTGATCGATTTTGAACTAAAAATGACCCAATCGGCACCCAAAAATGTTCATCTTAAAAAAAAAAACTATGGTTACTTTTCTAAGTAAATAGGACTTTCTGAAAAATTTGAAAATCCATAATTAATTTATTTTGAGTGTAAATTCCAAGGTTCAAGCTCTATATTTATCTTCATATAAACTTTTGATAAAGAAATAAGACCCTTGTTCAATGCTAGTTTATTGATTCAAAACACTTGCTGAAAAAACTATAAATCTTTATTTAGTTCTTCAAGTTATAAGGTCTCATTTCATATAATCATGGCTTTCAATCTAAATAATTGAAAGTAACTATTTTTGGCTAAAACCTATAACTTTAGCATGTAAACATCTCATAGCTTAAGCCAAACACTTGCCCTAATCTCTAAAAATAAGTTATATATATACTAATTACACATGCATTCTCAGCAATATAGATTATGAGCTAAAAATATATTCTTGCCATTATTGCATATGGCACCTACCTCCCGAACTCTCCTCCTTATGAAAGATATTTGCATGCCAAAATATTTTTATATACATAACTAAGTCTATCATCAAAAGAGGAGAACAACTGAGCATAAGGTCACTAAGTTAGATAAATAACACAGTACAAGCTTCTTCAGCTTCATCCACCTTCATTCTTCACCAATCACTACTCCCTTGCCCTTAGTTGTACATGCCATTACTGTATATCATGTAAGAAAGGGGTGACATTTGGGGAAATCTCAGTAGCAACTACTTTCCATCATGTAAATCATACAATTAATTACTATGCATGTAAAAACAAGCCATAGAAAACAATACCTTACTAGTAACTGAGCTGAAAAGCTAACTAATGCATATATTTCTTACTGATAACTAAACTGAATAACTAACTAGTACACAATCTCTTATAGATAGATAAACTGTATAAATAATTGGTACACATTCATTTTACAAATAGATAAAACAAATAAATAACTATTGCACAAACTAGGCAGATAACTACTTTGCCAATCTATCTGATGCATTGGCCATGGCAAATATCTATGTAAGGATAATTTACATGTTCTCATGCTTAACTATAGCAAAATGACAAACAAACATGCCGAAACCAATGCACAATAACATGAGAGGAAAAAAATTACTACCTTTTGTGCTTCTTTCCAAATTATCTTCTCCTTGCTTCTTTCCCCATTAATTTCTTGAGAGGCTTGGGCAAATATCTAAACCTATCATTTAGGCATAATGTAAAGGTATATTAATACTTATCCCCTCTTATAATAAATTATTCTTAAAATCCTAACTTTTACAAACTCTACCCTTACAAGAAGTGGCTGGTTATCTTAAACAAAACTTCCTTTGCATTATTAATTTCTCCCAGATTTATGAAAAATCCTCATTCATCAGGCCACATTGATGTTACATACATTCTTGTCTTTATCCTCTTTGATCGCTTCATATTTTCAGACAGCCCTTCTCATTAAATCTGGAAGTTGTGTCTTAGCTTTGAAAGTTATCATTATAATACTTCAAACACAACTTTGACCATTAAAATAGTTGCTAGATGAGTAAAGGTCGCAAATAATAACTTTTTCAATAAATTTCCATTTCAATTCAGCACATGCACACGTGTTTTCCTTATCAAGCACACTTCTAACTCAACTATTCCAACATTTAATACTTCTAATCATGTTCTAATACTAAGGCACTTGTCACACCTAGAACATCCAATAAACAGCTTATATTAGCTTCAATCTTCAACAACAAAGCATTATATGGCTTTCTTTGCATTTGATTACCGTAACCCCTCAAAGTTTCGGACAGCCCATTTTACACATATTACGCTATAAACTTTATCCTAAAATATTTTCCAAATTTAAAGCTATGCATCCCACTACAAATTTGGCAATATTCATGCTCAAACTTTAAATTTACAACAAGTAACGTATCATCACTCACTAGTACAGAAAAGGGTTTTTAAACCGGAACATTTAGACCGGTTACATCGGATAAGGTTTTAAAAACATGACCGGTGGCATTTTTATAATTATGATGAAATATTAAGACCGGTTATATTAATAATCGGTCTTACAAATACTTTTAAGACCGGTTATAGCAAAAACCGGTCTTAAAAATAATTTTAAGACCGGTTACAAAAAAACCGGTCTTAAAATATATACAATAAAAAAATAAAAATATGTAATATATTTTCTAGACTGGTTTTAAAAATAACCGGTCTAGAAAATATTATCTAAATTAAAGACAATCATAAAAATAAAATGTTTATTATTTTTAAGACTGGTTGTAAATAAGAACCGGTCTTAAAAATTCAAAATTTTAGACCGGTTATTAATTAATAACCGGTCTTAAAAAGTTTCAATTTTTAAGACCGGTTATTTATTAATAACGGGTCTTAAATATATATATTTAAGACCCGTTATTAATATATATTTTAAGACCGGTTTTAAAATGGAACCGGTCTTAAATATTACTTTTAAGACCGGTTGTAATTGACAACCGGTCTTAAAACTGACCTGGATTTCAAAATCCGCCTAAATTTAGCTCTGAAATTTCATTTCAAGACTCAAGCACATCAGCGAAACCCCTGCGTCTATTCGCGGCAGCTCCTCCTTTCCCCTTCTCTTCTCCGTCCTTAACTTCGCCACCGTCAACGGAGATTTACTGTTGAATTCATTGTCGGAAGGCTATCGTCGTTTGTTCCCTCCGATTGGTTTCGTTCTCAACCTCGTTTTTATTGTCAGGTTTGTGTTTCCATTTCATTTTTGGGTTTTTAATTGAAATTGTGAGATTACTTATCCTCCATTTTCTTTGTTTGATTCCTGCAACAAGTGGCCAAGGACTGTTCAAATCCAGAGGAATAAGAGGATCCTCAAGCAAAGGTTTAAGGTATGGTTGAATTATTTTGAAATTGTGGATGTGGGTTTATTTTGGTGGTTTTCCATTTGCATTACAGACTATAGTTTAAGCTTGTTACTTTTAGAGGACCTGGGTTAATTATTCCATTTGAAAGTGATGATTTTGAGAGTCGTAGTGATGATTTTGATCCTAGTACGTTGAAGACTATAGTTTAAGCTTGTTGCTTCTAGTGTTGTAGCTTCTGTTATATTGTTTTGTTTGGTTTAAGCTTGTTGCTTATGTTATATTGATTTTGTAACTTCTGGTTTCCTTCTTTTGATTCGGCCCTGCAATTTGAATTTAAAATCTTTACCAATATGAAAACTTGCTTTAGGGAATTACTTTTGCAATTGCAATTAATCATTCGTCCTTCAACTTGTGCATTGCAATTATTTGTTCATGTTTGCTTAACTTGAAAATTGCCTTTGTAGATAGTGCCGTGTTATAACAATAAGCACCGTGTAGCAAAATTGCCTTAAATAGTGTTCTTAAAGTGTTTTTAGACAATGAGTCGTCCTAGTGAGGGTACTCCCGATCCAACTAATCCAAATCAAAGCGAGCCTAGCAATGCTCCGAGTCAGGAACACAATGAGCCACGTAACCGGCCTAGACAAAGGGGTAGGAGAGCCACCCGATTGAGAGACATTCCTCTCAATCGGAATACCGGGGGAAAGATTCCGATTGAGTTTGATACATATTGGAAACCAATCGGGCCTAATGCCCAACGGTATAGGAGTTTTGTCAGCCTCCTAGCATGCAACAAGCCTAGCATCTTGATATAGCAGTGGAGAAATGTCGATAGAGGTGTGAAGCGACATATTTGGGAAACTATCTAGCTCACTTATGACATTCCTGAGAGTGAAGTATTGTATGACAAGACAATGACGTATTGTGATGAACGTTGGAGGAAGTTTAAGGCAAATCTAGCCAACAATTACGTGCATATCGAGGTGGAAGAAGGTCAGCCTCTTCCTAATTCGTGTGAGCAGTATTCTTTTATTGATGAACAGAATTGGCAAGAATTTAGACGGCTTCGGACTACTCCAGAAGCATTGGTGAGTTGTTGACATATTTTGCAATTGATTTGCTTATGAATTATGAATTGTCTTTATTGATTTATAATGACTTAATTTTGATTTCTTATTCGCAGAAAAAAAGGAAAATGGCCCAAGAGAGTGGTAGAAAGAATGATTGCCCCCATACAATGTCTCATGGGGAGTATACGAAGGCCGAAAAAGACTTGTTGGAGGCCAAATGGAAGAGATTGGAAGAAGCAGCTCAATCCGATCCTTCTATTCTTCTTTCTCCACCATCTCCGATACGTCGAGAAGAGAAGTGGAAGTTCGCTTGCCAAAAGAGGAGCAGGTCTTATATGAGTGAACAATCTCGTGTAGTCGGTGAGAAAATTGTAAGTATTGTTGTTGACTTGTTGTTATTAATTATTTAGTAAACAAATTTCATTACTAACATTTGTCATCTGTCTTATAGGAGGAGCTTAAAAAAAAAACAAGCAGAGGGATCGTTTAGGTCGGATAGGAGAATGACATCCTGACCGTAGCTTCAGGAAAACCTGAGCATCCTGGCCGTGTCAGGGGGATTGGAGGAAGGGTAGGCATAAGGGATTATTTTGGAGCACCCTCACGCCGTTCCTCAAGTGGTATGGTGACTAGGGAGGAGATGGAGTGTATATTGGCCACTGTGAAGGCGGAAGCTAGGGCCGAGGCAGAAGCATCATTTGATGCACGATTTGAAGAAAGGTTCAGCAAGATGAAGGAGGAATGGATGATCATAACGAGCACAAGAGAAACAAATACCAGTGCTCCCAAGGCTCATTCCCTAAACCCTAAATAGAGCACTAAAGGGAGTTGCATTGGTCAGTCATCAGAGGGTCCTGGCGGCCAAATTGGTGAGCCTTGTGACTTGTTTGTGGAGGATCCTCTGAGACGATTGGTTGCACGGGTTAGCGTGCACAACTTGGGATCAACTGTCCACCACCAAGAAATAAAGGATGATCAAGTCAGAGTGATAGTTGAAGAGGTGATTGTTGCAGATGCACCTCTCCCTATCCCTGTTGATGACTTCAAGGTTGCAGGTGATGTCATCAACTCTTTAATCTTGTGGCCAAAGAACCTTGTGTCTGATCGAACTGAGGAATCCCCGCCTCCACCTCCACCTCTACCTCCCTCCACTCAAGATGTTTGACGGCCTCCATTGAATGTCATGCAACAAGTGATTCTGATGGCATATGATACGTCCTTTACAACAAGAAATTGGGCTACTGAGTCAGCTGTTGGCAAGTCAGGGGCGCACTGCTATCTTGAGAGGGATGATTTAATGTCCCTGGTAGCTCCTCTACAACAGCTTACGATTTCGATTGTCCAGCTCTTGTTGATGTAAGTATCTTCTCAAATTGGAAGTTAATATTTTACAAATTACGCCGTTAAACTTTGATTTAATGTCCCTGCTTGAATTATTGTAAGTTGATGCATCGCAGGTTGGTTGACTCTGAAAAAACCGATAAATTTGGACTCCTATTCCCAGTTCAACTCTACGACAAAGGGACCACTTCTTCTATCAGACACACATACTTATCGCACAGGTTTAGTGAAACCGCAATTGAGTGTTTCTTGGCTCCATATTTGCATGGGTAAGACAAATTTATATTTCATACTATGCATAATATTTTATATTTGCTTAAAAGTTTTCCCTTTTTTCAGTGATCATTGGCAATTGGCTATTTTGTGTAAGAGGAGTTATTCTGTCATCCTCTTATGCTCCCTCCACCCCAGCAAGCCAACTAGTGAATTGAAGAAAAGCTTGAACTCGTAAGTTTTCTTGCATTATTAATTACCTTTCGTGTGCAAAATTTATGGAATTTGTGTAAAATAAGTAACCTTTGTGATTTTGATGATATAGGGCTATGCGGACATTCCAACACACTGCTTGTGGTAGGCCTATGCGTGAGGTAAAAGACCCTACATGGATCTTGCCAAAGGTTAGTTAAATATTGGTTTGTTTTAAGAATGTATTCAATAATTAGTCATGCTTTACTTTTATACTTGTTTTAACGATATCATATTATTTTTTAGACCCGTAGGCAACCACCGGGGTACAGCTTGTGTGGGATGTATATTCTGAGGCACATGTATAATATTATTACCCTAGGCACGACAGAACTTACTGAAGAGGTAAATGTATATATATATATTTCAAAAATTTTGTACTATTATTTTCTTTAAGTGAATTTAATGTTTTGCCTGGCTTTGGTGTTTCAGATGTTTGAACTTGCTGACCCTTTTCCAGAAGAAGATATTAAGCACATTCGCAAATGTTGTGCTGAATTCATTTATGAACTTTTACAACAGTGAGTTCATGTAAAAGTGAGGAATTGTTTTGTGTATATTGATGAATTGACATAGTGGTTAATTGGGTGCAAATATTGTTGATTGCATGATTTGACATGTTTGTTGGTTTTAAGATGATTTTTGTATATTTTGATGAATTCACTAGCTTGTTGGTTGCATGATATATATGACATGGTTGAGTTCATTGATGCCTACTGAACATTGTAAGTGGAACTGGTAAGTGGAATGTTAAAGCAAAAGGAAATGGTAAGTGGAAAGTTAAAGCAAAAGGACATTATAAGTGGAAGCAAACTGAACACCATATGACACTTAACAAGTATGGCATTGCAGGTAGCAATTCAAGGATGCGTTCTGGTAAAAACCTAATCACACACATTTAAAAAAATATATAACACTTTTAAGACCGGTTATAAAAATAACCGGTCTTAAAAGGAATTTTAAGACCGATTGTTAAAAATAACCGGTCTTAAAAGTAATTTTAAGATCGGTTATATATATAACGGGTCTTAAAAGTAAAATTTTTAAGACCGGTTATTTTTAACAACCGGTCTTAAAATTACTTTTAAGATCGGTTATTTTTAAGAACCGGTCTTAAAAATTTCTCTAAACCCCATTCCCCCAGAGGTCTTTTAAGACCGGTGCTCATGACAACCGGTCTTAAAATTGTTATGTTTAGATCGGTTTTTAATACAACCGGTATTAAAAGTTAGACTTTTAAGACCGGATTCAGAACCGGTCTTAAAAATGACATCCTTTTAAGACCGGCTGTATCAAGACCGGATCCAAAACCGGTCTAAAAAATCAATTTTAACCGGTCTAAAAACCCTTTTCTGTACTAGTGACTAAGCCCTTGGTGCTATTACACTCTATCCCTTACGAACAACACTACTCCAACCATCCAAAAAATTCCAGCTTCAAAACATTGACGTAGTTCTCCTTTTAGAGTATTAAACATACTTTAATCATGCTCTAATACTATGATACATCCATTTAATATTTGGGAGTGTCAAAACAGTGATTTACTTTTGGTTTTCACTCCCAAAATTCAACCCTAATTAGCTCCTCATGTCATACAACCAAAAAGCACTGTTTACTCTAGCCTTTGAACGATGTATGTAGACTCTAATAAATGTTTGGCTAAAGTATACTTTTGCCTAAATCTTTATTCTAAAATTTTTTCTAACTAAACAAGCATCATGCTGGAGCCATTTAGCATATTCTAGTACTTTTAGAACATTTCTTTAATAGTTCAAAGCATCAAACAGTGGAGCAAAACAACCTCACTACCAAGTTACAGATCCTAAAAATTGTTTAACATGCATTGCCACATCACATACTCTTCCTTAACTGTGTTTAAAATCTAATAATCTGGTTTAGCATAACAGATTCAAAGCATCACTTATACCATCATTTTAATCAGTAAAAAAAATCATTCAAATAGTATCCCTACTACAACACTGATAATTCCAGCCCCAATCGTAGGACTTACACCTTCATTTCAAAATCTGTATATTTAATTTAAACATCAATACAACCATATATCACCAATTTCATAATCTATTAAACAACTCTACTTTCTCTAGCATGATTTTTAGAGAATCTGACAGCTCATACCCAAAGACAGCAAGCATCTAACTCAAAAATCACGAATTAGAGCCAATTGAACATATGCATCAGTTCAATACATCAACTTAGGCTCTATTATACTCAAATCTACCATTACTCAACTTAAGCTATGTTTGGAATAGCTTATTTTTGGGAAATAAGCACTTATTACGTAAGTCGAAATAAAACTCCTTTCACATACTTACCTCATATACCGTAAATCACGAATTATAAGCACTTATAAGTAAAAAATAAGCTATCCCAAACGCTACTTTACCCAACTTAATTGCTACTTTCTTTTCACTTAGTGTTGATCTTTCACCAACCACTACACCCTTGTGCTTAGTGATACTTGCCTTTACTGTATATCATAGAAGAAAGAGGTGAGATTCGAGAGAATCTCGGTAGCAACTACTTTCATCATGTAAATCATACAAGGCTAATAACTATGCATGTAAAAACAAGCCATAGAGAACAAGACCTTGCAAGTAACTGAGCTGCAAAGCTAACTCATGCACATGTATCTTACTGATAACTAAACTGAATGACTAACTGGTGCACAATTTCTTGTAGAGAGATAAAGTGTATAAATAATTGGTACACATTCATTTTACAAATGGATAAAATGAATAAATAACTAATGCACATGCTAGGCAGATAATTGCTCCGTCGATCTATCTGCTGCACATGGCCATGACAAATATCTATGCAAGGAAAATTTAGATGTTCTCATGCTTAACTACAGCAAAATGGCACAAACAAACATGCGGTAACCAATGCACAATAACATGAGAGCAAAAGAGTTACTACCTCTTGTACTTTCTTCCAAATTACCTTTCTACCTGCCTCTCTCCTTGATGATTCCTTTGCCGGTTTGGACAATTATCAAAACCTAACATTTATGTAAGGGTAGGTTAACAGTTTTACCATTCAGAACTTATATAAACTCTTCCCAAATCTTAGCTCTAAATAGACTCTACCGTTCATGAAAGTGGTTGGTCATCTTGGATAAAAAGATATGTATACATATACCTCAATGGCAAAAGTAATCTTTCTCAAATTCCAACTCTAATTCTATATTTTTAACTTACTCTTATGCCATTATTCTATGAAATCTGCTTAAACAGTTCTTATCTTCATTAAGCTTATTGGATGAATGGTAAATAAAGGAATGGTTCCTATTATTACTAATTTTCCATGGTTTCCGTATACAATAGGAATTTTAAGTACCTAAAATGTATGTTTATCATCTATAAAAACCTTAATTCCACATTAAAAGTATCGAGCAGCAAGCTTGACCCATATTTTAAATCGCACGTCAAAACAAATAATGCTATATTCAGCTTCAAGCTTATCATTTGGGTAACACCTCTCTTGATTCTGAAAATTTCCAGCTCTTATGGTGTTGTTGTAACCATCGTATTATGTCTTCTAATTGGCATCTATATACTTTATTTCAATTCTCTATATTTTGGGTAAATAATGGTCATCAAAATAGTAAACTTTTCTAAGACAATGGCCGCTAAATTTCGGGCAACATCCCATGCCAACAACTAAAAACTTCAGCTTCAAGAACAAGGTTTAAACCTTAATTTTATAGTCTCTAGATATGGGTTACACATCTAAAACATTTATGCAGCATTTAGGGACATTAAACAGTAAGATCTAAATCAGTTTTCAGCCTCCACTACTCAAACTTTACAAGCTTATACCATCCTCCTTTATTCTGAAATAGTTTTCCAGCTTTTATAAAATCTAGTAACTATAATTCTATCATCATCTTAAGTCTTAAACCACAATCCAATAACTTCAACTATTCTTTTTGACACTCAAGGTTTCCGAAACAGAAACTTTAATTAGCTGTTAATAAGCTTAAACCACTCTGATCATTAAAGTTGTCAACAACAGTATATCATTTATATTACTCTACCAACATGTCATTCAAGCACCACACACTTTCCCATTCATTGGGCACTTTAGGCGTTATTCTGAAAATTTTTTCATATCATTCGATCAATTGAAACTTCAATCACATTCATAATATGTATATCCATATGTAACTCATTTATAACAATCTAAGTATGTCCTGCCTCTTCTTATTCTCTCGCATGGCTTCCCTCTTTAAGTCTGCAAATTTCAGCTTAAATAAGGTTGTTGTAATCATCATCTTAGAGCCTTTATGCAGGGCTTATTAATCTAAGATAGTTATTCAACATTTGAAAGCATCAAACAGTGACTTCCTTATCCATTTTTATCCTCAAAACTCAAACTCTTGAAGCTTCCAACATCATATATTCTATCTTGACATTTCACATGATATCTATCTTAAATTAACAGAGCCCCACTGCAGAAATCTGAAAATTTTCTCCAACTTCAAGAACATTATTGTTGATCTTGATTTTAACATCTATAAGCCTGATTTAACTACCCATAGCAGTGATTCAACTTTTAGAAATATCTAACAGCAGATTTGAATTTAGTTCTCGGCTTCAAAAATTCTAATCTAATAGTTTTCAATGTCATCCAGCTAGCTAGGACTCAACACTTTATCTGTTTTTATCATCCTATTTAGTTTATTCAATCATGGGCATGAGTTCTTCACGTACACTCTCCCTAAAAACCAGATTCGTATAGTTTTCAATGGCATCCAGCTAGCTAGCATGCTATTGAATTTACTATTTTACCCCTTCTTTTATCGGTACTTAATTACCAAATAAATTCTATAAATTAATCATTATTACTAAGTAAGAATTTTCTTCATTAATTAGCTTCTTTAGCCCATAAAATAGTCTTTCTTAAATAATTGGGCTAAAAATCAATCTCTTAACTGTTTATCTCAAACTATTTCAAGAAAATATACCCTTAATTCCAGAAACTAGCTTTGTAATTATCTATAGCTCTTTTCAGGAAACTAACTTCTCCATAAACTCCTCTATTTCTCCAAATAACTAACTTTAGCTTTTCCATAATTTTTCGAGGCCTTTAAACCTTTTTAACAATCATCTCATTTCTTATTTTCTTGAAATTCTGGCATTTTAATAGATAATTTATTTTGGAGGCTTTTTAATTTTTCAATAGCATCCCTTGGCCTCAATTAAGTTTTATAAGTCTCTTTTCAAAAATCTGGAAATTTACAATTTTTCTCCCATAAAATAAATTTAGTCCTCGAAATTTAAAATTACATGTAGTAATTAAGTCAGGGTATTTCTTCTTCATGTCTTCTTTTTTCGCATTGCTTCTCTAGGTCATAAATCCTTCTAGACCTCCATTATTACAGGAACATTCTTCTAGCCTTGGCTTATTTTCATATGATAGAACATTTTGCAAAGTTATATCATCATCTTCTCATTTTGTGGATCTAGCTAATATGTCTTCAAATGAGAAATATGAAATACATTATGAAGCTAGCTCAAATTTGAGGTAGAACTATTTTCTCATATGCTACTGGCCCAACTTTAGCTATAATCTCAAACAGACTAATGTAGTTATTGAGGCTTAACTTTTTGGCCTTCATGGATTGATCTATGCCTGTAGTTGGAGATGAAGAAACATGGACTCCAACCTTAAATTCTAGTGACCTTCTTCTCTACTCACTTAACCTTTCTATCTACTATTAGCCATTAGTAACTCCTCTTTTATACTCTTAATCTGTTCTGAGGTTAGACCCACTAAATTACGACCAAATACATACATATATATATATATATATATATATTCACAAGCTCTATTTAACATGAAGAAGACTTGACTTCTCCTTACCTACACCAAGTAATTTTCCTTACTTTGTCACTTTTAACCTTACCTTAGGAATTTATCTCTTGATACTCAGTCTATTCATATGATGTTTGGGGCTCTTTCTATTTTTCTTACATTCTTGTCTCATACTTAGCTAGCCTGAATGCATTTTGATTAGGTCTTACAGCTCTAAACTCTACTAACTTAGTTTTCTTTGTAGACCAAATAGAATAGAGCTCGGCTTAATTAACAAGGTTGTCTGAATAAAAGTCAAGGATACTCTCTTTTAATAGTTAGCAAGACTTAAGAGGTCTCTATATTCTAAACTCATCTTAGGTCACTGCCTTCCTAGAGAACTGTTACAATTTGTGGGTCAGTAACTTTCCTCGAGGTCTACTATAACTATGAGATCTAACTGTGATCTCGAGATCTTCTACGATCTCACTGATCCCACTTCTCAGATCTAACTACGATCCCTCTCTGAGAAATACAAGACCTAAGAATAAAGTTATCGAATAACTTGACCACTACTTAATCTAGCAACTATACTGATCATTCTCCAAGGCTTATCACAAATGCCAATATTGCCCTCGTAAGCTTTACTCATTCATTTTCATAACTCTAGAACTATTTTCTTTTCAACTTCCTCAAGCTTTTTTTTTTCTCTTTTCACTATTCTTGGCCACCCTTTGCTCTGTTATATACTTATGTTGGAGTACGGTCAACTCTGCTTGTCTTGCCTCAACTGTTTTTCTTTATTTGGGAGGACATGTTGCCCTTATTAGAGCAATGTCTTGTTCTTTTTTGAGCAAACATTATCAGAGCAATGTCAACTCCACCACTTTCGTCTTTCTGTCGGAGGACATGTTACCCTTGTTAGAGTAACATCAGCTCCATTATTCTGGTATTGGCGACTCTTAGAGGACAACTTGCTTTTATTAAGCAATGTCAACTCTACTTGCTTTGTAGTATCTGCAACTTTGTTCTATGGGAGGGCCAATTCCCAACTTTATTGGAAAATACTCCGTGGCCAAGATCATTTGCTATGACAAGTACAGCAGATATCAACTTATAGGTTTTTAGGAAACACCTAGTACTTATCTTATCCCTTATGCTAACCTATCATCATTAAACCATCTATAGGAATCTAATCATTCAGTTTCGTTTTTGGCCTGAGTATTCTAGTATCGTACTTTATAGAAATCATAGGTATATTGACTAGCCCCAAAATCTATTGAGCATCTAAATATCATTAGAGAACATGTTCATTCCACTATTCCATTCTCAATATAACCATCATTTTTTATATCTATATACTTCTCTTTGTTTTCATCCTCAAGGAATTTACAAAGATTGCCTAACTCTTATAATTTCTAACCTTTCATATCTTTGACCATTTCACATCATATAGTTTTACGTTTGTCATCATAAAGATTCGAATAATACTCAACCATATATATATCATTCAACATTTTTATTGAGTAAACACTACAGTCAGGCATCTAACTTATACTTATACCTATAACTCAGCTTATCTCATAGGAGTATCTATAATAGTATTATTAGAATTAAAATATTTACCTTTATGCTCCTGAACTAACCCTTTGAAATTTTAGTCAACTTTAAACGTCTCATAGCCAAATCCAGAAACATCTAAATAAACTGGTTCAAATATCTATTTAAAGCTCTTTCAATCCTCTACAGGAAGGAATGTAGTTCAACTAATTAACCTACTCATTGTCCAGGAAATTCTTGGAAATATTACTGTTCATTATGCCCAATGTAATTTCCAGATTTTCTGCTGAATCTAGGATTTAATTTAAACCCTTGGTCATAATCTAGGATTTGATCATAATCTAATTGGCATCCTTCTCAGATAAACATCCAATTGGCATAATCTAGGATTTAATTTAAACCCTTGGTCATGAACTAAATGCTTTCCAATTTCTAGGGGCAGATTTGATCAATTGCTCTACTTCTATCTAGCCTCAAGGTTGGTGCTCACGGATGTCATTCTTTTCAAAAGTCGTACAACAACCCTTATACTCCTAAAAACTTTCTAACTTTAATTTATAAAAATATAGTAAGTCATTATTTGGTTATTTCCAAGCATAACCCATACAGCTCGAATAATGATTTAACATCTAGAAATATAATTCAGCAAGGTTCCTGTAAGTCCCAACTTTTGACATCCTGTTACAGCCACATATATACATATATTCATATTACTAGCAACACAAACATCATTTACAACCCTTAACTACGATTGATGCATCTACTATAGTTATTAGACCTTTAAGAGTAACAAACAACAACTTTACTCCAATTTCCAACTTCAATAACTTCTAATTTCTCTTTTTGTCATCATAAAAGTAAAACTGATGCCTTAACACCATGAAACAGCAAGATTTTCTTTCAATCATTGCCAAAAAAAACCTCAATAACCACATCATACTAAACTTTTCAGTTTACAACAATTATCTCCTACTTTAGAAGCCTTTTATAAAGTTTTTTTCTTTCTCAACTATTCATTGAACAGCACTTTGACTTTAATACTTTCAGGCTCTAAAAAAAAAAAAAAACTTATTTATCAAAGCCTAGACATACTAGAATACATCGCACATCATTATCTATTCAAAATTCATGCCTAAGGCTTCCATAAAAAAATATGATTCCTTACTAAAGCTTTCAAACTTCAAATTTTGGACTTTCAATCCAAATGGGTTTAAATCCAATTCCACATGTTTTTCCCTCATAATTTTGTAGGTAGAACCCATTTCTAACCTTAGATTAAACAAAATCCAACTTATTCCTATTATCTCCTCAAGGCCTAATAGACAAGGTGTATTATGTAAAAATGCCAACATTTAATTCTACAAACCATTCAAATAATATCCTCATAGCATCAATGAAAATTCAGCATCAATCACAAGGTCCAAACATTCATTTTAATGTCACTAGATTCAATCCTCTAAAATCATTATACAGTTAGACTACATAACAACGAGAATTTCTTCCAAACTTATACTAAGCTCTTAGCACCACGTGTAACCTACTAACATCCCATTGGTATATTTAACACTCAACCAAACGTAGTTCTTGTTTAAGGAAGCAGTGGTTGTTTCGAACAAGAGTAGGGAAAATTATAATTTAGTTATCTCATCATCAATTGCTAGCAAATATCCTTTATAACCATAATCATGTAACAAAAACCATAGTGCAAACTTAAACACAAATTAACTTCAATTTGATCTCAAACTTAACCTCAACCTCCTTTTCTAGCTTTAACTCATGCATCTCATTATTACCTTTAAAGAAAGGCACTTAGCTAGGATCCTCTTATAAAACCTTTTCAAAACCCTCTTCCTTAGTCTTTGAAAATAAATTGAATCATGCATGCCTAGGATCCTTTCAGATCTTTTCTTCTCTAAATAATCACATCTCTTCTCTAGATGTCCTTGCTCACAAGCTATCACTACCACTACTGTCATTGGTAATGGTGATATGACTTGCCTAGATCACTAATGGCTCAAATTCATAACTTTAGTTAATTGGAAGACTCATATACCTATACTCTTTCCATGAGAATCTCCAGCAAAGATTAACCAACAAGAGCCAAACAATAACATATCAAACCATAAACAACTAGAGCTATGACTAAACTACTCTTTCACGCCAGCAGAGCATTCTAGCTGTTCACAACCGCAAGTGCACGGATCGCGTCAAGTAATAAAGTGATAAGTAAAGATCGTTCCCACGAGGACTAAGGCAAAAGTGGATTAATCGTTATGATTATGCTATCAATTAGGTTGAGTAAAACCATTTGAAGAGTTTATATCCTAAAGATTATTTGAATTCAAGAAAAGGAAAACAATTTGATTAAAACTAAATTAAAACTCTACTTCAAAACAAGAGGAGCATAGGATTATTTCTAACCATTGCAATTCATGAGACTTAAGTAATTACCACTCCATTAGAAATTAAATGACATTACATGTTAGTCTAAGGTTTAAAAGTATTTGGTTAAGCTTTCTCAAGTCAAAACCAAATTTATATCCTCAATTAACATGCACAATCTCTTGCTACAGTTAAGAGAAAATAATCATTAAGCAACAACCTTAATTTGACAATGTTAGGTTAGTAACTATATCTCTATGTTACTAACAAACCATCAATTTAATTCTTAAACTTCAAGTCTAACATAATTTTACCTAAGTTCTACAATTAAATTAACTCTCTCAAGCTTAATTTAATTGAACAAAACAATCCAAGTGATGGCCAGTCACATAGAAGCATTAGGAACAAGATAAAATTAACACATAATTGCCATTAACAACTAAAGAGAATAATAATAAGTCTCAATCCTTACAATGCTTTGAAATAATCCTAATGCAAATTAACTAGCTACTCATCATCATAATCAAAATTCATCTCAGCCACAATCAATTCAGAGTTAAAAGTCATAAAAGAGCTCTAAAGACGAGGAATAGGGGAACTGAAACAACCAAAAAGAAAACAATAGAATATATGTTCTGTTCCAGTAGCGAGAGGAGATGATTCACCGAAGACGAACCCAGATTCCTACTCCCAGAATCGCATAGATGAAGAACAGATTATAGTCATCTCTCCCTCTCTCTTTCCTCTGGTTCTTCTCACCCTTCAAGTCCAGCAATGTCGTCCTCCCCTGAATCAGTTGCTCTCAGCTCTGTCCCTCTTTCCAAGGAAGAAGAATACCAGTCTCTCGCTCCCTCTCCTCTCAGATTTGGTCGAGTTTTCTGGTCCATCTAGTGCTTGCAGCCACCGTCGACGTCCTCCCTCCTTTCTTGCTCTCTCGTTCTGGTTCAGGGGATGAAGAAGACGATGGCTGCCTCCCCAAATCTGATTACTAAGATGGGAAACCAGTCAGTTTGCCTCTCAGCTCTTCCTCTGGTCTTTCCCTTCTGTTCTTAGCTCGATGAAGCCTCTGAGAAGATGATGAATGGTGCCGCTACCTCCTCTGCTTCTCCGCTGATTTAGCAATCAATATTGTGGCTCCTTTCACTCTCCCCCGGCTCCTCCTTCCTTCAATTAGGTCTATCCGTTTTCTCTCCAAAAACGGTGTCGCATCTCTTGTGTTGAAGCCCAAAAGAGTCTTCAAATTGGTATTCCAAGAAATTGGTCCAACCTCCATGGCCCATGTATTGCAGCCATCGTCAAACTCATGCTCTTTGGACTTTGATTAAGCGATTGCATCCCAATTGATTCCCAGCTTCTCATCCAAAAAGTAAAACCCACGTCACCTGTTATGCAATCAAGAAAAGAAAATAAAAAGACAATAAAATAAAAACAACTTCTTCTTCTTTTAATTTCAAAACAGTGAATTATTATTATCATCATTCTATATTAAATTATTTTTATTTTAGATTAAAATTATAATATTTAAAATAAAATCCCCAAATTATGCACCAAATTGATATCTTATCAAAATATCCAATAAATCCCTTCATTTTAACATTAATGACTCCCAAAACATATCAAAATATATCTCAAATTCTATTAAAAATGGGAAGTCATCACACCCCCACACTTGCATCAAATCTTGTCCTCAAGATTTTAATTCATAAACAACTTAAGAAAACCATGGAAGAAAGATTTTATAGCAAGCAATACAAAATTGGAAACAATTCAAACTTTCAAGAGTTAAGTCTTTATAGAAATCATTTCTACTTTCTAACAATGCAAGTAGCAGGGCAAATCATTTGGCATAGATAAATCACAATAGAATATCCCTCACTAGTCAAAGTGTTTGCACTCTTCTCTCAAGATAATTAAGGGCTTGTGTTTCACTCCCTTCCACTTATTGCAACTCATCTACCATAGGCTTGTTTATCATCTCAATTTCTACTACATTATCCCATTGCTTACACAAATCAAAAGGACTTTTCCAAGGGTTGTAATGAATAAGGTAGGATAATGAAATGAAAGTGATAATGGATGGATACTTTAATTAGTGCTAAGCATTTCAATTAAATTCATGAAGAAGGAAGATGTTTCAAGCTTGACAAAAATGAACTCTTATTCTTATTCTTTCTCTTTTTCTGTTTTTTTTTTCATTCTTTCATATCCTTTTTCTTTTTCTTTTCATGTCTATAATTCTTTTCTTTTTCTGTTTCCATTTTCTCTTTTTTTTATTTATTTATCCAAATCGATAAAATATTTCTTTTCTTTCACCAAATCCTTCTTCTCTTTTGTAAATTGTACAACTTAGCACCTACTAAAGTAAAGAGTGAAGGAAAAGATAAGGGAAAAATTGCATCAGCTGAAACAAAGGGCTAATTAGTTCATGCAATTTATCATTAAAGGAATTTTAGGCTCAAATGGGTGAAGCAAAGGATTCATGTGATTAGGAAGGTCATTTGGCCAAACTAAGTATGAAAATGAATGCCTAAATCATCTTTGTGCATTCAAAAGGAGTTTTAAGTTTTGAAAAATATATAACTAAATTTATAATATAATACATGAACATTTAACTTTAATATCATAATAAATATAACTAAATTTAAAACATAGCTTATATATACAACAAATTAGCATATTCTCCAACTCCATCCACTTCAGTCTTCACCAACCACTACGCCCATGCCCTTAGCGATACTTTCCTTTACTCTTATCATGGAAGAAAGGGAAGAGATTCTGGGGAATTTCAGTAGCAAATACTTTTCATCATGTAAATCATACAAGGTTAATAACTATGCATGTAAAAACAAGCCATAGAGAACAACACCTTGCAAGTAACTAAGCTGAAAAGCTAACTTGTGCACATCTATCTTACTGATTACTAAACTGAATAACTAATTGGTGCACAATCTCTTGCAGATATATAAACTGTATAAATAACTGGTGCACAATCTCTTGCACATATATAAACTGTATAAATAACTGGTGCACATTCATTTCACAAATGGATAAAATGAATAAATAACTACTACACATACTAGGCAGATAATTGCTTTGCCGATCTATCTGATGCACATGGCTATGGCAAATATCTATGCAAGGAAAATTTTGAAGTTCTCACTCTTAACTACAGAAAAATGGCACAAATAAACAATAGGCAACAAATGCCCAATAACATGAGATCAAAAGAGTTACTACCTCATGTACTCTCTTCCAAATTACCTTTCTACCTGCTTCTCTCCTTGATGATTCCTTTACGGGTTTGGACAATTATCAAAACCTAACATTTATGTAAGGGCAAGTTAACACTAACTATTCAGAACTTATATAAACTCTTCCCAAATCTTAGCTCTAAACAGACTCTACCCTTTATGAAAGTGGTTGGTTATCTTGGATAAAAAGATATGTATACATATACCTCAATGGAAAAAGTAATCTTTTTCAAATTCCAACTCTAATTCCATATTTTTAACTTACTCTTATGCCATTATTCTATGAATTCTGCTTAAACAGTTCTTATCTTCTTTAAGCTTGTTGGATGAATAGTAAATAAAGGAATGGTTCCTATTATTACTAATTTTCAATGGTTTCCGTATACAATAGGAATTTTAAGTACCTAAAATGTATGTTTATCATCTATAAAAACCTTAATTCCACATTAAAAGTATCGAGCAGCAAGCTTGACCCATATTTTCCATATTTTAAATCGCACGTTAAAACAAATAATGCTATATTCAGCTTCAAGCTTATCATTTAGGTAACACCTCTCTTGATTCTGAAAATTTCAAGCTCTTATAGTGTTGTTGTAACCATCGTATTATGTCTTCTAATTGCCATCTATATACTTTATTTCAATTCTCTATATTTTGGGTAAATAATGGTAATCAAAATAGTAAACTTTTCTAAGCCCTTGGCTGCTAAATTTCGAGCAACATCCCATACCAACAACTGAAAACGTCAGCTTCAAGAACAAGGTTTAAACCTTAATTTTATAGTCTCCAGACATGGGTTACACATCTAAAACATTTATGTAGCATTTAGGGACATTAAACAGTAAAATCTAAATCAGTTTTCAGCCTCCACTGCTCAAACTTTACAAGCTTATACCATCCTCCTTTATTCTGAAATAGTTTTCCAGCTTTATATAATCCAGTAACTATTATTCTATTATCATCTTAAGACTTAAACCACAATCCAATAACTTAAACTATTATTTTTGACACTCAGGGTTTCCGAAATAGAAACTTTAATTAGCTTTTATTAAGCTTCAGCCACTATGACCTTTAAAGTTGTCAACAACAGTATATCATTTATATTACTCTACCAATATCTCATTCAAGCACCACACACTTTATCATTCATTAGGCACTTTAGGTGTTATTCTGAAATTTTTTCATATCATTCAATCAATTGAAACTTTAATCACATTCATAATATGTATATCCATATGTAACTCATTTATAACAATCTAAGTATGTCCTGCCTCTTCTTATTCTCTCACATGGCTGCCCCCTTTAAGTCTGCAAATTACAGCTTAAATAAGGTTGTTTTAATCATCATCTTAGAGGCTTTATGCACGGCTTATTAATCTAAGATAGTTATTCAACATTTGGAAGCATCAAACAGTGACTTCCTTATCCATTTTTAGCCTCAAAATTCAAACTCTTGAAGCTTCCAACATATATTCGGTCTTCATATTTTACATGATGTCTATCTTAAATTCACAGAGCCCCATTGCAGAAATCTGAAATTTTTCTCCAACTTCAAGAACATTATTGTTGATCTTTATTTTAACATCTATAAGCATGAGTTATCTACCCCTAGTAGTGATTCAACTTTTAGAAATATCTAACAGTAGATTTGAATTTAGCTCTCGGCTTCAGAAATTCAAATCTCATAGTTTTCAATGTCACCAGCTAGCTAGCACTCAACATTTTATCTGTTTTTAGCATTAAAATGTTTTTATAGGCCACACAAGAAATATTGAACAAACTCCTCTGGAACTTGCAAATACATAATCAAAAATTACTCCCAACTACACAAATCATGCAAGTCATGAACCAATCAATATAACCTATATTCCATCATCCTATTTAGTTTATTCAATTATGGGCCACGAGGTCTTTACGCACACACTCTCTAAAAACCAGATTCTCAACTTCATCCTCTTGCAGAACATGCCCTAACTAAAGAAAATAATGATGGAATAAGGTTTAGGATCCTTACCTTAACCAAGCTTTAGCTTTGCCTGTCGACATCCCATCCTTTCTTCCTCTTCTACGCCTTCGGTCTTCCTCCTCTCTCAAACTCTCCCCCTTTTCCTCGCGTCCGGATCCTCTTAGAAGCACCTCTCTCAGCATCCCTCAGCGTCCAAATCTGGACCGTCTAAATAATCCAAGCCCTGAAAAATTGACACCTCATATAATTAACGAATGTATCTCCACCGTCTGTTTTATTTTAATCTAAACCATCCATTTAATTCCCAATTTTGCCAAATCCCTAACCCATCTTGTACCTGATGTCGATGATGGGATGCGGCTAAGGGTGGAAACAGGCCAGGTCAGCTGACAGGGACCTACGGTCTGGCCTGTTAGAGGCCTGGCCTATCAGGCTAAAAGGTCAGACCAAGGCTTCTTTAAAAGCCTGTTTATCTTAACAAGCCAAGCCAAGACCTATTGACAGGCCTGTGAGACCGGCCTGAACCTATTAAAATTTTATAAAAAAAAAAATATTGAGGTATTGTAAAATTACAAATCTGCCACTCCCCCCTCTTCCTTAATTCTCTTACCCTAATTCCCAAAACTTCATAACATTTGTTCAGTTAAAATTAAACCTCGCGACTCCCTCCTGAATCTCGACCTCCGATTCCTATAGCTCCACCGTGAGTGACTGGCTTTTGGCTGACCAGAAGTCGGCAACCCTCGTCGGTTACTAGTCCGTCGACTACCGTCCCTCCTCTCTCCGTCTTCTCCCACTCTCTCCGCCGTCTCTCATGCTCAGTCCTTCAGATCGGTGGTCCACAGTTGAAGGCTCTTTCCGCCATCTCTCAACCTCAGTCTACATTCAAACATTCGTAGTGTTTCAGTTCAGCACTACTCTTTCCTTCGTCGAAGATTCACTCAATCCACCGAAGAACATTCGCTGTGTTTCAGTCTAGCCATTAGGTAAGTATTTGTTATTTTATTTTGTTTGTTTATTATTGAAATGTGCTCTGATTCAAGGCTTGAAATCGTTAAGCTTGAGCTCTGGACTGATTATCCTGTAGATATGAATATATGTATGCCCTGTGTATGTGTTTCAGTTCGTCCCCTGTTCTGTTGTTGTATTTCAGTTCGTCCCAACTCCCCTGTTCTGATTTTTAATGTCCTGTTGAGCATTGTTGAATTGTTGCATTAGTCTTCTCTTCCAATTACTTTGTTGAATTTTTGTCTACAAATTTGCTCTAGATATATATACACACACAATGATGCATTAAGATTATGTTATTGTATTTCTGTTATGTTGTTGATTTGTTGTTGTATTTCTGTTCTGTTGTTGATTTTTGGATAATCTTGAAAGATTTGTGAATTCAAGATTATGTTATTCATCAATAAAACTGGTTAACATAATATATATATATATATGCATCTTCGCATATGATTACTTTTGCTATACTATTGTTAACCGTGCTGGAAATAAAAAAAGATTATGTTAACCATGGCATCTCAGTTATATAGCTATACTATTGTATATATATATGCATACGGTTTCCCCTAAATTAAAATAAAAAAAGATTTGGAGTGATTCAAAAAGAAAAAAAGAAAAGAAAACTCAAAGGATGGTGTAGATTTTCATGGGAAACTAAATAGTTAAAGATTATGTTCTTTGAAAGGAATCAAATTATTTCCTCCCCTTTTGTTCCCTTGGTAAAATTTCTTGAACAACTGTCCTGTATTCGTAATTGCTGGCTGATGTCTACTTTTTTCAAGGCCTTTTGAAGGAGAAGGAGAAATTATTTTGAAGATTTGATGTGAAAGTGAGAAGAATCATTAGCTTCAAATTATGGGTAAATATACTGTATATTGGGTAAATCTGCATTCTGCAAAGAGCAAATGAATCGCATGTTTTTTCCCTTTTGTTTCAAATTTCTAAGGTACGTTATCATTTATTACAATGGGCATGACTTATTCTATTTTCTTTTCCCATTCCTTTTGTGATGTAGGAGAGTGATTTGCATGTTCCAAAAGTGGATGCAGCGTTTAAGAATGGGCATGAATTATTGTTCTACGGTTTTTGGATTAACAAGTAGCCTAGTTTTGTTTTCCCATGATTATTCTTCATGCAAGAATTTCTTGTAGGTGCTAGTTATGTTTTTATATGAATGAGGGCTGAGCCCACATACAAATGGTGTCCTTTGATCCACAATGACATGAATATTGTAGGTGTTAGTTTTGATTCATACAATGGCGTCCTCTATCCCAAAAAAATTGTAACTAGGCCTGTTTGTGTGTACCTGTTTTGGCTTGTTTAGGATGTCGGCCTGTTTGGCTTGTTTAGGATATTTTACAAATTCAGGCCTCCTTAACAGGCCACAGGCCAGGCCAGGCCTATGTACAGCCTAATAGTAAGCCTCTAACAGGCCACAGGCCAAGCTCAGGTCGTCTTGTGCCTTAATAGGCCTGGCCTATTAAGGCACAAGCCTGGCCTGGCCTGGCCTATTTCCAACCCTAGATGCAGTGCCCATTGTTGTCATCTACCATTGGATGCTGTCAGACGCCACCATCATCGCTCAATCTTGGTTGTCGTTGGCAACTATCGTTTATGTTCATTTGGATTGGAATCAGGTACCAAGCTTGGAATTATAATCTCTTTTTTCAAACTGAATAGGAAGAGGATTTTGATCAAACCCAACCAAATAAGCTACTCCCTCCGGTGCACTACAAACTATGTCCTATATTTAGGACCGGAGGTAGTATTTAATATTTACTTACTTCCAAGATTTCGATCAAAGAAATAGTCTCACTCATTTCTTTACAAGCAAAGTTTTATAAAACATGCTTTTTCCTTCCAATTGTGTTCTGCGTCTTCTGTATTTTTTTTAAAGCAATATTTTTTGGATGACATTGTAATTAGTTTAGTGTTATAGAAATACACAAGTATTGGCATAATAGCAGTTAGATCTGAATTTTGTGATTAATTGCATAGGCATGCATTGTAAAATGAGTCACAAGCAGAAGTTTGTTTTTCTGGTGAAGTCGAATTAGAGTGGATTGTGACATCTTGGAGTTTCAACAAATTATTTATTATAGCCTTCTTGGAGTCTCTATCCAAACTTGTATTTTTTTTCCATTATTTGGCTTTTGCATTGCTGTTTATGTTGGTCCCCTTGTATATTGCACTCATTGTTCATGTTGTAGAAGATACTTTGGTAATCTTGTATCAATCAAATTTTAGTTTGCACCCCGACCCTATAGTTGTTATCCTTGTGTTTTGCATTTACAATGTTGATGAACTAAATTAGGATGCAAAAATTAGTTCTACTGGTCATGTATGTTTCCTTTTGGGATCTTTTGATAAATTTTTTAAATGCCCATTGGCATGGGACACCAATTGCTGTCAAACACATTGTTCCATCTCTTTTAGCTGATAAATTAATGGTGTAAGATTTGCTCACCTTTTATCCTATTTCCATTGTTTTTCTTTAAATCAGTTTGTGATTAATTTCTAAATATTTATGATATAAATATAATCTGTCATGGCATGTGACTCAAGAATATGTTAAAACTAAAGAATTGTTTTTCCTTATCATTTTTCAAGTTTTGCTTAGGGCAATAGGTTATGCTTTGGCTGCACAATAATTTGATCACATCAAATAGGATGCAAAAATAGTAAATCAAGAAAATGTGACAAATGAAGAGAAATAGAACATATTTTAAAACTGCAGTTTTCAACATTGTAAGAATTAGAAATTTCAGTTGCTAATGTTATCATCTCATACTATAATTGTCGATATGATTGTGTGCTCAGAAGCTTAGAATCCACTTGTAATTGATTGAACCATATTTTATATATGATTTTTAATAATTAAATTGGGATTTTGATGCTTTTGCCTGGATATTATTATATGATTAAGCACTAATTTGAGTTAGGGACATTCGTATTGAATAATTTGCAATTAGGGGCAAAATGGTCAAAAATTTGTTAATTATTCATACAAATGATTTCTTGAACTTTTGATGCGACTTTGTGCTTAATTTTTCATTACAGGTGTTTGGGAAGAAAATTTGAGATTTTGGAGGGTCAAAATTAATATATTGAGGACTGGGAAAAAATTACAGAAAGGGCCCCATAATTTCTGAAAATTACACATTTGTGTAGGAAAAGGGTCAAATAAAATTACAGTCAAGTACCCAGGTGTTTGAGAAATTACATTTAGCCCTGCCAATGTTTCAAAAATTTGCACTTTAGTCCCTCCTCAACTTTTTAAGTTGTTAAATAGGTCCCTAGTTAAAACTTGCGTTTTGATCGAGGCCTAGGTCACTGTGCTGCGTCTTCTTCAGCAAAAGAAATAGATCCGAATAGAGAGTTGAGCGCCGCAAGGTCATTGAAGGAGAGGGAGAGGAGGAGGAGACCGCCACCACCACCACCTGTGTCTCCTCCTCTCCACCGCACAGCTACCATTGACTCTCTCACACCAACACCACCACCATTGTTTCTTCACCTCTGGTATCACCTCTGAGCTCCGGTACTCACTCTCCCACAAACATCTCCAGTTCCTTCCTCACTCTCACCATTGCCGCTTCCTTCCAACATCCCAGATCCTTCTTTCCTCCACTGCCAAGAACCATCACCGCCACTGAACTCCATTCTCAATTCCTTTTTTCCACTGTCGCCATCACCATTTGTTTGGTTCAAATTTTCCTTCCTCTATTCCTTGTTTTCAGCATCACAGAGGCTTTGCTTTCTTTTCTCATAAAACTCGACACCCACCACCCTTCCTTCTTTTTCCATTGATTCAATACTATATTGCATATGCCATGGATTTTTAATGCCTTAAACAAGCTTTGGCAGTTCTTAACATTCACCACATACATACCTCTCACTCTCATTCTCCATTGATCTGACTATTCAATTTCAATGGGTGTGGAGTATTTTTGAAGAAATTGTAATTGTTGTTAATCAAATGAGTGGCTAAGCTTTCAATTCTTGGTGATGAGGACTTATGCTTGAGCTTAAAGAACTATATAGGGGAGTTATCTAGTTTAATTCCTTTTCTCATTTGTATATTTTGATTACCTAAGTTTTAGGATTATCTTTATATACTGGTGAGACTTGATTACTGTTTGGATAGTCTTGTGGATTGAACCTATGTGATTGAATTGAATCAATTGAGTGTCATATTATCGCATTCATATTAAGAGGAAACAAGTTATAGTTATTCCAATTTCAATTGCACATTAAGTGATTTTAAATAATATCTCAAGAGGTAGTAGTTAGCTATGTTCGTAGGAGCTACTATTAATTAGGAAATCTTGGGGTTTTTCTTAAAACTTAATGAATTTTAACTCTCAATAATCTTTTTAAATAAGGATTGTCACTTCTTCATTACCAAGAGCACCTATCATTCATTCCATCTCATTTTTATTAAAAATACCAAAAATAATAGTCTTGTTTTTAATCTAATTGCATTAGTCCGTAGTTTATAATTTATTAAAATATTATATATTGTACGTATATTGGTCTAGATCTATGGTTTTCTTTCTTTTTCAGCATCTTTGTTGAACCAAATATCTCATTTTTTTGCAAGAAAAAATAGCAAACCGGTTGAATCATTCAAACCGCCGGTTCAAACAGTTTTGACCTGTTCAACCCATTTTGACCGGTTCAACCGGTTCCCCAGGTTCAACATCAAACCAGACCAGACATCAAACCTGTTCACCAGTTTTTTAGTTGAACCGGCAGGTTCGGTCCGATTTTTTGTACATTGAAAAAATGTGAACCACCCTTCATTTTATTTCCCAGATGTTTTATTCCATTTTGCTCAATATGCCATGTGCATAGTGCATGCTTCACTTTAGGAATAACTTCACGTAGTGCTCTTGCCATTGCTTGATCTTGATTAGTAAAAACTGTTGTAGGTCTCTTTTTCTTGTTTGCTTTTAAAAATGTTTCCAACAACCACTTAAATGATTCTGTAGTTCCATCGTATAACAAAGCTGCACCAAAAATTACAATGCCTCTATAATGATTGAGTCCAAAAAATATGGTAAGAGGCCTATGATTATTATTTGTGCAGTATGTGGGTGTCCAATGAAATTATATCTCCAAAATAAGCATAATCTACAAGCATAGGAGCATCGGCCCAGAAACTATTTGTAATTTGATTTTCCATATCAAGTTGATATGAATGATAAAATGAAGGGTTCTCGGTAATCTTCTCTTCAACATAATTCAGTAACCACCCAACTTTGCCGTCCTTCATACTTTTTCTTCATTTAACCTTCAAATAATTTTTCATATCAACTAAAGTGAAACCAAGATTAGCTCGTCCACCTGCTTGATTACTTATAAGGTCAAAAGTTTCTTTTTGCTGAAGTCCAGCATCCCTAGCCAAATCAATCTTGTCTGCTTGCGCATCTTGTATTTTTCTATTGAGACCTCATCATATGCACAGTTTCTTGAACATGTAATAGGTGGTTATGCTTTTCTATAAAGCTTGTGATCTTAAATTTACCTTCTACCAAACTAAATGTCATCCCAACTTTACATTCGGTCGTGGTCTCAGGACAATGGTTGGTGGTTGATGTGCACCTTTTATCTAGCCTTCATTTGCCCTCTTTTGAACACGTATATCTATAGGCAATAATTGTCTTTTTATCTTTCTTGCTCTTTGTCAACCCATTTGTTCTTGCACTAAAGCCTACTTTACAAGCATATTCATTCCAAAACCTCCATGCTTCATCTAGATTATCAAATTCTTTTCCTAATCTAGGAGTCAAGTCAACTTCCATATATTGAAACATACAACATAAATCTATGTGCACCAAACTGAGTTCTTGTATAAAATAGAAATTACAAGAATAAAAAAATCAAGGCAGAATTTAAAGTTTAAAGTAACAATACCTTGGTTAAATGTTTGAAGGGTATGTGAGACGAAACCCAAGATGTAACCTTGCTCCAAAATTAAATTATTAATCTTTCTACAGCCTCTGCACGCAGCTCCTAGAGAGATCGTTTCCAGCGGGGGGAAAATTATTAATCTTTCTCTTATATAAAGATAATATATAAATATCTTTCAATATTAAGCAAGAACAATATATTTTCTTCTATGAATTTCATAACCAAAAAAACCTCCACTTTTTTTTTTTTTTTTTGGATTCTCCACTTTAAATGAAGAGAAGTTTTCACATTAAAAACCCCTAAAATAAAGATTTTTGTGACATTACTCATGAAAAAATCAACAAGATATGATCTTTTATGAAAAAAAATGAGTTCTTTTTCTCATACCTTGCCCTTGACAATATTTCCCACTAACATCAGCACAAAACTATAGAAAGTGGTCCTCGTTTCGAAGGTCTGGTGCCTTTTAGAAGTAAAAACATGAACGACCATGATTAAATGAAATCAATGGTTAGATTGTGTTCTAAAGGTAAAGAAATGGACGGCCACGATTAAAAGAAATCAACGGTGTAAATGTGCTTATGAGGGATGAGGGGAGAAAGGGCCGCTGAGGAGATCTGTTTCCCCTTTTCCTCTTGTTATGATTCTATTTTAGAAGGGCAAGGGGCTGATAGTTGAAGTGAAGTGAAAGGTCATTCTTTATATTTTAATATTTCCTTAAGTATGGCTTGACCCATAAGCCTTATCTTCCAAGATTTTATTGGGCCAATGTCCAAACAATCTGAACTTCATCTCTCTGGCCATTGGTAGCATGTTTTCGACTTCTAATATTAGGCTGCTATGTGGCCCAATTCCATTTTTGGGGTTTTAGGAAGTGAATTGACTATTTTACCCCTTCTTTTATTGATACTTAATTACCAAATAAATTCTATAGAGTAATCATTATTACTATGTAAGAATTTTCTTCATCAATTAGCTTCTTTAGCCCATAAAATAGTCTTTCTTAAATAATTGGGCTAAAAATCAATCTCTAACTGTTTTTCTTAATAATTGGAAAATTTTGTCTTTTGGCAGTGAATTTAGTAATTTTAAGTCTAGAAATGGATTCTTTGGGAGAAAATATATTAGAATAACTCATGTCAATTTCAGGAAAAGTACAATCGGACTGGGAACAGTCGGGCTGGGTCCCCAGGGGCATTTTGGTAAATTTTCACCATAGGCTAATATTACGATCAGAAACACTATGGAAGTGTCTAAATGGTACATTTGGAATTGTAGGACCTAGTTGAGGGCCTGAGGGGTTGGCATACATTACGTGGTACACAAATCGAGAAGAAAAGACTGGAGGTAGGAGACTTACCTTATTTGCATGTATTTGATATCTCTACTTGTGCAGTGATGCATGTGATTGCTTTACTTAATTGTGTAGAGCATATTTGAATAAATGAAGCTCTATTTCTGCTTTCGATATGGCCATAGTTTTGTTACACGAAACATTGAGCATGCAGAAATGTCATTATGGGGCATACATCTAGTTAAAGCTAACATATTATACACATAACATCTATCATGCATGCACTATGGTATCTGTTTCCTATTGAGATTCTTTCGAATCTCACCCTCCTCTACCAACAATTTAGATAGGAGGAGGTAGAAGATACGCTAAGAACAAAGAAAGAACCGTACGAGGGGATTGCGGTGGTGGAACGAAGACAGGAAGATGTCTTTGTTTCACTCGGACGGGTTTAGACACCCTGATAACCCTGTGCGACTACATTGATAGTAATTATTATATATGAACCCCTATGAGGAATTTCTGTAATCGAGCACTTTTTATCAGTATATTTATGTTATTCCTATGTTGCCCATCGAACCGCATATCATTTTCCGCGAATACTCTGGTAAAGGTAAAATTAAGATAAAGGTGTGACACATCTTCTGTGATCAGATTAAAAGAAATTCAACTAAAAAAATTAATTAGCATGCCAAGGGTATTATTTGTTTTCACATATATTTGATGATATTTCTAATTAATTGTAGGATAAAGTATACTTTTGATCCCTTATGTTTGCCACAAGTGTCATTTTAGTCCCTTAAGTTTGTAAAGTATACTTGTCGTCCTTCAATATTAACAACGTTAGTCTTATTTAACGAAAAATGTTGACTCATCAAAGTCACATTATTTTAATCCTAATTGGCTGTCACATCAACTCAAATTTTTTAAGAAATCCACATTTTAATTAAAATAATAATAATAACAACAAAATCTAGGTTTTTAATCAATTTAAAATTCTAGATCTTTAATCAATTTTTTTCATCTCCTCCCCTTCGTCATTGGACATGAACTCCCTTCTTCCTCCATTAATCTTCCAATACACTCTAACCCTATCTCACCGGCTACATAAACCTACACAAGTTCACTTTCCCTTCATGTTCTATACGCTTGTGGAGTAGAAGTTAAATTTAGGTGGCCCTCCTTCATTAAGACCAGCTTTGTTGATAGGATTTTTCAGTTATAATGAAATTGTTATTGCTTAAACTAAGGTTGGAGTAGGAAGATTTGTTGAGCACGGGAGAGAATTGTTTGTTGTTATATGCTATCTATTGCGGAAACGTCGAAACCAAAATATATTTGATTGAGTCAATCCCATAGCACTTGATCTAGTTGGGAAAGCCAAGGATATTCTATCTCTCCCTAGCCTCCCCAGGTTTCCACAGTCAAAGAAAAAACACATTAGGGACAGAAGCATTCATGGAGGAAGAAGAGAGTTGGCGGCAGAATGAGGGCTTCTGTGTGAAAGGGGAGGAGGAAAAAATTGATTAAAAATCGAGAAAATTTTCTATTGTTATTATTATTTTTTATATAGTTTCTGCTATTATTATTTTAATTATTTTAATTAAAATATGAATTTGTTAAAATATTTGAGTTGATGTGGCAGTGAGTTAAGATTAAAATAATGTGACTTTGATGAATTAATAATTTCCGTTAGATAAGATTAACGGTGTTAATATTGAAGGACTAAAAGTATACTTTACAAACTTAAAGCACTAAAATGACATTTAATACAAATATAAAGAACCAAACCTATACTTTAGCCTTAATTGAAAAACTTTCTATCTAATAACTTAGGCGTAAATAAAATCACAATCAATCATCTGATACATGTGAGATATAGATTCTAAGAAATGTGCAAGACCTGGAGTTCTCCAATTATTGAACAGAAATTCATCAATCTAAATTATAAAGTGACGTTATAGTTTCTCTACAATAAATAAAAATTTATTAATATAATTTAGATGCATGCGATATATTCTTTTCTTTATAGTAACATCAAGAAGATATAAACTAATGACAATTTCCTCCTACCAGTATTCATGTTGCTCTTAAGTGGCTGTTGCAAGATAATCTCATCGTTATTCAAGGAACAATGTCATGAAGGATGTAAAAAAATTACTTAGAAACTAATTTCTTAGATTTAGATAGACTTCGCATAACCCTTGAAAACAAAAAGAAAAAGCCTTACTAACCAAGCCAGGATTATGGAGTGTGATTATCATTTTAAAAAAACAAATAATATGCATTTGATTGATTGATATAGTATTATCTTCTTCTTATAAATATGTGGACTACAAAGTGTGTGGAATACGCAATTACTAACCAAGCCAGGACTAAAGGAGTATTGTTAGGCCCTTATCTCATTTTTACCTTTATTAGAGTATTCGCAGAAAACGATATGTGGTTTGGTGGGCAATACAGGAATAACATAAATATACTGATAATATGTGCATGATTACAGAAAATCCCCATAAGGGTTCGTATATGATACTTATAATTAAGATAGCTGCACAAGACTACTAGGGTGTCTAAACTCAACCCAGTGAAATGGAGACTTCTTCTCGTCTTCGCTCCACTACTGTAATTAAGATAGCTGCATGATTACTAGCTAGGGTTCGTACGGTATTCTGTATTGTTGTCAGCATATCTTTTGTCTTCTCCTGTCTAAATTGTTGGTAGAGGAGGGTAAGATTCAAGAGAATCTTAGTAGGAAAATAGATACCATAATGCATGCATGATATATGCTATGTGTATGACATGTTAGCTTTAACTAGATGTATGCCATATAATGACATTTCTGCATGCTCAATGTTTCATGCAATAAGACTATGGCCACAACGAAAATAGAAACAGAGCTTCATTTATTCAAATATGCTCTACACAATCAAGTAAAGCAATCACATACATCACTACACAAGCAAAGATAGAAAATACATGCACGTAAGGCAAGTCCCCTACCTTAGCCCTTATTGATCCTTAATTACGCTCCTTGAACTTCGTGCCTCATAATGTGTGTCGCAGCTCGACTCTCCACTTGATCCTACAATTCCAAATATACCATTTAGACACTTCCATAGTGTTTCTGGTGGTTATATGAGTCTATCTTGATAAATGACCAAAATGCCCTCCGGACCCCGGCCCAGCCCCGTCGTACTCGATCCGACTGTACTTTTTTTGAAATGTTGACATGGGCTATTCTGACATATTTTTACCCAAGGAATCCATTTCCAGACTCAAAATTATCAAATTCAATGTTAAATTACAAAATTACCCTTGACAGCCCGCTTTAAGGGTTTCAGGGGCGTTCTCGTAATTATGCTTTTTCAGTCTTTTCCGAAAAAGTGACCAACTATAACCCCAACTAATTTTCCCTCCTGAACTTAATGAAATCATTAAATCATTGAAAATCGAACTCTAAAGCCTTCTAACAGCCTTGACCAAAACTGATAACAACTCTAGGGAAAATTGGGGTTTTTCGGTTTCAGCTCCGCAGACGTGTTTCTTTCTACTCTTAACCACTTTATTAACTATTTAATAAGGTTACAACTACCATTTAGACCCAATTTTGGCAGCATAACACTTAGGCCTATTCAATTTCCAAATTTCAAATCAAAGACAATCCAGCAAAATTTCATCGATTAAATTGTCCACAGCAGCGAGAATAGTCAATATACAAAAGTTTGGAAGTTACCTCAAGCTTCCTCTAGCTTTTTTGGCTCTTGGCTGAAAACCCACACCTTAGAACACCAAATTTGAGCTTCCCAAACCTTGAATAATATAGTAGAAGAGCTTAGGAGAAGGATTACACACGTTAGATACGAATTCACCGAGGAAATAGACCTACATTGTGAGATTTATTCTCTTCTCTCTCAAAAACTCAACAAGCTTCTCTCTCTCCTTATGGCTGCTGCTCACGTCTGAAATGGTAGGAGGAAGATGATGAGATATATTTAACAAGTCCATGCTTATGTCATCGTCTCTTTTGCTTATGTCATAATTTAGACTTTTATGACATAAATTCTCAACTTCATGTAACTTAACATTTTCAGCCTAATTAACATGCAACTAATATTTCCCTCTCATGTTTCATGCAATAGTATCCTAAGAATCCTTCTTCCATGTCTAAATTGGCTTCATAACTTGTTCCAATTACGTGTACACCTTGTGTCGCAATTTTGATCAAATTTACACTTTTGCTCAAATTTTCCATAAATTCATATTTAATTGACTAAAATATTCTAAATATATTTTCCCCTTTATTTTCCTTAATTAATTTAAATTAATTTCAATTAATTGGAAAATAATTAATTTAGCGCTTGTTTGGCAAAATTACAAGTTTGCCATTACATTTTTCTCTATTTTTGGATTTTCTGGCAAATTTTCTGTCCAAACTTTGAAACATTGTAACTAAATTTGTAGACATCATTTTGGAGAGATTCTAAAGGCTATAGAACCATTATTGAGTCTAGTTTTAAGGAAAAAATATAGCCTTTTGCTAGATGGAAGTATATAATTCCCAGATTTTCAATATTTGCATGTTGTTCCAGAAAATAGTCAATTTCGCTGAGTAAATTACAAAAATTCATAAATTTTTGTATATAGATCTAATTGAGTCATATGACCTATCAAATTAAAGCTTAGGATGTCTACTTTCACCCTATAAAAGTTCATAATTTTTTCTCTTCATTTGGTCTTCCAAAACCTCATGACAAGCTCACTGCCTCGAAAGAAATTTCACTGAAAGCATAATCACTCTCTTCAAAATTCACCATTTTATTTTCTTTAATGCCCCAAAGATATAAGAAATATTAGAGAATAGATTTGGGACACCTACTAAATCGGGGCTTAGTAGTCCACTTAATTTAGACTTATTCTCAAGCCTTCAATTCCAAAATTCGGGGTATTACAAGTATAATCGAAGCAACGGATTTGACACTTACTAGGGTTAAACATCAGCATTACTATTACAATTCCAACATAATCACCAATAAATTGTCTGGAATATGCGTAGATTGAGGGGTAAGAAACAACTTTAAAATGCCCCATTATTTGATGGATTTGAATCGTTAGAAGGGCTCCACTAATAGGTGCTACATATGGGAGAATCTGAGAAAATCAACTATAAAATACAAGTGATAATATAGATAATTTTTTACCATATATGCAAGATTTTTAATAAAAAAATATAGATAAAATTATCTTTAGTTTACTTTCAAAAAAGACATACGTTTTAACTCGTGATGAGAAGATGGTCTGGCATATAAAATAAAACAAAATAAAATAAAAATGAATGATAAATAATGAAATAATTATATAACTATAAAAGTTATCCTCTAAAAAAGAAGTTGAAGTGAGAAATCAAATGAGCAAGAAAATCGTGTGATTTTTAATTTTTTTTTGTTTTTGGTTATCACTGCATTATTTCATTGTTGGTCAAGTTTGGTTGGCCTAAGACTATACCCCACAAGAGCGTTATCAAATGGTAGACCTAGGGAAGATGGTGCTGGACTTGGGAGTAGTGAGCAGACCTAAAAGTCACAATCATCAAATTGACAGAAACTTGTGAAACCTTCCTTAAGAATAATGATGATTAGAAACACAAACTCCGACGGGTCTTCCTTTATCATAGGTTTTTAACATGATTAAATAATTGACATGGATATCGAATTTAAAAGGTTAATATAATTTTTGATCCCTTAAGTTTGTCCTTATTTTAGTTTTGATTCTTCAAATTTTAAGTTAGAGATTTTGGTCACTCAATTGGCAAAATAATGTAAATTTTTATTTAATGATAGGGACCAATGTTTTAAACAAATAAAATTTAAGAGACTAAAACCTCTTGTTTGAAATTTGAGGGACTAAAATCAAAATGAGGATAAACTTAATAGACCAAAGATTATATTAACATGAATTTAAATTACTTATGGGACCTTAAAACTTTCACATTTTAATTAGTTAGCTTACTTATGGATCGGAACTTATAAATGGGCTTAGAAAGGAATAGGGGCCATATCCTATGTTTCGAGTACTTTACTGTTGGGACACGAGTCATTACCCCAATTATATATTTTTACTAGAGTAACTTCTTATCAATTCCAAACTCTTTAAGATATTATGCATTATAGGTATTTTTTACAGCATGCAATGGATTTATAATCCTTTATATTTTTTTTTGTCTCATTCAAATATATGACTTGTATGAAGGAATTCCTAAATAGTAGTAATAACAGAAGGGCCAACAATCATTCAGCTGATCTTTTTGAAATGCAAAGCATTAAACACATTGGTAATACGGAATAGTACATAATCTTTTACTTCCTCAGCGATAACAGGAGCAATCAATTTATCATTCGTACCAAAGACAAATATCTGTCTTTCCTAAGAATTTAAATATCATCAGTTTCATAGCATTGATCAATGTTGGGAAAATATCATTCAAATATATTTTAGAAAAAATAATTTCGTAGTTGATGGCTCGAGTAAGAATTGTGTTATTAAATTCTTGTCTGAAAGTGCATTGGCAAATACAATCGTTTTATGGTGGAATTATCAATTATTAAATATTAAATTTGAAATAATATTACCCAAATACGAGACATTCATAAGGATTGAAACATGGTTGAAGCCATTTTTAAAATATGCAAAATAGTGTTGCCTGGGAGCTTTAAAAATCAGACAAAAGAAGCACCAAATGGATTAGCACTAGCTAGTTACGTAATCTGATCAATTAGTATATGGGAAAATACTTCATTTAGCGGGTCCAAATTTATGAACATGAAATTTCCAGAGGCTTAGCATAAGGAAATGAAATACTAGGAACGACATTTTGACTATTAAAATAATCAAAACATAAAGTACTAACATATATGAGACTATTGGTTCAGACTTAAAATTTTCAACTGATGATTTTAAATAAAAAATCATTTTTTAAAAAATTGAAAGTTAAGATATTATTTTTAATTTAGATTATGTAGACATTAAAATAATTTTTAAACAAATAAAAAGAAACTAAATCTGAACCATTTGGATTTGGCACACAAATTGAATCCGATTGTTAACTGGTCGATAGTTGAAATCTTCCCTGAACGAAATCAAAATAATCACGCAGAATATATTTAAAATAACAACTCTTCTTTTTTTCAAAAAAAAAAAAAACTCTCTTCTTTCATTTATTTAATATATATTGGAAAAAATGAAGTCAAACATTTGAAGGCAAGGAACGAAAAATCGGACCGGGCAATGAACCGATCACAGCACAGGTTCAAGGGTTAATGGGTCAACCGGGGTCTAACCGGTAGTTGAATCGGTCATAACCAGTCATATTAAAATATTATAATTTATTAGTGATAATATATATTAATATATTTTTAAACTTCTATAGATAAAAATAAAGATTTTTAGAAAAAAAATGTTTAAAATCTATTAGTATTAGTTATAATACCTATACTTATGCAAAGATATCTCATTTCCTATAGTTATTATATCTTTTTAAATATTTTTTTCATTATTTTAGATTTATTCTTTTTTTTATCTATTTTTCTCTTCATCTTTCCATTTTGCCCTCAAAAAACATAAAATAAAAATTTGGAAAATTTTTTAAAAAAAAACAAAGAAAGAAACCAGGTCAACCGGTTGGACCACCGGTTCTGATCAGTCCAACCGGGTCTGACCGGTTCGACCGGTCTGACCAGTTTACTGATCAAACCGGACCGGACCAGGGACCGGTTCCCAGTTCAATTGGTCGAACCGGCCGGTCCGGTCCGGTTTTTTGTACTCTGTTTGAAGGCAACCATATCAGTTGACTTGGGATGACAATTGTGCCTACCCTTTAGAAAGAACAAATATAACATTGTTTCCCTATCGGTTCATTTTGAGCATTGCCATTATATCAGGCTTAGCAAGAAAAAGAGAAATGGAAATATTTATTTTTATATTACAAACTCAAAATTTTAAAATAAAGAATAAATATTTTCTCTATAAACATAAAACATAAACGAATATCAATTTTTAAACATAAAATACATCCTCATGTTGTTGATTATGCATAATAAGCTCACGACAAACTCCGCTAGAAAGAAAAGAGGCCTTTGCGAGGATGACACATGTACGGAGTGCAATGGTTAGGGAGGACGTCCTACACGTGCTTCGCGATTGTCCACGTGTTAAGGAGATGTGGAGCTCAATAATACCACACCGACAGATGTCTCGGTTCTTCAATTTGAACGTTTGGGAGTGGTGTCAGGAAAACTTAACTAAGAAGGTAGGTAAGGGAGATGTGAAGTGGGCTGAAAAATATGCAGTTATGTGCTGGCTCATTTGGCGATGTCGTAATGAGAGGGTGTTTGCACAGAGTGCCCCAAACCTTCAGAATATTCAGGGTCATGCTGCAGCCATTCTCCAATCTATGGAGCGAGTAACATCAAAATTATCCCAGGCTAATTTGGGAGGACCCGGAACCCGTCAATCAACTTGTATGATACCTGCTCAGGACGATTGCATTCGGTGTTTTGTCGATGGTGTGTTTTCGGAACTTTTCAACACGGTGGCATGTGGGGGTGTGATGAAAGATCATACGAACCAGGTTAAAGCAGCATTTATGATGAAATTACCAGAGGGCGATGCTTTCACAGCAGAGGTTTGGGCATGCCTTATGGCTATGAAACAGGCTTGGGATATGGGAGCAAGAAAAGTCCAGTTGTTCAGTGATTCTATGGAAGCTTGCGAAACCATTCAACATGGATGCAACTGGGAACGCCAAGACATGGAGCTTATTATGGAGACAAGAGGCATGTTGCAAAGGAACTGGCAGGTGGATATTTCATGTATCTCACGTGAGTTTAATCAGGAGGCCGACTTCCTAGCCAAGAGAGCACTATCGGGTTCGCTGGGGTTCGCACATATATTCCCAGAGTCGTTCATGCAGCTTCGCAACACGTGCATGATGGAAGAGTAGTCAGTTTTTACTTTTTGTTTTTTTCTTTCTGATGTATCGGGAAAAAAAAATGGAAGCAAGATAAAGATTTCGATTGCTATCTAGCTACTTACTTGAGTTGGGCCTAGGGAGAATTACAATGAGATACCAAGAAAATGATTTAATTATCATTAAGTCCCAATGATAACTCAAGAGCAGGCAATAGTAACAAATTTTATGGTAAAAAATGACAACATCTTACTTATTTTTGAGACTTTATAGTAATTAAATCCCTTACTTAAGACTTCATTGTAATTTACCCTGATTTCTTATAAAGCCAAATACAATCCATTCAATTGCGTGCTTGACAAAGTTGCAAAGTAAAATTGCCGTGAATACTAGATATTTTCATATTTTCATTTCTGAAAAACTGTCTCTTCTAATCTAATTAAACTTGTCCAGAGATATTAAATGAGTTAGCTTAAATTAATGTAGTTAGGACTGGATTATTCAATATATTTATTTGAGAAAAATTTATTTAAGTATGTAGCTGATGCCTTGAGAAAGATTTAAAATGAAAAATTGTAGTAATTCAAAGTCTATATTATCTTACCTTTTTTAAAGTGTTACTGTCGATTACGAGAAGGAAAGCCAAAACTATTTTCGGTAATTTATATAATGAGTGAATTTATTCATTATAATTAAACCTGCATCTTGAGTTCATTCGGCAAGAAGTAAGCAAGAATTAAGAGAGAAGATTATATTCCCTCCAAATCCAAACGAATGATAAAATAGACTTAAATTAAAATGAAAAAATAATAAGGACACAAATGACAAATATATTACTGAATGATTGATGAGTGTTCCTTCATTTTTGAATAACTACAGAGCCTGAAAATAATTAAAATTAAAGAAAATGAAGAGTGCTTAAGCAGCTCTATATGCTTAGCCCAATTTAGTCTGACTAGCTGAAGAAAATCCGATTTTGGCACTACGGCTACGGCATCAACATTACTATTACAATTCCAAACTTCATGACATATAATAAGCTGTCAGCACAATCAAGTTGGCAAGAAACAACTTTAAAATGGATTTGAGAATTTGAGAAAAACAATATAAAATAAAAGTGATAATATATATATTTTTTACCATATATATAATATTATTATAATTTATAAACAAATAGAGATAAAATCGTCTTTAATTTTCTCCAATAAAAAACAGTGAAAAAAATGCTTATATTTTAACAATCAAATTGACAAAAACATTTAATAAGAAAGTCTCCTTAATTTGTAGGAACATGTAGTGTATGCTTGACCTATAGTTATATATTTGGATTTCTTAGTTCTAGGAATGATTGCATATCATTCTAGAAGTGTGATTGATGCTAATTAGTCTTTATTGATTTAATCAATGTAGTTGAAATTGGATATTGTAGCGTGAAAATTATATGTATTTGAATTTCTTTGTGGTTGCAATGAGCACTAGTACAAAATTTCCTTTTTAAACTGTCATATTTAGACCGGTTATAACAGATAAGGTCTAAAAAATTTAACTGGTGGCAGTTTTGTAATTACATAGAACTTCTAAGACCGGTTCTCCAAAAAACCGGTCTTAAAAAAATTATTTAGATTGGTTATAAATAAAACCGATCTAAAAATATAAAAATATTTTAAAAATTAAAATTTTTAAACTTTTAAGACCGGTTATTAATAATAACTGGTTATAAATATCAAACACTTAAGACAGGCTTTAATAAAAACCGGTCTTAAATATGAAAAATTTTAAAATTATTTTTTTCCACCCTTGTAAGACTGGTTTTTATCGAAAACCGGTATAAAAGGTGAGCGTTTTGGCCCGTATTTTTACTCCCACGCCCAAATCCCGCACTCTATGAACCCTTTCTTCTCTTGTCGTCATTTCTTTGTGAGCTATGTCTCTACCTATTCTGAACTCCTCCATCGCGCCCCATTCCTCATTTGCTCAACTCTCCTCCATCATTACCGCTGCCGTTGTTGTGTTCCTCGTCGCTGTTCTTTGATCATCGTCACTCTCCTCTGCCGCCACCTCTATTCTCCACAGTGACCATTCTCCTCTTCCGTGACTTCCCTTTATCAGTGCCATGAATTTGAGGACTTCATTTAAACCTCAGTCGAAGCCACCGTGACTTTGGGTAGAAGCTCACTCCTTGGTCTTCAATCAAGTTAGTGTTCTGTTATTTAGTTGTTGTTCAATAATTAATAATGTCCTATGAAAATGGTTCTTGTTGTTGTTTTGAGCACTTAATTCCCACAAGTTGCTGTTATAGTTTGTTGGAAATCTAACTGTTTTGTGATAACGTAATCTGGAAAAAAAATCTGCACAGCTAGGTTAGATGCTCTGACTGGTACATCCCTGTGATATTTGGCTTGGAGTAATACCATTCTAAGTTCTATTTTAATTTAGTTTCATTGTTTGATTGTCAATGTTATTGGTTTGTTGAAACAATACTAGTTTCAAATGGTGCATGTTAAAATTAGCAAAAACCTGATGCATAAACTGAATAGCGCAGCTTTGCAATGCAAGTTATAAAACTTGTACGTATCTATATACCTTTATTATCTATGAAATCATGCCATAATTTATTGGTATATTGCTACAAGAGTAGTTTTTGTCTATCCTTTTGCTGTTAGATATAGGGTGCTACAAGTGTTGAAAAATATATGGATCATAGTTAGATAAAAGCTAAACGAACGAGTGTTGAATATGATAATGGGGTGAGGGGTTTTTTAGACTTCGCTAGAAGAAATGTCAATGATGGTATTAGGAAGTTTTATTGCCCATTTATAATATGTTTGAATGAGAAGCAACTAAGTGCTGCAGATATATATATACATACATTTAATTTATGAAGAATTTTGTAAGAGTTATACAGAATGGGTATGGCATGATGAAAAATTAGAAATTCCAAGTTCATCTCAATAAGGAGGAGTGGCCTTTGATGATAATGACACGGATATGAATGATCGGATATTATTTGTGATGTAAGAGAAGAGGCTTTTGAGCAATCACATGCATATGTTAATATGTACAGTGATGTTGATACACTGCTGTACCCGAGGTGTAAAAAATATCAATTGTTGAAAGCAGTATTGAAATTGGTAAGCTTGAAAGCACAGCATAGATGGAGCGATAAGAGTTTTTCAGAAACGCTTGAGGCTTTTAAGGACATGCTTCCAGATGATAATGTGTTGCCTTCTCGAACTATGATACTAAGCAAATACTATGTCCACTAGGGATGAAATATAAAAAGATCCATGCATGCCCTAATGATTGTATATTGTATAGAAAAGAGCGTGAAGAGGAACAACAGTGTCTGATATGTGAAACCTCGAGGTACAAATCAAATAACGCCACTAGAAAAGTGTTGTGGTATCTTCCAATCATACCAAGGTTCCAGAGCTTGTTTGCTAATGAAAACGATGCAAAAAATTTGAGATGGCATGTGGATGAGAGGATATCCAATGGAAAGCTTCGACATCCAGCTAATCCTTCTCAATGGAAGAAAATCGATCAATTATTTTCTACCTTTAGTGAAGAACCTAGGAACTTTAGGCTTGGGCTTAGTAAGGATGGCATGAATTCTTTTAGTAGCTTGAGCAGTATACATAGTTAATGGCCTATTCTATTGGTAATTTACAACTTATCTCCTCTATTATATGTGAAATGAAAGTACATCATGTTGTCTATGTTGATTTTGGGACTAAAACAACCCAGAAATGATATAGATGTTTATCTAGAACCCTTGATCGAAGACTTGAAAGAGTTGTGGGATGAAGGTGTTGATGTTTTTTACGCAAACAAGAAGGAAGTTTTTAAAATACTAGCCATGATCTTTGATAACTCATAGAACTTGATAACATTCTAGCACATTTTCTTCTCTTTTCACTTGCTTTTGAGTTCAAATTGTGCATATATAGAAGAAAATGTGGTAGAACAAAAGAAAAGTTCAAATCATGAGTTAAATGCATATAAGTAGGATTATCTCTTAAAATTAAAGAGCTCATGATGTCCTCCTCCTTGTAGGTGAAAGATGACAAGTCAAAAAGCTCTAAAAGACCAAGGAAAAGCTCAATGAACTAGGAGGGAAGTTGTTTTGTTGTTGGCCTCAGTCAATGGGAAATTGCATTCACTGTGTCATATGCTTCAGCCAACAACGTACGTGCTAAAGCATTTAGGGTCAGAACTTACTGTGTAACATGCTTCAGCACTCGACCTTGTGGCGAAGCCAACAAAGACCAGAACTCACTGTGTCATATGCTTCAGCACACAACAGTGTGCTGAAGCATACGACAGACTATGCAACCATGCGTTTTACTTACTGAAATGCATGTGGAGGGTATTTAAGCAAGGGATAGGTCAAAATTAGTTCATTCTTCAGTTTTCAAGTGTTCTTAGGAGTTGGGTGTGCTAGCGTTTTGCCCCTTTGAAGAGTATTGAACTTGGGTTGAAGTCTAGAAGCAATTTGGGGCTCAAATCCTTGGTTTTTCTCATTTCTCTTCTCTTTCTTTGTTAAGTTTCTGTAATGGCTGTAATTATTCTGCATAATTATTTCTTTTTCATGACTTTGTGTAGCAAAACACCTCATTTTAGGGTTGTTTTGAACCCTTGTATGGATTAAGTACTCATTTTCCCCTTTATATTTGTGATTAATGTAGAGATTATGTTGATTTTACTCTTTACTTAAAGCTTCTTGTTGATTGGTCACCAATAAGATTGTTGGGTTCACTTGATCAATGCTTGAGAGGGCTAGATTAAGTGTAGAACTTGAGTTAAATCGTGTGAGAGCTTTAAATTTGTGAATTGAATGGATAGCTTTGTTAATGAGATAGAGATACACTCATTGACCTCACATAGACAAATAGGATTTGCAATGAAATCAGGGTTTGATTAGTTAATTAAGAGATTAATGAATTAATTAAACTATACACCTATTTTGAGACTTAAGAGAGCACTTATAGGTAAATTAGTATCCTTGGTTAGTATAATCTTCCATTAAGTAGCATATGTTAGGGGGATTTAGTGAGTGCTTTTGAAATACAGAGGGGGATAAACAATCCTAAGTTTCATCCAATACTTGAATTCAAAGTATCATTTGCTTTTATAAATTTTCTGTTGAAAAGTAGTTTTAAATTTCATTTTTACCCAATCAACATGTTTTGTTCCAACTTGATCAATTCCAAATGAATCTATTCAACCTAATTGAACATATGATTGTATTCGTTAGTTCACTTTCGTCGTAGTCCTCGTGGGAACGATCTTTACTCATCACTTTATTACTTACGACCCGTATGCTTGCAGAAGCTAAACGGCGAACAATCTTTTGTACTATAAATGACTTCCCTGCATATGAAAACTTGTCAGTATATAGTGTTAAAGGCCATAAAGCATGTCCGATTTGTGAAAAAGGAACATGCTACAATCAACTTCAACATGGAAGAAAAACAGTTTATCTTGGCCATAGGAGATTTCTTAAACGAGGCCACCCATATCGTTGATTAAAGAAAGCTTTTTTTGGTGGACAAGAGTTTGAAGATGCTTTAAAGGAATTGACTTGGGAGCAAGTTTATGAAAAGGTGAAAAATATCAATGTTATCTTTGGTAAGACTACAAAGAATAGTAATGAAAACAATAAATGGAAAAAGAGGTCTATCTTCTTCAATCTTCCATATTGGCCAAATCTTGATATGAGACACTGTATTGATTTCATGCATGTGGAGAAAAACATATGTGATAGTATTGTTAGGACACAATGTAACATACAAGGTAGTTCTAAGGTGGCGTGAAGGCAAGATTAGATTTACAAGAAATGGGGATATGAGAAGACTTGCATCCAAAGCCATATGGTAAGAGAACTTTTTGTCCTTCAGCTGCTCATACTTTGTCTAAGGATGAGAGAAGAAGCTTTTGTGAGTGTTTACAAGGCATCAAAGTTCCTTCAGGGTATTCTTCAAATTTTAGGAAGCTTGTGTCGATGAAAGACTTGAATTTAGTAAGGCTAAAATCTCATGATTCTCATGTCTTAATGCAATAACTACTCTGAGTAGCTATTTGAGGCATTGTTGAATATGATCTTCAACATATTTTGACTATACTTTATTTCTTCTTCATTGCTATTTGTAGTGAAGTTATTGAGACCGAAAGATTGAATGAACTGGAAAATGAAGGGTATCTGATCTTGTGCCAGTTTGAGAAGCTTTTCTTCCTTCTTTTTTTGACGTCATGATACATCTAATTGTTCATCTAGTGAGGGAGATAAAGTTGTGTGGCCTTATCTATTTATGATGGATATACCCAATTGAAAGAACTATGAAAATCCTAAAAGGGTGTGTGAAGAATGCAAATTGTCCTGAAGCATCTATTGTTTAGAAATATGTTTCTGAAGAAGCCATGGAGTTTTGTCAAGATTACTTGTCAAATGTAAGATATATTGGGCTCCCTAAACGTCATGATGAAGAAGGGGTTAGACGCGGGGATGGATATACCCAATTGAAAGAACTATGAAAATCCTAAAAGGGTGTGTGAAGAATGCAAATTGTCCTGAAGCATCTATTGTTTAGAAATATGTTTCTGAAGAAGCCATGGAGTTTTGTCAAGATTACTTGTCAAATGTAAGATATATTGGGCTCCCTAAACGTCATGATGAAGAAGGGGTTAGACGCGGGGCTACAGTAAAGAGTGTTGAACTTTAGAATTGCAACAAGTCCACTTATACATCTTGAATAATGTTGATGAAGTTCAAGATTACATTAATGCTCATAAAGAAATTGTTCGGAAAGAAAATAGTCGAATGACTGACAAAGGTTAATTAGGGAGCATAACAAAACTTTTGCATATTGGTTCAAAGAAAAGGTTGACGGAGAAGAATGTGTTTCTGATATAATTAAATGGTTAGCACGTGGTCCTGAGGTTGATGTCATAACTTGGACTTCATTTGTGATCAATGGTTATACGTTTTACACGAAGTCCCTTAATGATAGAAGCACCGTCCAGAACAGTGGGGTTATGTTAGTGGCTGAATCTATGCACTTCTCTAGTTCAAAAAATAAGAACTCTAGATTGGCAGCAATAACTTATTATGGGTTTATTAAAGAGATTTGGGTGGTTGATTATGTTAAAATTAAATTTTCCATTTTCAAATGCAAGTGGGTTGATGTCAACAATGGTGTGATGATTGATCAGTTGGGATTTACATTGGTTGATCTGAATAGTAGAAGTTTTGGAGATAAACCTTTTATTATGACATATCAAGCGAAACAAGTATTCTATATTACCGATCAGGCAAATAAAATGTGGTCTGTAGCTCTCCAAGAAAAAAGGGTCATTAACATTAATCAGGAAAGTCATTCAATGAATGATCTTATTGAGACTCCTTATTTTTCTAGGGATCTACTAGAATTGAATGAAGAAGATGAAGCAGACAATGAACACGGCACAAAAAACGATCATCATGAAGGGATATGGGAGGATATCCCTTTATAAAAACTACTTTGAAGGTTAGTTAGCTAAAATAATTATCATAAACTATATTTGAATTATGTATATTGTTATTGGTATATATAAAACTACTTTTTTTATTGTCGTCACAGGAAAATGAAGGATATGAGGTGTCTTAGTGTAGATGCTCCGAAGCCAGCCAGTGATCATCAGCGATGGATTACTGTCTGCTGTGTTCTTTCTCGATAGATTCCTCTATCATGAATTAAAGTGTTTTGAATATATTCTGATCTTAGCTAAAGTTTTCATTTCTTTTGTCAAACTATAATATTAAAACAGGGGAATAAAAATGTTTAGTAGCATACATTAATTTTCATATTGTGTGTGATCATGTGTTGATTTTCAATGATTTATTGTTGTTGCTTATGTGGAATATGGGGTGTAAGAAGAATGATAATGTAAGTTACACGATTTGAAATTATGTTTTAAAATGCTTGACGAAATGGGAATGTGTAAGAGAGAATAATTTATTTGGGGTGTAGGAAGAATGATTTATTGTTGTTGCTTCTGTGGAATGTGGTGTATAGGAAGAATGATGTAAGTATTACACCATCCAATTGAAATGCTTGATGAAAATGCTTCTGTATAAGATGTTTGTTATAATGTGTAAGAGAAAAATTTATTTGGATGTCGTTGAAATCGCTGCTTGCTGAGTGAAATGTTTTAACAGGGGAAATGGCTTGCTGGGTAAATGTTTTAACAGAAACCATTTAAAAAAAATGCAAATTTTTAGATCGGTTCTTTCCAAAACCGATCTAAAAAGTAAATTTTAGATCGGTTGTCGAAAAAACCGATCTAAAAAGTATTACTTTTAGATTGGTTTTCTAGAAAATCGGTCTAAAAATTTGAACTTTTTAGACCGGTTTTTTTGACAATCGGTATAAAAAGTTACACTTTTTAGACTGGTTTTTTTCGATAACCTGTCTAAAAATAATTATTTTAAGGCCGGTTGTATAAATAACTGGTTTTAAAACTTTTTTTAAGACTAGTTCTTTAACCGGTCTAAAAAGTAGCAGATGTTTTAGACAGGCTATATAAAGACCTCATTTAGAACCGATCTAAAATGTCATTTTTAACCAGTTTTAAAAGTGATTTTTCCACTAGTGGAGATTATATTAATTAGAGTGTTATTGTCTAGTTAATGTTATTGATTTGAGCCTTTGAGTGGCTGTTTAACACTCAATTAAGAAAACTCGTGTTGCATCATTCCAATTTCAATTACACATTAAATGGTTTTAAATAATATCTCAAGAAGTAGTAGTTAGTTATGTTTGTAGGAGCAACTATTAATTCATAATATTGAACTCAAGTGTTATCTTGAGGTTTTTTTTTCTTGAGACTTATGTCTCGTTTGGTACAATGGAAGAGTTTTTGTTGGAAGTGGGAGTAGAAATAGAAGTGAAACTAGAAGTGGAAGTGAGATTAAAAGTGTGTTTGGTTATGACCATGGAATTGTGATATATTTTTTAATTAATATGTTGATTTTAAATACGAAAAGACTAATATACCCTTCCCAAAACAACCCTAGCCCTACCAAAAATAGCCCCAGCCCCTGTGAAAACCACTGGCGGTAGCTCAACCTTCAGCCATGGAAGACGATGTTTATAAGAAATCAAACCAGAAGCAAGAATCAATCCCTACTCATGCAAGTCAAACCAAAAATTAAAAAAAATCAAATATAAAAAATCAAAATAAAAAAAACAAACAATAAATCAGCGAAGAATGCATCTGAGACAAGAAACCAATAAAATCACAATCGAAATTGAAGAAAGCAAACAAGAAACTAGCGAAATCAAAAAACATTCATAATGGAAATCAAAATCGAGAAGCCATCGAAGGAATCAGAGGTCATTAGAATATGAAATTAAACGGAATTGTGAGTTCAAGAAAGAACTCCATAGTCAAAATCGAGGGCTGAATCAAGATCGAATGTCGTCGCTTGTCATCGCCATCCACCGTTTGTTGTTTGTTGTCCGTCGTGCCCTCATCAGAGTACAAAAATGAGAACAAGCAGGCTAAAATCTGCGAAAACCATATCAAGAGTCAAGATCTGTCGTTGCCACCATCCTTGCCATCTGCCATCTGCCATCATCCTCACCGTCCTCCTCACCATCCTCCTCACTGTCCTCCGTCATCAGGAGAACTTGAAAGGATGAAGGATGGGCTGAAAAGCTGAAGGGTAAAATAGGAAAAAAATCGGTTCCAAGGAAGTGTGGCTAGTTCCATAAGGGGTCTGATGAAAATGAGTTTCATCAATTTTGATGAAAGTGAGTTCCCTAGTGAAGTGGCTTCCTGCATACCAAACATATAATAATCTCAATTTGCACTTCCACTTCCATTTCCACCTCTCACTTCCATCCAATCAAACGAGGCATTAATGAAGTTCTTAACTCCCATAACCTTTTTGAGCAAATATAGCCAATTTCTTCATTACCAAGAGCATTTATCATACAACCCTTTTTAATTCAAAACATTTTTCATTATTTTCTAAAATTATGAAAAAGAATAGAAATAGTTTTCATTTACATGCATTTAAATTTAGAGAAAACCATTTTACAAAAACCCTCTTTCTAATCATGTTTTTAGCACTTAGTTTAACATAGGGGATTCAAAATAAAAGGTTCTTTAAAAAGAGAATGATTCCGAGTTTTTGCACTATATTGCATTTCAATTCATGGTAAAATTTGTGATTTGACCCCGATACGGCTAAGGTTTCATCAAATCAATGTCACCGTTACAAGGGATCAAACCTGGGTCACTCATGTGACAGGCCTTAATGTAAGACTTAATTATGGAGTTGATCTTGGCCTAAATACATGACATATTTTCCATATTTGTCTATCTTTTTCTAATTTACCCTTATTAATGTTCTTTCAACCATAATCAAGTAAAAGAGAAATGGAAGAAATTAAGGAAGATAATTAGGGTATTTAAGGAAAAAAATCATATTAATTACCTTAACTAACTTCTTTATTTTAATCAAATTAGTTAAATACATCTTATACTAAAAAAGGAGTACCAAGTAAATAGTACAGCTTTCATTTTTTTAATAGATTTTATATATTGTTTGTAGAAAAAAGATAAGTATTTACATATGTATATTTCAAAAGCCACAATAGTCAGCCTAATAATCCACCTTTCACGCCAAAGGCTTGAAGAGACCATTATGTGCAATTTTTAAATTTAAAGCATTATAGAAAATTATATTAAAGGATAGCACATCCTAATAAAATTAAGGTTAGTTTATTTTATACGAATATAGGTTGCATTGTTTTATGCAATGGAATTTTCATTATGTATTTTTTCATGAATAACATAAAATATAAAATAATCAATATAAAAATTTAACTGTCAAGTATGAAATCATTTCTTAGAAGCTTTAAGATTTTAAGACTCTTATTTAATTCTTTTAAAAAACAATACTACCTTTAATTCTTAATATATAAGACGTAGATAACTAATTTGAGGAAATTAAAAAAATTAAATAAATCACTTAATTATAATATATATATATAACAGGCAGCGTCATTTTTTATCATCGCATGCCGTTCCTTTTCACGCATCGTCTTCTTCCGGAGAAGAGAGGTCATGTCCGTGGAATTGAGCGTCTCTTCATCCATTGTTCTTATCGTCACCTCTTGGTCCTATTCACTTTCATCCTCTGCCACCCAGATCTGCATCCTCACCTGGAGAGTAGTGGTGAGGTTCCATTCTCCATAAACACTGCTAGCGGAACCAATATAACTGAGACGATTCCTTCTTTTCCATTATTCTTTTTGTTAAATGATCACAACAAGCAACCAGTAAAAAACTAAAAAGGGATAAATGCAGACTAATAAAAAATAGAGATACATAACCAATGAAGAATAGGATGCGCTGAAATAAAAACTGCCCAAGAATCTCTTCCAACGCACTCCAGGAACTACAACCTACAAAGTTTCTTGGATGGAAAAGAAGAATTTCCTGCTTTAGTGGAGGAAACAAATTTCGGACTAACCTACAAAGTGTTTTTGGGATAAAATGAAGAATTTCCCTCGCCGCTGAAACAAATTTGCTCAAACCACGGACCCATAATAGGATAAGAAAAAAAAGATGCTGCCTAATTTTTTTTTAAACCAAACGACACCGTTTTGAATCAACGGAGGCGCATTGGAGAGAAGGGGCAATAGAGAGGTTCCTGACTGCATCAGTTCTCCTCCAGGGCCCACCTCTCAGGTTATCCTATCCAGTCAAGATACTCAACTGAATGCAATTCAGCCCATAGAGGTTCCCAAGTCCAAGAATGTTTCTGATCTGCTGTAAATCAAGTTACCTCGTCTATAATGGGAACTTCAAGTTCATGATGCTCCAAGGGAGAAGAATCACCTAGAGGACGCTTTAGCGGAAAATCAATAATTATTATTGTTGATTTTAAGTCATTTTTTTAGTGAACATTTTAAGTCATTTTAATGATATGTGAGGAGTTGGACGATTATCTCTCAACGTGTAGCTTTATAATAATTAATTATTGCAATATCATATTTAATTTTTTTGACAATAATCACATGTTCAAAATGAAAATATCATGATAAACATCGTTATTCTTATAAACAAATAAGAAAAATAATTATATATAGGTGATTTAGGAAAAAAAATTGGAAAAAAGTTAGAAAAAGAACTTTAAAATTGTAAAATTCTAAACTAGGTTTGTTACAAGAGATTATAAGGGAATAACAAAACTTGATAAGCAAATCACGACTCATTTTTTGTGAAATATTTTATTTAGAATTTTGCAATTTTAAAGTTATCCCTTATAATTTAGCCATATTTTCAAAGTGGACAAGTAATCTTTATTTATACACATATATGATGAACAATGCACGTAGAACTTGAAACAGGACGATTTAGTTTGGTGGGGAAGACCTATCTAAATCTAAAGTGATACATCACAAAGCAAACTGATGCAACATCCGTAAGGAAAAGTCACTATATGCCAAAAGGAAAACAAGGAAGGGATCCTCTGGAAGAAATGTACGTAGGAGAGCACCATAAGATATCGAAAGAAAGTAACAAGTAGATTAAGGTCACTTCAAATTCATACTCTGCAGTGGCAACACTTACTACCAGTGTTACCCATTCAACTCATATATTCTTAAAAGAATATGCAAATCAATTTCACTAATCTTACTGACACTCCTGCAAAGGGAAACTGGTTTAAGCAGATCAAATCGACGAAATGGCAAGGATTATGTGTGGGAGTGACTTGTTCGTGTGCTTTGTAACTCCCTCTGGTTAATGTGTTCCCTAACTCTTACCTTCATGTTCATGCCTTCGCTTGGCATATATGGCAAAATACTCATTTGGTCTGTCAGATGGTGGGAAGCCTTCCACTATGGCATAAGATAGGCATAAAACTTAAGGCCTTGATTGTTTATCACTTGTAAATAGTAAACTATTTGATAAATATTATATTTGAAGGAGGACATAAGAATAGATAGTGGTGAGCGATAACCTTAGGTTGCTGATGCAATTTAATTTGAAGAAATAAAAATTAATTTGATAAGTAAGAGATTAAAATTGAACACATATTTTATAAGAATGATGATTTAACCATAATTTTATATAATTTATTTTAATTAAATAGGAATTTTTAAAGTATTTTTTAAAACATTATCCATGATTAAACACTCTTTTAATTACAAACCTTTGTATTAGATTAATTGTAATTAAAGAATAAATTGGTCATAAATTATTAAATATTCATATAGATGATCTCTTGAACTTATAATATTATTTTATGCTTAATCTTACATTGTGATTTTGAATGAAATTGGTGATTTTTGGAGAATGAATTAATATTTTCAAAGACCGAGCAAATTACCGAAAAGATCCCTAGCATTTCTGAAAATTTCAAATCAATGAAGAAACAGGACAGAGTTAAATTATGAAAAAATACCCAAGGTTTTAGAAATTTTTTATGGGAGCTTGAAATGAAAAAATACCCAAGGTTTGGTGTGCATGACCACTATCATATTACATTCATTGCTTCGACGATGGTCGATTGGTCAAGCGCACTTTTGCCAAGGCGTTGTCTAGATATGAAGAATGTATCTGACTTGTCATCTGGAATATCAGATGAATTTCGTTTTGATGGTGTGTTTGATTATTTTAACTTTGTTTTGAAAGCTAATATTTTGTTTTGCATGTAGATTCTAACATAATTTACCACGTAAATGTTTGTAGGAGGCTGAAATCATGGAATTTTGTCAACCCTGGCAGAATTGTCGGTGTGTATCAGAAGGAATTACTTATTGTACTGATAGATCGAGTTGATCTAGGAAGTCGGTATGACACATTTTCAAAATGAATATAATTGCAACAACTATGCTTCAGTTTTCCTTGTTCAGCTTAGTTGCTACTAACCTTTGGTCAATTTCAGCCCAGCTAGTGAAGTCAATATAGTGCTCTATGGTGAGCCTGCAGCAGTGACGATTGCGAAGATGGAAATTTTAAATGTGCAAGCAGGAGAAATTGTAATTGTTCAACATGCTGTTCGAAGACTATATCAAAACCCTGGTTAGTTATCACCATGTTCCAAATGATATACCGTAGTTGTAAAACAGATCCTAAATTTAATGTCCACTAACATGGCTTCTTACATTTATACTTGTAAATGTAGGTGCTCCTACAATAACTTCATTCTGCGATGCCACAAGGGTTTTGTCCCATGGAGAATTCATGTAGTTCATCTTTTAATGACGCTAATCAAGATTAGGTCATTGCGTATGTTATTTTTATCTTGAGAAGTTTAGTTTAAGTGTAAGTTTAAGTTTAAGTGTGAGTTTAGTTTAAGATTATGTCATTGCGTATATTATTTTTGACCGCACCTTTGCATCTTAGGGTCAAATACAAAAAATTTAATCTAATAATTGCAATACAAAAAAAATATTCGGGACATCTCATTGAGTCTTTTTATTTTAACTTCATAAGTAAAACTAAATGCCAAGAAAAATTGGTTGGGAAAAAGAGCTTTTTGAAATTAACATTTTTTTAATTACTAAATGCAATAAACAAACACGCAAAAATAAAAGAGAAAATGTAATACATAAACAAACATGCCACACTCAATTAAATCATAAGAAAAGTATATATAAATCCCACAAGCACAATTTAATCACTCAAATTTAATTCACAAATTATGCAAACAATAATCAACTTTAAAGCAAAACATTTAAATAATAAAATAAATGAAATTAAATGACTCAGCATATTTCCTTTGAGCTTTTAGGACCACTTGCCTTATGCTGCATATCCATTTATGTTGCATGTCCACTTACGTGCTTTTTTCCTATAACACATCATCGTTGATCAAAATGCTTGAGATTTTATTCAACCGTTCAAACTATTTTATTGAATGGCCAAGCTCATCCACATGTAGTTTAATGTTTTAACAGACGCAGCATCGTGAATACAGTTAAAAAAACCCTGTATAATTTTCAATTTTCAATTTTTTTATAATCTAGAAATGTTGGTTAGGAGTATAGTGATGTGAAAATTCGTTACTTTTTTATGTTCATATAGGTTGTCAACCTGAAGTCATATGAATTGAAATGTTTAACTGAATTAATATAAATAATGTGAGAGAGGGGTTAATATATTGAAACAACTATTTCTTAATAAGCCCAACATTGAGATAGACAATAGTACAAAACCACGGACAAATAGCAAAGTCAAAATGTTGAGATATTGCTGTGCCTTAGACTTGCTGAAATATATTTTGGAACATTTCGTGGTTTGTGGTGGTGAAACTCTCGGGTTCAGTGTTCTGTCTATCGGATTTACCAAGTTGGTAGACAATGGAGGATGAGCTTCGGTTTTGATGATGAAGGACGTTGAAGATGGTGACTATGGTAGAGATGAACTCTAAGCCATGCTTACTCTCTGAAGTGTTTTGTTTTCTTTAAAAATTAAAAATCAATTTTTAATTAAGAAAAAATTTTATTTTTCCACAAGACTTTTTTACCCTCACGTTGCGCGGATCCATGCATTCTAAATGGATTGGACTTCCAGGCAAAAACGAATATAGGATAAAAGGAATAACGGTCCAACCCATACATTGACATTGAACATTTATGCGTCCACTTGAAAATCCTGCATTTCATTGGATACACTTATGAATAACATTAATCATATCTCTCTTTTAAATTAATTCATGCACCTACAACCGTCTTATTTATTTCATGTATTACCCAACTGGTCGAACAAAAATAAAAGGCTGCCTTTTGACCTTTCAAAAATATTCTGGTGCTTCAATACCCCCCGTGCTATACACTTTTCCTTGGAAATGTTGGATTGGAATAAATTCTACTGACCCATTGCGCATCATAAATAATGTTCCCTATTCTGCTTATCGCACGCCTTTAGTGGACCTATGATTGTTACTATCTAGAGAAAACATCAGGGCATGCGTTGCACAACTCCCGCTGTGAATCAATTTACATATGTTACCGAGCAACTATTCATACAAAAGCAAAAGATAATTGGATGATTTGTCGGGTATGGAAAAATAATATCATTCCTACACTAATTCGACTAATAGTTAAATGTACTGTCTCTTAATTTTTTTTTCATTATGTGAACTAACTACAGATATAAACTCCAACAGATGACTGACCTTTTTCTTTTTTTTGAATACAAAGGCAAGCAATGCTTGAGGTGTACAAAGACCTATGCATAGGTGATACATACAGATCCTGCGGTGATCGAGCACACTCTAATGCAAAAAGATGACTGACCTTTTTCGGGATTGTAAAAAGAAACAGCATAAATGAAGGCTTACAAACGCTCAGTGCACGCTACAACCAGTACATTGAACAAAAATTGATCGAAATCACACTGGAATAATCGAAAATCGGTGGTTACAGATGTTGGAGGATTAAAGTAAATGCAGGACCAATACTAGGGTGCTTGGCATCAACATTCAGCCTATTACTTATTCCCAAGAGCAATCCTATAAATTACACCATTTCCCTAAGAGCAGTCCCAAAAAAACCATTTCCCAATAGTATAAGTGCATGGCATTCCCAACATTCAATAGGGTATAACACTGTCGTTGAGGGATGAAATAACGAATGAAAAGAAAATAGGGTGGCCATTTAGATCACGAATGATAACACTAAAAACCTAAGCTTAGAGGTCTAAATTTAAAATAACCACCAAATCACAAAACTTTTACCGGTTACGTGGAAATTATCATTGTTGTTAAACCAATAATATATTTCAAGATATATTTAACAATTAAGAAATATAAACGCAATAACAGCACTAAAGTAATTATGAAGTAATACAAAGAGCAGAAATGCATAACGACAATGATGCCATTGAACTCATATAACAGAGAAACGTACATCAAGAAAAATTATATTAATATTATAGTGAATTAAAAACCATAATTGTTGCTGAATAATTACATATTCAATCTATCTCAGCATCATACACCATTCAAAACCCAACAAAACAACATAGATAACTTATGAAGGCAAAATATTACAAAAATGCTAATAATATGATGGGGTAATCTAAACACCGGACATCACAAATCGCTTTGCATCAGTAACCTCTTCAAAGTCTGGTTCCACAAAAACACGAGTAGCATCCATATAAGGCTGGAGGATAACACCTACACAATTTGCAATAAAACATTAGATATATAAGTCATGTAGAATAATTTAAGTTTAAACAATAATATCATTAAATATATACGAAATAGTTGCAATAAACCTCTTTTACTGACTTCACTAACGATAGCATATTGAACAACAACGAAAAGACCAACACCGCCACGATGGTGACCTAACTAAGCAATGATACCATCGACGGTAGATCCATACATATTGACAATGACCTCAAACTTTTTCCTGACATAAAAAGGAAATAAAAAAAACACAGCACTTATCACCAGTATGTTCAATTGTAAAACAACTACATAAGAAAAAATGAAGAGACAAACATCAAACCTCCGATTCATGAGATACAAACAAATAGACCTACAATGTATACCCCTCCATTTGGACATCGCGTTTAAACAGAAACAGCTCAGGATACCACCAACATCTTCAAAACTTTCAGTAAACGCATGATAAGGATTACAAGAAACAAAACAATGAATGTGTAGATATCAGAAAACCTAAAAGAGACCACAATATATCAGAAAACAAAACAATGAATGTGTAGATATCAGAAAACCTAAAAGAGACCACAATATATCAGAAAACAAAACTTTGTCTCTTGTTATTTTCCAATCAACCTTAACTTCGATAGTCCCTTCAAAGGGACCACCTAAAAGTGTAGATATTGGAACGAGCTGTTGATTATCCATGAGAACCGAAAAGGATAGATAACTGGAGGTATCAGTTGGTTGTACAAACCCTATCAAATTCCCTTAAATAAGGTACAAATGGAGTAAAAGATTGAGAGACTAAAAAGCAATGTTTTAAAAGCCGAACCGAATATCGAGTCGGAAAGATTAGCAGGTCAAGGTTCAACCGGTTGGAATTGAGCCGTTGAGCCGGACCGGTGACGCAATAATTAAATTTAAAAATATTATATACACTTACAAATATAAATAAAATATCATATTATTTAATAATTTAAAAATAAACTTAAATAGTTCATTCAATTTAATAAATTTACATGATGATAATATATCTCACAAGTCGCAACTCACAAAAATTATTGACCCTAGTTTAGATAGAAAGAAAATTAAATAGGAAATAATACTATGAGGAAAAACTTTTAAAAAAGATAAATTTTTTAGTATTGTTATTAGGTTTTTATAATATTCTTTCCTCCATATTTTTTTACTTATTTTTCTTTCTTCTAAACTACTCCCTACGGTCCTAAATATAAGACAAAGTTGACTTTTTTTTGGAGAGATTAAGGAAGTTAATTAAATTACTTTAGAAAATTTTAATTTTTTTCTTACAACTAATTAGTTTAACTAATAAACTAATATATAATCTAAGGATGCACAGCATATGAAATAATTAAATAACTTATTTAGTTTCCTTAATCTCTCCAAAAAAATTTAACTCTATCTTATATTTAAAATAGAAAGGAGTACTATCTAGCTTGAATAGAAATAAATTTATTAGAAACATTATTTATTTAACTTTGCTATAATTATTATAACTAAAAAACTTATGCCCCCACGTGACCTTGAAAGTAGGCTGAGCATGACAAAGAGAAAAAAAAGCAAAGAAGGCTGAGAAAGATAACATCATAGGCTCAGCTATTGGAAATGGTGGTGCACAGAGATTTCTTTTTTATCTTCTCACGTACGAAAGCATACTGGTTAAAGTAATGCTTTTTTTTATTTCAAATTTCAAATTGTTTTCTTTCTTTAGTCTGTCTCGAAGAAAGAGAATACAAATGGAGCCTTCCCTACCGTTGTCGCCGACGAGACTGGAAATATGGGAGAAAACACTGTCAAGCTTATTTCTTTTCTGTCTTCTCCTTCATTCGTCTCATGCGACTGATCTATATCAGGTAGATGAGAAAATAAAGCTTATATTTTTTTCCCTAAATTTCTTTTGTTTTGCTCTCCTTCTCTTTCTTTTTCACCGACTAGAATCTAACCAACTTCAACCCGTTCGGTTTCCTGAAAACCTCTCCAATTGCGGGTTAACGGCGGTTTCTGGCTTAAAAGCCAGCTTTGGACGGCTCAACGTGGGCTAACTCCTCAAACGGTCTAAACATGAAAACCAAGCCATTGTCTTTTCCGGTCGCCAGCCGGACCAGTTTGACCGTCCGGTCTGGTTCGGCTTTAAAAGCATTGCTAAAAAGATGTTTGCCACAAACGTAATAGTGCAATAACTCATCCTTCATAAAGACGTTTGCGAATACCAATAAAAATCCATTGGGTGAAAAACCATCACACTTTATTAAGTATTATAACCATTGAATATCTCCTTAAACTATTTTATTTGTCAAGTATCTATTATTAGTGCATATATATATATATATTTAATTAATTTAATGAAATTAATAAATTTAAATATTGTACGTATATTACTATTAGTTTTTATTATTTGTTAATGCTAATATTTCATTAAGTTCAACAACGAAAACAATAAGTTCACAAAGTCTGCGCACTTCATACCTATCAATGCTAGCTATTCCCCTGATAGGCTGGCTGAGATATGCATCAGAGAGATCGTGAGACTTCATGATACACCTAAAAATATTATCTCTGACAGAGATCCTCGGTTTACTTCGAGATTCTGGAGGGCTCTGCATGAAGCAATGGGTACTCAGTTGAGGTTTAGCACGGCCTACCATCTTCACACAGATGGGCAGTCAGAGAGGACTATTCAGACATTGGAAGATATGTTGAGAGCGTGTGTCCTAGACTTTAAGGGAAAATGGGACTACTATCTTCCACTGGCTGAGTTTGCTTATAACAACAACTATCATGCGAGCATCCAAATGGCTCTGTATGAAGTATTGTATAGAAGGAAATGCCAGTTACTGTTGTGCTGGAATGAGTTGTCTGAGAGGAAGTTATTTAGGCCAGATCTTGTAGATCAAACCGCTAAACATATCCGGATTATTAGAAAGAGGCTCCTTGCAGCTCAGAGTCAACAGAGGAGCTATGTTGATAAGAGGAGAAGACTTCTAAAGTTTGAAGTGGGGGATCATGTTTTCCTAATAGTGTCTTCGGTCACGGGGATCGGGAGAGCAATCAAGCGGAAGAAGCTGAGTCTGAGGTACATTGGTCCATTTGAGATTTTGGCAAGAATCGGGCCAATGTCATATCGGATAGCACTACCCCCGAGTTTGAGTTGATTGCATGATGTGTTTCATGTCTTGCAGCTCAAGAAGTACCAACCAGACCCTGAGCATATCATTGAGTACGAAGAGGTTGAGCTTCAAGATAACTTCACTTATGCAGTAGAGCCAAAGCGTATCATCGATCGAGAAGAGCCGAGGCTCAGGCATAGAAGCTTACCATTTGTGAAGGTAGTCTGGAAAGGAATGTCTCCAAGGGAAGCCACTTGGGAGGCAGAAGCGGACATGAAGAAATGATTTCCTGATTTTATGCCCTAGGATGTGTAACAAATTTTGAGGGCGAAATTTATTGAACGGGGGGAGAATTGTAATATCCCAATTTTTGATTATGGGCTAATGACAATTATTATGGATAATTGTGCATTTAAAATTGAAATTTTTACGGGTTTTATGGCAATATTAACTAATATGTCATAATTAGTGGAAAATTGAACGAATGGAATTACTAGCCATAAGTTGGTAATTAATGGGGAAATTAATTACTAGCTAATAGGAAAATGAGAAGTGTGATTAAATGGCTAATGGAGGGAATAAGTGATTAATTGGGTGTTTGCATTATGGGAGCCAATGAGCAATTGACACTTTGCAAGCTTATGTGGAGAGTGTGAGAGAAAAGTCAAATGAGATTTTTAAATCATTTTTCTCTCCTCTCTCCCCCTCATTTTCGGCTGATGTGCAAGGCTAGAGGGAGTATCATCATTTGCATCACTTCTCCATCTCTCTCTCTCTCTCTCATTTTCTCTCTCCAATTCGTCTTCCATTGTTGGCCAAGTGAGAGAAAGAAAGAGCTTGTGATTAAGGTAACCAAATGGCCTCTATATCTCAAACTCACTTCATTAATGTTGATCCTTGGAGTAAGAGCTTCATTTTGATGTTTATAGTGTGCCTATTGGTGTTGATTTGTGCCCACATGAAATTTTGGAGGTTGGTAAATCAAGAAACCTCTTTGGCAAAGTTGAAGAGGTAAGTGAGACTAATATATCTATCTAAATTTTATGCCAAATGGTTTAGTTTGAAATTTATGGAAATTTTGGCATTTAATCCAAAAATGATAACCACTGGGCTTTTGGCATGTTTTTGGCATAGTAATGGTATGTTGGGAATGTATATGGATAGATAGGATTAGCTGAAATTGAATGATTGAGTTTAGTGATTTGGGAAAATTGGAGATTTGTGTTGCCCAAAACCAAAGCATGATAATGGAATAGGATTTTGGTAATTTTGATAATTCCATTGAATTCCTTGGATGTTTTTGGTGGGAGTAGCTTTAGTAAAAGTTTTGGGTTCATTGGGATCATTTGGGCAAGTGTTAGGAAATATGGTATGTTTTGTTACGTTTTTTGGTTTATGATAAGATCACTCGAGTGATCTGGGGTTCACTCGAGTGTGGGATGGACATCACTCGAGTGAGGTTGAGTATCACTCAAGTGTTGCGTGAATATTCCGTTTCTCTTTAGTTTTTCTGTTGTGCATCCTGGAAAAATCTCAAGAGTGTATAGGCTCCCTTGCGAGTGTTGAGCCATCACTTGGGTGCAATGATCTGTGCTCGAGTGCCCCTCCTCATTGAAAACTCTGGTGCTCTCGGGTGAGCACTTCTTGAATCTCACTTTGTGGTACTCGGGTGACCATTAGGCTATCACTCGAGTGAAAGGTGCTATGCTCGAGTGTAACGAGCAAATCTGGGTTCTATAATTTGTTTATGCTCTCGGGTCCACACTTCTTGTGCTTCACTTCCTAGAACTCGAGTAGGCATTTGGCTATCACTAGAGTATGACTCTCTGGACTCGAGTGTTGTAGTCTTTTGAAAGTTCGTGTGCTCTCGGATGTTCACTCACTGACCTTCACTCTCTTGCACTCGAGTGTTGACTGTACCATCACTCGAGTGAGGTCCTCCTTCACTCGAGTATTCGTACAAAATCACTTGAGTGAGGCCATCTTCACTCGAGTTTCTCAGTGAAAAATATCAGTCTTAAGCTTTCAAAAAGGGATCTTTGGGGATAGTCTTCCAACCCTTTAAGGCTTCTGTTAGAGGTATTTAAGGACTCTTAAAAGAGCAATAATGATAACCAATTAAGTATTAAGATGTCATTGAGAATTGGAATAGATAATTGACTCTTCGTCACTGATTATAATTATAGGATACGACATTTGCCCGACGCGAGAGAGACCAGTGCCAGAGTACTCCCCAGAAGGATCAAGGTAGTGACTTTTCTCTTATGTTGTGTATGATGCTTGGTATGCATGACTTATCATTGTTTGCTGTGTGAATCTTTGGCATGAGGCCATTGTGTATTATCTCCCATAGTGCATTATAGCGTGAGCAGTTCAGTGTGAGCAGTCATAGGGGGTGATGATGATCACACCTACCCCTGCTGTTGTATCTAATGTTGTAATTGCCAGGGGTGCATTGTGGAATCGTGGATTCCTGTTTGAGTTTCCGGCCAGTGTGGCTATATGTGTATGTAAAATGTTTTATATGGATCCCAACTGTGGTGATATATGTGATATGATCATGTGATTGTATAATGCAGTGTGAGCAAATGTAAGGGTGACACGAGTCATACTTGCCCTTACCGCTATAACTATCGTTGTAATTGCAATGTGTGTGTGATGATTTGCTTACATGCTTTGTTTTGTGCATACTATGATTGATTTGACACTATGGGGATTCCTTAGAATCTCACTCTCCCATAAACCAAATTTTAGACAGGGCTGAAGGATCGAAAGGACAGCGGGTGACGAAGAGCGGTTGAGCTCCAGTTTATGAGTTTATTTTGGTTAATAGTTATCATGTATAAAATCAATTAGATATCTCTTTTTGGACCAATTGTATATATTTTGGGATATGTTGTATAGCTTTGTGTAATCCCCAAGATAAGGGAAAAGTGTATGGGCTTTATGCCTTTGTATAAACCCTTTATTAATTAATGGAACCCGAGTGTGTTGGAAATTATGCTATACTCTGATATATATATAAATGAAATCCACCTGTATAGGCCATTTGTATTACTTGAAATGCAAATAGGAGACCATGTGGAAGAGACTTTTGAAAAGTTTTGTAAACCCGGTTTTGGGTAAAAGTTTATTTTAATAAGTCCCAAATTATAATATGGTCTCTAATTCCAACTTAATTACATGTTTAAGAACTAATCCCGGCCTAAGGTGGGAAGGGGGTTACACAGTTCATAACTACAAAAATACAGAATTGCACAAAAGTCCATACTGCTCCAAAACAAATTCCAATTTCAATCCCAAACTTTGGAAAATCATAACTCTTAGCTCACAAATCGAAATGACACAATTATATGTTTATTTTGAAGCTTGGCATGAAAAATTTAAGACTGAAAAGTTTTAGAATTTTTAGACACCATATGCCCATTCAAAACGTCCATACAAACCAACTGCCCTATACAGAGTTTCAATGGACAGAGTATCCAACTTTTGCATAATTCTTTCCAATGGTTCCAATTTCACAAAAAACACTCTCCCCACACAAATTTTCACAAGGAAGACATTGGAATCACTAAAACAACCAAATTCTCATCACATCCACAAATATTCAGTTTTGAACGACAATGCAACACAACCACCAAATTGCCCAACTTTTCATTTCACCATAATATGTGCCTTCCCTCTATTCCAATTCAATTTAGACTTTAATCCACAAATGAATTTAAATACAGGGTTTAGGCACTACTCATAACATATTCAATCACAATTCACATCGTATTCTTTAAAAGTATTTATTTATCAATAATCACATCCACTTTTAAAGTCATTAACCCTTAATCGCTTTTTTTGGGATATTACACTGGGTGTGACAGAAAGCGCCTGCATAAAAAAACAATATTTAAAGTATTAAAAAAATTATAATTATTAAAAACATAAAATTTATGAAAATTGTATTATAATTAGAATTATAAATAAATTACTTGCCCTTCTACGATCCTCCTAAACTGGACAAAACTTGCCCAATCGTTTAGTAGGATGCCGTCCGGGATGTTGTTGATCAGCTGTTGCAGAGGAATAGTCATATCATTATTCATACTGTGGAAGAGATGATTCCTTCTATTCCTCCAGTCGTCACCCATCTTCAATAGCGTGTACCTCTTCTTGTGGTCTCGGACAGCAATCCTATCTTGTAATACAATAAAAAAAATAATTAAATACGATTATTTACAAATCAACAAATTAATAAATAAGAATTAAATACAATTAATTACAAATTAAATCATTTAATATAATTAAATACAATTATTTACCTTCACTACCTCGTCCTATGTCAGATCCTTCGGCCCCTTCAGAACCTTCTTCCACATCCTGAAGTGAAGGGGGAACTACATCCAATTAGAGCCCAGCTCATTTAGGTAGCGGTTAAACAGGTGACCCCCATTGTCGATGGGCTGGTCAGTGGCCTCATTCCATAGAATTACAACTCATAGTGTTCAGTCTAGGCTATTCAGACCGACCACATCTAGCCTCCTAGTGGAAATGTTCCCTTACTCATCTGCGCAATTTACCACATACTTTAGTTAAATTTAAATTCACATTTAACAAATTAAATTTAAATATTTAATTTATTAAATAAAAATTTACATTTACCTTGGATCTGCACCTCAAACCTATTCAACCAGGAAGATGACCGTCATAGGTTGTTTTAATCCCATGCCTCCTCGTCATCCAGGAACCACTCTATGTCACTGAGCGGAATCTGGAACTCGAACTCCTCATTCTCGTCGTAGTCGCTCAAACTCAGATCACCTCCCTCTCCCTAAACAGCAGGAGGCACCTGTGGTGCAGTTGCCTCATGTAGGGCCGTCTACTATGGCTATGGTAAGGCCAACTCTTGTTGCTGCTATGGGGCTATCTGCTGTGGCATGGTTGCCCTCCCTTCCCGCTGTCCCCTTCTACTGCTGCCACCTAGAGAAGCGGTCTAGGGGGAAGCTCAACCTCCTTCCCCTTCCCTTTATCCCTCCCTGAAGCCATATGAACTGCAAAATATAAAAAAATAGTCATATTTATATATAAAATATAATACAAATAAAAAGAGGAAAGAAAATATGTAACTTTCATACCTCAAGTGTGAAAAATGTAAAATGCCACTTCAAAACTCTCAAAGAGATGTCAAAAAGCTTAGATCTAAAGGAAAACTTTCATAGAGACTTCAAAAAACAAAATGGCCAAATTAGACAAATGAAGGGTCGCTGGGTTTATATAGCACTAAATTTTGTAGCGATGATTGGGAAAACCGCTACACAAACCGCTACAAACTTACCTCAGGCAAACAAACAATTAGTAGCAGTTACAACTAACCACAACAAACATACAGACCCTTGAAGTTTTGCATGTAACCACTAAAAGTATCGAGTACATTTGAAGTGGTTTTTTAAAACTGCTACAAGGAGGTGACTATTTGCATTCTGTAGTGGTTTATGTCAAAATAACCGCTACAAAATAACTGCCACAATTGTCGCGCCATACTTGTAGCAGTTTTGATTACATAACTACTACAAATTAACTGCTACAAGTTATGGCTGGAAATTAGCTCCAAATTTGTAGCGGTTGCCTTTTGTGAACTACTACAAAGAATGTTGGCTTACCAATGCACAACTTGGAGCGAGGCTTACGACTACAGATTTGTAGCGGTTTATGTAAAAACCACTACAAATAATCATATTTGGAGTGGTTAAAGTAACCGCTACAAATGCACTGTTATAGAATGCCATTTTTTTGTAGTGTCTTATCCCTTTGGTCTCCACACCATTGGTCTACCACCTTTCCTTATCCATTCTCCCCACTCCCCTCTTCCTATATAATATTGTATCCCCACTCCTTCCTTTCTATTTTCACCAATAACTAGCGGCATTGTCCCCACTCCCTCCTCTCTATTTTTATGGTTGCAAGTACAGAAGCTTCCTTGGTCCCCACTTTTTTTTGTTTCTTATCTCCTCCTCTTCCATATTTCTTCAATATTTGGCCCCACTTCCGTCTACATTACGAAGCTTGGTCTCCCACATTTTTTTTCTTCTTGTCTCTTCCTACAAAAGCTCCCTTGTAAGTCTTTTTTTTTAATTACAAAAGTTTTGGTCGATTGGCACTACAGTTTCCTTTTCTTTTTTTTTTTTTAACTTTAAAATCCTCCATGAATATTAGCTTATAGTTTTATGTGTGCTTATGATTTTTTTTTTCAGGTATTTGCTTAAAGTTAAAACTCTCTCTTATTAAACTTCTCATACATTGTAAGTTTTTTAATTTTTGAGCTTACAAATATAATTTTACTAGTTGTTACTAGTTTAATTTGCTCAATGTCTTTTATATTTAATTTATTACGAAATCTAAAAAAGTTTTATCAATTGTATATGTTGAAAATCAATTGAGATAATATTACATGTTACTATAGGTTGTATATGTGAAGATATGTGTAGTACTTATAATTTTTAGCTGCTTTAGTAATTGTCATTGATGAGTTGACTAAGTGAAATAATTATAACACTTATATTTTATGTTGGCTTGTAATGCAACCAATTAATTTAACTATGATATATAGTGATTTTTTGAATTAGTTATTTGTTTGGAGTTATTTCATTCTGGTTTGATTTTGTACGTTTGGCTATGGATTTGTACTGTAAAATACTAATTAATTAGGAAAAGAAAGGAATTACGCAAAATTATTTTTTTACAAAAATACTTCTTGTGGCGCTTCCTCATAGGAAGTGATATACACACTTCCTATGGCACTTACCATAGGAAGTGTTAAACTTCTTGTGGCATTTCCTCAAAGAAGCGCCATAGGATGCTATTTAAAAATAAATAAATAAAAATAAGTTGTGGCGCTTCCCAAATGGCATAGTATTTATAAAAATAAGCGTCATTTATGACATATTTTGTAGTAGTGTATCATCAGTCCCTTATATCAAATGTAACCCCCTCACGGTAATTATATCCGGATTATGAACTTTAAGTGAAATAGAGACCAATAAGACAAAATCACATTTATAATCCCTCATCTCCAAGAGATGGGGTGTCCAAACAAAACTTTTAAAAGCAAGATTCATCTGGTCTCACATTCACTTTCGAATACAATTACCTATGCAGTTATATCACATAATAAATATTAGAGTGCGAAACCAAAATCCCAGCAGCCCCGGGTTACTTATATATATATATATATAATGGGTTTAAAGGTATCCCAAAATGGGGATTACATAGCCAAAATTGTTATATATATCTCATATACATACAGTAATCCCAAAAACCAACTAGACAACCAACATCCAAAATGCAATATGTCCCTACTAGACCTAACCACTCCTGGTTGGCCGCTTCCCCTTTGAGCCACTTGTCCTATCTGAAAATGTTAGTCATTTGGAAAGAGTGAGATTATAAAGAATCCCAGTAGTAACAAATCACTCATACAATATATAAACACAAGGCATGTAATGTATCATGTTCACCAGCATTATCAGCAACACAATGATCTATGGCCCGCGCCACAGACGACAGCACTCACAGCTATATCACAATGCACTATGCCCGCTTTCACGGTAATCACAATGACAGCTTTTGCTGTAAACACTATGCCCGCTTTTACGATAATCACTATGCCAGCTTTCGCTGTAATCATAATGCCCGCTTACGTGATAATCACTATGCAACAGTACCACAAAGCACAACATATCACAAGGCACAAAGTTCCACAATGTATCTCAATGCATCTCAAAGCAGCAGCAGCAACACACAATGCATGATAGGCAAACATATAATACATTTACACAAAGTATAAGAGTTGAGTCACTACCTGAATCTTTCCTGACGTTCTTTGGCACAGTGGGCTCACGCGTCTGACAGATATCAAATCCTATACCAAATTAGGGACAACCATCAATCTCTTTTCCAAACACTTATTCCATAATACTCTAACCTGGTTATCATTTAGAACTCTTTAGGTAGCTATTAGAGGCCTAAACATATACTTAAAGGGTTAGGAGAAACTACCCTGAAGACCCCTTTTTTGAAAGGAAAAACAGTGATTTTTGGCTGGCTCACTCAAGTGAAGATGACCTCACTTGAGTGATGAAAGACTGTGCTCGAGTGAAAATGGCTCTCACTCACTAGTGTTTGACAGTGAGCAACAACCATGACCAGAAAGTGCTCACATCACTCGAGCAAAATGTTTTGCACTAGGGTGATGACTCTAATCCCACTCGAGTCCCTGAAAGTGTAACACAAAGAGTAACAACCAGAGAGCATATGCAATCATCAGAGGGAAAAGCTCACTCGAGCATACCCCCCAGTGCTCGGGTAAGAAGGTTTCACTTGCGAGTGTCAGAGCACACTCTTGAACATCAACTAGTGAGTGACAACCCGAGAGCAACCCTAACTTTGCACACACACTATCACTCGAGCAATCTCATGCTCACTTGAGTGACCACCAGCATCACTTGCGGTGAAGGAAGTGCAATTGAGCCCTCTTAATGAGAACCCAGGCAAAACACTACGCAGAAAGGGAAAATACGCAGCACTCAAGTGAGTTCCTCTCTTACTCGAGTGAGGCTATCAGATTGCCAGATCGTAGCAATTGATAGAATTTTCCAGATTGGTCAAAACCACACCCCAATGGCTCCCAAACTCCACACAAAGCTTATACACACTTAAAATAACATAGGGAACCCATTGGTAACCTCTAAAACACTCAAATATCATTTCAAACATAATCTTTGCCCTTGGGTCTCTATGACACACAACACCTAAATTTCATTCAACTTAGTTCCAAACTCCAAAACCATTACCAATACTCAAAGAACTTCACAATTAACTATTTCCAACATCAATCACTATGAAATTCATACATTCAAAAATGGGCATAAACTAGGGCAAATTTCCAGAATTTCTCAAACTTATCCAAAAATCATAACATATATGTCAAAAAGCATCAAATGCCTACCTCTTCACTTTGCCAAATCCAGAATTTTGATTCTCCAACTTTCAATTTCGTCCAACACTCAAATCAACACCTTTCAAGATTCTGAAATCACCACAATGAAGCTCTCAATGAGGTGCACAACATTAGAGAAGATGTTTTAAGCTTAGGAGGATCATTACTCACCAAAATCAAAGCTTATCTTTTCCTCTTTTTTTCTCAATGTCACTGAAAATGGAGAAGAAGGAGAGAGAATATGAGAGATATGGAGATGATGAAGAAGAAGTGTGGTTCTCTTCCCTTGCCCATGCTTCCACAGAAAAGAGAGAGATGGGAGAGAGAAAAGTGGAATTTTGTCCTCTTGTGCCACATCCAATGGTCCTCACAATGCCACATGTCTACATCTTACTCACTCCCTCTATGAGCTCACACAAGCTTAATACACATGATTCTGACCCATATGCAACAAATCTCCACCCTTGATCTTTAATCTCCAAATATACTCATATCAAATTTACATCATATTTCTACACAAGTATTTGATTACACTAATTACAATTAAGATCAGAGTCATTAGCCCTTAATCCCAAATTTGGTCATTACACCAAACATATAATTTGTCCCAATCTCAGTCCTTACCTCCCAGTGTTTTGTACCAAATAGGGCCTTACTTGCTCCTTGGGAGTTCCCTAATAGGTGACAGCGATTCTTAGACCATTACTATGCCTCATCTTCCATTTTGAAGAAGCTCTGACCTATTCTCTTGTATTCTTTTCTAATTCTAACTCTTTCTTGTTCTCTAGAGTTTTCATATTGTGAGATAGTACATGAAAAATCACTATGATTGGAGGTATTTCATCAAGTCTTCCATTGCTGCTTTTTCTATAGAATTATGCAATGTATTTGGAATCATTATTGTTAGATTATTCCAATATGTGGTGTCATAGCAGGTTTTTCCAATTCCCCTCTACTTATTTTTTTGCATGTTATTTTATTTTGTTTTATTTTTCTATTTTAAAAAATAATATGATAATTGATTATGAGGCATGTCCGTTTGGTTTTTTCACTATTCCTCCTTGGTCTTCCTTTGCCTGTTATTTTTCTCACATGAGATGTGTCTTGAATATGCTTTAATTTTCTATCTAAAAATTATATTGAGAAATTCAAAAATTAATTTGTGCATCATATATGATTTTGATATGTCTATTGTATGTAAATGCATATGGGCATTGTTGTCAAACTCGCGAGTTGACTCTCCGAGTTTACCATTTTTATATTTCTAACTTATAAAATTGAGTCAAGTCATTGGTAAACTCGTGACCATTGTAAATTCAGTTAAATTCTCGAATTTATACACCGAATTTACCGTTTTTACGTTTCTAGCTTACAAAACTGTGTTGACGCACCATACCCTTAAACTCGTGTTAACTTTTTCAATTTGATTATACTCAACAGCTTTATATATAAATTTTATAGAAATTTCTTTATTAAATACGATAAATTATGAATGTTGATAGATTTAATTTCAATTATTTAGATTTAAAATACATTTAAATCAAATTATTGTCAAATTTTTATATTTTAATTATTTAATTATATACTAATAATATCTATTTAATGGTAAAACTAAACTCTTACGAATTTAGGATTCAAGTTCACGATACAAATTTACATCACTATCACGAGTTTGCTTAAACTCGCGAGTTTGACAACCTTATATATGAGATTTATGTTCACGGTTTCTCTATGCTTTTAATACTTTTACTGTTGAAATGAAAATGGAAATCGGTAAAAAAAAAATCGCGCTTCTGTTTTGGGATTGAAATCAAAGTCTTGATTTGTTTCTTTTTCCATTTTTGATGAATTTGGGTGCGTATAATGCTCCCTTTGATTTTTATGCATTCATAATTCCATTTGAGTATTTATTGAATGTGGGACTGGATGAGTTTGTACGATTTCTTCACTCTCCAATGAAAACCATCATTTTCCACATGCGAGATAAGTCTTGAAAGCATTAATTTTGTTTGTCTTGAAAATCAAAAAATCTTTTATTTTATCTTTTTGGCTTGCCTTTGGGGAATAAATTGCGTCTATGTTTTTTCCCCTTCTTTTTTCTGATTCTTCTACCATAAAGGGGATTTGAAACTCAAATATTTGATTTGTTTCTTGGCCACTTCTGGTGAAAATCATTGTTCATGTATGAATCACTTTACTACTTGTTCTGTTGTTGAATTTGCCACTTCAAACAACGAAAAGAGAGCCCGGGGTTGCTAAAAAAGGTCAACTACATTTAGCAGGACCTTCGGTTGTGTTGGATTCTTACTGGGTTAATCCAAAGGATTGGGTTGGGGTTTTAGCGATCCGGCTGAAGCAATTGACAGGCCCATATTTGTAGCCCACCCGTTGGGATAAAATGAAATGGTGAGTTTCACTCTTGGGTTAAATGACGCCATTCTGACTCATCTCCCTGGTATTTTGTCCTTCCCTTAATCTTATTACTTTACATTTTGGGCTTAATTCATCTTTTGTTTATGAGCGATTCGGCTGAGACTAAGTACTCGTTTGGAATAGCTTATTTTTGGACAATAAGTATTTATAAATCGTGATTCACAGTATATGAGGTAGGTATGTGAGAGGAGTTTTATCTCGGCTTACGTAATAAGTGACTTATTATCTAAAATTAAATGATATCAAACACAGCCTAATTAGGCATAGTCAATTTTTTTTTTTATTGTTATGTTTTTTTAAGAATTGGGCCTTTTTGTTTTGGTTTTCTAGCTTATTCATTTAATTATTTTTACGCTTAATTGGGCTCATATTTTTCTTGACTTCTAATTTTTGATTCTTTACGTATTCCACATTTTTGTGAAAATTGTTTTGTGGACCTTGTTCAATTGGGCTTCAGTTATTTTATTTTCTGGTTATATTTTTCCAAAAGTATCCTTTTTAGTTTATGGGCCATTCAGCTTTGGGATTCAGATTTAATTAATATTTGGCCATTTATTAATGGGAATTTCGAATTGAGCTTGGACTTGGTTTCAACTTTTCTTCTTATTGCTTTGGGCCTCTGACTTGGTTTTCTGGTTGTCTTTTAGTTTTATTTCTTGAAATTCTAGTTGGGCTTAGCTTCGGCTTTTACTAGCTTGAGCCATGTTGTTTTAATTTTCATTACTTTTTGTATTGAATAAATAATGATGAGTTGTGTTTTATTTATTTAGCAAATGTTTAACATATTTTTGGCAAAAAAAAAGGCAAATTTTTAACAGATAATTTATTATGTATACCCTTTTTTAATTGTTTAGAATTAGGGAAAGTTATTTTTGGCGATATTAACATGCTGAAAGAGATTTTTGAAAATTTATTTTTTATGTTTTGATTGTATAAATATTTAGAAAATTTGTTTTAGGCAATTATGTAACTATTTAAATTTTAAAAATTTATATTTGAGTTGAAATATGGTGAAATTAATTTCTTAAACAATTTTTGGATGCATAAAACAGTGGAGGTTATTAATTTAAATTTTTATTGATCAAATTAATTAGTTAAAACCTCCATTAAAATGTGCATATATTAGATTTAATTTGGATGCGCAAAATAGTGGGATAATTTATCTATGATGAGTATTTAATATTTAGTCACATATTGTTCATTAAATTTACCAATTAAATTCTCATGAAAGATTTGTGCATATTTGAAATTTAATTGCACATAGTTGATATTTGTGATTAGCATAAATCCTAGGGAGTAGCTACAACACCTCAATGTTGTATTTGTAAACAATCGCTTATGGATTTTTAAAACATCACAACTCCAATCAATGATTAATTAATTTAAGCAAAGTGGGAGAATTTCAGTTATTTAGTCACTCTTGTTGATTAAATTTATTGTTTAAATTCTCATTTGGTTATTGGTGCATATTTATGTTTTAAATGTACATGATATTTGTGGTTATCATGCTTGTTTCTCGAGAAGCAGCCGCGACATCCTCAATTTTATTACATGAACATTTATAATCACATATGGCATTATAGAATATCAATTATAATTAAATATATGGTCATAATTAATCTTTACCCAAAGGTAGGTAATTATAATTGCATATTTAATTAGAGTGGAATAAAATGGAATTGTATTTTCTAAATAGTCTATAGGTATTAGAAAATATAACTGCCTTCTAAATTTATCAATTCGAAATAAATTCATATTATGCTAGTGTCTTTGCCCACAGGTAGACCTTAGTAATATGAATTTATAATTATATGATTTACATTGTGTCATATCTCAAACTTTGGACTTAGAAGCTCAATAATAAGTCTGAATTAAGTAGACTTGTAAGTCTAGTTGAGCTAAACATCTTAAATGTGTCATAAGAAAAATGCTTAATTAATATAATTATTAAAACAATTTAAGGGCCCCAAAAATTGAAAAAATAGTATGAAATGTTATTTTGGGGATTTTTAAAAATTATTAAGAGGTTTAATTCTCTAAAAATGGCCCAAGTGATTTTAAAGCCAATATCGGAGAATTAAAGACTTGTTTTCTCAAAATTCAAGAAAAATAGTTATAGGTAAATTTTAAAGCTGGAAATTTAACGGAAATTATTTTATGGGATAAAGAAGCTAATTGGGAAATAAAATCTCCATAAAGTATTAAGGATTGATTTTTAAAATTTATATAGTAATTCAGCATATATAAAGAAGGGGTCAAATGGTAATTTCACCACCCCACGGAACTGAGCCAAGATTAAGCCCAATATGTGGAGCCCAAAGCATGCCATCTGATCAAGAAAATAAGCATAAGATTTTTGTTAAACGAAAAACGGCCCAATAGCTTATTGAAAAAAGCAAGCTTATGTGATGAGCCCTATTGTAGGTGGTCCAAGGAATTTAAAAACAAAAACTCTCCTTCTCTTAAACCCCGAATGCCTATACCGTTTCATTCTGTCCTTGCACGACAGAAACAGAGTGAAAGAGTGGGGAGAGCTGCGAGAGTAGAGGAAGAAGACCGAAGAGCTTGAAGGAGGTGCCATTTGGACATGCAAGCTTGATCTCGGACCAACGTAAGTCCCCAAACCATTACTCTACCCTCAGTTTGTCTATTTGATGGGTGATTTGAGAGCGATTGGAGGATGGAAAATCTGATTCTAGAGAGAGGAAATAAGGAACAGAAGATTTAAGCCATGGAAATCACGCCTAGTTGTTACAATAGAGCTTGTGGTAGTAATTTCCTCTTGTGCATATTGAATATTGCTTTACAATGATGAGTTCAAATCTTTTATGATAGTCCAGAGGAGTTTTGTGTGATTTTCTTATTGAAACCTCGTAGAAATGCTTAGATGCTAAGACAAACAAGTTATATAAGAGTTATGTGCCTATATGATGAGTTTGAAGTTTATTGAAGCTGTATTTTGGGAGAGAAACTGAATAAAACCACTGTTTCGATGCTCCCAAACATTAAACACTGTTTCAAAGTATTAAGACACGAATAAAGGAAGTAAAATTGCTTAATAGATTTTGAGATTAGTATTGCATGTTGATAGTGCTGAGATTGGAAGTAATTTTTGAATCGACATCCTCTGCTATAAGGAGTACAACATGGTGTTCTTTAACTAAAAGAAAAAGATAAACGCTATGTCGTGTAAAGGGAGATTTATGGAAAAATATGAGCTTATGTGGGTGGAATCCTCACAGCATGAATGATATTCTTAAATCTGTAAATTTTCCTTTCAGATTAGACCCATGGCTTCTCAACTTATAATGAAAGGTATCGGGATGTTTATATGATTATGAAAGTTAGATTGATAAACATAGGTATGTATGTGCATATATATATATGAGATATTATAACGTAAGGAATAGGATGGTTGATCCTGGAGACTATGTTATAATGTACTAAACTACACTTTTCCATAAAAAAACCAGTACCTTAGGCGCTTAAAGTTTGTCTTGAGAAGAGACACACACACACACACACATGTATATACGTTATGATGTAATGATTTAAAGAATGTGGAGCTTTTAAAGTGTTGATAACCCACTGTTTTTGGCACTTTTTCATATTAAATAATCATTTAGAGGCTTGTTGGATGCTTAAAACTGTTAAGTGCAAATAAACATACATGAAAGACACTTATATTTATGCTCAAGCTTAAAGAGTGAAGTAGGGGCTGAGAAATTGATTTAAGTTTTTGTTCAATGCCTATAAATGTTAAGTAACTATCCTATATAGTTATTTTATACTTAGAGACGTTGTAATGATGATGTTAGTATTGTTTATAAATCTGGAGAATTTTCATATTAGAAAATAAGGTATTTTTGAATGATAAGGAATGCTATAAGTTTTAAATTGATGACGTTAGTGAGGCTAAATGAAGAATTAAGGAAAAAGAAACATGTTGAAGAGCTAATTGATCTGCCCCTATGTGAATTATAGGATTTAATACCTGCTACAAAACAAAAGGGGGAAGCAAAACTAAAAGAGTTCAAGCAAAGGTAACTTGTATTAGAACAAGACTGACAAATCTCTATTTTAATTATATATTTTTATATTTTTATTGGAAATTTTATTATAATAATTGAGCCTAAAATGTCTTTCTTGAAATAAATTGAGATTAAGAGTAAATATATTAAATGAAGACTAAAAAGGGCAAAGTTGTCAAAATAATTGTAATACTCTTAATCATTAATTTTTGAGAGGATTGGATATTGGTTCAATTGTAAATACTTGAAAATTTTGGATTAAATTTGAAAATAGAAATTTGGGGTTTGAATTTTAGAAAGGAGAATTTAGTACCTCGAATTTGGAAAATAACAATCTGGTCCCATCAAAACTCCGGCGTTTTGACATAACTCATTTAGGGTGTGTTTGGTTTGAGGGAGAGGAGGGTGGAGAAACTACAATTTTGGACAAAAAAAACTCAAAGTTTACCTTCTCATTTTTTAAAATTTTGGGTTCCCATTCAAAATTTACTCTCTCATTCCTTTTAAATTTTAGCTTCTTACTAAAAATTTAAATACCTTTAACCTAAAAAGGTAATTTACCCATCCTCCCATCCTAAAAACCAAACACACCCTTATGGTGAGTTTCATATTCATTTTGGAGAGAGAGCTTCATTCCACGATTTTAGAGATCACAGCTGCAACACACTACATCCAGACCTTCCTCCTTTGATCTTAGTCACCTTCGTCTTCCTCTCTCGCCGGCAGCATCGTCCACCACCACTACCATAGCCGTCGACGAGTCTACCATCCTAGAGCTGCAGCTACAGCGAGTGGTGAGTTGGGGAGGAAAAGCTGAGAGCGAAAATCAGGAAGAGTGGAATGAACGGAGCTGCAGCAAGGAAGAGTTCGATCTTACCTCAACCATCACCATTCACCTTCACCTTACCAACACGATAATCACCTACCATCATCGTCGTCCCTCTACCACCGTCCACCACCACAGGCCGCTAGAAGAGAGCTGAGAGTCGGGATTCAGGGGGCTAGGAGTTGTAGAAGTTGCCGAAAGCTTCAAGTTCTTTCCAACGTTCGCCTCTAGTTCATTACCGCCGCCGTGGTTCTACTTCACTCTGCCTTCATCATTTATCATTTCTGGCGAGCCTCATCCTCTCACACATTCCATTATTCCAGCCCGTGCTTTCCCTGTTTCTAGTGTTTATATTCAGCCACCAGCTTTTATTAATTAAGTATTAATTTGTCAGTTTAATTAGTAGTCTTCAATGTCTGGAACTCTGGAAGTGTGTGGTGAAGTTGAATTGATGAGTGACAGTGGCTAGAGTATCATTCTCTTGAAGATGGAAGATAAGGGCTTGAGTTCTAAGTACTACAAAGGGGAGTTTTATATTTTAATCCATTTGTTTAGCTTTGTAATTATGATTTTCTGTATTGGAGATTGTATTGATATTGCTACACCTTTGTTACTTGGTTAAGTACTTAGTTTGGATTAATTTGTGATTTGAATTGGTTGGTGTTGAACTTTGTTCTCATCAATATATGTGGTTGAATATATTTTTAAGTGTAATTCTATTGATTCTCTATTATCTTACATGGTATTGTTTAGATATTGAGTTGATTTTAGAGTTGCATTGAACCAATTACATTAAGTAATTTAAATCACACACTAAGAGTGCTTAATAGCACCTCTAGAGCAGGGGTTCCTCTCTTTTGATGCTAGATTCATCGGTTGATGGGGTTTGATATTTTAGAAAACTTAGTGATTTTATAAATTGCATTAAAAGTGATTTTTAATAGTGTTTTCAGAAGTGATTATTTTCTAGGTTTATGAATAATCATTGATTAATGCACTAGACTCAACGATGTTTGAGGTTTAGTACTTTGAGGGACTTTGGTTGCAATTGCTAGTGTCTTGTATTGAGTTTCGGTTAAAGGGGTTAAACCTTGTCCGGTATGGAAGTATTTAATCAATATAACTCAAGCTAACTTAAAGGGTCTTTTGGGCATTTTCGACTAAACTAGTAAATTGAACTCTCATTATCATTATATGAACTATGATTGCTCTTAAACCATTTTCAAGATATTCATTTCATACATTCCTATTTCCATTCTATCATATCTAAAAATATCAAAAACATTATAATTTAGGAGTTTTATTATTTTCATATAATTGTAGTTTTAAACGATCAAATTTTCCCTTTTTATTATTTTATGCCAATCATCACACTTAGTTTCTAGGTAATTAATAAAAGGCTCTTCGAAAGATGATCTGAGATTGCACCCTATATTGCAATCCTTGGTTTATTTTTTGAAGATGTGACCAAGGCATAAAGCTGACAACGCCTATCTTCAAAGACTTTAACCCAAGAAGGGGGTTGAATTGGATGATAATTAAAAATTTAGAATTTATTGCAAACTTCAATAAAATAGAGTTGAAGAGATGGCACCAAGGGTAAGCACACGAGGTTTATATTGGTTAAGTCTAAACCATTTGACCTACGTTCTGTCCTTCGAAACCTTCTGAGATTTTCACTATTCTCCAATAGTCGCCAGGCCTTAGTGCCTTGATACAAGCTAGTTCTTTTCAAGAACAATCGCTTCCCCTTACACTTTGCAATTTAATGCGGACTCAAGATTCCACAATCTTGAGTCTCTCATATAATAAATGAATCAATAAATGTCTTTCACAAGAGTAGATATATGGTCATTCAAGTACATTCTCGAATTTAAGAGCTTTAAGATTTTGCAATGAATGTAACAGAAGTTTTTCACAAAAGTTCGTTTCTTCATCTTCAATGTTCTAGCTATTTATAGGTAGAGTGTATTAATGACCATTGCCTTGTTGAATGTATCTGTTAGAGTTTCCTTGGTCTCTGATATATATCTGTTGAAGTCTCTGAACATTCGTTGTGTCTAAGAAATTAGCCGTTGGAGCAAAGAGAATGTTCAATGTATGAATGTCCTTCATATTTAATACTTTTAACACAAAAAGTTCTTTTTCCAGTTTGTGAATTAATCTTTAGTTGATTACTTGAAAAACACTCAAGTACTTGTATAGGAAACAATTAGAATTATTCTAAGCAAAAAGAACAAATTTCATAATCATTTCAGTGATTTAAGAAGTTTCGAAGTGTTGCTCTATTTTTTAGGAAAGCATTACTCGAGTGATCCTCTCTTAACAATTTTGAAAATATTTCGGAGCACTAGATAGATCACTGAAGTGATATGCTGGTGATGCACAAAATGGGATCACCCAGATGATCTATTTCAGATCACTTGGTGCATCATTTGAGTGATCAGCTAGTGATGAAGGATTCTATGGTCACTCGAGTGATCATGTTTCCTATGATTTTAGAAAAGCATATCACTTGATAGTGATCAGCTAGTGATGAAGGATTCTATGGTCACTCGAGTGATCATGTTTCCTATGATTTTAGAAAAGCATATCACTTGATAGTGATCAGCTAGTGATGAAGGATTCTATGGTCACTCGAGTGATCATGTTTCCTATGATTTTAGAAAAGCATATCACTTGATCACATCATTGGAGTGTTCTGCCAGTGATTTTTTTTTAACTCATCACTCGAGTGATCTTATAATTAGACAATTTTTTGATTTCAAAACACTTCCAAGATCACTACAGTATTATGCTAGTGATGCTTTATCTAATCACTAGAGTAATCTCAAGTCATGACGTGAGTGACTTTTTCTTTAAAGTACTTTAGAGTAGCATCACTAGAACAAACCACTTAAGTGGTGTACTAGTGATGATTTTTAATCCATCACTCGAGTGAGTCAAGTGATCTTCCTTTTAAAATTTTTCAGCACTATCACTGGATGAATCACTATGCTGATTTGTTGGTGATGGATTTTAACATAATACTCGAGTGGTTACTTGAAGGATTTTCTTTTGTAAAACTATTTCACCAGAAAGATCACCATAATGATTTATCTAGGCTTTATCACATCACTCGAGTGGTCACTCAAGTGATATGTTTTTCAACCTTAATGATCACTTGCAGTGATGAATTCTTATCACTTGAGTGATTTAACAGATTTTGCAAAATAGAAATATTTTCTTATTCAAAATACTTTGTTTATCATTCAAATCTTATACAAAACTTTTCTAAGCTTTATTATCATCAAAACATAAAACATAGAATCTAACGACTTGGAAGAAGAAAGAAGAAAAAGGTAGTGAAATTTACTCTTATATAGTTTGTGCTTGGTTACTTGCATGTCTATTTGTCATGTATGCTATAACTAAGCCTTTGAACATGTAATACCCTTGCCTGAGTTTGTGCCATATCCATGTGTATGTACCTGTAAGGTGTTGTTCTTGCATTGGCTATTTACATGCTTAGTTTATTATCATTGTGCATGATATTGAAGTTAATGTTTTACTACTGAGATTCCCCTAAATCTCACCACTTTTTCTCCCATGTACCAATAGTAGGGGAAAGTACTCATGAAGGGAAAGCAAGCTAGTGGAGGAAGCTTGAAAGTAGAAGCTCTTAAGAAGCTTGTTTTGATATTTATGATATTAAAATTGATTTTGATTAATGGTTGTTGTGTATTTTTATTTAAGGTTTTCGTAAGATAATTATATATTTTGGTGTGTATCTATCCCCCATAAGGAGGATCATGAGAGACAAGCAAAAGACAAGGTAAGTGCCATATTAAAATATAGCAAAAATACATGAAATAAATCATGTTAGCTAGCTACTATTTTATTGATGAGCCATAATCTTAAGAGAGTGATAAATAGGAGTTTTTGGACCTAATGGTTCAAAAATAATCTCAAGACACAATTTTGCCATACCTTACCACCATTGGATCTTCTTCAACATTCCAAACCACCATCGACTTCCTTGTCCATCGTCATCACCTCAGTCTTCCTTTGATCATCGTCTCCTTCCATTGCCTCTGTTTTCTCACTAAGCATATAGACCCTTTTCTCTTTTCTTTCTCTTCTAATTTGCCATTTTACTTGCTTCCCATGGATTTCTGGAGCTTTGAGCAAGTTGTGGGTGCAATTAAGATTATTAGTGGCTGATTTACAGTGATGGTGATAAAGAAAGTGGCTAGAACTTCAATATGTGACAAAGGGAAGTTCATTAGTTTTCTATTAGCTCAATCAACGTATTATCTTCTATTTGGATTTTTTATATTGGAACATGTTTGTGAGACTTGGATGCGTATTCATTTGTCTTTGTTGGTTAACATTTGTATTGAATTTTGCTTTGATGCTGTTGGATTATGTGTTGAACTTATTTCCTTATGTTTTAATGAAATTATGCATTGTATGTGATCATTATGGTTTGTAATTGACTTAATTCATATTGAGTGTCGCAATTGTGCACTCATTTAAGAGAAAGTAAGTACCTTAAAATGATTTTCAAATACACATTAAGTGGTTTTTAACAATTTATCTAAGAGATGACTATGGATGCGATTGTAGCATTAGTCATTAATTAGGTATATTGGATCTGATGGGACTGTTGAGGGTTTTCAATTTAACTTAATGCAAAATTAACTCCCAAAATATTTTAAGAATTTAGAAAGGTCACCAACTTTACTACCAAGACCCATTTCATTATATAACCCTTTTAATCCAAAGCATTCTTTCATTATTTTTCAAAAATACCAAAAATAGTATCTTTAGGATTTTAATTAAATTTTGCATTTACCTATTTTCAATCAAACCCAAAACCAATCTCCTTTTATTTTTATAATATTTGCAAGACATTTAGATTACCTAAGAATCAATAAAAAGCTCATTAAGAAGAGAGAGTGATCATAAGTTTACCTATATGTAATTTTTAGTTAATCTTTAATTGTGGATCCCAAGACTAACAATAAAATGCCCTAATCATTGACAATATCAAAAGGCACAAAAGTTATTACATCAAAGTCGTGTTTGTCTTTTATACACAACTCTGCAAAATTAAATTTAGTGGTTGAGTGTTGTTTCAAAATTTAACCTATAAACTTGTACTTAATCTATAAATATTTTCATCACAACATGATATTATTATTTCATTGTTTATGTAAAATCACATTCCTATAACATTACTTGGTTTACCTCTGTTTTTCTATTCCAAAAAACATATATCTTAACATCCACCATTTGATGTGAATGAGTCATCATATCTAAAGAATCTCACAACTAAAATATCGATGACCCATTATTCGTTATCAATTTTACAAAGTACACAAATATCATCAGAATTTTTCTTAATAGTTTATTTTTTAAAAAGATAAGGTGCACACTTGGTCCTTTGATTTTTCTTCCCGTTTCAATAGTCCTTTAAATTTATAAAATATAGTCTTAGTCCTTAATGTTAACATTGTTTATCTCATTTAGCGAAAAACTGCTTTAACAATTTTAAATGATGATTGAGCAATTAAACACCGACAAAACATAATTACTGTTGTAAAATACTAATTAAGGTGGATGTCCATAAGCTCCCAACTCTTGACCTTTCATTTTCTACATCCCATAACCTCTCCAATGAATGATCTTTAGGAGTTTTCATGCCCATAACTCAAAGGTTACAATGTGTGCACTCATGAGGATTAAAGTTTGCCATTTACTTTGTGTAACTCTTAGTTGTGGATGAGGGCCTATAAATAGAGCACTATATACTACACTTTGGTTGCATCCAAATGAATAAGATATTGCTCCATCTTTCTCTCTAGTTCTCTCTTCATCTCTCTTCATTTCTTGCTTGACATCTCTTGTATTTTCCCATTTTTATAACACGTTATCAACACGATTCTCTAACTAAGGTATTTTTTTTCCCTTACCGTTGTCTCAACATTTTCCTCTATCTTCTTTTAGCATATCTCTATTTAATCTATCTGGGATGATCTGAGCCATTGTATGGAATTAAAGAGATCTTTTAACCGATTGTTTTATACATCGGGTTCTATGGCTGAGATTGGAGATTTTTGTTATTTTTTTATTTATATTTCTTTATTTTAGATTCTGTTGTTATTTACATTTTATAATAGTTAATTTTATTTGTTTATCATTTTGATTTTATGTTGGCACAACTTTCTAGTATTTCATTCTATTTCATTTCGCTTTGTTATTTACATTTACATTTATTTATTTTCATTCGATTATCTTCTTCTCATACATTTTGTTGTTTTGTTTGGGCTTCTTTTAGTTCATTTTTTTATAGTTATTTTATTTATATTTTATTTACATTTCATGCTATATTCTATTATTTATATTTCTTTATTTTACGTTATTTATCTCATTTTATTGTTATTTTATTTTTCATTTACTGATGTTATATTATTTCATTTTATTAAGCCATTTTGTTTTGTTTGTTTATTGTTTCTAATATTTTATTATTTATTTGTATCATATTTTTAATTATTCCTTTTACATTTTTTTTATTTCATCACCACATTTATTATTCTATTTGTTTCTTATTTATAATTCATTTTTTTATATTATTTAATTTATTTGCCATTTCAACCTTGTTATTGCTATATTTATGTTAATATATATATATATATTGTATCTGTTTACATTTACTCTTATTTACATTTATTACCATATTATTGTCATTTTATTTATAGTATCATATATGACTATATAGTGTTATCTCTTTTATTCTTGACACAATTTTTATTGCTATAAGTTCCTCCTCTCTGTATACACCATTTATATTCCGATAAATAACATATAACAACATATATAAAGGAGAAAAGTAGAAAGAGAGAGGGAGAATATTTTCAAGAAATTTTCTTTATTGAATTATATGCACTAATATATGTTGGCTACTCATGAAATTTTGCTCCCTTTAATTATGTTGTTTAAGAATATGTTGATTATGATATGTTTTAATTCAAAATGATGTTTTATGTTTCATCAATTTTACCGTGATTCTAATTGTTATCATTATTTTTAGTTTGAATCATGGCCAACCTTGCCAAACTTGAGTTTACAGCTCTTGATATCACGGGAAAGAATTATCTATCCTGGGTCTTAGACGCTGAAATCCATCTAAATGCTAAGGGTCTAGGAAAGGCTATTTTACCAGGAAATGAAGAAACTAGTCAAGATAAGGCCAAGGCCATGATTTTTCTTCCCCACCATCTCCATAAAGGACTGAAAGCTGAATACCTAACAGTAAAAGATCCATTAGAATTGTGGACTGATTTGAAGGAAAGGTATGATCACCAAAAAACAGTGATTTTGCCTCAAGCTCGTTATGAATGGATACACCTTAGGCTACAAGATTTTAAGACTGTAAGTGAATATAATTCAGCAGTTTTCAAAATAAGTTCTCAATTGAAATTATGTGGTGAGAAAATAACTGATGAGGACTTATTAGAGAAAACTTTTTCTACCTTTCATGCTTCAAATATGCTCCTGCAGCAGCAATATCGAGAGAAAGGTTTTAAAAAGTATTCTGAATTAATCTCATGCCTTTTGGTAGCCGAACAAAACAACGAGCTGTTGATGAAAAATCATGAAAATCGTCCTACTGGATCTGCTCCATTCCCTGAAGTGAATGTGAGTGTACGTAATAATTACCATGCTCGTGGCCGTGGCCGTGGACGTGGATGTGGTCGTGGTAAGGGACGTGGTAATTACCGTTATCATGGAGGTGAAAGTAATAATTATAATCCTAATACCCACCAGAAGAAGAAATATAATGAAGGGCAGAAAATCGATAAGAGTGGTTCTTCAAAAGTTATTGAGAATCAATGTTATCGGTGTGATATGAAGGGGCACTGGTCACGTACCTGTCGTACACCTGAGCATCTAGCAAAACTTTATCAAGCCTCTATGAAAAGGAGTGTGAACAATGTGGAAACAAATTTGATTTTTCAAGATGATAATGTTGAGGGACACAAGAATGATGGTGTCAATAAGCTAGATGGTATTAATGGCCTCGATGATATGGCTCACTTGGAGGTGGCTGATTTTTTTGAGAATCATGATTAGATGAGTTTGGTTGGAAGAACAATAAAAAATGTTTTAATTTATGGTTTTTTTTTAATTTATTTTATGCTTTACTTTCATTTCCCCTTTTCATATGTAATAAGAGTATTATTGCTCATCATGTATTTTTTGAATATGTTTTAATGCATTTTTCTTTTCTTTTGGTGAAGATTATGGATATTTTGATCATTGGACACAAGAATGAAGATATGTGTCTCATAGATAGTGCTACAACACACACCATACTTAGAGATAAAAAATATTTCTCACATCTAACAAGAAGTAGTGCAAGCATCAATACCATAGCGGGTAATACAAAATTAATTGAAGGCTCCGGAAGAGCAATTATAATATTACCCAAACGAACGAAATTTGTTATTAATGATGCTTTATATTCCCCCAAGTCTCTTAGAAATTTATTGAGTTTTAAGGATATCCGCCAAAATGGGTATCATATTGAGACTATAAATGAGAAGAATATGGAATATTTACAAATTAAAATTGCTAGATTTGGTGAAAAATGTGTCATAGAAAAAGTACCAACATTATCTTCTGGTTTGTACTATACAAATATTAGTACAATTGAAACAAATGCTACAGTGAACCAGAAGTTTGCTGATAAGAATATATTTATTGTTTGGCATGATCGGTTAGGCCATCCCGGATCAACTATGATGTGAAGAATTATTGAAAATTCACACGGACATCCAATGAAGAGCGAGAAGATTCTTTAATTTAAGGATTTTCCATGTGTTGCTTGTTCTCAAGGAAAATTAATTACAAGACCTTTGATAAAAGTTGGGCTTGAATCCCCTATTTTTCTAGAGCGTATCCAAGGGGACATATGTGGGCCTATTCATCCACCATGTGGACCATTTAGATATTTTATGGTTTTAATAGATGCATCTACAAGATGGTCACATGTGTGTTTGTTGTCAACACGTAATTTAGCATTTGCTAGATTACTCACTTAAATAATTAGGCGAAGAGCACAATTTCCAAATCATACAATTAAGACAATTCGTCTTGATAATGCTAGCGAGTTTTCATCTCAAGCTTTTAATGATTATTGCATGGCAACTGGAATAACAGTAGAAAAATCTATTGCTCATGTCCACACTCAAAATGGTCTAGCAGAATCATTCATTAAACTCCTCCAATTGATAGCTAGACCAATGCTTTTGAGAACAAAGCTTCCCATATCAGTTTGGGGGCATGCAATTTTACATGCGGCATCAATTATACGCATCATGCCAACAAGTTATCATGAATTCTCCCCATTACAATTGGCTTTTGGTCAGGAGCCAAATATTTCCCATCTTAGAATTTTTGGATGTTCGTTATTTGTTCCTATTGCTCCACCACAACGCACAAAGATGGGACCTCAAAGGAGGTTAGGAATATATGTTGGCTATGAATCTCCCTCTATAATCAAGTATTTAGAGTCTTCAACTGGAGATTTATTTACAACACGTTTTGATGATTGTCATTTTGATGAGACAATTTTTCCAACATTATGGGGAGATAATAAGCAGCTGAATAAAGAAATTACATGGAAAACAACATCACCATCACATATAGATCCTCGTACACAACAATGTGAGCTTGAAGTTCAAAAAATAGTTCATTTGCAAAATATTGCAAATCAACTGCCAGATGCATTTACTGACCTTAAGAGAATTACCAAATCTCACATTCCAGCTGAAAATGCTTCAATTAGAATTGATGTCCCAGTAGGACAACCATCAATTGCAAATGAAACTAAGTCACGCTTGAAGCGTGGTAGGCCGATTGGTTCCAAAGCTAAAACTCCTAGAAAGAAAAAGGGAGTGATTAACCAAGATGGTCAAGTTGCAAAGGAAAACATAACTAATCAAAAGACCCCAGAAGAGGTCCAGGTACCTGAAAATAATGAAGAGATCTCAATGAGTTATGTCACTACGGGAAAAATATGGAACCGAGAAAATATAGTTGTCGACAACGTATTTCCATATAATGTTGCGGTTGAAATAATTAATCAAAATGAGGATCTTGAACCTAGGTCAGTTGAAGAATGTAGAAATAGAAATGATTGGCCAAAATGGAAAGACGCAATTCAAGCAGAATTAAATTCACTCTCAAAACGTGAAGTTTTTGGACCTGTAGTCCAAATACAAAAATGGTGTAAAGCCTGTTGGGTATAGATGGGTATTTGTACAAAAACGAAATGAGCAAAATGAGGTCGTTAGATATAAAGCACGATTGGTAGCACAAGGATTTTCACAAAGACCTGGTATTGATTATGAAGAGACATATTCTCCTGTGGTAGATACAATCACTTTAAGGTATTTAATTAGTCTGGCAGTGAGCAGAAAACTGGATATGCGTCTAATGGATGTTGTTACAGCCTACTTATATGGTGCTTTAGATACTGAAATTTATAAGAAAATTCCTGAAGGATTCAAATTGCCAGAAGGATGTAAGAATTCTCGAGAAAATTGTGCAATTTGTTTGCATAAATCCTTATTGTTAGAACCGGCTGACACCCAAGAGGGGGGTGAATTGGGTGTAAGATACAAATCTTAAGAACTTTGAAAATCTTTTTACATTTTAGAGGAGGTAATAAATATGAAAGTAATGAATCGTAAGTCAACAGTTTATATATGCTGGAAATATAAGAGTTTAAGGAAGAGAGTGTGCAAACTGTGATTTATCCTGGTTCGGTCCAATCTGCGATGGCCTACGTCTAGTCCCCAGGCTCCTCCTGAGATTTTCAAATCCACTATCTTCTTGTTTAATCTAGGCACAAGAAAAGCCTTTATAACCCACAAGTTTAGCTAGGCACTTGCGAAGCCGTTTACAAATCTCTCACCGAGTTACTCCCCCTTACACACCGTAAGGTTACAACCGAGTTACTCTCCTTACACACCCCGTAAAGATACAACTTTGATGATGAAAGATTACAATCAATCTTCTCTCTCAGAAGTGAATAGATGAATACTGAGGCATAATGAAAATAGTCTCTCTCTCAAATATACATTATATAGAAAATGGATAAGAACAGAGAGTAGTTGGGTTGGAGTAGATGATTCATGATCTTTGCATGTTTCTCGTTGTAGTGTTTTCGTTGGTTTTCTGAACTCTGAATGCTCTTCTATTTATAGTTGATGAATGTTAATGACCATTTGAGCATTTCAATATATCCGTTGGAGTTTGGCTTCTTCAATTTGAAAACTAGCCGTTGTGAACGTTGACGCTCCGCTTCCATAAATTCACCTTTTGACTCTTCACATCATATCTTCATTGTATTCCTGGAGAAATACATTAAACACTAATATAATGAAGTATTAGAGTGATTAGAAGTAAGAAGAATGAGTTATATGATCATTCCATTGATTTCCAGAATCTTCGGGACGCTGTTCTGTTTTTCTGGGAAGCATTACTCGAGTGCTCACTCGAGTAAACATCAAGTTTCTTCACAGGTTACTCGAGTGGCTACTCGAGTGGCCTTCCATTTTCTGCATAGCTTACTCGGGTAGTGACTTGAAGTTCTCTTCTAAATAACTCTGCATACACAGTGCTTTACTCCAGTAGTGACTTGAAGTTCTCGTCTAAATAACTCATCAAGTTTTGCTAGCACAGTGCTTTACTCCAGTAGTGACTTGAAGTTCTCGTCTAAATAACTCTTTAAGTTTTGCTAGCACAGTGCTTTACTCCAGTAGTGACTTGAAGTTCTCGTCTAAATAACTCTTCAAGTTTTGCTAGCACAGTGCTTTACTCGAGTAGCTACTCGAGTATTCATTAAGGTTTACTCGAGTACATACTCGAGTATCATCGGGAAAACTTTGATGAACTTCAGGTTTTTGCTTACCACAGTGAGTTACTCGAGTAGCTCCTCGAGTAACATTGGCAGGATTGAAAATGCCAAGAGCAACTGCAAGTGACCTACATGGTTACTCGAGTATTTACTCGAGTAACGTTGGCAGGCTGAGAGCAACTGGAAGTTTTCTATCTGATTACTCGAGTAAAGTCTTTTGTTATCAACCAGTTACTCGAGTGGTGCCTTCAAGTGAATTCTTGATTTTGACTCGAAACATGGCAAATTATATATCATCGGAAAGCCCTCATTATCGAAATTCCAATGCAACAAAAATCAGCTCCAAACTCTTTGTGTACAGAAAGTTATGATCTAAAGAGTATCTACTGTTCTTAGACAATCCTGAAATCACGAGCAGCAACTTCCAGATGGCATAGATATTAGAATATAACCTCAAATATGTCAAATTACCTATCCATGGAAATCTCTTTGAGTCTTCTTTCATATGGCACCGGTTTCGTCTCAATCCGATATGTATTTTGAGAGTTATGTCCAAAATACTGAAGCTGTCCTGGAATATGACGCTGATTCATGTGTAAACTTTCCAGGCTTATATCTCTCTCATCTGACCTCCTTTGAATGTGATCTTGGTGTGAAAAGTTCGTGTTGGAAGTCTAGTTTCCAATGCCACCGGTTTCAGTTTGATCCGACATGTGGGTGTAGAGATATCATGAAAATACCGAACCTCTGTTCTGCCGCGCGAAAACAGAGTGCCATTTACTTCAAGTGCCGCCTCGAGTAATTCATCAAATAACCCGGCAGATTTCTCGAGTAAGGCCTCGAGTAAACACCTCCAAAATCAGACAATGCCATATTACTCGAGTGATTACTCGGGTAATCATCCCCAAAGGTACCATAGCTTCCGTATACATCATTTTAGCTTCGTATTGACCCATTCCAACTTCTGTATGATCATAGAAACCTCCGATATCACTTCTAATAGCTTGGATCTTGATATTCTCATGTGATCTTGCAAGTTTTTCTTTCTTTAATCTCTTTCTTCTTCTTTCTTCAATCTATTTCTTCTTGTTTTGCCACTTGATGATCATTCTTCATAACCCAACTAGATATCTTCTTGAATTAATGATCGTTCTTTCATAAACTAACTAGATATCTTCTTGAATATCTTCAATCTTCTTCAATCTCTGCTTGATATTCTTATTAGTTCTTGCAATGCCTTCTTTCTTCAATCCCTTGTCTCTTGATTTTCTTTTTGAGATCATTCTCCACATATGAGGCATTATAATCGGGTTTATGACTAATCTACAAAATATACAACATTAAATATGGTAGTTAGTCAATGTGGAAGATAAGTATATTATACAAACTTTTTGCTCATATTTAACATCTATATTTGACATCATCAAAACTATTAATATCTTATTCTTAGATTATATATCAGTTTATCAGTGAAACTACTTAGTTTGGAGAAAAAAAATAAAAATAAAAATAAAAATATTCTAAAGTAATTTAATTAACTAAAAAAGTCACCTTTATTTTATATTTAGGATCGGAGGGAGTACTATTTTTTTATTCTTGAATAGTTCTATTTCGTATATCTTTGTGAACTGAAAGGCAATTTTAAACAAGTATTTGCTAGCTATACTTGTATTATCCAAATTAATGTTGTTCTGTGCATTGCTATGCATGTTACTCTGTATTATTTTATTTGTATAGCACTCGCAAAATTAAGTTATTTTCTTTAAAATTTCTTAATAATAAGGATTTTTATTAAATTTTATAAAAAACCAAGAGCTAGTTTAGATGTCATGATGTGGCGCGATGCTCTCTCCTTATTTTAATTAGAAAGGCATTATGGTTTTTAACAACATTCAAAAATATATATCTAATGAAGCCTTTTGGCCTAATTGGGGATTTGTAAGTGAAGGCTCCTATTTAGATTTAAGCATTTTAAATGGGTTTGAATGGGAATTTCCCTTTTGGATAAATAAGATTTTATTCAGAAGAAATTTGTTTAGTTTGGCAAAATTAGCCACAAAAAATTCTGTGAATAATTAGCCACGGGAAAATTTTGTTGAAAAAAATGTATTATATGTTTAATAAATTTTATATAAAAAATAATATTATAATATCATTTATTAATTAATTTTAATTAAAAATAAATTAATAGTTATTAATATTATATTATTATTTATTAAAATTATATTTATAATTTTATATTAAAAATAATATTTATAATATTAAATTATTAGTCATTAATTAATGTTAATTAAAAATAAAATTCAATTTCAAAAAATTGCCACAATAAAGCACTAAACTTCCAACAAAATTTGCCACGGAAATTCACAATTTCTGATGGATTAGTCGTGGAAATGGTTTTCTAATGGAGTCCATTCCCTTGCTAATAGATGTGTGGTAAATCAATTTTCGATGGAATTCCAATTCCATAGCAAATTTTTCACAGAATTTCATTGGAAATTTGTGATTGTCGCTAATTGTTTTTATTTTTTAATTTTAAAATGCCACGTGGACCTTTTCAAGAGAAGCCACGTATCACGTACGTAGAAGACCACCTCATTGCTAGATCCTTCATCGACGGCCACCACCTATCAGCTCCGGCACCCACATCCAACACCCGCCACCCCATCGTTGGCAGTAGCCACGTGTCCAAGCGTCGTAGTGCACCACATGTCCCCTTCTCTCATTGCCACATGTCTCCTACTCATACTCGTGTGTGCCTTAGGTAGTTGAGCCAAAGGGAACCTACAGAATATTATTACAAATATATACATATATATATATAATATCATCGTAAATAATAAATTATATATAAATATATATAATAAATTATTAAAAACTAATAATAAATTAAATAAAAAGTGGAAATAATATTTATATATTTATTATAATCTTTTCAATATAAATTAATTTCAAATTAAACAAATTTTAAATATTTAGTATATCTTCTTACAAATATATATCGGAATTTGAATGCATGAATGGATGTTGTTTGGAAAATTATTTGTTTATATATGGAAATTAATTTATTCATCTATGGAGCTTGTTTAATGAATACATTATAAATTGCTGATCAATTGTTTGTTGAAATGCTTGAAAGAAAAGAGTTATAACTAAAGCTAACACCTTGCTATGAGTAATGTAACCTTGATTAGATTTCACTCTATGGTGTTATTAAATTAAAACAAGAGATATTATTATAAAAGCTCTGTTGGAATAGTTATTTAAGAGTCAAATAACAAGAATCAAGTTAAAAATGTTATAAAATTTTTGTGAATGCAAAAACTGAGAATGCCTTGAATGGTGAATGTGCATTATTCTTGAATTGAATTCAGTGATATTTTGGAAAGGAAGTTTTTTTATGATTGAGGAGAATTGTTAGTGAATTGAAGCAAATATGTGAGTATAAGATAGGTGAAATGATGAAGGTTGGTTTAGGTATTGGTGAACTCTTATTCAAAAGTCTACTGTGATGGCAAACAGTGCCATTATAGTACTTATTATTTGGGCCAAAATAAAACTTATCAAGTAAGTGAATGACACCTTACTCTAACTTCATATATTTGTTTGTACCAACAAAAAAAACTTCATATATATATGTGAGGCCTTTTTGCTTATATTCAAATTTGATGCTCAATTGAGTTTTCTTCGTAAGAAAGTTTTGTGATATTAGAGTCTTAGTGATAAGAGTTTCAATAAATTTAAAACATTATTATTTATTTTATATAATTTTACTTGTTATTTATTTTACATAATGATTTAAATATATGGAGTCATTGCAAGAAAATTTGAAAATATTACTTATGAAGTCTTCATATTAATTCCATACATGATTAGAAGTGTTTACATAGGGAAGCAATGAAACTATTATCACGAAGCTCTAAATTCTAATAGGGTATTTATAAATCCAATTATCTTATTGCCAAAAACTATGTTCAGACATTGATTCTTTTAATTGTAAATTTCAAAGAAAGGTAGTTATAAATATGATATTGATGAGAATCCCATAAGGGATCTTCCAAATGGGTTTGTTTCATTTACACACAGTTACATGGAATGAGGAGTATCAAAGATGCATTAAGCTAAATTTCTATAAAAAAATTGATTCAAAAGTTGAAATATTTTTATTGAATAGCACAATAGGGGTAAAATGGTCATTTTAGAAGTCACTTTTTTTATTAGCTTTTTAAAACCTTGTCCCTCTCATTTTTCCTACAATTCGTAGGACACTGGGGAGGAGGAGAAAGAATAGAAAGAATGATTAGGAGGAAATGAAGGTAACTTTAACTGATTTCGTTTCCTTCTTTCTTGTTCTAATGTTATGGTTTATTGGTGCAATCATCCTTAAAAAAGAACATTATGACTCAATCTTCCTTGGACATTTGAAGCTTTCATTGATGGTCTCTTCTGTAGTTGCTAATAGTATGTATGATACTACTTTTGTTTGATTAGAACCTAATAGCTACGTTTCTAATTATCTAAAAAGAAGAGGAGGAATAAAGAATTGCAATGGAATATGAAAAATCTCTCAACTTGTTCTGTAGTGCTTACTTGCTTATTTCAATACATGGGGAGAGTATTCTTAAATGTCCAACTTGGTCGTATGATATCTAAATCTACATTGTAAAATAAGCCATTTGGAAAATTTGACTTATAAATATCAGAAGGTATGACAGGAAAAAAAAAATTATTTAATTTCTCAAACAAATTTAAGTGGATTTTTCTCTAATATCAAGAAATTTAAAAAAAACATAAGTATAGGATAGAGGAGAGATAGAAAAAGGTAGGGCTCGTTTTCATTAATCTTAAATCCTTTTCTTTCAAAATTAAATCCCAACTGTATAAAGTTACTTTAAGAAAAAAAGTGGATTCAAGGTTCTTATAATTGAAAACCAAAATGTTAAAACAGAAAAACAAAATATGAAGAAATCCAAAACCAATATAATCAACTCAGAAAATTTCAAATGCTTTATATATTATTACATCATATATAGAATCACTCAAATTTATAGGATTCTTGGTAAACAAATCACAAGGTTAAAGAAACAATAGCTAAAATTTGATTCAACATCTATCCAACTACTGGTGTCTCAAGCATTTTCCGTAAATAAAGCCTTGATTTTCTTCAATGATACTACAACATCAATCATAGTAAGTTGTGCCTCTGATAAGTCAATGGAGCAATTTAATGCTAACTCAAAAACTGATGACATATAATGTAGTATATTTTTAGTATTTTGATTTTCACTGTGTAGCAAATTGGCATCAATAATGTTCATGATCGAATGTGGTGTGGAGTTTCTTACCCAATCTTTCAAACTTAATCCTTGAACAAACATCTCATCTGTTGGCTTCTTCCTTGTAAACATTTCCATTAGCAAAATCCCATAACTATACACATCTCCTTTGGTGGAAACAACTCCTTTCGATCCAAACTCTATATGTCATATTGAATGATTAGTATAGAAGTCATTATGTCAATAATGTAAGGTTTGTGGTTAACCTTTCTTTTGTATCATTAATTTAAATCTTTACACATGAAGATGTCAAATATTGGCTAGAAATTGAATATACAAATAAATTCAAAATATCATTATTAAACCATTACCTGGTGCCATATAGCCAATTGTAGCCAAAGTGTTGGTATAAATTTCCAATTGCTTTTCACCAAACAATTTAGAAATACCAAAATCACTAAGATGAGCCACCATATCTTTGTCCAACAAAACATTGCTTGGTTTCACATCACAATGAACAACTAGTGTAGAAGAACCATGATGAAGATACTAGAAAGCAGCTGCGACATCAATCATTATGTTTAACCTTTGCAAGACATCTAAATAATTGTTATGAGAGTACAACCATGTGTCAAGACTCCCATTTTCCATAAATTCCATTATTAGAGATTTGAAATGATCATTTGAGCAACTACTGATGTTCTTAATAAGATTGCGATGGCGTAAATGGCACATGACAGAACATTCAACATCAAAACTTCTTGATGATTGTTCCATGTCTAAGTTAAATACTTTGACAGCAACTATCTTTTCATTTGGAAGAACTGCTTTGTATACTGATCCAAAACTTCCAGAACCAACAAGATTACTCTCATCAAATCTATTTGTTCCTCGTAGAAGCTCATAATAGGATATCCTAGTTGGTGTATCCAAATTTATTAAATCCATCTTTGTTGAATTATCATCATCATCTCTCTTATTCTTCAGAAAGACAATGACTGAAACAATCAAAATAGCAACTATGATAGGCAATGAGCATTTTATTATCAACATCACTTTATTTGATATGTGCTTGTTTCCTTTCCTACATGGTTGGACTTGTAGTTGGGATTTCCCACAAAGATCTTTATTCATCATAAAAGATTGAGCAATAAAATTTTGAAAAGGGCCGCCATTCGGAATTTCTCCATGCAATAAATTGTAGGAAAGGTTGATGTATTTAAGATAGATTAATGACTCTAAGGACTTTGGAATCACGCCAGACAAATAATTATGGGAAAGATCCAGTGACTCCATGCTTATCATGCCACTAAGCAATTCAGGAATAGGCCCTTGTAACATGTTTTCAGCCAAAGATAGGGTTTGTAAAGTTTGCAAGCCACCCATAGTTGTAGGGATGCTTCCTGAAATTTGATTTCTTGACAAATTCAACAATGAAATTGCTCTTAGGTTTGACATCTCTGGTGAAATTATCCCGCTTAGGGCATTGGAGGATATGTCTAAAACCAAGATATCTTTGAGACTCCATAGAGAAGAGGGCATTTGAGAAACCAATTTGTTAGAGCTAAAATTTAACTCTCGCAGAGAAGTATTCCTGAGACATCTTGGAACCACTCCTGAAAACATGTTGTTAGCAAGATGCAACTCACTTAGACGTTTAAGTAGGGAAAGTTCATTTATAATGAACCCTTGCAATCTATTGTTGCTAAGGCTTAAGTGTTGAAGACTATGTAATTTGTTAACTGTATCAGGAATCAACCCACTCAAATGATTCTCATCCAGATCTAATTCCATCAAGTTTGTTAAATTTCCAAGCTCATTGGGTATAGCTCCATTAAATTTATTCGATGACAACCTTAAATTAATGAGCTTAGAAGCATTTGATATGCTGTTTGGAATCTGTCCAGTTAGTCCATTTTCGTCAAGCCATAATATCTCCAAGTTGGGAAGGCCAATTCCTAAATATGATGGGAGAATGCCAGAGAGGGAATTACTAGCAAGGCGCAAGTATGTCAATGTTGAAATGTTGAATATGTTGGAAGGAATAGGTCCTCTCAAATGATTGTCGGTCAAGCTTAAGACATCAAGTTTATCAAGTTTGCCTATGCCTTTGGGTACAAAACCTGGACAGAAAAAAAAAAAGTTGACGGAAACCATGACTTTCATATACAAAATACAAAAAATATATACAAATAAACTTATTTCTATTATGTTTTGAAGTCTTTGTAAAATTTCTAAAGCAAAAATGTTAGAGAAATCATAAACTACCCGTGAGATGCCATGGTTATTGAAGATTTGTTTGAAAATGTAAAGTTTTTTATGTTGTAATGTTTTAATAACTATTTAATAGGAAACTAATACATTTGTAAACCAGAAAAGCTAGGAACAACAGACAAAAATTGATAAAAGAAAATTAAACAGGAAAAGATGGTGGATAAAAGAAAACAGTTGAACTTGATAGAACATCCAAATGTGTGTATAACAAGTAAGTACATTATATAATTGATATGGTTCAGAGTACTCAAAAAATTGTTTTCCAAGATTTAAATAACATGTGTGATCCTATCTTTTTGTCATTATAGTTTTACCAACAATTCATGATATCTTTCGATATTTTGGGATTGTAAATAACTAGCTATATTTAAAAACTATGATTAATGAATGATGAAAAAAAAAATCTCATTTTAAATTCATTTTCTATTAGAGAAAAATGATTAAAAAAACACGAAAAAGAATAAAAAAGATATAATAAACTCATGCTTGTAAAGAGATTTGCATCCAAATATACTTGATTAGCATCAAGTGTTTGTAAAAAGTGAATGGAACTTATAAGAAGAAAAATAAAGCAGGTCATATTATTTGATATAATATATAGCAAATTTTTTCTAACCATCAAATGGCTTACCTCCTAGTAATTGCATTTGAGTCTGTATAGTTTGAGTATATAAACTTCGGGTTCTTTATGTATGGTTGAAATGAGAAATTATGTTCTTTTTTTTAACATTGGTGGTGTACTTTTCACAACAGATTATAACGATCGAGTCCACATGTTATATATATATATAATGCATACTTTTTCTTTCCTGTTGATTAATACCCTATGAAAAAAAAATAATTATAAAAGCTTTATTTAATTCCACATAGAACTGAACATAGAACAGCTTCTCTTTGAACCCAAATAAATTAAAATATGCAATTTAATTATTTGACTGACTCTTGAAAATATCTTGTATTCTCATTCATTATTTGAGCTTAAATTTAGTTGAACAAGTGTTTTTAGTAGCATTTAAATTTTTGTTTTAATTTTTATAATATATTTTGTAATTGTTTTAATAAGTTTATAATAAAGTTAAGAGGCCTAACTAGATAGGGAATGAGATTTGGTAGACTTGATTTTGGTTTTGATTATTTTAGCTATGTTTAATTAGAATTCTCTCTTTGTTTTGTAACTTGTTTATTTGTTTGTTTTGTTTTGTTTTATCTTTGCTTGCCAATTACTTTTCAGAATTAAATTGTGGCTAATCTTAAGAGTCCTAGGTAAGTTATGTCGCGGACACATCCATCATTGTGTTAGTGAACATCCTTTATTCTCCTCTCCAATTCTCTTCTTCTCTCTAACATTTGAACTTTTAAGTTTTGAATTAATAATTTATAGTGTCAAGGAGGCTTGAAAGAATTAAATAAGACCTCAAGAAAATAAATTTATTCAAAAAAACTTATTTTCAGTAAGTGAATTCTGAAAAATTAAGAAAGGAATCATTATTAAATATATGAAGGCCAAAAGTAACCAAGGAAAATTTAAAAAATAATTTTAATAATTTAAATTTATTTATTTACATTTTTCTTATTTAATGTTATAATATATTTTTATAGAATATTAAATCTCAAACTGTAGAAATAAAGAAGTGAAGGGAACATGTAGGTAACAGAAATGGAGAGCCAGAACCAAAATAAAAAAACTGAGACAGAAATGGAAAGCCCCTCTCTCCTCCTCAAAATTCTTAGACCTTTGTTGATAAAAAGCACTAGGGGTAGGACTAGGATTGGGTCAGAGATTGAGCCCAATTATATTGCTTGGAATGAGGAACTGAGGATAATCTTGGATAGAGAATACTACAAAAGTAGAATTGTTGCAAAACCACCTCCCCAACTTGTATTGGGTGAGCAGTGCTGGAATTGAAAAATTTTGAGAACGAGGAAGGAGTGAATAGAAAATATAAGAGAGAAGAGAGAGAGAAAGCAGCGGACAAACCAAGAGATTAAGAAATTATGAAGGCGAGCGGATGAGAGATCGCCGGATAAGAGGAAAGAAGCTCAAATACCTTATGCAATTACAGATTCCGGTCGACAAGGTGAGTTACCTAACTCCCTTTTCATCTTCAACATCTTCTAGTGCTGTTGTTTAGGAATTGCTAAAACGTTAAATTTTGATTGAGTCGGGAAAGTGCCGATTAAAGGAGAAATTGCAAATGGTGATTGGGACATTCTGTTTGATTTATTGTGGTGTACTAACTGCTGAAACCAAATGACATTCCTGAATGCAGTAGGTAATTGTTGATTGATGAAGAATTTAAGTTTGGGAGCCGAAAGACTGGTGTAAGTTTGCTGGCTATTGTTCCTTGATGAGAAAAAGAGAACCCTAGTTACTTTAAAAATGTTGAATGTTTCATAAATCAATGTTTTGGGACCAACCGAAGTTTGACAAAATTGGAGTAAACAAATGCCACTGGTTTTTCAGAAAATTAATACTAGAAGTTCAATTTGATGAATGTAAAAGAGGTGCTATCATGTGTGTATGCCATTTACAAATTGAAGATCTATGACGTTGTTGGTTTGCTGAAGCTAAAGATGTGTGTGTGTGTGTGTGTGTATGCATGAGTTGTTTGACAGTTATGGTATTCAATTTTTTGAATAAAAAAATGACGAAAAAACTTCGTGTTCTGAGATAATGAAATAGGCAGAAAATGTCGTCTTCCTCCAACCTCACCACTGTCCCCACTCTTCTCCCTCACCACCAACCCCATCCCTACCTGTCCCCTTCCCAACTTCGTCTCTTTCTCACCATCGCTACCATCACTCGGCCTTCATTCTTGCCTTAGTTGCCCTTCGTTCTCCCCAATTTTCTCACAATTTTTGTTTTTCTTCATTGTTTTCAATTTTTTCCACCATTCCAGGATCATTTTTCTCTTCCTATCTATTTTCTCATTTGATTGTGCTATAATATGATGTAAATTGTAGGTGTCGGATATCAAGGAGAGGTGACCGTGGTGGACAAGGAGGTGGTAGATCTAGAGATTGGCGTTGCCCAAACCAAAGGTTTGAGATCTTGCGTTCTATTTTATTTAGATACTTTATTGGAGAAGTCTTATATTGCCTTGGATAATTGAAAAATGTGTATAGTCTCTTGTGATTTATCTTGGGTTCTAAAAAAGTTTGAAATAGGTGTTGGTGGTTGCAACAGAGGAGGAAGGGATAGCAGGGTCATGTGATGAACAGAAGCATAGTTCAGATGATATGCTTGTGATTATTTCATTTCAAGTCTTTCACTCCTATTTGATGACCCTTATAATCTTCTAGTATATTTGGTTCTTGTTAATGGGTTCAAAGGTTTTGTTTCCTTATGCATTTCATTTTTTATTTTTTCTCTGGGGTCTTGTTCCCCTATGCATTTAGTTGCCATTTGGTACTTTGTCCTCCCCTTTAGCAGTCACGAGTGCTTTAGGGATGAACACGTCCCATATATTTATCCATCAGAATCACATTGTCAGCTTCTGTTGTTGATTTTTTACATTGCTTATTGTTATTATAGGATGGAATTTTTACAAGTGAACTTGTTAGCAAGTTACTACTAGATGTTTTTAAAGTACTTTTTTGGTCATTCTTCTGATAGTGTCTTAAATTCCTCTCTGATGCTTCTCTTATGAGAAGCTTTGATTAATTTTGGAGTTATAGTTTATTCATCTAATTGAATTTTCAATGATGATAAATCCAAATGCTTGTTTCTCTAAGCATCTGCAGTGGCTGCCTTGGAGCTTTTGCCTTTGCTAGGCTTGAGAGCTAATGCTGCTCAAATCCTTCCTTGGATGTTCGAGAAATTTTTAACCAATTATTGTTCTTGATCCTTTCATTTTGAACTGGTTGGTATAGGTTTTTAATATTGTATTTATCTCAATTGTTCCTTTTCTCCTAAGAGATTCCAATGTTTGCAATATGTCCCTATTTTTTTATTGACTTGCAAATCCCCCAATTGGCTGAAACGTTTATGTTATGCAGTGTGCCTTTTTTGATCTATTGATAGTAATTGGCCAAAAAAATGGCGAATTCAAAGCTATGTTTCTCAAAATTGTATCATCCAGTTCCCATAAATTTGTTTGTTGTTGCTTGTATGTGTGGCAGATTACTTGTTAAAGTTTCCTAGTTTTCCTAATTTTAACAATTAAGTGTCTTAGCTATATATAAACCATGGTTAAAGTCATTTAAATGATGATTGAATTGACGCTCGATTAACTGAATTGTTGAAGCTTGAAATTGAATTATGAGTTGCTGTTTTAAGGTTTGTACATGTTGAACAAATGCCTCAAAGCATCAAAGCCTGATTAAGGATCCCAAAGAGATGATTAAAGTCGATATATATGTTAGTTGCATGTTAGTTGCTGTATTTTTCTGATTAAGAACAAATGCTGTCCAACTTTAAGGATTTTCAAGAAAACTGGAACATTTTCCAGATTAAGAGTGTGTGCTTATACGTGAGGTAATGAAGTTAAGGAAGACAAAAATCTTATTCTTCTTGCTGTGGTATATATTACTTTACATGCTGGAAATTTCATTAGGTATGATAAACTTAAAGTAAATGCAGGTTAAGACTTGTATATATGTATGTATTCACATGAGTTATTGTGGCTGTCATTGTTCAATTTTGGAGGCAAAAAAACTGATTGAAAGTCTATTGCTTAATGCCTCTAGATACTAAACAATTATTCTAGGTGGTTAAGCCTTAGTTAGAGGCTTTTAAATGTCGGTTTATTCTATGTTTTAAATCTGGAAAATTTCTAGAATATAACATTAAGTGGTTCAGCATATGAGAAAGGTGCAAAATGATGGTGGTAATGTTCATATCAAGTTGGACATTATTGAAAGAAAAATTTCAGATTCTACCGGAGATAATTAAAAGCTAAAATGTCACATCTTAAATTTTGACTACTGGTTAAATTAGTTAAATTGGCTAAAAAGTGTAATTATGGAAAGATGTCAAAAAATTAGAGAAAAATATGAACAAATAGAAAAGAGATTTATGGGGCATAATTGAAGTATAGAGATATTACTTATAATCATAACATCTCAGAAATGAATTATTGGCCAAAAGCCTATTTTTTGGTGAAGTTTTATGTAAAGGAATGGGGAAAAAGTATTAAAATTATTTAGTGGCATAAAGAGGTTGAGGAAACATTATAAAATATTATTTTGTGGAGTTAGAAAAATTATAAAGAGGTTTAGTTCCCTAAAAGTAGCCTAAATAATTTTTAACATAATTTCTGGGAATTAAATGCTAATCATCCCGAAAATTCAAGAAAAAATAGTTAGAAGTAGATTTTTATGCTGTACATTTTAGATATGATATTTTATACGATAAAGAAGCTAATGGACGCCAAAACGTTTTACAAAGTGCCCCAGATTAATTTTTGGAATTTATTTGGTAATTAAGTACCAATAAAGGAGGGGTAAAATGGTAATTTCATTGCCCCAAACCCAAAAAACAAATTTGGGCCAAGATTAAGCCCAAAGTATGAGGCCCAAACCATGGTAAATCAGGTCAAGGGGATGAGATTCAGTTTTGAATGGCTTGGTCCAATAAAATGTTTCAGAATCAAAGCTTTATATGTGTGGGACGAAGGAATAAAATAATTAATTTACCCTCGCTAAAAGCCTCTATCTCTCAGCCTTCTCATTCATTTTTTCAATCTTCAATAGAAGGTAGAGGGTGACAGTGGAGAGAAACCGAAGAGGGGATGAAGAAGAAGTGGAAGAAGGAGGAGGTTTATCCAAATGCAAGTGACATTCTAGACCAAGGTAAGTGTCTAGAATCACATTATATCTTTATTTTCTTGATTTGATGAGTAGTTTGCAATATTATGTTGAAAGAAAAATTGGTTCTATTGAGAGAAAGTTAAGGAACAAGTAGAAAACTCATAGCCCTAGCATATATTTAAGATTTGTGTGGATGATATATGGTGTGGATTGTGGTTAAATGCAATTGCATGTTGAAGTTTGAATTTTCTTGGAGCATATTTTGAATCTGCAATTTTCAGGTTGATAAGTGATGTTGTCCCGAGTGTTTTATAGGAGGCTATAGAAATTCTAGGCCAAGGAAATTAAATGATATATAAGTGATTTAATTAAATGAAGAGTAATGCTTATTGGGTTGAACTTTTGAAGCTGAAATCTTAGTAAAGACTTATTGTTTGCTACTTTAAGTAACAACAACTGTTTTAAATGGTTAAAAATTTGTGTTATAAGTGCTTGAATGATGATTAAGCTAATGTTTTTAAAACTGAAAAATTTCCAGACTTAAAATGGAGATGCTATTCTATGTCATGAAGTACCTAGATGAGTATAATGGTATGATTTGAGTGAATTTGTTGTGTTGTTGCCCTGCAGATTAAATTTTTTTATGGTGTTTTAATACAGAGCAAATATCTCAACCTGTAACCCATATCTTACACATGTGTAAAGGCTTCTAGGTTAAGAATTGAAGATAAAAAATTAATTGATAACTTTGCCCTTCTCTCCCCTGTTTGGTCAACATCCTTTGGAGCTTGTGATAACCCTCCTATGAACTTGGAATGGAAACTTGTATAGGGAAGTGTTAAGAATATAAGTTTGCATCTATCTGCTATGTCTTAGCCAAGGGAAACAATTGAGATAAGGGCTAGAATTTTACAATTTCAAACTTAGAAAATGAAGAAGGAAGCTTATTAAGTTTGAAAGTTTGTGGTCAAAGAAAAATAAGGGTACTCACTGTTTTAGTGTCTTAAATTGTGAAATAATGATTTAAACACAAGAGACTGCATGTATAAAATCTGTAGTGGTCATTTTGAGGAAATTGGCAACAAGAGGCCTATGTTTTATATAAAGTTCTCCCTTACCCTGTTTTGAAAATATGTCTTATCAAATGAAAGAGTTTATTTGTGTTATGTTTAATATGGCTCCAATAAACTCTAAAGGATAATGACGTGTGATTAAGTTAAAGTTAAGAGACAAGAGTAAAACAAAAAAGCTATGTTAAAAAGTTAAAGGTTGGGGTCTTTGAGAAATTAAAGATTGATTTTGCCATTAATATACATAAACACACACACACACACACACACACACACACACACACGTATATGTAGCACATATGCTTTTGTCCAAGATGACCAACCTGTAAAAAATAGAGGTGTTCATCATTTTCCTGTCCCAATCCCCGAGCAAATCTACAGTCCTGAAACTTTTAGGACAGGAAAAATTTGTGATCGGGATCGGGAAATCCCCATCCCGACTTTTTTCCGATCCCAAAATAATATACATGTATGTGTTTTTTTTTTTGGTTTTTTTGTATCTATTCTAATTTCTGACTATTAACTAAAACAATCCCTTCCTCCTCATCGACACAACTCCTCTGACTGTGTTCTAAGCCCTAAAATTCCCTTCCTCCTCTCTCTGCCTGAAGGTCGATGGATGTCCCATTCCCGGTCGGCAGTTGCTTATCACCTCTCTGCCTGATGGACGACGGTCCTCTGGTCGTTCATCGCCTCCAGATCGCATCGTCAAGCTCAGTAAGTGGCGATTCTGTCAAGCTCATCCCCTCCCTAATTTCTTCTCCCCTCTCGTCAGTCTATTTTGTTTCTGAGGTTAAAGATACTAGAGCTAAGGTATCAAATAATTGCCATTGGGTTCTCTATTTTTCTTCATTGGTTTTGACTTTTATTGTTGACTTGAGTAGAATTAACTGTTCTGTATGCTGAAACTTGAAAGCCTGAAACATAATTTCTCTCAATTTCCTATTGATTGTTCTTGTTGTAACTCTATTAAATTGTAATACTAGTTTCAGCCAAAAAGAAAATGGTTATCTGTTTGATTTCTCTCTTAAATTGCAACTCTTAGGTGTCGGAAAATCTATTTAGTTTCTGAGTTATAGACTGTGGGATAAAAAGTGTAGGAAAAATGGGGTTATAAATGTTTCAGTTAGGGTTAAAGTTTCAGATTTTAGAACATTGTTGTACAGTAGTGAAGGGAGTACCAGTAGGTAATAGTGATGATTGCTCTGGGATTGTATGTGGAATTCCAGTATGGTTGAATAATTACCCAGCAAGGCTTTGAACTTTGAATGTCTTGCTTTTGTTCTTCTCAACCAAAAATGGTGGAAATCAAAAAAGGAAAAACAAAGAGACTAACGATTCATGTTTTTTTCTTCTTTGAGGATGAATATTATGTTGATTAGAAGAGAAAACATCTATGTTGGTCCAAAGTCCTGTTGAATGAATATTATGATGAGCATATATATTCATGAAAAGTTACTGCAAATTCACGATGCAATGTGAAAACGTTCAAGTGGTTGTGGCCCAACGATTATATTTTGGGCCTGATATGCCCAACAACACTTGAATAAACACTGGGTTAGTTCTTATTCTCCTCATCCTCTTCAGTCTTTGTGTGTTTGATCTTTTTTTGGTCGAATTCTGTGGATGACCCCAAGGTCTGAGAATTCGGGAAATTCCCGATCCCGAGCTTGACAATTTCCCACGGGATCGGGAATTAAATAGCTTCTTGAACACTTTTTGGGATCGGGATCGAGAATGGGACTTCCCGATCCCGAACACCCCTAGTAAAAAGGGTAAAGCTATGATTTAAGAAGAGTTAGTACAAGTTGTGAGTAATACAAGTGTTAACCTACCTTATACACATAAATGTTAGGTCTTGATGATATTTGCCCAAGCCCTCTAAGGAGTCAACAAAGAAAGGAATAAGGAGAAGGTAAAATGGAAGAAAGCACAAGAGGTAGTAACTCTTTTCCTCTCATGTTGTTGTGCATTAGTTGCCACATGTTTATTTGTTCCATTTTGATGTAGTTAAACATGAGAGCATGTAAATTATCCTTGCATCGATATTTACCATGGCCATGTGTGTAGATAGATCGGCAGAGCAGTTATCTGCCTAGTGTATATGCATCAGTTACATATTCATTTTATCTATTTGTAAAATGAATGTGTACTGGTTATTTATTCAATTTATCTATCAATAAGTGATTGTGCGTCAGTTAGTTATTCAGTTCAGTTATCAATAAGATATATATGCACCAGTTAGCTATTCAACTTAGTTGTTGGCAAGGTCTTATTCTCTATGGCTTATTTTTACATGCATATTTATTAATCTTGTATGATTAGTATGATGAAAAGTAGTTGCTATTGAGATTTTCCCGAATGTCAACCTTCTTCCATGCTATACAGTAAGTGAAAGTACTTTTAAGGGTAAGGGAATAGTGGTTAGTGAAGATTGGAGGTTGGAGCTGAAGGACCTCAATAATTGTATTTTGTTTAAGTTTTTGACTTTATGATTACCTATGATTACTTTTAATATTAAGGATATGTATGTATATATGTATATTTATTTTGGCATATAAATAATACTGCATAAGGAGGTAGAAGGGGCTTATCAATGCCTAAAAGTGCTATGCTATAAGCATAACAAGAGTGGATGAAGTAGGTAAGTTAGCTAGTTGCTATTTTATTTTGACAGAGCAAATATGATTTGGACTATGGAAATTTGTGATATGGTAGTACACATTTTGAGGTTTAATACAAGTCCTAGATCATACTTTTTGGATTTGTGGTTTCATGGTTATGATTTTTCCAACATAACTAAGAAGGTAGGAAATTTGTTGTGAAAATGTTTCGTACAGATTTTATAAATTTGTGTTTCTGTACCAAATGGAATAGAAATAAACATAGGTCTTATTTTTCTTTCAGAGAGCGTTTGAAGAGATGAAAATAGAGTTTTGAATTACTAATTTTGGAGATATATTGAATTAATTACAATTTTCCAAAATTTTTAGGAAAATGAATTGTCTCCTAGAACCCAATTTTAGAGAAAGAGTTTAAAGTTATAAAGTTTTTAGTTTTATCAAGGGTACTATTTGGGTCACATATGGTTCTTAAATGTCTAAACAAACTCTGATAAGTAACCCTTGAGTGAGGTACTACATAAAACAATTCTTAAAAGTAATAATTGCATGTTGAATGGTAGAGGCTTAACCATATGTGTGTTCGTGTGTGTTCGGCAAACTCTGAAATCATGGTTTCAGAAGCACTTTTCCTCAATTCGAGACAAAACTCCTTTCACATACTCACTTCGCAAATCGTAAAAGCTATTCTCTAAAAGTTAATCCGAACACACAGGTAATTGGAATATTAAAGCATAAGTCTATGAACTTTATTCATATTCCCTGTTTGAATAGCACCATTTAGACGAGAAATAGTTCAACTATGACATGAATGATACACATGTTAACTATCGTGTATGTATATACAAATGTTAGGATTTGATTTGTGCCCTAACACCATCAAGAGGACATCAAGAAAGAAGTGCAAGCATTAGAGAGCATGATAAAAGTAGTTTTAATCATTAATTTCGTATATTATGTTTTGGTTGCATGTTTGTTTGTGCCATTATTGTCGCAGTTAAGCATGAGAACATGTAAATTGATTCCTTTTGTTATTGTCAATGTGTAATAAAAGTTTCATTTATTCAGTTTTACAGTTATTCAGTTATTGTAAAGTATTGTTCTTTATGGTTTATTTCACATGCTCAGTTATTTGCCATGCATTATATAGTGAAATATGATTAGTGCTATTGAAATTCCCCAATCTCACCCCTCTCTATGTATTAACCATAGGAACAAGTACATCCTCGAGAAAGGAGAAGTTATTGGAAGCTAGCTATGGTGAATGGAAGAAAGCATGGCACACATGTATTCTTACATTAATTTTGCATTAGTGTGGTTTATTATAATTACTATGGCGTGTAAGCTTAAAGTTTGTTTTTGGTTGTACATAACTCCATAAGGAGCAGTGGGTGAGCTTTGATATCCAGAATTATAAGCGATAACTAGTTTATATTCATGCTGAAACGTCAGTCTTGTGATTGACTTTATCTAATTCATGAAATTTGGCATAAAAATAGTACACATCCTAAGCTTTAAAATAAGTATTTGTAATTTTTAGATATGCAAATAAAAAGATATGAATTTTCTAATTTGGGTCATAATTCTGCAATTTTTGCAGAAAATTCCTATGTACAATATGAGTTTTAGGCAAGTTCTGGACCTAGTAAGATGCTGTTGAGCCCATATCTTAATTTTATCATAAAAAACATTTTAAGAGCTAAAGATAGATTTTTAAACCACTATTTTTGGATATGAAATGATTTATTGATGAATTTTTGAAGTTTCAGAAAAATTTATTATATCATGTATCCAAGTTTTTAGAAAAGTTTTAAATACTTTGTCCTTATAAGGGTATTAATTGAGTTACATGTGGTTCTTAAATGGCTAAACAATTTTGATAAGTAACTGTAACACCCCAAAATTTATATTCACCAAAATATTGTAAATATTTGAAAAATTCAATAAAATGGTGAATATTCATAAATTTGGAATTTATGAATTTTATAAATGTTCATTTTCATGAGAAAATGGGCAAAATAATTATGGAATTAATTTGGGTAATCTAAAAAGCCCAATATTGAGGTTCAAAAATGAAGAAATATTGGATAAAATATTTGGTCCAAAAATATATGGAAATTGGCTAAAGAAAAATAAGAGAAGAAATTGGATTAAAAAGGAAATGGCAAAATCGTAATTTTGCCAAAATATCACAAAATTAATTATTTTCCAATTAATTGAAGTTAATTTCAATTAATTAAGGAAAATAAAGGGAAAAAATATATTTAGAATATTTTGGTCAATTTAATATGAATTTATGGAAAATTTGATCAAAAATGCAATTTTGACCAAAATTGAGACTTTACCTGTATACGTAACCTGGACAAATTGTGAAGCCAATTGAGATTATAGGGAGGGACCCCTAGGTTTCTCCTACATGTGGCATAAATAAGGAAATATTGGTTGAGTTTAATGAGCATGGTTACAAGTACAAAAGGATTTATGTACATAAGTTAAGTTTTGAAATTTGGAAATTGGTAAATGGATAAAATAAGATATAATATTAGGATATATTATTATCTCCTTATACCTTCAGCTCATTTCACGCCAGAACAGGACTGAAATAGAGAGAGAAAGTGTGAGAATTCTAGAGAGAGAATGAGGAAGAAAAGCTTACAAAGGTAGGCATTTTCTTCGGTAAATCGGTTCCTAACGCGTATAACTCCGTTCCTAAGCTACTCTTCTATGTGATTTAAGGTTTAGAGGCTCAAAAATCTGTTCTTTAAGGGTTAGGGTTTCATCCATATTTGGAAAAAGCTTGTGGGAGCTTGAGGTAACTTCCAAACCTTCGTATATTAACTATTTTGACTGCTGTAAGCAATTTAATCAGTGAAATTTTGCCGGATTGCCATTGGTTTTAAATTTTGGAAATGGGCGTGCCTAAGGGTTATACTGCCCAATTTTAGTTCAAATGGTTGTTATAACTCAATTAGATGGTTAATAAAGTGATTAGGAGTAGAAATGAACGCGTTTACGGAGCCGAAATTATAAAACCCCGATTTTTCCCGGAGAACGCCATAATTTCGGCCAAGGCTGTTAGAGGGCCTTAGAGTTGAATTTTCAATGATTTGATGGTTCCATTGGGTTCTGGAGGGAAAATTAGGTGGGGTTACAGTTAGGCACTTTTTCGGAAAAGGCCGAGAAAGTATAATTACGGAGACGCCCCTAAAACCCTAAAAGTAGGGCTGCCAAGGCCAATTTTGTAATTTGACATTGAATTTGATAATTTTGAGCACAGAAATGGATTCCTTGGATGAAAATATGTTAGGATAGCCCTAGTCAAAAATTTGGGAAAACGTGCCATCAGGCCACGTACGGGGGGGCTGGGTTGGGGTCCTGGGGGCATTTTGGTAAATTTTTACCATAGGCTAATATAACCACAAGAAACACTATGGAAGTGTCTAAAATGATACTTGGATAGGTTATGACCTATTTCTTGTACATTTGATATTTTAGGACCGAGTTGGACACCTATGGTTGACACGTTTTATGAGGTGGATCCTTTGAGACATGAAAGAGGTTAAGGTAGGGACTACTATCTCTTATATACTATGTGACTATTGTATGTTATGGGTTACTGTATTTTGTGATATGAATGTGTGCTAGAGGCACAGTACCTGATTGTGGTTCGGTGCCCAGCCAAGGTATATCGAAAATCATAGCTGTAGTCGATGACTCAGCTGAGGTACATGTAAGGGTTCTAACTCGATGTATGGCCCTAAAACCTGTGTACACATATGAATCGAATTGAACTTTTATTTTGCCTAATATGGTGCATCGCATATTTAATTTTCACATTTTATACGTTGATAGTATGTTTCTACTGAGATTCCTTGGAATCTCACCCCTTTTTCTAATCTAAATGTCTCAGCGGGTGCTAGCGGCTCGAAAGCCAAGGATGCAGAGAAGGGAAACTGATAGGCACGTTTCCCAAGATGGATACAATGGTTGTATATAGTCTGTATGTGAAATAGTTTTGGGACATATTATGTACATATTTGTCATTATTATCGATTTCTGCTCTATTAATGACTTTCTGTAAATAAATACTTATTATCAGTATAACTATGTTGTTTTGTTTGCCTATGAAACTTGTTCATTATTGTCCTACGCATATCAAAATCAAAATGAGTGTTGACAGTAACTCTAGAATGAGGTGTGACATTCTCAACGTATAGGGTCAGTGAAGCTCTTAAAAGCACCCTTGGCATAAATATATTTGTTGTTTGTTTTTGTTTATTTACAATAATAATTTAGATTTTGTTTCTTTTCATCTTTACCTGTCTTCTAATTACTTTTTAGAAGTAATCACAATCAAGTAACAACAAATTAATAAATTACAAAAAAAGGAAAATATAAATTAAATTTAAATGAAATAATTAAAACTAAAATAAGGCTTGCATCTACCTTTAGTTTTTTTAAATTAGAGAGGGGCATTATGGTCTTTTAACATAAATGTAGGCTTGGATTTAATTTTTGTTATTTCATTTTCCCTTGCTTTTTTTTTTTTTGACCTGGTTTTTCCCTTGCTTTTTTACACATATCTAAATAATTTTTTTTGTTTATTGTACAATTGTTAATTCCCACGTTTTAATTTTTTAAGAAAATATTAAATATAATTTAAATTTCAATTAAAAAATATAAAATTATTACAACTTATACATATAATAAATGAGAAAAAACAACTCCAAAATTTTCTATATTTTAATATTAGTATAATTATTTTAATATTAGGGGATCGAAAAAACATAAAATTAATGTTATTAAGAGATAGATAATAATATCTTTGAAAAAAAGAAGTGTTAGCATATCACCTGGTGGCCATTCTGTATCATTTAAGGTTTTGATGTCATCAAATAGTATATAAGAATTTCACTTATCTATGTTCCATTGGTTCTTGATCTTCACTTTATTTGTTGTTTCACATAAATGAAATGAAAAAAAAAACCATAATTTAATTTTAGAGAAAAATTTTTAAAAAGAAAAGAAAACACACAAGTAAAGACATACCTGTAAATGAGTTACCTCTCAAATATAATTTTTTCAAAGATGTGCAGTTGCTTATTGATTTTGGAATGCTTCCCTCTAATTGATTATCATGAGCAGCAAAGACTTCAAGTAAAGGGAGTTGATAGCACATTTCTTCTGGCAAATTACCCTTTAAATGATTCATGCCAATGTCAACATAGCTCAAAGAGGGCATCTTCCAAAGGAATGAAGGAATTTCACCTATAAAAAAAAATACAAAATATTTGTTTGTTGGTATAGTAAGTCTTGGAATTTCCTTAATTCACACACAACTATATAAGTAATACATGGAATTTCGTTAATTAGAGGCTTAAAATCAATAGACTATTATTTAACTTTTGTTGGAAATTAATTTAAAAGGGACTCTTCCAATATAATATCAATTACCAATTGGACATTAAAAATTTTTAAAAAAGATATGCTAAAGAGAGATCATGGAATTAATTTCACCAATATAAAATGAACAACCAAATTATTTATATTTTGCATTAAAGCTATTTATTATTCACAAGACTCTAACTTTGAAATCTGGCTATGAATTCTTCATAGACTTGAAAGGTTAAAATTTTAGTTTTTATTTAAGGAATTTAAATACTTTTAGTTACACATTCTGGAGGAAATATAGTATACATAAAAATAAGATTTTTTGTTCAAGCATAAAATTAAGAGATGTGTAGATTGAACGTACCTATAAAAAAATTCCATGACAGAACTAATTCTTCCAACAACGTCTCATTACCAATTGATGTTGGAAGACTACCATTCAAATTATTCTTCACTAAACTTACAATTCTTAAAGAAGAAATGGTGAAGAGAGATGATGGGATTTCACCTGTTTCGATTTACAAAGTGAACAAGATATATCAAAATAAGCTAATAGTTAAAAGGCTTTGACATTCATCTTTAACATTAAAAGAATAGATAAACCACATTATATGAACAAAAAATCACACACACCGCGGACACATTAGGAAATCACTATACCCCATCAAATATTTGATAGGTCATGAAATTCTTTCAGACCGATTTTTTACAGGGCTCCATATCATTTTTAATCACCCAAAATTATCTTATTTCTCTTTTTAAGATTCTTTTTTAACTATGAACTTAATTTGACAAGCTTCTTACGGTTCTTTAAAATGATGAAAAAATGAAAAGCAAAATCTATTTTTAAGATTATTTTTCACTGGATAGATTAAAACAACACATAACGTATAATTAATTCAATCATATAATTAAAAGCCTTACCTTGCAAATTGTTGTCGTCAAGATATAGGAGTAAATAAAAAATTTATTTTTCATGTTTTAAATATCCCTATCTTTCTTTTATTTTGAGATTATAATCACAATATGTATATAAGTTCCATTTATGAATGAACAATATATGAATGAATGAAATGGAAAACAAAAAACAAAAACTCATTTTAGTTTTACTGTGGTGGAGATAATTATATAAAAAGATTATAGAAAATCATAGAATAGCATCGATTCATGAATTTTTATTATTTTTCTGATTGTAAATTGCTAGCTACATTTAACCCCATTGCTAATATGTACAATATTAATGAAAGGGAAAAAAAATAAAATCTCATTTTAAATTTTTTTACAGTAGAAAAATATTAAAAGAAAAGAAAAGAATGACGATAAAAAATAATAGTATCATGCTTGTAAAGAGTTCGTTCGGCATCGAAATACAATTGATTAACATCAACTAAAGTTGGCAAAAAAAAAAAAAAAAAGAATAACATCAACTAAAAAAAAACTTGTAGAAAAGCTGAACAGACTTTAAAAGAAAAATAAAATGGGTCATAATATTTTCATAATATGTTTAATGTAAAATTATAATAAAAAATTGATAGCTAAAATTAGCTCCAATCCTTAATATAAGATCCAGTTGACTGATTTGTGGAGATTAATGAAACTAAATAAATGATTTAATTATTGTATATGTTACTTGATCTATCTAAATACTTATGTATGTCATTATATTATATATCAGTCTATAAATCATACAAATTAATTTGGGGAAAACCAATAAATATAAATATTTCAAAATACGTAATTTATTTAGCTTTCTTAATCTCTGTAAATTAATCAATTGAATCTTATATTAAGAACCGAAGGTGGTAGCTTTTGTAATTGTACAGACTTTAATGCTATGTTAGGATGGGGAGAAAATGAGAGAGGAAGGAAAATTGAGGAGGAAAATGAAAGGGAAAATGAGTATTCCCTTGTTTGGATAGAAGAGAAAATGTGAAAGGAAAAAAAGTGGGGGAGAAAATGGGGTGGGTCCAAACAATAGAGGTGATAACATTTTCTCTTATGTTTTCTCTTCTTTCTATTTTCTCTCCTCCCATTTTCATTCCTCCCATCTTTTCTTCTCATCCAAACGGGGGTAAAAGAAAAATAAAATAGGTAATATCATTATCATATAATTTACATACATATACTATATAAAAAAATTCACGTGTTTTACTTACTAATTCATAAAAATTGAATATTTTTTTTATGCTTAATAATCCATGCATAAATATTTAAAAGGCAGAAATCAAATATATTCTAACCATCGAATTGCCTAACTTTTAATAATTATATACCTAATGAGATAGGTGTTTTATGTTGTAATTGTTGAATAATTATTTAATAGGATTTTATAAATTTGTGAAATAAGAAAGATATGATTAAAAATATTAAACAATAAAATTAATCAGGGAAAGGAAGAGGAGAAATATAGAGTTGAAGATAATAAGAGAGCGATATAAGTTGCAAATACTTGCATTCATATACACTCAACAAGTGGGCACAGTAATTATATATGACGTGGAGCTTTTTATTGAACAAAGTATAAATGACATGGTGCACAGTACCTACAAAATTTTGTTTGCAAGTTTTAAATATCATGTGGTCCCATGAGCTCATGAACGAACATTATGAATGAATGAAATGGCGAAAAACAAAGGCATGCAAACTCTTTCCAAATTGAAAAATGACTTCTCTCATGATTACATTAAAAATTTTCAAATAAAGATTAATTAGATTGTTTGGTATTTTATATTTGTTTTCAATATTTGAAGTTTTTTTCTAAAGTTTGGGAAGCTAAAATACATATGAAAATAAAAAGATTATTCAGATTGAAGAATATTAATTATCATATCCCGAAATATAAATAACTAAATATAAATGATCACTCAGATAGAGATATCAATGATAAAAGTCATACTCCATCCTTTTAATCCAATCTGACTTTAGGTAGTGTTGTATGGGGCCCTTTGATCAGGTTATTTTCCATCGGGCTCCCTGTTTCTTTAATGATTCAGAAAATATTATCAGTTTATTGACATTCACTTTGGGATTAAAAGAAAGCATTGCATTCCATGTATTTAAAAGTAATATAAAAAAATCATTATTCATATACAAATACACATGAGATAAATTTATATTCTTTAGAAACCCATGAAATTGATAACTACTCCTACAATCACATTCATAGTCATCTTTTACATAAATTGTTAAAAACCACTTAATGTGTGTTTGAAAATTATTTTAATGCACTTACTTCTTTTTCTTATGAATCCATCGTTGGCCTAAAAACTAAAGTTCTAGTTTTTATAATAATAGAAAATCCTTGTATGGAGGTGTAGCAGTGTAACTTTTCCTTACGTAAAAGTTTAAAGCAGTTTCAGGTAGCAAGAAATATCAAATAAGCATAAATAATACATGAAAAGTTTGCTAATATTATGAATATTAAATATGTGGATGTCCATTGACTCATATTAATCTTCCAGTCAACTTGACATAAAGAAGAAAAAAAGACATGGCACAAAGCAAAAGCAAAAGAAGACAAGGACATAAAGAAGATATAGAGTAACTATGGTCATGTAACCAGAGTTAAATATAACCATGGTCAGGCAACCAGGGTTAGATTTTTGACTCTATATAAAGGGCTATAATCGATTGTTTCAGTTGAACTGAATGAGAACTTCTCTCTAGAAATTCTATAATCCTTTCTCTGGATTCTATCAATCTTCTCTCTTATCACATATACTTTTATAACATGTTATCAGCACGAAACTCTAAAAGAAGGTATGATCTTCTTATGGTTTCTTTAATGATTATATATACCTTGTTTCATTTTATAGATCTGGGATAATCTGAGCCACTATATGGAATTAGAGAGATACTTTTACCGATTGTTATATAACATCGGGTTCCATGGTTAAGATTGGAGATCGTTATTGTTTTTATATATTATTTACAAGTTCTTTTATATTATTATTATTGTTATTATGGCCAGAAGCCATACACATCTGATTCTTGAAATTATGACCAGAAGTCATAATGTTTTAATTTCTTATAATATGGCCAGAAGCCATATCCATTCTTATTATATAGCCAGAAGCTATATACATTTTTCATCTTATTATATGGCCAGAAGCTATATATATTTTTATCTTTTATCTTATTGTACGGCCAGAAGTCATGTACAACTTTTATCCTGATGATAATAGTTAATTCATCATCTTGAGATTAAATGGCCCGAAGCCATACATGGCCTGAAGTCATGAGATTAAATGGCCCGAAGCCATACATGTTTTAATTTTCTTATCTTGCCTTATGAATTATTTATTGTCTTTATGAATTTACAGTTATTATATTACATATTTACATTTCATATTTTAATTATTTTCATTTATTTCTTTAATTAGTTTGAACAATGGCAAACCTGGCAAAACTTGAAATTGTGGCTCTTGATATTACCGGAAAAAATTATTTATCTTGGAAGTTGGATGCGGAAATTCACTTGAATGCCAAAAGTCTGGAAGACACGATTAAAGAAGGGAATAAGGCATCCAACCAAGATAAAGCCAAATCCATGATTTTTCTTCGCCACCATTTACATGAGGACTTAAAAACTGAATATTTGACAGTGATGGACCCACTTGTCCTTTGGAACAATTTGAAAGAAATATATGATCACCAGAAGATGGTCATTCTTCCAAAAGCTCATTTTGATTGGATGAATTTATGCTTGCAAGATTTTAAATCTTCAAGCGAATATAACTCAGCTATATTCAGAATTACTTCTAAACTGAAATTATGTGGAGAAAATGTTACTGATGATGATATGTTAGAAAAGACATTCTCCACATTTCATGCATCCAATTTGCTCCTGCAGTAGCAATATCGTGAAAAAGGTTTCAAGAAATATTCTGAGTTAATTACTTGTCTGCTTATGGCTGAACAAAATAATGAGCTTTTATTGAAAAACCATGAATCCCGTCCAACAGGCTCAACTCCATTCCCTGAAGTGAATGTAGTAACAAATTTTATTGTGGCTACAGCCGTGGGTGTGGCAGTGGTCGATATCATGGAGGTTCAAATTCCTACCAGAAGTGGGAAAAGACTGATAAGAACCAAAAAGGGCGGGAATTCTGAGTATGACGATATAGATAATAACTATTTGGATGTTACAGATTTCTTATTATAATTTTAACTGTTATATTTTATTTAAAGTTGTTTCTATCATATATATTAATTTTAATTATATTTTTATGAAGAATGAATCCTATTGGCATCAATCCTGAAGATTTATGTCTCGTTGATAGTGCAACAACCCACACCATACTCAGACATGATAAATATTTTTCTTCCTTGGTAATATGAGAAGCCAATGTTCAAACTATATCTGGTAGTATAAATTTAATTGAAGGCTCCGGAAGAGCTAGTATTTTGTTACCTGAAGGAACAAAATTATGCATTGATAATGCATTTTATTCTACCAAGTCTAAAAGAAACTTATTGAGTTTCAAAGATATCCGCAGAAATGGATATCATTTAGAAACAACAACTAAAAATAATAAGGAATATCTTGTCATTACAAATATAGTTGCTGGTAGAAAATGCATATTAGAAAGTTTTCCTATTTTTTCTTCTGGTTTGTATTACACATGTATAAGTACAATTGAAACACATACTATTGAGAACCAGAAGTTCAATAATGCAAACCAGAAGTTTGCCGATTCAAACCAGCAGTTTGATAATGTAAACCAGAAGTTTACTAAAGAATTTAATGTTTGGCATGACCGGTTAGGCCATCCTGGTTCAATCATGATGTGACAAATAATTGGGAATTCATGTGGACATACCCTGAAATGTAAACAACTACCACAATCCCATGATTTTAAATGTGCTGCATGTTCCAAGGGAAAGATAATTATTTGCCCCTCACCAAGCAAAGTAGAAAGTGAGTCTCTCACATTTCTAGAACGGATACAGGGAGATATTTGTGGGCCAATACACCCACCATGCGGACCATTTAGGTACTATATGGTTTTAATTGATGCATCAACTAAATGGTCTCATGATTGCTTATTATCTTCTCGCAACCTGGCGTTTCCGAGATTACTTGCTCAATTGATTAGATTAAGAGCACATTGCCCTGATTATCCTATCAAGAAAATACGTCTTTATAATGCTGGTGAATTTACATCACAAGCTTTTAATGAATATTGTATGTCCCTTGGAATTGATGTTGAACATCCTGTAGCTTATGTTCACACGCAAAATGGACTTGCAGAATCATTGGTTAAAAGGTTGCAATTAATTGCAAGACCTTTACTTATGAAATCTAATCTACCAATTTCTGCTTGGGGCCATGCCATTTTGCATGCAGCAATGTTAATTCGCATTAGGCCAACAAGTTATTTAAAGGTTTCTCCCTTACAAATGGTTTTTGGTCAAGAACCTAATATTTCCTATATAAGAATTTTTGGGTGTGCGGTATATGTGCCTGTAGCACTACCACAACGCACCAAGATGGGCCCTCAAAGAAAGATAGGAATATATGTTGGATATGAATCTCCATCAATTATAAAATGGTTAGAACCATCCACAGGAGATTTATTTACGTCATGATTTGCCGATTGTCATTTTGATGAATCATTTTTCCCAACATTAGGGGGAGAAAACAAGCAGCTGGGTAAAGAAATTAGTTGGAATGAATTATCATTGGCTCATTTTGATCCTCGTACAAAACAATGTGAACTTGAAGTTCAAAATATAATTCATTTACAGAATTTAGCTAATCAAATGCCAGAAGCATTTACTGACCCAAAGAAAGTGACAAAGTCACATATCCCAGCTGCTAATGCTCCTATTAAAATTGATGTCCCTGAAGGACAACCTGCTATGAATGAATCCAAAGCACGCCTGAAGCGTGGCAAGCCCATCGGTTCCAAAGATAAAAATCCTCGAAAAATAAAAGGAGCAAAGAATATAGATGGTCAGGTTGAGGATAATGAAGAAAAATTAGTAGCTCCAGAAGAGCCATCTCCTGAAGAGATATTATCTCCAGAAGAGAACATTGTAGTCCCAGAAGAGACCCAGGTACCTGATATATGTGAAAATAATGATATCTCAATAAATTATGTTATGAATGGAATCCGATGGGATAGAAATGAAGTCAACGTTGATGACATCTTTGTTTATCATATAGCATATGATGTAATGAATGATAATGAGGATCATGAGCCCAAATCCATTAGTGAGAGCCAACAAAGAAAAGATTGGCCCCTATGGAAAGATGCCATTAATGCAGAATTAAAATCATTGGCAAAACGAAAAGTATTTAGACCTGTAGTCCTTACACCTGAAGATGTAAAACCAGTTGGATGCAAATGGGTCTTTGTATGAAAAAGAAATGAAAAGGGCAAAATAACTAGATATAAGGCACGTCTAGTAGCCCAAGGTTTTACACAAAGACCTGGCATTGATTTTGAAGAAACGTATTCACCAGTAGTGGATGCGACTACTTTTCGTTATTTAATCATTCTAGCAGTAGATGCAGGACTTGATTTACATCTAATGGATGTCGTGACTGCCTATTTATATGGATCACTTGATAGTGATATTTATATGAAAGTCCCTGAAGGACTTAAGATGCCAGAAGCATCCAATTCAAGTTCTCAAGAACAATACTCAGTTAAGTTAAATAAGTCTTTGTATGGCCTGAAGCAATTAGGGCGCATGTGGTATAATCGCCTTAATGAATATTTGTTGAAAGAAGGATACAAAAATGATCCGATATGCCCATGCATCTTTATGAAAAGATCTAATAGTGAGTTTTCTATAATTGCTGTTTATGTTGATGATATCAACATTATTGGAACTCCTGAAGAGCTTCAAAAGGCAATTAATTGTTTGAAGAAAGAATTTGAAATGAAGGACTTGGGAAGAACAAAATTCTGTCTTGGATTACAAATCGAATACTTCAAGAAAGGGATCTTTGTATATCAAGAAACTTATACAAAGAAGGTCCTAGAGCGATTTTACATGGATAAATCTCATCCATTATGTACCCCAATGATTGTAAGATCTTTGAAGGTGGATAAAGACCCATTCCGACCCCGAGAAATCAGTGAAGAAGGTGATGAAGAACTACTTGGTCCAGAAGTACCATATCTCAGTGCTATTGGAGCACTAATGTATCTTGCTAATCACACACGTCCTGATATATCATTTGCTGTTAATTTATTAGCAAGATATAGTTCTTCACCAACACGAAGGCATTGGAATGGAATAAAGCATATTCTTCGTTATCTCAGAGGTACTACAGACATGGGGTTATACTACTCAAATGTATCCAAGCATGAACTGGTTGGTTATGCAGATGCTGGATTTTTGTCTGATCCACATAATGGTAAATCACAAACGGGCTATCTATTTACATGTGGAGGTGCAGCTATTTCATGGCGATCTATGAAACAGACTATATCAGCCACATCATCTAATCATGCAGAAATTCTAGCAATACATGAAGCAAGTCGAGAATATATGTGGTTGAGGTCAGTGATACATCATATACGTACAACTTGTCATTTATCTTCCGTCAAAATGATCCCAACAATCCTCTATGAGGATAATGCTGTATGTATCGCTCAACTTAAAGAAGGCTATATCAAAGGCGATAGAACAAAGCATATTTCACCAAAATTCTTCTTCACTTGTGACCTTCAAAAGGATGGTGAAATAGATATTCAGCAAATCAGTTCAAGTGAAAATCTAGCAGATTTATTCACCAAGTCACTCCCAGGTACAATCTTTGAAAAACTTGTTCATGATATTGGTCTTCGGAGATTCAAAGATTTCAATTGATATTGTCAAGAGGGGGAGTCGATACACGCTGTACTCTTTTTCCCTTATCTAGGTTTTGTCCCACTGGGTTTTCCTAGAAAGGTTTTTAATGAAGCAGCACTCGATGGTGTATCAATGAATGATGTACTCTTTTCTTTGGCTAGGTTTTTATCCCACTGGGTTTTTACTAGTTAAAGTTTTTAATGAGGCACATTCATAATGGACATCCAAGGGGGAGTATTATGAATATTAAATATGTGGATGTCCATTGACTCATATTAATCTTCCAGTCAACTTGACATAAAGAAGAAAAGAAGACATGACACAAAGCAAAAGCAAAAGAAGACAAGGACATAAAGAAGATATAAAGTAACCATGGTCATGTAACCAGAGTTAAATATAACCATGGTCAGACAACCAGGGTTAGATTTCTGACTCTATATAAAGGGCTGTAATCGATTGTTTCAGTTGAACTGAATGACAACTTCTCTCTAACTTCTCTCTAGAAATTCTATAATCCTTTCTCTGGATTCTATCAATCTTCTCTCTTATCACATATACTTTTATAACAGCTAAAGTATACTGTAATATTAAGGGATGGATATATTGAGCATATTTGTACAGGAGTTTTATTGTAGATATTAAGAGAAAAAAGGGAAAAAGGAAAAATAAGAGGCTAGAAAGAAACTAACAAGTGCACAAAAATTGCCACACCAGAGTTACAAAGTTACCTAAAACACACATTTGTTGGAAGACTACTAGATAAGTGATTTATTCCAAGATGAATTTATTGTAGACTGAACTGTAAAATAATGATAATGGTATAGGAAGGTGACTGTTTTCAAGATACAATGTTGTTATGTTTTTTTTTTTTTTTTTGTAAAAGACACAATGTTTTTAGTTGTAAAAGATTGGCAATCTCATTTGAAACGTCTCCTTCAAATAGGTAGGAAAAAGAGAGTGATGTCAGTAACAACTTTATGTATAATAAACTTTTATGTACATGAGACAAATTTGTATTTTTGTTAATAAAACAAAATTGTTTTTTTGAAAACACATATGGCACAACTTGCACATTTTTTATAAATAATGACAAAAATATATTGTAAATGATAAAACACAGCTGCGCTTGTTTTAAAAAATGAATAGCCTATTTAATTGGGTTGGTCTAATATCCATAGAATAAAATATTTGGAGGGCATAGCCCATTTCTTATGCAAGGCCCATTACGCTATTTTATGCTTTAGTTCAGTTTATTATTCGATAATTTGGATTAATATAGATTTATAATTGTTATCTTTCCAGATTTGGTTGATTAATTAATTCTGAGAAATTCCTATATTTCATATAAGCGGTATTCTTCTCATTCAACAAATAAGAAGATTATGAGTTCAATTAATTGTGATTAATTGAAAAAAAAAAATTAACAGACACCTCGAAATCCATTGGCCTTTGCTATTCATAATTTCTTTCAAAACTACTAGAAAAATTATTTTTGTTAACTACAAAATTTTTAAAAATATAAATTAATAATAAACAACCAAATTAAAATTAAATATTCCAAACATGTTTGTATGGATTACTAATTTTGGAAAAAAAATCCAATTGAAAAATGAACATTATGACATCTCGTCATGAATGAATATGAATGAATGAAATGGGGGGCGAAAAACAAAATTTCATTTTGTTTACAAACAAACACGTTATTTTATATTTCTCCAATCCCATACTAAAGTCAAAGGCATGCAAAATCATTCCAAATTGAAAAATGACATCTCTCGTGATTACATTAAAAAGTTTCAAATAAAGATTAATTCGAGTGTTTGGTATTTTATATTTGTTTTCAATATTTGAAATATTTTTCTAAACTTTGGGAAGCTAAAATAAATATGCGAATAAAAAGATTATTCAGATTTAAAAATATCGTATCCCTAAATATAAATAGCTAAATACAAATGATCACTAAGATAGAGATATTAATTGTAAAAGTCATACTTCACCATTTTAATCAAATCTGACTCTAAGTAGTATTATATGAGACCCTTTTATCAGGTTATTTTTCTTTAGGCTCCCTTTTATTCATATTCACTTTGGGATTAAAAGAAATCACTGTGTTCTATGTCTTTAAAAATTAATATAGCAAAATCATTATTCACTAATGCCTTACGAAATACTAGAATAGAATATTGGGAGAATCACTCTTAGATCCTAAGGAAGAAAGATATTATCAGAAAGGGAATTGGGACTCTTTGTTGTTGGAAATAATAAGTGGGTGTGTTATAAGGAATAAGTCTCACATTGTGTGGGATTGTGGGGACATTGTTTGGGATTGTGGGGGTTTAGATCTTGGACTATTAAACGGGCTAAGAGGAGTGAACTCGCACAATGACGGATCACATGGAAATCTGGTAATTTCTCCTATGTGCGAGTTTAAAGTGGATTAGGTGTTTTTATGAGAGACCCCTTGAAAAGTTTATGTTTATTTTTAAAATAAATGGTGTAATAATAAAATTATTTTTTCCTAACATTTTTTTTGGTGAAATTTGCACGTTAACTACTTTGCAGCTTTTATTTATTTTGATGTCATTCAGTGCTTGTTTTTTTGAGAAATTCGGACGTTGCAAACCTTTATGCTTTTGGAAATTGATTCATTGATACTTCATTATTTTAGGTTAATGGTTTTGAAACACGTTTATATCATTAGGTACTGTTTGAAAAACTTTACTGCATCCCAACGCTTTGAAACGTTTATATAATGGCTATTAAATGGTTTTATGAAGGTTTAATTGGCATTTACATATTTTATTTAGCAACCCAACATCTCTCATTCTTTTTCCTGTATAAGGAGATGTCTGCAAGAGATCCACATACTTTTGCTCTTGAACTCTCAAGCACCTCTCTTCCTCCTCTGGCTTATTCTTATACCTACTAAGTTCTATTATCTTTCGGAGTTCTGTTCACCCTACTTTTGTAAGAAGAGTTCATTTAATCTTGGGAAGTGCCATAACTTCTTTTGTCGGTAGATATAGAATAGCTCTTATGGCACAATTCGAAGTAAACGATTATTGTGTTTCTTCAATTGTGTTTCTATAGGTGCTGCCGCCAACAATCTGTCTGGTGTAAGGTGCTGAGGCTAACACTTATTAGTATTTTCCACATTTATCTTTTATTTATTTCATATCTATGACTACATGGTTAATGGATATCAATGCTTTCCACTTTTATCAAGTTTTGATGGATTCGGTATTTAGGGATTTCATGTATCTAGTAGTTGTTTTACTCTAAGTGACCGGTAGAATTTGAATGCATGAATGGATGTTGTTCGGGAAATGATTTATAGGCTATGGAGTTTGTACAATGAATATATTATAAAATGCTGATCAATTGTTTGTTGAAATGAATGAAAGATCAGAGTTATAACTAAAGCTAACACGCCTTGCTTAGATTTTACTCTGTGATGTCATTAAATTAAAATAAGAGATATTATTTTGAAAGCTTTGTGGACATTGTTAGTTATAAGTTAAATGTTATGATCTTAAAAACTTAATTCCTGGAAATAAGTCATTGCGATAAAACGGAACCATACTTGTTGGTAAAATAAAAAAGAAAAAGAAAAAGAAACTGAATCATGCTTAATGATAATTCTCAATACAAGCATACTTGAATCTCCCGACATAAGATAAAAGAGAAGCTACAGAGCTAATGAAATAAGAACATGAAACATAATTTGCCGAGGGAACCACAGAATTTGCAGAAGGGAAGAAACTCCACAGTCACCATGACCATGGCCAGAGGGAAGAAGAGACTAGAGAAGGGAGGGTGAGTCACCAAAAAAACCTAGTACACTGCTTGTAGGCCCATCCAAATAAACATATGGCCTAATAGCCCCCTTTCTTGATGTATCAAATAACAAGAATTAAGAAATGTGAAATTGTTGTGAATGCAAAAACTGAGAACAACTTGAATGGTGGAGGTGCATTATTCTTGAATTGATTTGGGTGCTGTTTTGTAAATGAAATTATTTTGTGATTGAAGATTATTGTCAGTGACTTGACGCAAATATGTGAATATATATGATTAGTGGAATTATGAAGGTTGGTTTAGGTACTTAGGTAGTCAAAAGGGAAATAAAAGCTTAGGGACCTCATTCAAAATTGATGAAAACTATAAGGATCTATAGATATATTTTCCTAAAAAGAAAAACAAAAATAAAGAAATTCAAAACCAATATAATCGATTCAGAAAATTTCAAATTTCAAATACTTTATACATTATTACAACATATATAGAAGTCACTCAAATTTACAATATTACTTAGTAAAAAATTCACAAAAATTAAAGAAACAGTAGCTAAAATTTAATTTAACAATTATTCAACTAGTGGTGTTTTAAGCATTTTTCATAAACAAAGCCTTGATTTTTTTCAATGATACTACAACATCAATCATGGTAAGTCGTGCCACTGGCAAGTCACTGCAGCAATGTAATGCTAACTCAAAAACTGATGACATGCATGGTAGTATATTATTAGTATTTTGATTTTCTCTGTGAAGTAAATTGACATCCATAATATTCATGATAGAATGTGGTGTAGAGTTGCTCACCCAATCTTTCAAACTTACTCCTTGAACAAACATTTCATCCGTTGGCTTCTTCCTTGTAAACATTTCCATTACCAAAATCCCATAACTATACACATCTCCTTTGGTGGAAACAACTCCTTTCGACCCGAACTCTATATGTTATATTGAATGATTAGTATAGAAGTCATTATATCAAAAAGGTAAGTTTGTGCTTAAACTTTGCTTTTGTATCATCAATTCAAATCTTTACACATGCTTCTGGCAAATATTTGCTGGAAATTGAATAGTATCGAATGATATTTTATAAAGCATAACTAACAAAAGAATATAGAAATAAATCCAAAATTTTATTATTAAACCATTACCTAGTGCCATATAGCCAATTGTAGCCAAAGTTTTGGTATAAATTTCTAGCTGCTTTTCACCAAACAATTTAGCAATACCAAAATCACTAAGATGAGCCACCATATCTTCGTCCAACAAAACATTGCTTGGTTTCACATCACAATGAACAACTAGTGTAGAAGAACCATGGTGAAGATATTCCAAAGCAGCCGCCACATCAATCATTATGTTCAACCTTTGCATGACATTTAAATAATAGTTATGAGAATACAACCATCTTTCAAGACTCCCATTTGCCTTGAATTCCATTATTAGTGATTTGAAATGATCATTTGAGCAACTACTGATGATCTTAATGAGATTGCGATGGCGTAAGTGGCACATGGCAGAACATTCAACATCAAAACTTCTTGATGCTTCTTCCATGTCCAAGTTAAACACTTTGACAGCAACCATCTTTTCATTTGGAAGAATTGCTTTGTATACTGATCCAAAACTTCCAAAACCAACAAGATTACTCTCATCAAATCCATTTGTTCCCTGTAGAAGCTCATAATAGGATATCCTGGTTGGTGTTTCCAAATTTATTAAATCACTCTTTGTTGAATTATTATCATCGTCTCTCTTATTATTGAGCAAGGCAATGGCTGAAACAATCAAAATGGCAACAATGATAGGCGGTAAGCATTTTATCATTAGCATCACTTTATTTGATATGTGCTTGTTTACTTTCCTGCATGGTGGGACTTGTAGTTGGGATTTCCCACAAAGATCTTTATTCATCATAAAAGATTGAGCAGTAAAATTTTGAAAAGGGCCACCATTTGGAATTTCTCCATGCAATAAATTGTAGGAAAGATTGATGTATTTAAGATGGAGTAATGACTCTAAGGATTTTGGAATCACGCCAGACAAATTATTATGGGAAAGATCCAGGGACTCTAGGCTTATCATGCCACTAAGCGATTTAGGAATATGCCCTTGTAATTTGTTTTCAGCCAAAGATAGGGTCTGCAAAGTTTGCAAGCTACCCATAGTTATAGGGATGCTTCCTGAAATTTGATTTCTTGACAAGTCCAATAGTGTAATTGCTCTCAAGTTTGATACCTCTGGTGAAATTATTCCGCTCAGTGCATTGGAAGACATGTCTAAAACCATGATATCTTTGAGACTCCATAGAGAAGAGGGTATATGAGAAATCCATTTGTTAGAGCTAATATCCAACTTCCGCAAAGAAGTATTCCAAAGACATTTTGGAACTGCTCCTGACAACATGTTGTGAGCAAGATACAACTCACTCAAGCTTTTAAGTTGGCAAAGTTCATTTATAATGAACCCTTGCAATCTGTTGTTGCCAAGACTTAAACGTTGAAGGCTATGTAATTTGTTAACTGTATCAGGAATAAAACCACTCAAATGATTCTCATTCAAATCTAGTTCCATCAAGTTTGTTAAATTTCCAAGCACATTGGGGGTGGCTCCATTAAATTTATTCCACGACAAAGCTAAGATAATGAGCTTAGAAGCATTTGATATACTGTTTGGAACTTGTCCAGTTAGGTCATTTCGGTCCAGTCGTAATATCTTCAAGTTGGGAAAGCCATTTCCTAAATATGATGGGAGAAGGCCAGAGAAGGAATTACCACCACCGTTCATGGTTATCAATGTCGAAATGTTGAATATGTCGGAAGGAACATGTCCTTTCAAATGATTATAGCTCAAATCTAAGATCTCAAGTTTCTCAAGTTTGCCAAAGCCTTTGGATACAAAACCTGGACAGAAAAAAGTTCATGGAAACCATGACTTTCATATACAAAAGAATATACACAAATAAATTTATTTTTATTATTTTTAAGTCTTTGTAAATTTTTTAAAGCAAATGAGTTAGAGAAATCATAAACTACAAGGATGCCATGGATATTGAAGATTTGCTTGAAAGTTAAAGTTTTTTATGTTGTAATTTTTTAAGAACTATTTAATAATACGAAACTAATAAATTTGTGAAATATAAAAGAAACAACTGACAAAAATTGATAAACGAAAACTTGTGTGGATAAAAGAAATTGATGTTGCGCTTTGTTATTGAACAGAGTATAAATGATATGGTACATAGTACTTAAAAAATTGTTTTCCAAACTTTAATTATCATGTGCTCCCGTCAACTCGTGATCCTATCTTTTTTTCATTTTAGTTTTACCATCAATTCATGATTTGATCTTTTGGTATTTTAGGATTGTAAATTAGCAGCTATAATTAAAAGCCCCACTATGTACAATATTAATGAAATAATGAAAAACAAAATCTCATTTTAAATTTATTCTATTAGAGAAAATGACTAAAAAAACAAAGAAATGAATAAAAATAACATATAATAATCTCATGCTTGTAAAGAGGTTTGCATCCAAATATAATTGATTAGCATCAAGTTCTTGTAAACTGATGAAATTTGTTGAAAGTGTAAACCATAATTCAAATTTTGGTATTACAGTTGGATTTAATTGAAATTTTTCCTTAATCTTTGTATACATATTTAAATAGTTGTTTTGTTTATTGTACATTTTTTAACTCCTACGTTATAATTCTTTTTTTAAAAAAAATTTAATTTTAATTGCAATTTAACAATTTATACATATAATAAATAAAAAAACAATCCCAAACTAGTCTATATTTTAATATTAATTAGGGGGAGAAAAACATAAAATTAAAGTTATTAAGATACAGATAAATTCTTTAAAAAAATTATTGGTATAGCACATGGGGGGGTTCTGTATGGTTTGATGTTTTTTAAACGAATAATATATGAGAATTTCACTTTTCTCTCGTACAAATATCATGAGATTCGATCTGTTGATGATCTCGGCTTTATTTTTTATTTTGGGATTGTAATCGCCAGCTGTATATTAGCCCCCGATTATATCTATGAATAAACAATATGAATGAAATGATGAAAAATATAATTTCATTTTAGATAAATATATTAAAATAGTAATAATAAAAAAAACACAATTGCATGAGTAGGGCATGCCTCTAAATGAGTTAATACCCAACTATAATCCTTCCAGAGATGTGACTTGTTATATAAAAATTTTAATAATGTGATTTGTATATAAGACCAAAACAAATTTTTTGCTCTCTACTTTAAAAGCAAGACCAGAGATGTGACTTGTAAATAGTTTTATTTATAAGACACTTTTAATATGTTTTATCAGAATCAAAGAAAAACTTAAATCTTATTAATTTTATTTTAAAATTTAATAAATTTTCAATTTTACTCATATTTTATTAATACTATAGCCCAAAAGTACAAAATTAACATAATAGGAGCCAAAAATAAATCATATTGTCAATTTGTTATATGAAAATTTTAATGATGTAACTAATAAATAGGACTAAACAATTATTTTGCTCTCCACTTTAAAAATAGCACCAGAGTAATACTTAAAAAATTTGTTTTAAAGCTTTAAATATCTTGTGGTCCCAGCAACCCTGATCCGATAGTTTTGTCATTTTAGTTTTATCATCATGTTCATTCGGCCAAAAAAAAAAAATCAATTATATTTATGATTACATCTTTAGATTTTTTGGGATTGTAAATTAGTAGCAATATTTAAACCCCCACTGTGTTACATATATATATATATATATATTATTACATTGGGGCCATTTTGTATTATATATATATATATATTACTAGCTGTATATGAATGAAATGATGAAAGACAATCATTTTAGAGGAATATAATAAAAAGAAAAGAAAACACATAAGTAAAGTACACACCTGTAAATGAGTTACCACCCAAATATAATTTTTTTAAAGATGTGCAGTTGCTTATTGATTTTGGAATGCTTCCCTCTAGCTGATTATCATCAACATCAAATACTTCAAGTAAAGGGAATTGATGGCACATTTCTTCTGGCAAGTTACCCTTTAAATGATTCATGCCAACGTTAACCTCTCTCAAAGAGGGCATCTTCCAAAGGAATGAAGGAATTCCACCTATGAAAAAAATACAGAATATTTTTTTGTTGGTATAGTAAGTCTAGGAATTTTCTTAATTCACACACAATTGTATAAGTAATACATGGAATTTCGTTAATTAAAGGCTTAAAATTAATAGACCATTATTTAAATTTTGTTGGAAATTAATTTAAAAGGGACTCTTCCAATATAATATCAATTACCAATTGGACATTTAAACTCTTTCAAAAAAGATATGCTAAAGAGAGATTATGGAATTAATTTCACCGATATAAAATGAACAACCAAGTTATTTATGTTTTGCATTAAAGCTATTTATTATTCACAAGGCTCTAACTTTCAAATCTGGCTATGAATTCTTCATAGACTTAAAAGGCTAAAATTTTAGTTTTTATTTAAGGAATTTAAATACTTTTAGTTAAGAGATGTGTTGATTGAACGTACCTGTAAAACAATTCCATGATAAATCTAATTCTTCCAACAATGTCTTGTTACCAGTTGAAATGTTGAAGAGAGATGATGGAATTTCACCTGTTTCGATTTACAAAGTAGGCTAATAGTTAAAAGGCTTTCGCATTCATCTTTCACATTAAAAAAAAAAAAGATAAATCACATTATATGAACAAACAAACACACGCACCGTGCACACATTAGGAAATTACTATGCCACATCAAATATTGGTAGGTCATGAAATTCTTGTAGACCGATTTTTTATCACCCAAAATTATCTTATTTCTCTGTTGAAGATTTTTTTACTATGAATGCAATTTGACAAGCTTCTTACAGTTCTTTAAAATGATGAAAAAAAATGAAAAGCAGAATCTGTTTTTAAGATTATTTTTCATTGGATAGATTAAAACAAAAACACATAACGTATAATGAATTCAATCATATAATTAAAAGCCTTACCTTGCAAATTGTTGTCGTCAAGATATAGGAGCAAAGAAAAAATTTATTTTTCATGTTTTAAATCTCAAGTGATAATCCTATCTTTCTTTTATTTTGAGATTATAATCACAATCTGTATATAAGTACCATTTATGAATGAATGAAATGGCAAAAAAAAAAAAGAAATGAAAAAAAATGTCTCATTTTAGTTTTACTGTGGTGGAGATAATTAATAAAAAGATTATAGAAAATCATAGAATAGCATCGATTCATGAATTTTTGTTATTTTTGTGATTGTAAATTGCTAGCTTCATTTAACCCCATTGCTAATATGTACAATATTAATGAAAGGAAAAAAAATTAAATCTCATTTTAATTTTTTTTACTATAGAAAACTATTAAAAGAAAAGAATGACGATAAAAAATAATAGTATCATGCTTGTAAAGAGTTCGTTCGGCATCGAAATACAACTGATCAACGTCAACTAAAGTTGGCCAAAAAAAAAAAAGAAGTTAACATCAACTAAAAAAAACTTGTAAAAAAGCTTAATGGACTTTAAAAGAAAAATAAAATGGGTCATAATATTTTCATAATATGTTAATGTACAATTATAATATAAAATTGATAGGTAAAATTAACTCCAGTTCTTAATATAAAACCCAGTTGATTGATTTGTACAGATTAAAGAAACTAAATAAATTATTTAATTATTGTATATGTTACTTGATCTATCTAAATACTTATGTATATCATTATATTATATATCAATATATAAACCATGCAAATTAGTTTGGGGAAAATCAATAAATATGAATATTTTAAAGTAATTTATTTAGCTTCCTTAATCTCTGTAAATTAGTTAACTGGATCTTATATTAAGAACTGGAGGTAACTTTTTATAATTGTACAGACTTTAATGCTATGTTTGGATAAGGAGAAAATGAGAGAAGAAAGAAACTTGGGGAGGAAAATGAAAGTGAAAATAAGTTTTCCCTTGATTGGATAGAAGAAAAAATGTGAAAGGAAAGAAAGTGGGGGAGAAAATGGGGTGGGTCCAAACAATAGAGGTGATAACATTTTCTCTTATGTTTTCTCTTCTTTCTATTTTCTCTCTTCCCATTTTCGTTCCTCCCATCTATTCTTCACATCCAAATGGGGGTAAAAGAAAAATAAAATAGGTAATATCATTTTCATATAACTTACTATATATACTATATAAAAAAATTACACGTGTTTTACGTACTAATTGAAAAAACTTGAATATTTGTTTTATGCTTAATAATCCACGCATAAATATTAAAAAGGCAGAAATCAAATATATTCTAACCATCGAATTGCCTAACTTTTAATAATTATATAGCTAATGAGATAAGTGTTTTATGTTGTAATTGTTGAATTATTATTTAATAGGATTTTATAAATTTGTGAAATAAGAAAGAAATGATTAAAAATGTTAAAAAAATAAAATTAATCAGAGAAAGGAAGAGGAAAAATACAGAGTTGAAGAGAATAAGAGAGCGATATAAGTTGCAAATACATGCATTCATATACAGTCAACAAGTGGGCACAATAATTATATATGATGTGGAGTTTTTTTATTGAACAAAGTATAAATGATATGGTGCACAGTACCTACAAAATTTTGTTTCCAAGTTTTAAATATCATGTGGTCCCATGAACTCATGAACGAACATTATGAGTGAATGAAATGGCGAAAAACAAAGGCATGCAAACTCATTCCAAATTGAAAAATGACATCTCTCATTATTACATTAAAAAATTTCAAATAAAGATTAATTAGAGTGTTTGGTATTTTATATTTGTTTTCAATATTTGAAGTTTTGTTCTAAAGTTTGGGAAGCTAAAATAAATATGCAAATAAAAAGATTATTCAGATTTGAATTTCAATTATCATATCCTTAAATATAAATAGCTAAATATAAATGATCACTCATATAGAGATATCAATGGTAAAAGTCATACTCCACCCTTTTAATCCAATCTAACTCTAAGTAATGTTGTATGGGGCCATTTGATTTGGTTATTTTCCTTTGGGCTCCCTGTTTCTTTAATGATTCAGAAAATATTATCATTTTATTCATAGTCACTTTGGGATTAAAAGAAAGTATTACATTCCATGTATTTAAAAGTAATATAGCAAAATCATTATTCATATACAAATACAAATGAGATAAATTTATATTCTTTGGAAACACATGTAATTGATAACCACTCCTAGAATCACATTCATAGTCATCTCTTATATAAATTGTTAAAAACCAGATGACTGTTTGGAAATTAGTTTAATGCACTTACTTTCTTATTTATGAATCCATCATTGGCCTAAAAACTAAATTTCTAGTTTTAATAATAATAAAAAATTCTTGTATGGAGGCATAGCAGGATAACTTTTCCTGACGTATAAGTTTAAAGCAGTTTCAGTTAGCAAGAAATATCAAATAAGCATAAATAATACATGAAAAGCTTGCTAAAGTATACTGTAATATTAAGGGATGGATATATTAAGCATATTTGTACAGGAGTTTTATTGTAGACGTTAAGAGAAAAAAGGGAAAAAGGAAAAATAAGAGGCTAGAAAGAAACTAGCAAAATTATATATAAGTTCGCAAAAATTGCTACACCAGAGAATTACAAAGTTACCTAAAACACATATTTTTTGGGAGACTACTATATAAGTGATTTATTCCAAGATCAATTTATTGTAGACTGAACTGTAAAATAATAGTAATAGTATAGGAAGGTGATTATTTTCAAGATACAATGTTTTTATTTTTTATTTTTGGTAAGAGATACAATGTTTTTAGTTGTAAAAGATTGGCAATCTTATTTGAAATGTCTCCTTCAAATCGGTGGAAAAAAGAGTGATGTCAGTAACAATTTTTATGTACATGAGGCAAATTTGTATTTTTTTTAATACAACAAAATTGTATTTTTGAAGACACATATGGCACAACTTGCACATTTTTTAGAAATAATGACAAAAATATATTATAAATGATAAAACACAGCTGCACTTGTTCAAAGAGGAATAGCCCATTTAATTGGGTTGGTCTCATATCCATAGAATAAATAATGTGGATGGAATAGCCCATATCTCGTGCAAGCCCATTACGCTATTTTATGCTTTAGTTCAGTTTATTATTCTATAATTTGGATTAATATATATTTATTATTGTTATCTTTCCAGATTTGGTTGATTAATTAATTCTGAGAAATTCCTATATTTCATATAAGCTGTATTCTTCTCATTCAAGAAATAAGAAGATTATGAGTTCAATTAATTGTGATTAATTGAAAAAAAAACTAACAGGCACATCGAAATCCATTGGCCTTTGCTATTCATAATTTCTTTCAAAACTACTAGAAAAATTATTTTTGTTAACTACAAAATTTTTAAAAATATAAATTGATAATAAATAACCAAATTAAAATTAAATATTCCAAACATGTTTGTATGGATTACTCTTTTTGTAAAAAAAAAATCCAATTGAAAAATGAACATTATGACATCTCATTATGAATCAACATGAATGAATGAAATGGGGGGCGAAAAATAAAATCTCATTTTGTTTACAAACAAACACGTCATTTTATATTTCTCCAATCCCATACTAAAGTCAATGGCATGCAACATCATTCCAAATTGAAAAATGACATCTCTTGTAGTCTTGTGATTACATTAAAAAAATTTCAAGTAAAGATTAATTCGAGTGTTTGGTATTTTATATTTGTTTTCAATATTTGAAATTTTTTTTCTAAACTTTGGGAAGCTAAAATTAATATGAAAATAAGAAGATTATTCAGATTTAAGAATATCATATCCCTAAATATAAATAGCTAAATACAAATGATTACTAAGATAGATATATTAATGGTAAAAGTCATACTCCACCCTTTTAATCCAATCTAACTCTAAGTAGTGTTATATGGAGCCCTTTTATCAGGTTATTTTCCTTCAGGGCTCCCTTTTATTCATATTCGCTTTTGGATTAGAAGAAAGCACCGCGTTCTATGTCTTTAAAAATTAATATAGCAAAATCATTATTCACTAATGCCTTACGAAATACTAGAATAGAATTTATGACTTTGATATAATTAAAACTCTTACCTTGCAAGTTGCTGTTCGCAAGATACAAGAGCTGGAGGTTGGTCAAATTTCCAAGGTCACTTGGTATATTTCCTCTCTTGAACTTGTTATCACCCAATTGTAGCTCTACTAATTCTTTGCATTGATGCCAAATGGAGGGTATTTCGCCAGACAAATCATTTCCATTCACATAAAATAATTCAAGTTTTGGAAGCCCAAAACACACATTTTTTTGGAGACTATAAGATAATTGATTTTTTCCAAGATCAATCTCTTGTAGCGCTGAATTGTTAAATAATGAAGATGGTATAGAACCGGTGAATAGATTTACTCCAAGATACAATATCTTCAGTTGTGAAAGATTACCAATTTCATTTGGGATGCCTCCTTCAAATATTAAGGGGCAGGGAAAGAAAATAATGTTAGAAACAATTTGTTACATGTCACAAGTTGTTAGGTGCATGAGATAACTTAATATTCTACAGAAACACATGTAATAAGACTTGCCCATTTTTTAAGAAATGACACATATATTAGTAAATGATTAAACGAAATTAAAGGTATAACCCTTTTAATTCGGGTGGGCTAATAACCATAGATTAAATCAACTGGTTGTGTTTGGTTGAGAAATTTTGATGGATTCAAGATGATTAAGTCTAAGAGACAAATTGAAATCCAATTGGCCTTTCCTTTTCATCATTCCTATCAAAACACATTTCTTGGGAGACTCGTAGAAAAAATCTTTTTGTTGACTCTCCAAACTTTTTAAAAATAATAATTATTAATAAATTATGAAATTAAACTATAATGTAGATTTTCCAAATCAAAATTAAATGTTTCGGATATGTTCACTGTAAGGCTTATTCAATATGAAAATGGACAATACAAGTTTCTTATATCTATTATGTTAAGTCCTCCAATCACATATGACTATGTTTCATATTTTTAAAAGATGTTATTTAGCTATAAATCCATATAAAATAAATTGGACACACATCCATGTATGATTGAAGAACTTGACATAATAGATATAATGAATTTGAGCTAAGTTTTTTTTTTTTTCCTTACAAAAAAACCCTTCATAAAGTTTTTAATGATAAAATAATATACATTTATTTTCAAAGACCGATGATGAGCCTTTACATCCACTTGGACTAATTAATATTGTGACACATGGTGTGACTATATAGTTTGTTTCAAATTTTTGATGATGAATGTTTTTTCCCTTTGAAAAAGAGTAGAAAAATTTATGACAAAAATCTAGAAGAAAATTCATAAAAATGCTAAAAATAAATAAATAAAAAACTTGAAACAAACCCTTATTCCTCGAAGATAAGATCCTGCCATCCAAGTACACTAGTTTAGAATGAACACAAATATAAATGTTGAAAATAACCCAAAACATACCTGACAAATTGTTATAAGACAAACTCAATTTCTCGAGCAAAGATAAATTGGCAATTGTTTGGGGAATAATTCCAGAAAGTTTGTTAGCCCCAAATCCTAAAATCTTCAAGTGCTCAAGTTTTCCTACCTCATGCGGAATGGTTCCTTCAATGAAATTATAAACCAAATTTAAAGTCTCCAACCTTGACAGATTGAATAGAGATAATGGAATAAATCCATTAAGACTATTATTTTGAAGATTTAGTTGCTCAAGTGAAGATAAATCTCCTATCCTTGCCAAAACTTGCCCATGAAAGTCATTGTAGCTCAAGTTGAATAGTTTCAATCTACGCAATTGAACTAACTCTTTTGGTATTTGACCATAAAAATTGTTTTCACTAAGATCAAGTTCAACAAGGAATGATAGATTTCCTAGTTGTGGAGATATGGTGCCCTTAAGTTCCATGCCACCAAGATTTAAGGAATGGACCCTTCCATGACGAGTATTGCATGTGACACCAATCCAATTGCATGGAGAAGAAGAGACAGACCAATTAGCTAAGAAATCATATGGATCAGAAGTGATGTAAGATTTAAGGGCAAGAAGTGCAGATTTATCAGTACTGATGTTTGTATCAGTCCAAACAAAGGGGGCCATGAAGCAATGAAGTAAGAGCATGAAAACAAAAGAAGAAGGCTTTCCCATGAGGAGCATAACAGACTTATCAGAATTTCAAGTCTTGTGCATCGAGCCATCAACACACGTTGTTTTATACTTCTCCGGTTCCAAATGAAGTCAAGTCGTGCTAACAAAATGTGGAGTTGCAACAGGACATCTTTTGTGATAAGATTGAAGAAATTGAACTAAAAAATTAATTAGCATGTCAGGCGTATTAAATTTGTTTCAACATATATTTGAAGATTTTTTTTTTTTTTTGCTCCATTATTTTATTTATGGCCAAGTCCGTTGGTTAATGAGAAAAAGCTTCATCCCTTGATTTGATTACGTGTTGAACAATTTCACTTCTGGGACCACCTTTTCTTAGTATATTATTTCATTTATGGTCGAGTCTTGTACGCAGTAAACAGTGCAAGAACATTTTTTAAATGAAGCTTTCCTGGATACAGTGCTCTTTTTATTATGCATTTCCTTTTTATTTTTTATTTTAATTTTGGGTGAGACAGTTATTCCTTTCTTCTTTAATGGATTGTAATGAGTCCCACATCGGATGAGTTTCCTTAAAATAGGGGCCTTATAAGGTTTTGGGTTCATCAACTCTAACATTTAGCTTTTGGGGTGTGATTCTCCCAAAGACTTGTGCCCGTTACAATTATGCTTTCATTAAGAGGCAACCAATTGAAGAGAGCCTCTTGCGGAGGGTCTTGACCAGAAGAGCTGACCAACGGAAGGTTGACTGAAGCACCAAGTAAAGTGCCTTAGAGTGGAGTGGGCCGGAGAGTTCAGCTACCATGCACTTTGAGTTTGAGGACAATACTATCATTGTATTCTTTAATTGGGAATAGTAAGTCCATATGTCTAATTTTAATTATGAAGTTATTTTTTTTCTCTAGTAAAAAGGACTAATCCATTCACCTCAAAAAGCGCGGGCACATGGCATGGTGGAATTCTCAAACATTAAGTGGCCCTCAAAACAACTTGATGCGGCTAATTGAAAGAGAAAGAAAATTTCGTTAGTGATGAGAAAAGAAGCTGTGTCTCTTTATGAAGTATAATATATTCACTTCTAGATCACATTTTCATTCTCATTGCATTAATCTAATAAACCAAAAGAACGTTATTGAGAAGAAGCTTGTGTGGATTCATTGTCCCTTCACAAACATATATCTCAAAAGTCTTTAGTCTTAATTTTTTTGGATGTATATATTATAACTTTCTATCTCCCACTTATAATTTGGAGGTACACGGCGTGTTCGACTTGTGAGTAGACCTCAAATTCATAGTCCATTTCATGAGATAGAAACTGCACGCTGTGAAATATCTCCTCTTATATGAATATTTTATTTTGGTGATATCATCTTAGTTCAATGAAAAATGCCACGTAGTTGAGCTAAAAATACACGTAAATATATCACTTTCTATATATATATATATATATATCTAGAAAGTGGTACATAAAAATTATCAAAGTGGTGGTGTAGATATAAACATAAATCTACTTTTGATTATGGGTATCGATATAGTCTCAAGCCAGAAAGAAGAAATGTATATAAAATAATTTTAAAAGGAAGTAAAACATATCACATAATTAACATGAAAATAATTGTACCGAAAACTTGACATGAAATAGAATTAAAACCAATGTTGTGCATACTTGTTATGTCTAAGAGCGGAAGAGTTGCATAATATTAATGTCACATGATAGATTCACTACATAATCAATCTATAATTTAAACATTTACTAAAAGGAAAAGAAGTTAAGAATATGCACTTTTTGTGATAACCCTTTGGGCCATCTGGTGTCTGTTGCTTTTTCTGGATCCTATTACCAAGTATTTGAGCAAGCGATTAATCTGAATTGATGCTTACTGATTGGTGCTTTTTACACTATTTTTCCCTTCTTAAAGTTGCCTACAAGTAATCGTATTGTTTCTAACACAAAACATGGATCACTACATAGAAATTTGTTTATATTATAAAAATGGTAATTTGCTTCAAGTGCCACAAGAACTATGGAGCACACAGTCAGAAAGAAAGCAAGGACCAATGGAGGGTCAAGTCTGGAGCTTTGGAGTGGGATCGAAGGAACGCTGATAAAGCCAAATACAATCCATTCAATTGTGTGCTTGACAAAGTTGCAAAGTGAAATTGCCGTGAAGACTAGTCGACTAGATATTTTCATATTTTCATTCCTGAAAAAATGTCTCATCTAATTTAATTAAACTTGTTCAGAGAAATTAAATGAGTTAGCTCAAATTAATGTAATTAGGACTGGATTGTTCAATATTATTATTTGAGAAAAATCAATTTAGTATGCAGCTGATGCCTAGAGAAAGATATAAAATGAAAAATTGTAGTATTCCCTTCAAGTGCAAATGAATATGATAAAAGAGAGACGTAAATTAAAAAAAAAAAATTAGGACACAAATGACGAACATGTTACTAATGAGACTAATGAGTGTTCCTTCATTTTTGAATAACAATAGAGCCTGAAAATAATTAAAATTAAAGAAAATGAAGAGTGCCTAAGCTCAATATGCTTAGCCGAATTTAGTCTGACTAGCTGAAGAAAATCTGATTTTGACACTACTACAACGGCATCAACATTCCTATACAATTCCAACATAATGACTTATAATAAGTTGTCATCACAATCAAGTTGGCAAGCAACAACTTTAAAATGGATTTGAATTGTTAGATGTGCTCCACTAGTAGGTGCTATATATCGGAGAATTTGAGAAAATTAATATAAAATAAATGTGATAATGTATATATTTTTACCATGTATACAATATTATTATAAACAAATAGAGATTAAATCGTCTTTAATTTACTCAAAGATAAAAAATTGAAACAATATATACATTTTAACTCATGATGAGAACATGGTCTGACTTATAAAATAAAATAAAATAACAAAATGAACAATTAATAATGAAAAAATCTATATAATGATTAAAGTTATCCTCTAGAAGATAATCCTAAAACATAGGTAATCAAACTATACAAATGAGAAAAGCAATTGAACTAGATAACTCTCCTGTGTAGTTCATTGAGCTCAAGCACAAGTCTCCACTGCCAAAAAGTAAGGGAATCAACCTCTCATTGTCTTAAAATAATCACAACAAGAATCTTGCCGGAATATGGAAAATTCCAGCCGGAAACTGGAGAAAATTGCCGGAACATTCATGAACCTGCCGGCAAACTCATTTTTTCACCAAAAAACTCAAGAAATCGCCGGAAATCTGGATTTATAGCGCTTGTTCAATGGAGGTGGTGTTTTGCAGAAAGGGAAGACGAGGAGAGTCAAAGTTCTATGGAGGTGATGTTGTTGTGAAGAAACGAGGAATGGCCGGTCGGTAGAGGTAGTAATTTCTGACGACAAGAATAGAGGTGGTGTCGAGCAAGAGGAAGACCGACGGAGAGGAGACTTCCTTCGACGGTGGGGTAGTTCCCTTTCCTCTCAAGCTCTCGTTGATGCTCACTGTGATCTCCGCAATGCTCTGTAACATTTAGCTCTCAAAGATCCTCTGAAAACACTCGCCGAAAATGAGGAATAAGGTGGTGGCTTCGGGTGTGGACGGCGGTGCGGTGGAGAGGAGAATCTCAACGGCGAAAGTGAAGGTGAAGGCGTCGTCGGCGAGGAAGAAGAGAGGCGAGGGTGAAAAAAACAACGGACGGAGCAAGGTTCCGCTGCGCTCACAGTATATATATCGTCCCTGTCGTGTTTCAGCGTCCCACTTGAAGAAGGTGACAGTTTTGACCAAAGGACTTGGGTGCAAACTTTAAAAGTTTTTAAGGAGGGATTAAAGTGCAAGAAACGTTGGTATCGCGAACTGTGGTTTCAAAAACTTTGGGTACTTTTCTGTAGTTTCCTTTGATCCTTTTCTCCACATATTTGTAATTTCTAGAAATTCTTGGGTATTTTTTTTTGTAGTTTTCCCCAGTTTTCAAAATAATTGATTCCAACCCTCCAAAATCTCCAATTTTCGTCCGAAACATCTATAATGCAAGATAAAGCATAAGATAATATCAAAAGTCTAAGAACTTATTTGTATGAATAATTAATAAATTATGACTATTTTACCCTTAATTATACTTAATTATACTAGGTAATTTTGGTTAAAGATGAAAATAAAACGAAGTTGATGAAACAAGAGAGAAGTATCATTACCACATGAAGGACCATATTTTCAATATTACTACCATAGAGTGAACCCATAAAGCACGTTTCGATAGATGGAGTGCTTGACTTGGGAGTAAACCTCAAAGTCACACTCCATTTCACACGACCACAGCTTCTCTCTCTCTCTCTCTCTCTCTCTCTCTCTCTCTATATATATATATATATAATTATGTATATTTTTTTTGGGTAATATTCCCTCCAATCTTTAATGTAAGACCTAATTGTGGAGTTGATATTGGTCCTAAATGTAAAATCTATTTTCCATATTTGTCCATACCCATATTGATGCTCATTTGACCATAATCAAATAAAAGAGAAATAGAGGGAATTGAGGAAGATGATTATGATGTTTAAAAAAAAACATGTTATATTAACTACCGTAACTAACTTTCTTAATCTAATCAAATTAAGTAAATACGTCTTACATTAAGGACCAGGGGAGTACCAAATAAATAGTGCAGCTTTCATTTTTCTAACATATTTTATATATTGTATGTGGAAAAAAGGGTCAGTATTTTCGTGCGTATATTTGAGAAGCTATTACCCTCAGTCTAATAATCCACCTTTCACGCTAGAGACTTGAAGAGATCATTATGTGCAATTTTTTTTGACCTGTCATTATGTGCAATTTTTGAATTTGAAGGATTATACAAAATTTTATTGAAGGATAACAAATCCTAATGAAATTAAGGATAGTTAGTTTATACGAATATGGGTTGCACTTTTTTATGTAATGGAATTTTCATTATTATTTTTAAAGCAAAACCTGAATGAAATTTTAGACATTATCTATTTTTTCATGAATAATATAAAACATAAAATAATCAATATAAAAATGAGCTGGTCAAGAATGAAACCATTTCTCAGAATGCTTATCATGTCGACCAGACTTATCAAATTAAAATTACAAGCCTTATGCATCCAGCAATTAGCACACACGTCATTTTATACTTCTCTGTCAAGTCGTGCCAACAAAACGCGAACATGCAAAGGGACATCTTCTGTGATCAAATTAAGAGACATTCAACTAAATAAATTAATTAGCATGCCGATGGTATTATTTGTTTTCACATATATTTGATGAAATTTCTAATTAATTGTAGAACTTTCTATCTAATAACTTGTGCGTAAATAAAATCACAATCAATCATATGATACATGTGGATATAGATTCTAACAAGTGTGCAAGACCTGGAGTTCTCCAATTATTGAATAGAAATTCATCAATCAAAATTATAAAGTGGCGATATAGATTCTCTACAATAAATAAAAATTTATTAATATAATTTAGGGTGATATCTCCTTTTCTTTGTAGTAACATCAAGAGGATATAAACCAATGACAATTTCCTCCTATATTACGTTGCTCTCAAGTGGCTGCTGTTGCAAGATAATATCATCCTTATCTATTCAAAGAACAATGTCATGAAGGATGTGAAAACATAGAAACTAATTTTCTTAGATTTAGATAGACTTGGCATAACCCTTGAAAACAAAAAGAAAAAAAACTTAAAAATGAACACTATTAATCATAAAAATTGTACCAAAAAAGAAGTTGATGTAAAAAAGGAAGAACTATAGTTCAGATAGATTTCATTATTTCATTCGCGGTTAAGTCTGGTAGCTAGGCTATAAATCAACCCTAGAAGCGCTAATATGTTTGTGAGAAGAATCTTTAGTAAATTCTGGCGGGCTTGACAAAATCTTATTAGATCTCAAAATATTTAGTAATATAATTAACATAGTGTTTAACATTTTAACAAATATTGTTTTTGGAATATTATAATTGAATAAATTTTTTTAGACTGTTTTTCATAAAGTTGCTTACAAATATTCCTATTGTCTCAAACCTAGAACGCGAATAATTACACTGAAATTGTTTATATTGTAAAAACTGGGCCGTGGTCGTCATCATCATCATTACCACTATACCATACACAAAATATCAATTTACTATTATAATTCCAAAGTAAGCACCACTTGTTATCACGTTCGTCTGTGTGAATTGCAAAGCAATTCCAAATTACTATTCGCTATATGTACATTTCAAAATATAATTAGTAGATTGACATAATTATAATGTAGAACAAAAAGGCACAATCAATTTGGCAAGAAACAACTTCATAATGCCCCATGATGGACATGAATTGCTACTGTTAAAGTATAGCTCCGCTAACCAACGAGGGTTGGGTATAGCTGAAGGGGCTAGTCCCTCACAATGTGGTGAACCAAGGTTCAGATCCCTATTGAGCGATGTTCTCACATTTAATGCCTGATAGTACTTCAAACATGATTTCCTTCAATAAGAGGGTACCTGTGCTTAACAAAGGGGGGAAAAAATACAGCTCCACTAATGGGTGGCTATTGGACTGTGATTATCATTTAAAAAAACAAATAACATGCATTTAATTGATTGGTACATTATTTTCTTCTTCTTCTTCTAAATATGGACTATGGAGGGTGGAACACGCAATTGCTATCCAAGCCAGGACCAATGGAGTGTAATCGAAGCAGCGGATTTGACACTTACTACGGGAAAACATCAGCATTACTATTACAATTCCAACTTAATCACCAATAAACTGTCAGAATATGCGTAGATTGAGTGGTAAGAAACAACTTTAAAATGCCCTATTATTTGATGGATTTGAATTGTTAAAAGTGCTCCACTAATAGGTGCTACATATGAGAGAATTTGAGAGACTCAATATAAAATAAAAGTGATAATATCCAGGTTATCTAACCCGGACCGGACCGGCCGAACTGAACAGGAAACTGACGACCCGGCCACTAAACCGGTCCGGTCCGGTGACCCGGTCCAGGTCAAGTTTTTTATTTTTTTTAAGATTTTTTTTTAAAAAATTTTCCTTTAGAATTTCATACTGTAAGCCTAAAATATTCCATTTCTCACTGGTTTGGTCCCAGTTTAGCTCTAGTTTGACTCCGTTTTGACTCACTGACCCTTGACCTAGTATCCCGACTGGTTCACTGACCGGTCCGAGTTTAATTACCTTGGATAATATAGATATATTGTTAATAAAAAATATAGATAAAAAATACCCCCCACTCATATTGCTCTCAAGTGGCTGCTGTTGCAAGATAATATATCATCCTTATTCAAAGGACAATGTCATGAACGATGTAAAAACATTACATATAAACTAATTTTCTTAGATTTAGATAGACTTTGCATAACCCTTAGCTTGAAAAAAAAAAAGGAAAAAACCTAAAATTGAACACTATTAATCATAAAAATTGTACCAAAAAAGAAGATGATGTCAAAAAGGAAGAACTATAATTCACATAGATTTCATTATTTCATTTGCGGTTAAGTCTGGTAGGCTATAAATCAACCCTAGAAGATAGTATGTTTGCGAGAAGAATCTTTAGTAAATCCTGGCAGGCATGTCAAAATGTTATTATATCTCAAAATATTTAGTAATATCATTAATCATAGTGTTTAACATTTTAACTTATATTTTTGTAGCATATTATACTTGAATTAATTCTTTTAGACTGTTTTTCTTAAAGTTGCCTACAAATATTCCTATTATCTCTAACATAGAACACGAATAATTACACTGAAATTTGTTTATATTGTAAAAAATGGGTCATCTTGATCATCATCATCACCACTATACCATACACAAACCTTATCAATTTACTATTACAATTCCAAAGTAATCACCACTTGTTATCACGTTCGTCTGTGTGCATTGCACAGCAATTCCAAATTACTATTCTCTATACGTACATTTCTAAATAAAATTAGTAGATTGACATAATTATAGTGTAGACCTGAAAGTCACAACCAATTTGGCAAGAAACAACTTCATAATGCCCCGTGATGGACATGAATTTCTATTGTTAAAAGTATAGCTCCACTAACCAATGAGGGTTGGGTCTAGCGGAAGAGGCTAGTTTCTCACAACGTGGTTAACTAAGGTTCACATCCCCGTTAGAAGAGGTGCTCACATCTAGTGCTTGATAATGCCTCAAACAAAATTGTCTTCAATAGAAGAATACATATGCTTAGGGAAAAAAATAAAAGTACAGGTCCACTAATGGGTGGCTATTGGACTGTGATTATCATTTTAAAAAACAAAATAATACGCATTTGATTGATTGATACATTATTTTCTTCTTCATCTAAATATGTGGACTAAGGAGTGCGGAACACGCAATTACTAAGGAAGCCAGGACCAATGGAGTGCAATCGAAGGAACGGATTTGACACTTACTACGGGAAAACATTAACATAACTAGTACAATTCCAACTTAATCACCAATAAATTGTCAGGAATATGCGTAAACTGAGTGGCAAGAAACAACTTTGAAATACCCCATTATTTGATGGATTTGAATTGTTAGAAGTGCTCCACTAATAGGTGCTACATATGGGGGAATCTGAGAAAATCAAAATAAAATAAAAGTGATAATGTAGATAATTTTTTTACCATATATGCAAGATTATATTGTTAATAAAAACATACAGATAAAATTATCTTCATTTTACTTTTTTTTAAAAAAAAACATACATTTTAACTTGTGATAAGAAGATGGTCTAGCATATAAAATAAAACAAAAAAAAAATAAAGCGAGAAATTAAAAGAGCAAGAAAATTGTGTGACCTTTAATTTTTTTGGTTATCACTGCATTATTTCATTGATGGTCAAGTCTGGTTGGCCTAAGACTATACCACCACAAGAGCGTTATCAAATGGTAGACCTAGAGAAGATGGTGCTTGACTTGGGAGTGGTAAGTAGACCTAAAAGTCACAATCATCAAATTGACAAAAACTTGTGAAACTTTCCTTAAGAATAATGATGATAGGAAACACAAAGTCCAAAGGGTCTTCCTTTAGCATAGATTTTTAACATGATCAAATAATTGACCTGGATACCGAATGACTTATAATAAGTTGCCATCACAATAAAGTTGGCAAGCAACAACTTTAAAATGGATTTAAATTGTTAGATGTGCTCCACTAGTGCTAGTGGAAAAATCATTTTTAAGACCGGTTAAAAATGACATTTTAGACCGGTTTTGGATCTGGTCTTGATACAGCCGGTCTTAAAAGTCTGCTATTTTTTAGACTGGTTAACGAAACCGGTTTTAAAAATAACTTTTTTAGACCAGTTTCTCGAAGACCAAGTTTAAAAAGTCCAGATTCGTTAGACCAGTTGTTTAAAAACCGGTCTAAAAACTTTTTTTTCAAAACTTTTAAGACCGGTTGTTAAAATAACCGGTCTTAAAAGTACTTTTAAGACCGGTTGTTACGGTTATTTTAACAACCGGTCTTAAAAGTGATATTTAAAAAAAAAATAAGGCCTTTTTTTTTGTAGTCAAACATATAGATGAGTATAAGGGATTAAAGTGAAAAATCGATTGCGGATACTTAAATTTTTCATATTTAAGACCGGTTTTTATTAATAACCGGTCTTAAAATTTTAAAATTTTTAATTTTTTAAATATTTTGATATTTTTAGACCAGTTTTATTTATAACCGGTCTAAATAATTTTTTTAAGACTGGTTTTTTTTGAGAATTGGTCTTAAAAGTTCTATATAATTACAAAACTGCCACCGGTCAAATTTTTTAGACCTTATCCGCTATAACCGGTCTAAATATGGTGGTCTAAAAAGGAAATTTTGTATCAGTAGTAGGTGCTATATATCAGAAAATTTGAGAAAATCAATATAAAATAAAAGTGATAATATAGATATTTTTTTTACCATATATACAATATTATTATAAAAAAATAGAGATAAAATCGTCTTTAATTTCATCAAAGATAAAAGAGTGAAAAAATATATACATTTTAACTGGTGATGAAAACATGGTTTGACCTATAAAATAAAATAAAATCACAAAATGAACAATTAATAATGAAAAAAAAAATATAACGATTAAAGCTTCCCTCTAGAAGAAGTTGATGCATAAAAGAGCAAGAAATTTGTGTAGTCTTTTTATTTTGTTTTGTTTTGTTTATCATCACATTATTTAATTTTTGATCTAGTCTGCTTGGCCTAAGACTCTATATCCCCACAAGAATGTTATTAAAAAGTCACAATCAAATTGACAAAACACTTAATAAGAAAGTCTCCTTAATTCATAGGAACATGTAGTGCTTGACTTGTGAATAGACCTCAAAGTCATACTCCATTTCACATGGCACAGCAAATACACACATATATGTTTGTATGTATATATCCTTATGCATATTTTATTTTTGTAATATTATTATAGGAATGTGAGGTTTGGATTTTATTCTGGATATGAAAATCATTTTAACGGTTAATTTTTAAATACTTTTGTGAATATTCTCTGAGTTGTGAGATATATTCTGGTCATAAATAGCCCACATAATCTCAACTAAACCTTGTTTAATAAAACTTTTTGGTAGGATGATGTACACATAGGATTAAATTTGTAAACATTTTTCTTGATGATAACTAAAAGCCTTAAGAATGTGTTAGCCTCACGAAATTCATGTCATTGCGGCACATTTACCTTTAATTTCTCACACATTTTGGTGAATTCACAGATATTTGGGGATACATCTGCAAAGGAAATATGCCTAGTTAATATTTGGGATAAAAGGACATAATTCTTTGGTTTAATGTGAATATTTGACTATATTTCATCAACCTTTGACTTTTATAGACTTTCTTGTGTTGATAGGCTAGCATTTGATCCACATATGGAGCCATTGGGAGCACAACTCAATGACTAAGAAGTTGGAGAGGAGTTTAGAAAGTCAATACACCATAGAAAAGCAAGAGGAGATGAAGAGAAGCTTTGGCCTCAGCCAAAACATCCTTTGGCCATAGCCAAAAGACATCCATAAACTTTTGGGTTGAGTCAAGGAACCCTCTGGCCATAGCCAAAAGATAGCAAAAAGTTGCTTGGCCATAGCCAAGATCTGTCTTGGCCGCAGCCAAAGGTATGACAAAAGGTGTTTGGTCGCAGCCAAGGTCTCTTTGGTTGTAGCCAATGGCCATAACTGAGGCTATGCGTTTTGAGGACAGAACAAATTTTAGGGCTTTAAAACACTAAATCCATGAGTCAAAGGAGGATTCATCACTTCTTAGGCACTTGAGAGGCTGCTTGGGAGCATTTCCAAGCTAGGAATTGGTGTTGTTCAAGGAGATTCAAGTGGAAATTGAAGATTTAAGGAGATTCAAGCTCATTTTCCTTGGGTTTTGCTAATTCCTTTCCCTTTCTTCTCCATTTTTCTGAAATGGCTATAGCTATTTTGTGTATTTGTGGCTCTGAGTTGAACATGAGTAGCTAAATTTTTCATTCTAGGATTATTTTGAAGCTTTTGTATGGATTAAAACTTGAATCATCCTCTCTTTTAGTATCTAATGATATATATGTGTTGATTTTATCTTGTGCCTAATGTTTCTTTGTGACTGGCCATCTCTTGGAATGATTTGTTCAATTAAATTAAGGTTGAGAAAGTTAATTTAATTGGAGAACTTAGGTAAAATTATGCTAGACTTGAAGTTGAGGGATTAAATGAATGGTTTGTTAGTAACATAGAGATATAGTTATTAGCCTAGCATTGTCAAATTAAGTTTGTCTCTTAATGAATATTTTCACTTAACTGTAGCAAGAGATTGTGCATGTTAATTAAGGATATAAATTTGGTTTTGACTTGAGAAAGCTTAATTAAATGCTTTTGAATCTTATACTAACACATATATTCATTGAAAGCACTATTGGAGAGGAAATTTATCAAGTTTTATGAAGTACAAATGATATAATAATCCTAGGCTTCATCTAAGATTTGAATTCCAAGAATCATTTTCATTTAGTAATTTTTAGCATTAGAAATAGTTTTTCAAAGTTCTCGTTTCACATAAAAAACATGTTTTGGCTCAACTCTATCGAATTCGCTAAAGCTATTGCTTGATTAATTTGTTAAACAAATCCTTGTGGGAACGATACTTGACTTATCACTTTATTACTTAGCAAGACCCGTGCACTTGCGGCGTGAACAAGTTTTTGGTGCCATTTCCAGGGATTGTTTTAACAAATCCTTTGGTCAACCATAGGCTTGTGATAGTAAATTTTGCTTGAGCTTTTAGTTAGGTATACAAGTTTTCCTCTATTTTCTTTATTGAGTTTTGTTTTAGTTTGGTACTTGCTTGCTTTTTTTCCTTCTTGTTGGTACCATTTTAGTGTATGCAATACTTGCATCGGGATGGTTTGGTAGTGATACTTGACAGAGTGCCTAGCACTGACGAGGAGACTAAACTGAATCTAGAACTATGGCAAGCGATGAATATGATTGAGCTACTATCAAGGACTTTACTAGCCGGAATATGCAGGGTACTTAATCTTGCATTCACATGCCAGAAATGCAAGCACATACTTTTGAGATCAAGCCGGTTATGACAAAAATGCTTCAAATGCATGGAATGTTCCATAGTTTTTGCAATGAAGATGCCAACAAACAATTGATGTACTTCTTAGAAGTGTGTGATTCTTTCAAGCAAAATGGAGTTCCCTAAGATGTTTTGAGGCTTTACTTATTCCCTCTTCTCTACAAGGGAAGGCTAGGGATTAGTTCAATAATCTCCTGGAAGGATCTATCAACTCTTGGGATGATCGTGAGGCTAAGTTTAGAACTTGGTTCCTTTCTAATGACAAATTTGTGGAAGTTAGGGATGAATTTCTAAGCTTTAGACAACATCCAAATGAGCACCTTTATGTCACTTAGGAGAGATACAAGATGTTGATGAAACAATGCCTTAATCATGAGGTGGACAAATGGGTTATAGTTGAAATTTTCTACACTCGCCTTAATCCTCAATCTAAGGCAATGGTTGATTCTATGACCAATGGAAGACACCTGAATGTTCTTATTAATGAGGTGCTTAGGCTTTTGGATCAACTATCTGCAAGCAATACTCAAGGCAATGATAGGAGGACTACCCAAGCCATACCTACTATAAGAGAAAACTATTCACCATAAATTGCAATTATCTTATCAGCTTTGAATAAGTGTTTTGATGTGTTAGAATCTTAAATGCAAAAGAGTAATTCTCAAAGTATGCATTCTGTTCATGCCCACCAATTATGTGTGATCAATGCAATGATGTCTACATGACCGACCATTGTCCTCTTTACTTGGAGACTAAATCTGTCAACTACATTGGGAAAATTCCAACATCCTCAAGGCAATCCCTACTCACAAACCTACAATCATACTTGGAGAGCTTATCCTAATTTCTCTTGGAGTCAAGGTGACATCTTGTATCTAACACATGCATCTATATCGAGTACTAAGCCTATTCCTCCACCTGGCTTTCAAATGCCATCAAGGAAATTTCCTATTAAGGAAGAAGAATGTAAAATGGACAAGATGCTAGCTCAAATTTTGACTAATATATAATCTTCAAGGGCTAAAAATAAGGCTACTTTCTCTCTCCATGAAACTGTTATTAAAAATCTTAAAGTGTAAATGGGGTAACTAGCATCACAAGTGAATGCTATGTTAAGAAAGAGTCTTTCTAGTGATGCCAAAGTACTATCGGATGTGTCTAGCTCGAATAAGCCTAGTCCAAAGCAAGATGATCAAGTGATTGTTGAAGTTGATGATAAAGAAGTGGATGAAGAAATTGTAGTGGAAGAGGATGACTCTAAGAAGAGAAAGATGAGAAAAAGAGAAAGGCAATCACCCCCAATCATGCCACCGCTACCTTTTATCTCAAAGATTCAAGAAAAAAGAGGAAGATGATTCATTTAAAAAGTTTGTGAACATGTTCAAGAAACTTCATGTGAACATTCCTTTTGTCGAAGCTTTGGAGAGAATGCCTAAATATGCTCAATTCCTTAAAGATGTTTTGTCCAAGAAGCGACAATTCAATGGGTTTGAAATTGTGGCATTAACCAAAGAGTATAATGCGATTATTCAAAGAAAGTTGCAGACTAAGCTTAAGGATTCAGGAAGCTTCTACATACCTTGTAACATTTGGACTAATTTCAATGGTAAAGCTCTTTGTGACTTGGGTGCAAATATTAATTTGATGCCTCTTACTATTTTCAACTAATTGGGTTTAGAAGAGCCAAGGCCCACTACGGTGTCCCTTCTCTTTACGGACCATAGTATTTCTAAACCTAGAGGAATCATTGAAGATGTCCTAGTTAAAGTAGACAAATTTATCTTACCAGCACACTTTGTTGTGCTTGATTGTTAAGTTGACTAGAAAATTACCCTCATCCTTGGTCATCTATTCTTAGCCACTACAAGGACTCTCATTAATGTAGAGAAGGGTGAGATCACTTTGGGCGTTGATGATGAAAAAGTGATATTCAATATATCAAAAGTTTGAAGTTTCCTGATGATTCAGCTTAATGTTCTTTTGTTGATATATTAGATTCAGTTATCCCTTAAGAATCATATGCCTCCGTGACCAAGACCCATTAGTGGCATTCTTGATTAGTGAGTAAAACTTTGAGGAATTTGATGAAGATACTGTTGAAGAGTTCTTTCGTTTGGAATCATTTCCTCATTCAAGATTGAGGACTTTTGAACCACTTGACGTGTCTGATGCATTAAGTACTCCATTGAAGCCTTCTATTGAAGTTCCTCTGGTTTTAGAGTTGAAGCCATTACCTCCTCATCTCAAGTATGCTTATCTTGGGAATTCTAACATTCTACCAGTGATTATCTATTCTATCCTCTCTGATTTGCAAGAAGAGGAGCTACTACGAGTTTTAAGAGAGCACAAGCATGCCATTAGGTGGACTATTACCGATATCAAGGGAATAAGCCTTTCTATTTGCATGCACAAGAATCTATTAGAGGATGACCACAAAACCTCCATTGAGTATCAGAGGTGATGAAATCCAATTATAAGGGAAGTAATCAAGAAGAAAATTCTCAAATGGCTTTCAACTAATATTATGTATCCTATTTTTGATAGTTCATGGGTGAGTCCAGTTCAATGTGTCCCTAAGAAAGGTGGCATGACTGTAGTGGCTAACACCCAAAATGAACTAATTCCTACTCTTACGGTAACTAGATGGTGGGTGTGTATGGACTACCAAAAACTTAACTCTTCTATAAGGAAGGATCACTTTCTGTTGCCATTCATTGATCAGATACTTGACAAGCTAGCTGGCCAGGTTTTCTTCTGTTACCTCGATGGTTACTTAGGGTACAATTAGATTGCTATAACCCTGGAAGACCAAGAAAATACCACTTTTTCTTGTCCCTATGGTATATTCGCATTCAAAAGAATGCTATTTGGACTTTGTAATACTCCAGCCATATTTCAAAGGTGTATAATGTCCATTATGAGTGAAAAGACCATTGAAGTTTTTATGGACGATTTCTCTATTTTTGGTCCACTTTTAATTCTATCTTGGATAATTTGCATGTGATCATTAAAAGGTGTGAAGAAACCAATTTGATTCTCAATTGGGAGAAATGTCACTTTTGTTAGATCCCATAAGTTTTGATGATAACAAAGATTGGAAATGAACTTATAAAAGGTTTTGATAAATAGACAAAAGAGTTTTTGAACAAAGGAACAAAGTGCTTGGTGGCAGGGAAAGCCATCACCCTAGTGGGCACTCGAGTAATGAAGAAGAATAAGAAGTTATTGAACAGGAGAAAGCTTCACTGGTAGATTTTTGAAGGGATCACTCGAGTGACCACTCGAGTAATGTGTGCTAAAAATTTCCATAAGCTCTCTGCAAAGATTTGTATGGTGTCACTTAAGGGACCACTCGAGTGATGACCAAGGGATCACTTGAGTGACCAAGTAAGAAATAAGGAAGTGAAGTCTCTACCAAGTTTTAAAAGGGATCACTCGAGTGATACCAATGCATCACTCAAGTAACCAGTCGAGTGATCAAGTCAGAAATAATGACTTCTCTTTCTGCCTAATTTAGAAGGGATCACTCGAGTGACCACTCGAGTGATGGCCCTAGATTACTTGAGTGATAAATTTCAGAATGCATGATTTTAATATGTTATTTATTGATTTGTTATCTATATGATTAATCTTTCATTATGTTAGTATTCTTAGTATATTTGCAGAAAAACAATAAAGAGATCATGTGTTGAGAGAAAAGTCAAACGAAACGTCCGAATGCTCACCTACCGCAATAGATAGTTTTCAAATTCAAAGAACGGTCAAATATAGCTACACGACTCTAACGAAAAAGTTGAAATTGTTCCAACAGCTATCACAACTCATCTATAAATATGGGAACATTCAACATAGAACAGATATTACTGAGAACATACGAATATACATCGATCAACATATTCTTAGTGCTCTATTTTTTATATTCATTCTTTGTACTTCAGTGATTATATATTTGCTCTGTGAGAGAGATTTTCATTACAAACTCAATATATGTTATTGAGACAACTTAAGGTTATGGAATCTTGAGTTGGGGATTTGTTTACAATGTGTAAGGGGAAGGGAGTGTTCAGTGAAGGAACTTGTTGTGTACTGAGGTGCCAAGAACCCACTAAATTTTGGAAGATATAGTGAAACTCTCAGAGAAGTTCTAAGGACTGGATGTCGGTCAAAGTAGTTATGGGCCAAACTAGTATAAATCCTAGTGTACACTTCGGTGATATTTCTCCTAGCTTTTAACTGATTTAAATTTCCAGTCAATTTTTATATACGGAACGAATTGTCTATGATCACCTAATTCACCCCCTCTTAGGTGAAACGCTTATACTAACATTTGGTATTAAAGCATAGGTCTTCTTGTTTAGGTATAACAACCTAAGAGGGATCCAGTGGCAAGAATGGGTAAAGGAGAACTTCCTGATGGAGCCTCTATCACCAGACCACCGGGTTTCAGTGGCGAACACTTCTCTTTCTGGAAAGTAAAGTTGAGAGTATTTATAATGACTACAGAATACAGACTGTGGGAGGTGATTGAGAATGAAAACTATGAAGCCGTAAAGATTGTAGATTCATAGAAAGTTCCAAAGACACCAGCCAAGTATAATAAGAACGACAAGAAACTCATTACTCTCAACAATAAGGCAATGCTGATAATTAAAGTACTTTGATTCAAAATGAGTACTTTAGGATTTGTAGACTTCTAACAGCCAAGGAAATATGGCAAGCCTTGGAAATAGCTCATGAAGGAACTTCAAAAATAAAGGAAAATGGGATCAACACTCTGGATACTGAATTTGGTGCACTTTAAATGAAGACAAGTGAGTCAATACCTGAATTTGAACTTAGATATACTCATCTTGTTAATCAACTTGTAGCACTTGGTAAAGTCTATGATCAACATACCCAAGTAAGAAAGACACTAAATATACTCTCTAAAGAGCGGGAGGCCAAAGTCACTATGATAGAGGAAGCAAAAGGTGAATCAATACGATCAATTGCTTCTTTATTCAAAAGTCTCTCTAAATATGAAAGCAAATTAAAGTTCAAATGTGAACTTGAAGAGATTGGTGACAAGAAGAAGAAAAGCCTAGCACTAAAAACAAAAGAAGAAACCCAAGAAGATGATGAAGATCTTAACGATGATGAAATGGGTCTGATGATAAAACGATTCAGGAAATTTAACATAAAAGGCCAAGGATTCAAAAATTTTCAAAAGGGCGGAACAAGCAATAAAGAACACATTATCTGCTACGAATATGGAAAACCAGGACATATCAAATCAGAATGTCTAGAACTGGCTCAAAAGAATAAAGATAAGAGAAACAACAAGTTCTATAACAAGAAGAAAGCCTTTGTATCCGCTATATGGGGAGATAGTTCATCTAATCAAGATAGCGATGATGAGGAAGTAGCCAATATTTGTTTGGTCGCTCAAGAAGAGACAGAAGAAGAAGAGGTAATTGATTCTGATCCTACATATGATGAATTACTTTCTGAATTCATCAAAGTAGTTAAAGAATTAATTGTTTTCAAAAAGAAGAACAAAAATCTTGAAGAAAAATTCAAAGATGTTTTAGAAAAGGATTGTGAAAATTGTTCCTCATTGAAAAAGAAAAACACTGATCTCACGAGAACTCTTGAAAAATTCACCAAAAGTAGTGAGATGCTAAATGTAATATTAAAACTCAATGATTTGTAACTGACTGATTTTGTATTGGATATGATCCAAAATCAGATAAAAAGAAAGGAAGAAAGAAGCATGAGGTAAGACATACTTGAGTTATTTTTAGCATTCTGTACACACATCAAATCCTTTTGCATACTATAATTTTTGCAATAGAAAATGTCACTATACTTCATCGTGCATTCATAAAAAGAAAGGAAAAATAGGAACCTACAAATGGGTACCTAAAGGTTCATATGTTAAAAAAATAATCTGTATTAACCCAAAAGGACCCAAAAAGATGTGAGTACCTAAGACTTAATCGTATTTAATTGCAGATATGTCTTAAAGCATCCAAAAACAACAAGTGGTGCATAGACAGTGGATGCTCCAGACATATGACCGGTGATTTCAAAAGTTCTACCACGTTACAACCCAAAGAAGGTAGAAAGGTAAAATTTGGAGAAAATCAATCCGGAAAGATAGCAGGAATTGGTGAAATAAAAAATGATAAAGGCATACAAGTCAAAGACGTATTTTACATTAAAAGTTTTTGCCACAATTTGCTGAGCGTAAGTCAAAGTACAGATAAAGACAACTGGGTAATATTTGATTCAGAGGAATGTCTAATTGTAAATAAGAAAGACTTACAATTAGATAAGAAGAATATCAAAGCAAAGCTCAGAGCAAAAAGGAAAGATAAATGTTATACTCTTGATATCAGTAAAAATGTTTCTGAAAACTATTTTCTAAGTAATGTTGATGAAAGTTGGCTATGGCATAAGAGATTAGCTCATGTCAATATGTATCAACTAGGCAAGTTACTTAACAAGGATTTAGTTATTGGATTACTTAAAGTAAATTTCAAAAATGATTTGATCTATGATGCATGTCAAAAGGGTAAACAAACTAAATCATCTTTCAAATTGAAAAATGTGATCACAACCAACAAACTACTTCAATTGCTACATATGGATTTAGTTGGACCAACAAGAGTTAAAAGTCTTGGTGGCAATCTATATTCACTAGTCATTGTTGATGATTTTTCTAGATTTATATGGACTATTTTCTTATCATCAAAGGATGAAACTTTCAGTGAATTTATTGTTTTTGCCAAGAAAGTGCAAAGTGAGAAAGGTATGTCCATTACAGGTATCAGGATAGATCACGGTGGAGAATTTGAAAATCAAGCCTTTGGAGAATACTGTGATACTAATGGCATTGATTACAATTTCTCTGCTCCAAGGACACCTTAACAAAATGGAGTCATGGAACGAAAGAACAGAGTACTCACTGAAATGGCTAGAGCAATGCTGAATGAAAAGAACGTGTCCCAAGTTTTTTGGGCCGATGCAATGAGCACAGCATGCTACATTTCAAACAGAGCCTACATCAGAACAAAACTTGAAAAGACACCATACGAACTATATAAAGGAAGGAAGCCGAACCTTGCTTATATGCACATCTTCGGTTATAAGTGTTTCATTCATAATAATAGTAAAGATAACCTAGGAAAGTTTGATTCTAAAACTGATGAAGTTATATTCTTAGGCTACTTTATCTGAAGTAAAGCATATAGAGTTTTCAATAAACGAACTTGTGTTTTAAAGAATCAATTCATGTTGTATTCGATGAATTTGAATCCTCTAACAAGATTATTGACGATGAGTAGGAAATAGTATTAAATCAAGATAATGATCAACCTAAGTCTAAGCCATACAATCTCTAAAATGACCAAACCAAGGAAGAAGAATAACCACTAGAACAACCTAGAGCCTGGAAATACAACAGCGTCATCCTCTAGAACAAGTTATAGGAGATGTAAGTGAGGGAGTCAAAACTAGAAATAAAATCTTTAATGAGGTTAGTTTTTCAACATTTATTTTTGAGATTGAACATTCTAACTTTGACAAAGCCCTATCAGACAATGATTGGGTTATAGCAATGCAAGAAGAACTTAATTAGTTTGAAAGAAATCAAGTTTGGGATTTAGTGCCTCGGCCTAAGGATCATCCAATCATTGGCACAAAATGGGTATTCAAGAACAAATTGATGAATCAACAATCATTGTTAGAAACAAGGCAAGATTGGTGGCTAAAGGCTATAATTAGGAAGAAGGTATTGATTATGAGGAAACATATGCTCCAGTAGCTAGATTGGAAGCTATACGAGTACTCTTGGCCTTTGCATGCATCAAGGGATTCAAACTCTATCAAATGGATATAAAAAGTGCATTTTTAAATGGATATATCATAGAAGAAGTATATGTAGATCAACTTCCAGGATTTAAAGATGTAACCAAGCCGGACCATACTTTCAAACTAAGAAAAGTATTATATGTTTAAATCAAGCCCCTAGAGCATGGTACGAAAGACTTAGTAAATTTCTCATCGATCAAGGTTTTATACGAGGAAGAGTAAATACAACACTTTTTACAAAATGAAAATGAAATTATATTGTAATAGTACAAATATGGGTTGATGATATAGTTTTCGATGCTATTAACGAAAGTTTGTGCAAGAAATTTTTTGAGATAATGCAGGGGGAGTTTGAGATGTCAACGATGGGAGAATTAAATTTCTTTTTTGGTTTGTAAATCAAACAATCCCTCGTCGTGGTATCAGAGCTAGAAGGTGAAGTAGGGATATAATACTTAAGATCTGGATATGTTTTTATGGCATTAAAATTTTTGTTAGCAGATTAGTATGATTTAAAGGCCTGTACTTGATAGCACTTTGTATATAGTTCTTGTTTATCATACATGAGTCCATCCGTGGGTTGAGGTTGCCAAAAGTCCTGTGTGTTGAGGCAGGCGTTTGTGCCCCACACAGTAGCGTATGATAAATAAAGATTTTATATACTACAAGTCTGGCTAGAGCAGGATTTGAAAAATCTTACTAATTTCTTAACAAGATATTTTAATCCATAAAAACCGATACATTTTTAATTATTATACCACTATGGATCCAGAAGGTGATGATACTTAGGCAAGGGAGATTTACAATTATTGCTATTTTCTTTTCTTTAAGCTTTCTTCCTTATTATTCTGCTCTTTAATTCCGTCCTTTACTTCTTGCACTCTTTTTATTTCTGTCTTTTCCTTTTAGCCATTTAAATTCTATCAATTTAAATTTTGCAATTTAAATTATGTCTTTCCTTCTCCGTTCCTTTTCTTCCAAACGTAGTAGTAGTAGCTCTTCTTCTACTCCATTAAGCAACTCTACGCTAAACGATGAGGAATCAAAGTCTTCAACTTCTAAACAAATTTTCAAAGAAGAAATTTCTTTTGAAAATATATACCAAAACGTAGACGATTGGGTTTTACCTCCAATTGCTTTAAACGCGCTTTATCAAATGCAAACTCAAGATAAGAAGTGGTTCTCCAAATCTGATTACATAATCAGAACAGTTGAAGAATCAATTCCTATCAAACCAGAAAAGGAAGAATTTTACCTTCTTTCTCAAAAATCAATTGACAAACATAAGAAAGATTACAACTTTTTTGCACATCGGAAGTGTTCAAGTTGCCATTAAACCACTAATAAGAAAAGGACTAAACGTGTCAGGACTAGTATGCCTCATGGATGCTAGACATTATGAATTTTTGGATTCTCTGCTTGCAGCAGCAGAATTTGGACTTCATAATGGTCCTGTCTACTTTAACTGTTATCCAGACAGGATGGCAGACTTAAAGGATGAACATGTTCTTGAAGTCCTTAAACTCAAACCTTAGTTAAATGGTTTGAAAATGAAACCAGGATCTATACCGGCTACCCTAACATATAGGATACAGTATAAGGTCTTAAACTCATCCAATTCCTTAGTTCTAATACTACCTGATAATGGCCAAACAATAGTCTTTTTATCAAATGAACAAAATGCAAACTTGACCGTTCTAAAAACAATTATGTGGGATGATGTTGAATTACCAGATGATTGGACAATGGATAAGGCCACAAAGCCTATTCCTAAACCAATATCTCAGGTAAGAAAAATCATTCAAACATAAGATGGAACTATAAAACTCTCCTTTGATAGACCAAGAAGATCTTGTAGTCAAGCTACCAGAATTGAGCCTTCATTATATGAAGACTGTAGGTCTGTTAGATCTGAATCTTCAAGATATTCTTGTTCTTCTCTACCTAAACCACCTTCTATCATCTACATGTCAGCCCCCAACACATCAACTCCCCAACAAACTCTACCAAAGGTACCATCGGTCATATATGCACTTGCACCACCTACGGTAACCCCACAAACAACCACAAACGATTCAATTCAAGGAGTTGACAATTCTTTAAATATCCCACAAACAAGTTATGAAAAGGATGATGACTTGAAATCAATCGAGTCTCCAACCTATTCATCTCTTGGGGAACTAGGGGGACCTTTTATCATAAACGTTTTAGAAAATGTTTTCCAAATTGACAAACAAACCTTGCAAACGGAATTTTACTCTGAGAAATATACCCTTCAGAGAGAATGGTTTCTACGAAATTTCAAAAAATCTGCTAGAAAAGAAATTCAAGAAAAATTCTACAGATTTCTTGAAAAAATACAAGAAAATATTCCATTTTTTGATTGGTTTAATGCTTATGCAGAAGATCAAAACTTGGAATATCCTTTCTTACAAACCATCAATATGACAAAGAAACAATGGAAAACTTCTGAAGGTGAAACTATTTCTTCTGAGTTTCCTCCTCAAAAATTAGTGCAAGTACTACAATTGGTTGACGACAAACGCCAACCAATTATGGCTGCACCTTTCAAATTTAAAAACATTGAAAAACCAATTGACCCAATGGATATTAAGAACATTGTTGAACAAAACAATTATACAAACTAATACCTTCAGGTATTAGGTGATTATTTTGTTCAAACACCAGTTTCTTCAAGAAAAGTCGAAGCTAGAATTGAAACACCTCTTTTTAAACCTTTTCAAATAAACCCAAAAATTAAGTCAGATTTTCAAACTAAAAGATCTGATTTATTAAGAAAGGTTAATCAATAAATTGGCCAACTTCAAACTACGACTGTCCCAGACACACCCCAAACGTCATCAACCAAATCAAAAGATGTTATGACTTTTGAAAAGGATTCCCAAATTGGAGATACAGACTCTAACCCTTCTACGTCGCAACTCCAGATCAACCATCAACATTGGAAAAAGCCATCAAAACTCTATTACCATAGAGCTAGCCCTCCAGACATTCTGGTTGAAGAACGAATAAACCAAAACTTTAAATCCTTTAATGCTGATAATATCTATGAGTGGAACATAGATAGTCAAAGTAAATCAAACATTCTCCAAACTCTTCAAGAAATGTCCATGGTAAGTACCGCATACCAAACTCAACATGATTATTCAGATGAAATGATTACCAATCTTATAGTTTCCGGGTTTACTGGACAACTTAAAGGTTTGTGGGATAATTATCTTTCTCCTAAAGACAAAAATACCATTTTTACATATGTTAAAACTGAATCTGATGGAACACTTATTACCTCAAACGTCCAACCCATTCCAGATTCAGTAAACACTCTTCTTTTTACAATTATTAAATATTTTGTTGGAGATCCATCTATCTAGAAAGATAAGTCGGCTGAACTTCTTTCAAATCTTAAATGCAGTACCTTATCTGATTTTAGATGGTATAGAGATACTTTTTTTTACTAGAGTACTCACTAGAGATGATGCTCATCAGCCATTTTGGAAAGAAAAATTCCTAGTTGGATTACCTAAGTCTTTAGGTGATAAAGTTAGAGAAAATTTTAGAAACCAAAATGATGGCAACATCCCTTATGAGCACTTGACATATGGTCAATTGATCTCTTATGTCCAAAGAACTGCTCTTAAGATTTGTCAAGATGATAAAATCCAACGTCAACTTGCAAAAGAAAAGGCCACGAACAGGAAAGAATTAGGAACTTTCTGTGAACAATTTGGCTTTCCTCCTTGTAAGTAATCTAAACTTCACCGTAAACCTTACCACAAAAAGAAAAAACATGTCTACCAAAGATATAAGCCCAATACACCTCCTCGTAGACTTGAAAAGGAATTACGCTCAAAACCAAAAGTTGATTTTCCTAAACAAACAAAAGTTACATGTTTTAAATGTGGTAAACCGGGTCATATTTCCAAATATTGTCATTTAACTCAAAAGTTGAAAAAGATTAAGAGTATTGAAAAACCTCTTCTTGAATAAATAAACAATCTTTTGATTGAAACTTCTGAATCTGAATCTAAAAGTAGTTCTTCTGAAGATCTTAATCAAATTCAAAAAGAAGATCTTCCAGAAAACTCTTCTTCAGAAATTAATGTTATCACGAAGGAACATGATTTACTTCTTGATATCATTACTAAACTTCCAGATTCTGATAGAGGAGAATATTTGTTCAAACTAAGAGAAATTCTCAATCAAACTCTGACTTCTTCAAACTCTAAACCTCCTATTCTTTTCAACAAATATGATTTAACAAATGTTTTAAACAAGTTCAAACATTCTGATAGACCAACAACTCTCCAAGACCTTCAGTACGAGGTAAATAACCTCAAAACTGAAATCAGTCTTATCAAACTTGAACAAGACACCCATGCAACTGCTATATCCCAAATAAAGGATATTCAACTTGCAACTCAAACTGAAGGGCAACATAAAACACCATCTGATCAAGAAGACAATAATCTTTCTGAACCATTTTTAAACTTGATTTCAAAAAAATCAATTCAAAAATTTTATGTTCAAGCCAAGATTATTATTAATAATGATTTTATCAGGGACCAAGCTGATTCTAATTGTTTTAAAGAAGGAATCATTCCTACAAAATACTTTGAAAAAACAACCGAAAGGTTTAATGGCATCAATGGCTCACGCCTAGATGTCAAATACAAAGTTTCAAATGTTGTTATTGAAAATGAAGGTTTAAAGATTCAAACCCCATTTATATTAGTTAAAGATATGGGAACCTAGATTATTCTTGGGGTACCATTTGTAAGGCTATTATTCCCATATATGATTGATGAAAATGGAATTTCAAAACAACATCTAGGTAAAACAATCTTATCCCTTTTACTCAAACCCAGAGTTAAAGAATTAAATCTTCTTTCTTCAAAACAACAAGTTAATTTTTTGAAGAAAGATATCTCTTTTAAACATATAGAAACTCAGTTATGTCAAGTACAAATTAAACAACAAATCCAAACTTGTCTTGCGAAAATCCATCAAAAAATTTGTTCGGATTTACCAATTGCATTTTGGAATTGCAAAAAACATATGGTTGATTTGCTTTATAAAACAATTTTTTCTAAAAAACAAATACCAACAAAGGCGCGACCAATTCAAACGACTGCAGAACTTCTTGAAACCTGTAAAAAAGGAAATTCAAGAACTTCTGAACTAAAAATTGATAAGCAAATCTAGAAGCCCTTGGTCTTGTGCTACTTTTTATGTCAATAAAAATGCAGAGATAGAACGTGGAGCTCCTAGGCTTGTAATCAATTATAAACCTTTAAACGAAGCATTATAATGGATTAGGTATCCAATTCCCAACGAATCTGATCTACTTAAACGATTGTATTCTGCAAAAATCTTTTCAAAATTCGACATGAAATCTGGATTTTGGCAGATTCAAATTTCTGAAAAAGATAGGTATAAAACTGCTTTTACTATGCCTTTTGGTAAGTATGAGTGGAATGTTATGCCTTTTAGTTTAAAAAATGCTTCTTCTGAATTCTAGAGAATCATGAACGAAATCTTTAATGTTATAGTCAATTCATTATTGTTTACATTGATAATGTTTTGATCTATTCTCATTCAATAGAACAACAATTTAAACATGTCAATCATTTCATTAAAGTTGCAAAAACAAATGGTTTAGTAGTTTCTAAACCTAAAATTAGTCTTTTTCAAACTAAGGTTAGGTTTCTTGGTCATTGGATTTACCAGGGATCCATAACGCCAATTGAACGTGCAATCCAATTTGCAGATAAATTTCCCGATCAAATCATTGATTAAACACAACTTCAAAGATTTTTGTGATGTCTAAACTATGTTGCTGAGTTTATTCCTCATCTTAGAAATTTCATTAAACCACTTCACCAGCGTCTTAAAATGAATCATCCTCCTTGGATGGATATTCATTCAAATGTTGTTAAGCAGATTAAACTCCAGGTTAAGGAACTTCCTTGTCTTAGCCTTCCTGATCCTTCTGCTTACAAAATTGTTGAGACTGATGCCTCTGACATTGGTTATGGTGGCATTCTTAAACATCGTATAGACGGAAAAGCAAAAATTGTCTCTTTCACATCTAAACATTGGAATACTGCACAGCAGAATTATTCCACAATTAAAAAATAAATTTTGGCAATTGTTTTATGCATTTCCAAATTTCAATATGATCTTTTAAACCAAAGGTTTTTAGTTCGCATTGACTGTAAATCGGCAAAAGACATTTTACAAAAAGATGTTAAAAACCTTGTATCTAAACAAATTTTTGCCAGATGGCAAGCGATTTTAAGTGTTTTTGATTTTGACATTGAATTTATCAAAGGCACTTCAAACTCCTTACCATATTTTCTTACCCATGAGTTTCTTTAGGGTAGGTAGTGAGTGAACCAACAAAATGGCCAAAAGAAAGAAAAAACCTGATGATAAACAAAAGAGTGATAAACTCCCGAGTGTCATGCAAGATGCTCAAAATCAAATAGTCTCTAGCGCAAGTCTGGACGCGATTATGCAACAACGTCTACAACAATATGGATCCCAAACACAACGATCCCAGCAGCAGAAGCAGTCTCAAATAGAGTCATGTACTCCATCTGGGTCATCGATCTAGAAACCTCAAACAGAAGCAACCTCGACAAATGAGATTTTAAAATCTTATGAACAGGCATATGCCCAGAGGAAACTTCTAAATCAAACATAGAAACAGGTAGTGAAAAAAAGGAAAAATACCACCCTAGTACCATTTTCCTACCTGACTAAACAAGAGTATAACAGGTTAAACCAACCACCCTAAAGTCTACAGGTTTGGCCAAGACCTTCTACTCCAACTTAAAAACAACAGACAATTGCAGCTTCTTTATCCAAGGCAATTGTCAGTCAAACCCAAACACAAGCCAGTACGCATACGCCTTATTCTCACAAAGAGGCTTATGCAAAACACATTCTATAGGTGGAACCAGAGTTTTTTCACCAAAATCCAAATCAGGTAGCTTTAAATGTCTTTCCTTCAGGATTTCATTTTAGGCCTTCGATTTGGCAAAAACTCGAGAATGGTATGAGATAATACTGGTTCATACTGGGTCCATTAAAATTGAAAGAAAAACAAACAAAAGAACTGGACCAATGATTACTTATTCCTCTCTCCAGATTTTAAAAGTTCTTACCCCTTCCCAGTGGGGACAAAATTTATTTAAACCAAAATTTTGGGAAATTGACTATGAACCCAAAGGATATACTTACTGGGATTATGTTGATGCATGGTCTAATGTCTTTTGGGATCAAAATGAACTTTTTACACATACTTGGTTTATCTACTTCAAAACAAAAACTGAGTATGATTTTCCTCAATGGTTTGTTCACTGATGGGGATTCTTTGGTCCAGTACTAGAGATATTACCCTCAAAGGTTGTACAGGCCTTTGAATTATTTAAACAAAAATTCAACATTGGTGAAGATCCTTTTCCAATTGATCTTCACTATTTTTCAAAATTATCTGTATTTTGGGTATTTTCCTGGAGTTATAGATTTTCTCGAACAAACCAAGGATCAACCCTCTTACCAACTCTACAGAGACTTCCTTCGGCAAGATGGTGGGCTAAATTTGACATTATCAGGATTGATACCAAAGTAGTTGACAAATGGTTCAAAGAAAATCCTCAGCATCTTTGTATGATGGAACAAAGAAAATTCTTGAATCAAAAATCAAGGATTACGTCTATCTTAGCTGGAACTATAGATAAGGCTAATCTTATCAATCAATTTAGCTCAATGCTACAAGTTCTACAACAACAAGACCAAATGGCTTCGACCAGTCAGCCAGTCTCTTCAGTAGCCTCAAAAAATCAAGAGGATGATGAAGAAGAATTTGTTGTAGATTTAAACGAAGATTAAACTCTCGAAGACTTAGAATTATTTTTAGGTTTTTGATGTAAATATATGAAAGCATTGTAGCACCATACACTGTAGTATACATAGTGGCTTTCACTATATATTACTATAACACCACGTGTAAAACAGTAACACTGTAGTGTCGGTAGTTCTGTGTAAATAGTACCAACCAGAACTATTTAAACAGTAACAAGTCACCGGTCAACTGTTCACTGGAACTGTGCAAATAGTGTAGGTCACTAGCTGGTTACCAGTCACCCTAAACAGTAACCTCGCCCGTCTATTTAAAGTCAAATCAGTCTCATTCTGGGACAGGTTCGATTAGGCACTTAGAGAGAAAACTAGAGAGAGAAGCTCTAAGCTCCTTCGACGACTCTCCTCCCTCTGGCGAGTTTTCTTCCTTCTTCCCCTTTCTTCTTTTGCAAGTGCTTATACTTTCTTTCCAATAAAATTAATCAGTTTCTTCTACTTTTCTTTGCATCATATCCTTCCCTCCTCTGATGACCCAGGATTAGCAGATTTAATAAGTTAATCAGTAGCAGGTTCTACTGCCGCCGATTAATTTCATTCGCAATCTCATAGGACATTACAGAGCATCCCCTTTGCATGCATCATTTAATACTTTAATTATGTTTGTAATTATGCCTTAAGAAGTCTGTCTTCTTCCCTCTTCATATGCTCCTCCCTTTCTTTAGTAGATCCACCTTCGGGGCCCCTCCCTCATCTTTTGGTTTGTAAATCAAACAAAGAAAGAATGGAATTTTCATATCTCAAATGAAATATTTGAAAGAGCTATTAAAGAAATATGGGATGGATGAAGCAAATGGAATGAACACGCCTATGAGCTCAACTACATTGATTGATGCCGATGTCAAGTGAAAAGATTATAATATCATAAAATATAGAGAAATGATTGGATCAGTACTCTATCTTACTGCAAGTACACCTGACATCCAATTTAGTATTGGTATGTGTGTAAGATATCAATCAACACCAAAGGAATCACATGCTGAAACTGTCAAATGAATCTTTAGATACCTTACCGACATAGCAGAATTAGGTTTCTGGTATCCTAAAGGAAGAAATGAATATCTAGTTGCATACTCAGATTATGATCATGGAGGATACAAGACTGACAGAAAGAGTACTAGTAGGCAATGCCAATTTCTTGGAGGCTCACTTGTGTCATGGTTCAGCAAGAAATAAAATATAGTGTCTCTTTCATCAAGGGAAGTCGAGTATGTTGCAGCATCAAGTTGTTGTGCACAAATGTTGTGGCTAAAGCAACAATTACAAGATCTTGGTATTTATTTGAAAGAGATACCTATATACTGTGACAACACTAGCACGATAAGCTTGGTAAATAATCCTATTCAACACTCCAGAACTAAGCATATTGATGTTAGACATCACTTCATCAGGGATCATATTCAAAAGAATGATGTCAAAGTGATATTCATTCCTACTCATCTTCAACCAGTTGATATCTTTACAAAACCCTTAGCAAAAGATCAATTTTTATTCATTAGAAGAGAATAAGGAATGGTAAATCCCAATGAATTGTAAGTTTTTTTTATGTTAAACATTATAATTTGATCATGTTTTGATGATTACTAACTCAAGCATCAGAGTATCTAGCAATTTGTTTTGTAAGACATTAATACTCTATTTTGGGACATTAAAACCAGAGGTTAACAAAGTAACAAATCACTCAAGTGATACTTCAAGTGATTTACACATTACCCGAGTGATAACTGGAAGTGATGGTAAGCATTACTCGAGTGGCCACTAGAGTGATGACCTTGAAAATTTTGCAGTAAGGCATTAAATAAAAAAGAAACGGTATAACGGTTGAAAATGAACAGTCAGGAGGTGAAGAGACTCGAGTGATGTCTCAAAATCACTAGAGTAAGCCATCGAGTGATCATGATTATATATCACAAATCAACCAAGTTTCAACTCAAATCTGCTTGAAGTGTCATCAAATCACAAATGGAGTATAACTGGGTAATTGTAATATTACTCATGCCAGGTATACTTTTAAAATGTATCATTTTTAATTTTTTGCCATGATCACTCAAGTAACCACTTTAGTGCTGACTCAAGATCACTCGAGTGATGTCGAGCGCTAGGGTTATATCTGTCGTAACTCTGTCATTTTTCAAAAAATCTCTTCCAGTGATTCTCTTAGTGTTCTTCTAAATTTTTTTTCACAAACACTTTCCCACTTCATTTCCATCAAAACCCACTAATTTTCACTGTGAAAAACCTCTCAAATTTCTCAAATCTCTATGCCCTAAAATTGCACCCCAGAAAATTGCTCCTCTTCTCAATCCACAATGGTAAGAACAAAAACCCCTCTTCCTAATACTCCTTCTGGGTCTTTTGATCCCCAGCAACCCTTTAAAGCTCTTCTAACCAAGAAACAAAAAATATCCACTGAGCCGAAAACCAAACCTAATCCACAAACAAAACCCAAAGCAAAAGGGGTTGTAATTAATGAGCATATGGTTACTAGGGCTCAAACAAAGAAGGCTTCACTTCCAGGAAGAGGCAAGGGAACCAAGGCACCAACGTCACCTTCATCAAATTCATCAAACACACCTTCTTGGATTGGGAAAATTTCAAAAGGGTCCAAATATGATGAAAAACTTGCCAAAGCCATGGCAAATTTGTTAGAAGAGGCTTTACAATCCAATGGAGGAAAGAAGGGTCAATCCTCAAAGGTTCCAGAAGAAGAAAGAGAAGAACATATTACATTTCCTCTAAAAAGGCTTCAATGTAAAGAAGATTGAAGAGTCACAGAAGTTCAAAGAGCAAAATGTGTATAATGCACTACATTGACCTCAAGCTTCTTCAAGAGGTATTGAATTTTGATCTAAGCCCTTACCTTGAGTCTTACATGCCATGGCTATCTATTAAACTTCCTTTTTTGCATAAAATAGTAAGACATTGTTACTACAATTTAGAACCATTGAATGATGAGATAAGAGCCTCAGTAGAAGAGGAAATTGTATCTAAGGTCAGAGGACAAGAAATCTTGATCTCAGCTTTTAAAATAAACACTTAGTTAGGGATAAAGGACCTTCCTGATGATATTCATCCCAACCTTAACTCAAATCAATTGTTTACAATTTTGAACCCCAGTGAAAGAGTGGGATTACTTAATTTTAATCCTAGTGATATGTGTGACTTACACAGAATTCTATGGTATATCTACTATAGAAATTTAGTCAATAAGTCAAACAATTTCACACATTTCATTGGGAGAGATTTTGGAAACATGGCCTCCATTATCCTCAAAGAGCAAAAGGACTTGGGTGGGCTCATATTTGCTGAGATTAAGAGATATAGGTTCAATGGAACTATGACCACCCCAATGCCTTTTCCCCAGTTTTTATCTTTATTCATGAAAAGAATAAGATTTGGTACTTGGAGAAGAATGAGTCTATTGAGAGGCTAGCCTCAGTGGGAAGAAATCAAATTGGAAAATTAAACATTGACATTCTACTGAAAAGACCACTTGAGTCTAGCCCCAAGAAGAAAAAGAAAATTGAGGCTGAGTCAAGTAGATTGGACGACACTCAGTCCTCTGCCACAGCTTCTACAGCTCCTCCATCATTCTTCAGTGCCACTTTACAGACATTTATGAAGAATGCACTTGAGGGTTTTCATGTGGACATTGCCAACACAAATGCAGAATTAGTCACTCATATGAGCCACAAGATGGGAGAGTTGGTAGAGAGTGTAACCAAATATAATGAGACAATGTTGGCAAAGTAATGAGCACAAGGAATTGCCATTCAAGAGCTTAGGGTCCTCCTAAAATGTTACATGTAAAGATTGATGTTATGTCTCCTGGTTCATCCATACCTACCACTGCTATTGGTTCAGTTCCAGTCTCTGAGCTAGGCCCTTCTACCATTCCTCCTCCTATCATATCTTTTACCACTCCCAGCAACTTTTTCTTTACTATGCCAGACCCATCCTCATCCAAACCAATTCACATCACCGTCACTGATGAACCTATTCAGCCTCAGCCAGTGTCAATTCTTGTTGCCTTACCTATTGGCACTGAGAAGGTGATTGTTTCATCTAGTGATGATTCTAATCAATCACCATTGGTACAGTGGAGGTAGAAGTTTCTTCTCAGATCCCAACACCTCAGAACCCTCCAAAAGATCCTTTTTTTAATACCTCCAATAAATCTCCCTGAGCCTAAACCATTATCTCCTAGTTTTTCTCATCAGGGTAACTCACATGACTCTGGAGCTTCACCTCTCAATATCACTCCCATCTCTGCTGCCCAGGCATCTAGCTTTAGCTCTTCTTTCGATTGATTCCCACCTTTTTTATGAAGACAAAAAGGGGGAGAAGAACTAGAAGTGATTTTTTTGAAAATTGACACTGATGTTGCACTGATATAGCATGGGCTTAAGGGTGTATTGGGATTTAGAGAGCTTTTGATTTTTGTAAACATATTTTGACTATGTAAATTCTTTTAAGTTTACTTCAAGTTATCAATTCAGCAATCTAATTCTGTCACTATTACAAAATTATAGACTGATGAACTTTTCATTATGTATGATAAATGATTATAGGACTTGATAAAGTCATTAGTTTAAATGATCTTTAATACTAAAAACTTTAAAATCATTGAATTTAAATTCAAAATGATTTCAAACTATCAAAGTTTCAAAATCAATGGATTTGGAATCAAAGGAGTTTCAAAGTTATTAGTTTAGAATTCAAAATGAGTTTAATCAAAAGATTCAAAGATTTTGATTTGAACTTAAAGTGTTTTCAAATATATTTAAATTCATTAATTTAAAAGAAGTCTTGAAATCTGAACTAAAAGTATCAAGTATTTTAGAAACATATGATCTTAATTGAAATCTCAAATTTCAAAATGCTTTCAAATATCTTGTTTAAAAATCACCAAGTTTTATCATCATAAAAAAGAGGGAGAATGTTATATCCCATATGTTTTGATGATAACAAAGATTGGAAATGAACTTATTAAAGGTTTTGATAAATAGATAAAAGAGTTTTTAAACAAAGGAACAAAGTGCTTGGTGGCAGGGAAAGCCATCACTCGAGTGGGCGCTCGAGTAATGAAGAAGAACTAGAAGTTACCGAACAGGAGAAAGCTTCACTGGCAGATTTCTGAAGGGATCACTCGAGTGATGATCCTTCATACTCGACTGCCCACTCAAGTAATATGTGCCAAAAAGTTCCAGAAGATCTCTGCTAAGATTTTCATGGTGTCACTCGAGAGACCACTCGAGTGATGACCAAGGGATCACTCGAGTGACAAGGTAAGAAATAAGGCAGTGAAGTCTCTACCAAGTTTTAAAAGGGATCACTCGAGTAACTACTCGAGTGATCAAGTCTGAAATAATGACTTCTCTCTCTACTATAATTTAGAAGGGATCACTCGAGTGACTACTCGAGTGATAGCCCTGGATCACTCGAGTGATAAAGTTTAGAATTCATGAATTTAATCTATTGTTCATTAATTTGTTATCTATATGATTAATCTTTCATTATGTTAGTATTCTGAGTATATTTGCAAAGAAATAATGAAGAGATCATATGTTGAGAGAAAAGTCAAACGAAACGTCCGAACGCTCACCAACCACAATAGATAGTTTTCAAATTCAAAGAATGGTCAAACGTAACGCATGACTTTAACGGACAAGTTGAAATTGTTCCAACAGTTATCACAACTCATCTATATATATGGGAACATTTAATATAGAACAGATATTACTGAGAACATACGAATATACATCAATCAACATATTCTTAGTGCTCTGTTTCTTATATTCATTCTTTATACTTCAGTGATTATATATTTTCTCTGTGAGAGAGATTTTCATTACAAACTCAATATATGTTATTGACACAACTTAAGGTTATGGAATCTTGAGTTGGGGATTTGTTTACAACATGTAAGGGTGAGTGAGTGTCTAGTGAAGGAACTTGCTGTGTACTGAGTTGCCAAGAACCCATTGAATCTTGGAAGATATAGTGAAACTCTCAGAGAAGCTCTAAGGATTGGACGCAGGTCAAAGTGATTGTGGCCGAACCAGTATAAATCCCGGTTTGCATTTTGGTGATATTTCTCCTAGCTCTTAACTGCTTTAAATTTCCAGTCAATTTTTATATATGAAAGCAAATTTTCTGTGATTACCCAATTCACCCCTTCTTGGGTGAAACGCTTGCACTAACAACTTCATGATGCAAGAAAGCATTGTATTCAGCCACTAGCTGTCCAAGAAGGGTTTGGAAGTAGATAAAGCCAAAATTGCTATCTTTGAGCAATTGCCTCCACTTACTAGTATGAAGGGTATTTGAAGCTTACTTGGCCATGCTGGGTTCTATAAGAGATTTATCATAGATTTTTCAAAGATTTCCAAGCCACTTTCCAAGCTATTGGAGAAGGATATGGAATTCAAGTTTGATGAGGATTGCTTACAACCTTTTAAAGAGTAAAAAAGCATCTTATTTCTTCTCCTATCTTAGTAGCTCTGGATTGGGGTCTACTATTCATTATCATGGCTAATGCTAGTAATTATGCAGTTGGTGTCATACTTGGGCAAAAGGTGGAAAAGTTGTTCCATGCCATTTACTATACGAGTGAGACTCTTGAAGGATTCCAAGGCCAGACTAATTCAATGCGTGCCTTTACTTCAAGAATTTGACTTGAACATCATTGATAGAAAAGGCATCAAAAATCAAGTAGCATATTGTCTTTCATAGTTGAGTACTGAAGCTCAACTTGATGTTTTTGATTTGATCCATGGGCCATTCCCGGATAACTAGTTATTCTTTGTAGATAACTGATCTTTGCCATGGTACGGCGACTTTGTCAACTATTTGGTTTGTGGAGTTCTACCTTCGGATCTCAATTCTCGCTAAAGTCATAAATTTTTACATGAGGTAAAAAATTATTTTTTGGATGAACCATACTTATTCAAGAGGTGTCATGATCAACTCATTTGAAGATATACCCTAGAGAATGAACAAGAGTGTATTCTACATTACTGTCACTCATCTGAATATGGTGGCTATTTTGGAGGAGTGAAAAATACTACAAAGGTCTTTCAAAGTGGGTTTTATTCTCTCTCTCTCTATTCAAGGATAAATATATCTTTGTTCTTCAATGTGATAGATGCCAAGAGTGGGGAACATATCCACGAGGAATGAGTTACCATTGAATACCATGCTTGAAGTTAAACTTTTTGATGTTTAGGGAATTGACTTTATGAGCCCTTTCCCTAAGTCATTCAATAATGAGTATATCTTTGTTGAAGTTGACTATGTATCCAAATAGCTTGAGGCTACTGCATATGTTACCAATGATGCTAAGACAGTGTTGAAATTCCTCAAAAAGCACATTTTCACTAGATTTAGAATGCCTAAAGCAATTATTAGAGATGGTGGTTCACATTTTGCAATCAACAATTTCAAGCCTTGATGAAGAAATATGGTGTCAAGCACAAGCTATCATTGCCTTACCACCCTCAAACCAATTGCCAAGCGGAAATTTCCAATTAGGAGATTAAGAACATCCTTGAGAAGATGGTTAATACCACTAGTAAGGATTGTCCTTGCAAGTTAGATGATGCTCTATGGGCATACCAAATGGCTTATAAAATGCCTATTGGTTTGTCTCCATATCGGTTGGTGTTTGGAAAAGCATGTCACTTGCTGGTAGAATTGGAGCATGGACGTATAGGGCTATTAAAAAGCTACATTTTGATCCTCAAGCTGTGGGAGAAAAGGGTTTACTTCAACTTAATAAGCTAGATGAATTGCTCCTCAATGCCTATGAGAGTGTAAGGATTTACAAGAAGAAAACCAAGAGGGATCATGACAACAAGATCATTCGTAAGAGTTTTGAACCTGGTCAAAAGGTTCTCCTTTACAACTCCAAGTTAAGGTTATTTGTGGGAAAGATGAAATCTTGATAGTTCGGTCCATTCACGGTGGTTCAAGCATCCAAATTTGGTGATGTAGAGCTGGAAAATGAAAAGGGAGAGCAATTCAAAGCTAATGGTCAATGGTTGAAGCATTATTGGAGAGGAGATGTGGATAGGCTGGTGTCCACTATCTACTTATCTAATGAAGAGTAACCAACATGAAGAGTCATGCTAAAGACTATAAACTAAGCACTTCTTGGGAGGCAACCTAAGTTCTTAACTTAATCTCTTTAATTTTTTTTGATTTTGGTGTTTTTGGTAGATTTATGTTTGGTCTTTTGTTTTTTTGTAGCTGAGAGAGGTACCCCAAATGAGTAAAAGGAAGAAGTAAGCTTGGTACAAAGGAAGGTTGGAGAACTTTGGTGCTTGATAAGCATTTTTAGGAAGTCCATCATTTCTCATTCTTTTACTGATTTTTATAGTAGATGGGCATAACCTGATTTGATGAAAGTTATTGCTAATGAATTATCACTTCTTTTGTCTTTGATCAAGGTGTGTTCATGGTTGTGAGATGAATTGAAGCTTGACTTTTGCATTGCATTTTCCTAATCTTATCAATTTTAGATGCAAAAATCAGTTCATGAATTATGGGTGCGATTTGATCATGTAAAAGTGTGCTAAATTGTGTGATTTATTGATATTCTATGATTGTGTGTGATTTAAGATAAATTTGTGGTGAGATTGATTGAATTATGGTGTTACGTGATAGGTTCATAAGCTAGAAAGTAGGTAAATCCTTCTTTATGTGCTGATATCTGAAGCTGGTAAGAGATTTTAGGCTGCAGCCCAAAAGAAGGTAGTAAGTTTTGTGTTGCGGCTAAGCATCTTTTTGCTGCAACCAATCTTGAGTTAGTAAGTTTTGTGCCACGGCCAAGACACTTTTGGCCACAACTAAAAAAGGGCTCAGAGAGTTTTGTGCCACGGCTAGAGAGGAATAGAAGATTTCGTGCTACAACCAAGAGAGGAATATAAGCTATTATGCCACGGATAAGTCAACTTTAGTCGCAGTGAAACACATGGAAAAAGCTTTTGTATCGTGGGCAAGCCAAGTAGAAACAGATATACATTGCCCTAATCCTTCTTCTTCTCCTTCTTCTTATTCTTCTTTCTCTCTTTGTCTCACACTCTACCACTCGACACTCCCAATCTCTACTGCCTTAATCTAAATTTCCAGTCACTCCTCTTACCTACTCCCCCAAATTTATTCTTTATTGCCCCTGGCTAAAATTTCCACCAACCCTACTTCACTCTTGATCCATTTCTAGTCACCCTCACCCCTATTTCATTACCTAATCGTAACCCCAACCATCACCACCACCTCTTTTGAGTGTACTTTCAAGACCATTGTACTTTAATCTCTGTCGACCCTACTGCGCGTCTTCATCATCTTTCTTCCTAATTTTACTTCCTCCAATTGTGACCCTCTGCCTTCGCACCTCTGTCAGTCTCTCTTCTTGTGCTCGCCTTCATCTACCCCTTTCTTTTCCTTTCACGGTGTGTCGACAGCCCAATAATTTCTACCCCCTTCTTCCTCTGTTTCACTACCTGATAGGTATTGTTACCATTCTTGCTTGCTTTGGTTTCAATTTGATGAGAAGAGTATAGTTGGGAAGATAATGTTTAGAATATTGCATTATTGGTAATTAATTTATGGGAATTATTAAGGTTAGGCTTTAATCTGAAAATTGTTGCTGGTGTGCCTCCGTCAGTGAACCCATTTTTGACTGTGTTAGTTTTCATTACCAATTGTGATTTTGGTGGTTGTTTTGAGGTGTTAGCTTTGAATAAGATTCAATTGTGTTGTCTTTAGTCAATTTCAGCTACAATCCTTACATTTTGAAGTAGGCTCACCTATGAAAAATTTATTGTAGTAGTTACTTGAATCTAAAATTGAACGTGTAGGATGTAAATTGGTGGGTGTTGGTTTAATTCAATGCTTAAGAGAAAGATTTTCTGACTGTTAGTAAGTAAGCTTGAATAGATGGTGGTAAATGGACATAGTGTGCGCACTACTTTAGTATAGAAGTGTTCTTGTCTTTGTGGTTGGACTTGACCTTTGGAGTTAGAATTAAACTTGATTAAGTTCAAGACAAGATAATTTGATGCTTAAATAGTTTTTAAGTTTGGGGGAATCTCTTTTTCTTTAGGTTAGAATTTTGTTTTGTCTTAGGATTTTTGTTCCTAGTTTTCTCTTAGGAGTTGTTTGATTGCTTTCCATGTGATTAATTGTTTTTTGGTTGTGGTGGGCCGTATATTCTCTATTTCGTTGTAGGAGATATGCCTATAAAAAAGACTGCTACCAAGTCCTTAGGGCAACCATCCCCTAAAGCACTCGTTAATGCAAAAAAGAAGATTGTTTTTAGGCCTCTTCTTCGAGAGCAAGAATTTCCATTTACTGTCTCTCATGACTTTTACACCATTGCAACTAGGACCTATCATTTGGGCAAGTTCATAGGAGCAAAAGGTGATAGAAATCTTCAAGTGGTTCATGAATTTTATGCTTAAGCCTATGTTCAAACTATTTGGAAGTTCCCTCTTCATGGCATTAACATTGATCAATAGTATTTGAATTTGCCACTAGTTGAGGAGTGTAGATACAAATACTATCAGACCCATTAAGAAGAGACCCCTGAAGATGAGATTTCTCAGCTACCAGATTTTGAAGGGAAAGTGTCTTGGCATTGCCCAGAGAGAAATAAAAAATACTTGAGTCGAGCACTGTTATCGATTGAGGCTTACATTTAGTTGCACTTTATGAAAGATTATTTTTGGCCATCTTCCAACTGAAGCTGCATAACTAAGGACTAGGCTTTTGTTATGTATCTTCTCATGAAAAAGGAATTGTTGGATATTGGATATTTAATTTTTTTCATCTTTAAGGGAACATATTCATGATCACACTTGTGGTCTTATGCTTCCACACTTGATATCAGCTTTATGCACTTCACAAGGAGTGGGTGACACCCTGACTAATGCTACATTTAAAGCTGTCCCTAAATTCCAATACAAAAGCATTAAGGCATATATGGGTGCCTAGGAACCATAATCTCCACTGCCATTGGAGGATATTGACATGGATGATCAGGATGTATCACTTACACCTATTTGGCCAACTATGCAAGACCTATTTTCTATGTTGTACAACCTTACTGTTACCATTGAATAATGCCTAATGGCTCTGCATGACCAAGATGCTAGGTTGGCCAGGATAGAGACATTCACTGCATAACGAGCTCAAAGTACAGCACCTATTGAGCCTGCGAATGAAGTTGCTACTGATGGTGGAGCTAAGTAAGAGGATGATATTGATCATGATCATATTGATTAGTTTCATTCTATTTCTTTTTACAAGAGGCGTCTTATTTGTGTTTTTAGTATGACATTTTATTAGGATCTTTTGTGTTTCTAATACTTTATATTTGTGACTCCTTTTAGTTAGATTTCTTGTTCGAATTATTGGCTACTATGATTGGTTTATTTCTGGGTATCATTGTGATTACTTTCTAGATATTTAAATCATTTGTGAATGATACAGCTGTTTGTCCTTTTGTTTCTTGTGAATATGGTCGATACGTACTTCAAAAGTAGGTCAATTTTCCCTTGAGACTGTGAGGACACTGTCTATTTTAAGTTTGGGGGTATTTTTGAATATTTTTTGTTGATTTGAAAATGATTTCAAGCATGAAAATTTTGACTATTTCTTGTCCTTTTGTTTGAAAGCTGTATTAGATTGATTAATTCTCTGTGATAGTGAATGGGTGATCCAATGATAGAAAGGATGCTTAGACTGTATGTTTTATAGGAAATGGTGATTAACATTTTTGAATGCTTAATCTATGTTTTAAGGCTTGTTTCCTGACAATTTTTAGAATAAACAATATGCACAAGAGTTGGGAAAGACTTGAATGCTTTTGTTAGGAGATTTTACAGCACTTTGGTGTGTATGTTCTTTCTTCGTTGAAGGACTTTAGAACTTACATTGGAATCTCTTGAAATGAGTTAATGATTTCACACATTTTTGAAAAATGAATTGGGCATTCTTTTAGATGCATATGTGCCTTTCAAGCATACAATGACAATCGCTCCATTTGCAACCCATTTGAGCCTTATGAAGAAAAACCATATGAATTATCTTTTATAAATTACTACTTAATCTTTTATATTTGATAGGAAATTTTGTTTAATATATGTGCATTGATGGATGTATTGTAGTGATAAATCATGTTATTCTGGAATTTTTAAGTTAATAAAGCACTATTAGAGTTAACTTTATTTTGAATGTTCTTGTTGAAGGGCTTTATGGCAAATTAGGTTATATGCCTTTGTTTCAAACTATTAATTTCAAAATAATCTCTGGAATTCTTCAACACTTTTAATTTATTTCATAAGATTTAAAAAAAATGATTAGGGCACTTCATAAAATGCAATTGAGCCTTTCAAGCTTACCTAATTGATTCTATTCCCTTTTGAACCCTTATTTTGAGCCTAATGGAAAAAAACAATTAAATATTTTTTTTACAAAAACCTAACATCTACCTACCTTAAGTAATGTGAAAAACTATGATTCCTTTGCTTTGAGATAGATGATAATTGATTGGGTTGTGGAATGTGCTGATGTGTCAAGTTTTGATCGGAAAAAGGAGTGTAGAAAGTAAAAGAGTTCACTATATGTAGAAATCAAGCCAAAAAATGTTAAAAATTTTTGTTGTGTTTAAAAAAATTGTACAATAAGGCTTGATATGGAAAAGATCAATTTGGTCTAAGTTTAGAGGAGCATGTTTAATGAGAAAAGGAAGAAACCCCTTAAGTGGTTACCATCTATCTTGAGGTATTTGTTGATTATCCTTTACCTTTTCTTTTAAAACCCTTAACCTTTGGCCCCATTACAAGCCGAAAAGTCCCTTTGATTTTTAAGTCAATTGGAGTGAATTAGAAGAAAAGAAGAAGGAATTAGAGAATTATGGAATTGATTGTTTGAATATTGCTATATAACTTGAGGTATTGCTTTTAACTTTAGCAAGTGCAAAAGGAATACATGTTAACTTCGTTCACACACTCACACCTAGAAATTCTTGAAAAGCATGTTTTAAATCTATAAGGTGTTCATCTTTGCATAATTTCTTGGTTTCATATTTGATATAATTCTTTGAGCAGCTGATGAGGACAAGTTTAGGGGAGTGTTTGGCTTCTTTAAAGAAAATTTTATGTAATACAAAGATAGAATTATGTTTTTCCATTTATCTTAAGAGATTTTGAATCCTCTTTGTTTGCCCATTCTTTCAATGAGTTTAACCATTGGCCACATTACAAGCATATAAAGTCCCATTGATTTTGAAATTGTGTGGAATGGTCTATTAGTGGAGAGAGAGGAGAATGTTGGCATATGAAGGCCTGATATTGAGGTTGCTTTATACTTTTTGAATTGTTGCATTTGATCTTGATAAATGTAGGAAAGTTGTTATCTAACTCTCCTCACACATGCACATTTTGGAAATTGCTTGGAAACCTGTTTTAAATTGTGAACCTTGCATTCTTTTCTATTCCATTATTTTCCTATTGAATATATCATCTTAAGTAATAGATGAGGAAATCATCATGCATGTATAGTAAGTAGATGATTGATTAATCTAGCTCTTCCATCACTTAACTTGTTTTACTCAAGGACAAGCAAAAGTTCAAGTTTGGAGGTGTGTTAACCTCATGAAATTCATGTCATTTTGGCATATTTACCTTTAATTTCTCATACATTTTGGTGAATTCACATATATTTGGGGATACATATGCAAAGGAAATGTGCCTAGTTAATATTTGGGATAAAATGACATAATTCTTTAGTTAAATGTGAATATTTGGCTATTTTTCATCAATTGGCTTTTATAGACTTTCTTGTGTTGATACATTAGCATTTGATCCACATATAGAGCCATTAGAAGCACAATTCAATGACAAAGAAGTTCGAGAGGAGCTTTGAAAGTCAATACACCATGAAAAAACAAGAGGAGATGAAGAGAAACTTTGACCTCGGCTAAGACATCCCTTGGCCACAGCTAGAAGACATCTAGAAACTTTTGGGCTACAGCCAAGGAACCCTCTGACCATAGCCAGAAGACAGCAAAAAGGTACTTGGCCATAAGCAAAGGTATGATATAAGGTGTTTGGCCGCAGCCAAGGTCTCTCTAGTTGCAGCCAACGGCCATAATTGAGGCTGTAAATTTTTAGGACATAACAAATTTTAGGGCTTTAAAACACTAAATACACGAGGCAGAGGGGTATTCTTTACTTCTTGGGCACTTGGGAGGCAGCTTGGGGGCATTTCTAAGCTAGGAATTGGTGTTCTTTAAGGAGATTCAAGTGGACATTGAAGATTTGAGGATATTCAAGCTCATTTCCCTTGGATTTTTCTGATTCCTTTCACTTTCTTCTCCATTTTTTTTGATATGGTTGTTGCTATTTTGTGTATTTGTGGTCTTTTGCTAAACATGAGTAGCTAAACTTTTCATGCTAGGATTATTTTGAACTTTTGTATGGATTAAAACTTGAATCCTCCTCTCTTTTAGTAGCTAATGGTATATATGTGTTGTAACCCCCGCACTATAAAGGCCGCAAAAATGGTTCGAACACGTGTCGTAATTAAATAAGAGACCGAGAAAAATTTAAAACTTTCAACTTTTCAAGAATTTTTCCAAACCTGTACAGTACGGTCTCTATTCACTTTCAAATATCTTTTACCTGGGAAGTTCATATTCCATTCGTAAATATCAGAGTGTAAACAAAATTCCCGACCACACTCGGGTTTTATCCATTCACTAAAGGGTTTACGGGGCATATTCGCCCCTTTCAATTTCCCATACTGAAGATTACATACCACTATTAGAATTTACATCATCTACAATAATCCCAAAATATGATAACCACAACAAAACCAAAATTGCCAGTTGGGAGCACTAGCCGCCCTTCATCACTTGTTTCTCTTTTGACTTGTTTGTCCTAGCTGTAGGTTAGTCAATGGAAAGAGTGAGATTTGAATGAATCTCAGTAGTAACAATTCACTCATATAATATATAACAACATAGCATGTAACCGAATCACAATACAACATTCACAGCAGCATTCAATCATGACTAACATCACAAATGTGACAAGCATGACAATCATCACAGTATTCGATATAACATTCACAGCAGCATTCAATCATGACAATAATCACATACGTCATATGCATGACAATCGTAACAGTCGTCACATACATCACAATGCATAGCATTAGTGAAGTTCACAACAATTCGTGACAGTCGTTACATACACTTTCATGACATTCGTCACATTCAAAGCCACGACATTTGTCATGACTCAATTGTTAAATTCAATTATATGCATAAATATCAATGCATTATACACAATATAAGAGAAAGAGTCACTACCTTATTCTTTATGTTCGTGTTCAGGCACCGGCTTCTTACGTTCAGGTAGATGTCAAATCCTATAATCATAATTAGGGATGATAAGTTATTAACTATTCAATTCTCAACTCCAAAACACTTGGGGTTCGTTATCATTTGAGACCTTTAGGTAGCTATGAGAAGATCAAACAAAAGCCTAAAGGGTTGGGAAGAACTATACCAAAGATCACCTTTTAGAAGTGAAAAATGTTGATTTTTTGGGGTTGGCTGTGGCCAAGAAATTCTTTAACTGCGGCCAAAAATAGGTCAGAGAGTTTTTGGCTATGGCCAAAAAGAGGTCAAAAGGTTTTTGGCTGCAGCCAAGAATCTTCTGGCTACTGCCAAAAGCAGGTCTGACACTTTCTGGCCGCGGCCAAGGAAATTTCTGTTTCTTGGCTGAAATTTCAAAAATCATAACTAAACCTAAAAAAATTGAAATGGAGTGATCCCAAGTCCTACTTACAGATTTTTAAGTCCTTTTTACAGGAAAAATATAAATCACTACCATCTACAACCACAAAAATACAGAATTCAACAAATGTCCATACTGCTCTAGAATTAAGTCTAGTTTCAACTTCAAACTTTGGAAATACATAACTCTTAGCACAAATATCAAAATGACTGCCTTAATGTATCAATTTAAAGCTTGCAATGTCTACTACGAAATAAGAGAGTTTCATAGTGTTTTGACATCATTTGCTATTTCAAAACCCCATGCAAACAAGCTGCCCTGTACAGAATTTTCACTAACCAAAACTTGTAACTTTTAAACCTAAGTTTCCAATGGTTCAAAATTCACATCCAATACTACTCCCATACAATTTTCCACAAGGAATCCCATACAAATTCACATTCCTTTCTCATGCTATGTTTTAGGCCTACAATTAACACAGAACCCAAAACATCAAACTTCACATTCAAAGTTCAATTAAATTCTATTTTTCCAAACCCTAATTCACAACACCATTTTAACCATCAAAACATCACAACCTCTCAAAACCCCAATCCACAAAAAAGATGAGGACAAAAATTCCAACAATTAAAGTCTCAATCAATGACCATAATATTCATATCAAAAGGTTGCTCTTACTTACCTTTATCACTTTCTCTAACTTGTTCCTTACTCCACCAACCTTTAGTTTTCTTGATTTTCAAATCACCACCTCTTGAAAATCTAAAACCATCCAATTGAAGCTATCAACAAGAGTATCAAGTTTAAAGAAGAGGATTTGAGCTATAGAAGCCATTTTCAAGGTCAAATCTCAAAGAGAAGGATTTGATTTACCTTGGTTTCTTTCTCTTTCTTCTTCCTTGTGATGGCCAAAATAAAGAGAGCAAGTGAGAGAGGATAAGATGATGAAATGATCAAATTTCCAACCTTCCCATACCTTTGATTAGAAGTACAAGTAAAGAGGGAAGAGAAATGGATTAAAAATTGCTATTTGACTTTTCCAACTCCATTCCCTTCATCCAAACCTTGCCACTTGTCAAAAATCCCATGGCTCACCATAAAACATGTAACTACATAGTTACTCAAACTAATTCTATTAGCCATTTAGTCACTCTTCTTATTTTTTAACTAGTAATTAATTTCTTCATCAGTTGCTGACTAATTGGCCGGTAGATTTTTTTCTTCCAGTTTTCCCCCTGACTATGGTAAATTCACTTGAATTGCCACTTGACACATGATTTAACTTCTTTTCCTCCTTCCATGTGCCATTCCCCTTCTATTTTAGTCCAGTAATAACTTTGCCACATAATTAAACTAAAACACAGGGTTTGCATATTTTCTACTGCTAATTCGGTCATAACCTATACTTTATTTACTAAAAGCATTCATCAAACATTCTTTACATTCTCATATAAATTCATTAACCCTTAAATAGAATTTGGGGCATTACAATTCTTCCCCCGTACAATAAATTTTGTCCCACAAACTTGTTACACATCATGGGGCATAAACTCCAGGAGTTGCTTCTACATGTCCGCTTCTACTTCCTAGGTTTCTTCCCTCGGAGACATTCCCTTCCAGACCACTTTAACAAACGGTATTCTTCAGTGTCTGAGCCATCGCTCCTCTCGATCGATGATTCGTTCTGGCTCTACCATATAGGTAAAGTTATCCTGCAAGTCAACATCTTTATACTCAATGATATACTTAGGGTCAGGTTAGTACTTCTTCAGTTGGGAAATATGGAACACATTATGGAGCCTGCTTAAGTTTAGGGGTAGGGCTACCTGATATGCTACAGGTCTAATTCTTGCAAGAATCTCGAATGGACCGATATGTCGCAGCCTTAGCTTCTTTTGCTTGATTGCTCTCCCAATACTTGTGACTGGAGACACTCTCAAGAACACATGATCCCCCACTTCAAACTATAGAGGTCTTCTCCTCTTATCAGCATAACTCTTCTGTCAACTTTGTGTTGTAAAGATCCTTTTTCTGATGATTCTAATTTGCTTTGTGGTCTGATCAATAAGATCCAGCCCAAACAACTTTATCTTAAATTGTTCTGTCTAGTATAAAGGTGATTGACACTTCCTTCCACAAAGCACTTCATACGGAGCCATCTGAATACTCGCATGATAGCTATTATTGTAAGTGAACTCGGCAAGTGGAAGAATGTGGTCCTAATTCCCTTTAAAGTCTAGGACATACGCCCTCAACATATCTTCTAGCGTCTGAATAGTCCTTTCTGACTATCCATCTGTCTGTGCATGATAGGCAGTACTAAACCTCAATTTTCTACCCAGAACTTCATGTAAATCCCTCCAGAATCTCGAAGTGAAACGAGGATATCTGTTGGAGATAATATTCTTCAGTGTACCATAGAGTCTTACTATCTCTCTAATGTATATTTCAGCCAGTTTATCAGGAGAGTAGCTAGCATTGATTTGTAGGAAATATGTTAACTTCATAAGTCGATCAACAATCTCCCAAATCGCATCATAGTTTCTAATTCTAGGTAATCCTACCACAAGATCCATGGTTATCCTTTCCCACTTCCATTCTGAAATTTTTGGACTCTGAAGTAGTCCTGACGGTCTCTGGTGTTCAAGTGTTACCTTTTGACAGGTAAGACACCAAGCCACATACTTAGTCACTTCGCTCTTCAACCCTGGCCACCAGTACTTAGACTTCAAGTTGTCGTATATCTTGGTCATTCCTGGGTGAAGAGTATACCGACTCTTGTGTGCCTCATCCAGGATTCTCTGCCTCAAACATGGCTTTAATGGAACACAGATTTTCTGTTTGTAATGCACCAATCCACCAGGCGACAAGTCATAGTCTCACGTTTCTCCTCGTTCAATCACAGCCCGTATGGACTGTACCCAATCATCTTGCTTCTGAGCTTCTTCAATTTCATCCCTCGGATCACTTTCTCATTGGGAAACATTGTAATTAGCATAGATGATCTGGTTCGACAAATTCAAGTCCCAAAATTCTTCTATCAACTTTCTCTCTTATATCATCATTACTGCAACTAGCACTATCTTTTGACTGAGAGCATCCACGACAACATTTGCTTTACCCGGATGGTATTTAATCTCCAGGTTGTAATCTTTCAGCAACTTCATCCACCTGTATTGTCTTATGTTCAATTCTTTCTGTCCGTACAAATACTTGATACTCTTGTGGTCATATTACAGTTCTACCATCACACCATATAGGTAATGTCACCATATCTTCAATGCAAACACAATCGCCGCAAGCTCCAGATTATGAGTGGGATAATTCATTTCATGAGGCTTCAGCTGTCGGAAGGCGTAGGCCACTACTCGTCCCTGTTGCATAAAGACACACCCCAACCCCTGCTTACTCGTATTACTGTACACAACATAAGTCAAGCTAGGATCGGGTATAATCAATACCGGTGCTGTGGTCAACCTCTCCTTCAGCTCAGTGAAACTCTTTTCACAACGTTTATCCCACTTAAACAGTTGATCCTTCCGCGTGAGCTTGGTCATCGGCAAGGCAATCCGGGAAAAATTCTGAATGAATCTCTGATAGTAACCAACAAGACCCATAAAATTATGTATCTCAGCAACAGTTTCTGGCCTCTTCCAATAGAGTATTGCTTCCACTTTACTGGGATCCATAGAGACCCCTTCTTGTGAGATAACATGGCCTTGAAATTTTACTTCTGTAAGCAAAAATTCACACTTGCTTAGTTTGGCATAGAATTGCTTCTTTTACAAGATTTCTAGCACTATTATTAAATGCTGCTCATGCTCTTCATTACTCTTGGAGTATATCAGAAAGTCGTCGATGAACACTACCACAAACTAATCAAGGTACTGTCAGAATATGCGATTCATATAATCCATGAATACAATAGGTGCATTAGTCAATCCGAAGCGCATTACTAGAAACTCATAGTGCCCATACCTCATTCTGAAAGTAGTCTTCGATACGTCTTCTGCTTTCACATGCAGCTGATAATAACCCGACTGTAGATCAATCTTTGAAAATACATAAGAACTAGATAGTTGATCGAAAAGGTCATCAATTCTCAGAAGTGGATACTTGTTCTTGACTGTTATCTGATTCAATTCTCTGTAATTTTCATATTGCCTCAGACTCCCATCTTTCTTCTTGACAAACAACACTAGAGCTCCCTACGGTGAAACACTGGGCCGAATGAACCCTTTTTCAACAACTCTTCAATCTGTTTCTTTAACTCTGACATCTCATTTAGGGCCATTCTATACAAGGCCTTCAATATAGAACCAGCTCCAGGCACAATTTCAATTGGAAACTCTACTTCCCTTTCCAGAGGCAATCCATTAAGATTGTCCTGAAACACCTCAAGGAACTCTTTTACCACGAGTATACTGTTTAGAGTTTCATCTGTCTCTCCCTGTACGAAAAAGAATACCATATACCCTTGGCACCCCCTTTTCAAGCATTCCTCAGCTTTAGCCATTGAGAGGAAATTTAAACTAGCATTCACATCTTCATCCCTCTACGGAGTAGGATAAACTATTTTCTTGTTCCCACAGTCTAACAATATATTATTCGTCGTCAACCAATCCATACCCAGAATAACTTCTAAATCAATTGTGGACTCATACCCGTCGACAGTTATCACACAATTCAAACAAGCCTCAGCAGTCATAGTCTTGATACCTATCGACGTTGACACAACCAAATCAAATGGCAGCTTATGAACATATAATCCTAGGAGCTTCACACAAACATATAGGCTATGAAAGAATAACTAGCACCCGAATCAAATAAAGCTTGTAGCAAACTACCATTTAGAAGAATTTTACCTTAAATCAGGTCGGGAGACTTCTGTGCTTCTTCATGGGTCATAGCAAACACCCTTCCCTAATTCTTGGGCCTTGGCTCTGCCGGCTACCTCTTGCAATCACTGGAAAAATGTCCTAGCTGCTTGCAATTATAATATACCAATTTCCCGGAGCATGTTCTACTAGGATGTGGTTTGCCATAACGGGGACATATCCATACAGCTGGATATTTCTGGGGTTCACAGTTTTTGGGTTGATAGGGCTTCTTACTGTTGCCCTTGGATGAAGACCCTTGACTCTTACGTTTCTGAGAGAAGTTTCCCTTACTGGGTTCGCCACGACCACTACTCTTAGTTGAGTTCAAATCCCTTAGGTTGTTTTTTGTGATTCTGCAGTCCTCTACCGCTTTGTTGAATTCAGTAAATTAGTGGGTGGCTAACCTCTTCTTTAACTCACGCCTCAAGCCCTGAACCAACATATCGAAACTCCACTCCTCATCATTTAGGCGCCATAAATAAGAGGAGTATCAAGCTAATCAAATGAAGCGAGAGAGGTACTCATCAAATGTCTCTGTATCACCCTGTTTAATAGATAGGAATTCTGACTCCTCTATCCTCACCGATCTTAGGAAGTACTTATCATTAAATTGTTCTTGAAACACCTCCCAAGTCACCAACACATTTTGGGCCCACAGGGTCATAGCAATATTCCTCCACCACCGGTCGATATCCCCCTCGAGTTTGTAGATGGCCAATCGTGCCTTCACCTCGATTGGGCAATCGAGAGCTTTAAAAATTTTCTCTAGTCGAATTAGCCAATCTTCAACTGTTGGGGATCGAACCTTCCCCTGAACACTGGAGATAGATGTTTGTAGAACTTAGAGACCCAGAATTGTAGATCTCTTTCACTCTGGACTGGTACCTCATGTGATCCTTGGTTCGGTTCAGTGTGGGGAGGTGATTCTGGAGGTATAATCTTCCCTTCAATTGTTTCTTCTTAGGCTGTCTCTTCTCGAGTAGATTGGACCCAGTCTTCATTACTATTTGCCTTTTCCTCCCTAAGCTCTTCCCTTAGCTCATTAATCATATCTCGCTGCTCCATTAACATGTCCATCATCACTTGCAAAGGATTAAGTGGGTTATCATGTATTTCCTCTATCTCTGGTTCTACTCGTCTGATTTTTGGATGAACCATTGTGTCTTTTTACTCTCTACACAAATGATTCACCAAGTCAATATCACAGTAAATGTATACACATATTCCTTAAAACTCATATACCAACCATAACAAGAACATTCATGTGTATACAACAAACAATCATAGGCTAACTATCATATCTAAAGCAATAACCATTGCAACTATCCTAGCAAAACCCATCCTTGATAGGAACTATAACTATGATACCAAAAATGTAAGCCCCGCACTATAAAGGCCATAAAAATGGTTCAAACATGTGTCATAATTAAATAAGAGACCGAGAACAATTTAAAACTTTAAACTTTTAAAGACTTTTTCCAAAACCTGTACAGTACGGTCTCTATTCAATTTTTGAATATGTTTTGCCTGGGAAGTTGGGTTTCCACTCATAACTATCAGAGTGTAAATGAAATTCCCAACCATACTCAAGTTTCATCCATTCACTAAAGGGTTTACAGGGCATATTCGCCCCTTTCAGTTTCCCAAATTAGGGACTACATACCACTATTCGAATTTACAACATCAACAATATGTACAATAATCCCAAAATTTGATAACCATAACAAAACCAAAATTCCCAGTTGGGAGCACTAACCGCCCTTCGTCACTTGTTTCTCTTTTGACTTGCTTGCCCTAGCTATAGGTTAGTCAATGGAAAGAGTGAGATTCGAATGAATCTCAGTAGTAACAATTCGCTCATATAATATATAACAACATAGCATATAAGTGAATCACAATGCAGCATTCACAGCAGCATTCAATCATGACAATAATCACATACGTGATATGCATGACAATCGTAACAGTTGTCACAACAATTCGTGACAGTCATTACATACACTTTAGTGACATTCGTCACATGCAAAGCCGCGACATTTGTCATGACTCAATTGTTACATTCAATGATATGCACAAATATACAATGCATTATACATGATATAAGAGAAAGAGTCACTACCTTATTCTTTTTGTTCTTGTTCAGGCACCCGCTTCCTACGTTCAGGGTGGATGTCAAATCCTATAATCATAATTAGGTATGACAAGTTATTACCTATTCAATTCTCAACTCCAAAACACTTGGGGTTCGTTATCATTTGAGACCTTTAGGTAGATATGAGAAGCTCAAACAAAAACCTAAAGGGTTGGGGATAACTATACCAAAGATCACTTTTAAGAAGTGAAAAATGCTGATTTTTGGGGGTTGGCCGTGGCCAAGAAATTCTTTAGCTGCAGCCAAAAACAGGTCAGAGAGTTTTTGGCTGCAGCCAATAGTCCTCTGGCTGGGGCAAAAAACGTTAAAGCTTGTAATGTCTACTAGCTACCCTATACAAAATTTTCACTAACCAAAACTTGCAACTTTTAAACTTAAGTTTCCAATGGTTCAAAATTCACATCTAATACTACTCCCATACAATTTTCCACAAGGAATCCATTAGAAATATCAAAATAACCAAATTCACATTCCTTTCTCATGCTATGTTTTAGGGCTAAAATTAACACAGAACCCCAAAACTCAAAACTTTACATTCAAGGTTCAATTAAATGCCATTTATCCAAACCCCAATTCATAACACCAATTTAACCGTCAAAACATCACAACCTCTCAAAACCCCAATCCACACGAAAGATGTGGACAAAAATTCCAGCAATTAAAGTCTCAATCAATGACCATAATATTCATATCAAAAGGTTGCTCTTACTCACCTTTATCACTTTCTCTAACTTGTTCCTTACTCCACCAACCTCTAGTTTTCTTGAGTTTTCAAATCACCGCCTCTTGAAAATCTAAAACCATCCAATTGAAGCTCTCAACAAGAGGAACAAGTTTAAAGAAGAGGATTTGAACTATAGAAGCCATTTTCAAGGTCAAATCTCAAAGATAAGGATTTGATTTACCTTGGTTTCTTTCTCTTTCTTCTTCCTTGTGATGGCCGAAATAAAGAGTAAGAGAGAGAGGATAAGATGATAAAATGATCAAATTTCCATCCGTCTCATACCTTTGATCGGAAATACAAGGAGAGAGGGGAAGAGAAATGGATTAAAAATTGCTATTTGACTTTTCCAACTCCTTTCCCTTCATCCAAATCTTGCCACTTGTCAAAAATCTCATGGCTCACCATAAAGCATGTAACTACATAGTTACTCAAACCAATTACATTAGCTATTTAGTCACACTTCTCATTTCTTTAGCTAGTAATTAATTTCTTCATCAATTGCTGGCTAATATAGATTTTATTCTTCCTGTTTTGCCCCTGACTATGACAAATTCACTTAAATTGCCACTTGACACATGATTTAACTTCTTTTCCTCCTTCCTTGCGCCATTCCCCTTCTATTTTAGTCCAATAATAACTTTGCCACATAATTAAACTCAAACATAGGATTTGCACATTTTCTACTGCTAATTCGGTCATAACCCATACTTTTTTTCCTGAAAGCATTCATCAAACATTCTTTACAGTCTCATATGAAGTCATTAGCCCTTAAACAGAATTTGGGGCATTACATGTGTTGATTTTATCTTGTGCCTAATGCTTCTTTGTGACTAGCCATCTCTTGGAATGATTTGTTCAATTAAATTAAGGTTGAGAAAGTTAATTTAATTGTAGAACTTAGGTAAAATTATGGTAGACTTGAAGTTTAGGGATTACATGGATGGTTTGTTAGTAACATAGAGATATAGTTACTAGCCTAGCATTGTCAAATTAAGGTTGTAGCTTAGGAAATATTTTCGCTTAATTGTTGCAAGAGATTGTGCATTTTAATTGAGGATATAAATTTGGTTTTGACTTGAAAAAGCTTAATCAAATGCTTTTGAATCTTAGATTAATATATATTCCTTGAAAACACTATTGGAGAGGAAATTTATCAAGTTTTATGCAGTACAAAGGGGATAAATAATTATAGGCTTCGTCTAAGATTTGAAGTCCAATAATCATTTTTCATTTAGTAATTTTTAGCCTTAGAAATAGTTTTTAAAAGTTCTCTTTTCACATCAAAAACATGTTTTGGCTCAACTTTATCGAATTCATTAAGTTTATTGCTTGATTAATTTGTTAAACAAATCCTTGTGGGAACAATATTGGACTTATCACTTTATTACTTGGTGCGACCTGTGCACTTGCAGCTCGAACATAATGGCATATCAAATTTACAAAGTACACAAAAAAGGGAACCACCAATTTATATCTTAAGAATGACAGGCTTGACTTGTGAAATAGATGGGGTGAGTTTTCTCTTTAAAAAATTGAGATGTTCTCTTTCAAGAATATGGACTTTTGTCACTTTAAATAAAGTTGTACACATCTAATTAAAATAGGCAAATTAAAAAGGCTTTAACGTTTATTATTATGACACATCTAATTAATTTTGGTTAAAGCTAAATATAAAAAGAAGTTGATGCAACAAAGAAAGAAGTATCATTATCACATGAAGTACCATATTTTCAATATATATCACTACAATGTTGTATAAGCCATAAAGTGAACCCATAAAGCATGTTAGTAATCGATGACATGAAATTTGGTCCCTATATGAACGAAGAATAATTTTACTTGGACCAAAATTTCGTTTTCATTGCATTATTTCATTTATGATCAGTCTAGTAGGCATATATAATATATCAAAAGTCTACTGACTTTAATTGATTTGATATATTCTATCAACCACCCAAATATTTGTAGATAGATGGAGTGCTTGACTTGGGAGTAGATCTCAAAGTCTCACTCCATTTCACGCAGCATAGCATATATATATATATATATTTATATATCATTATGTATATTTTATTTTGATAATACTCCCTTCCGTCCTTAATGTATGACTTAATTGTGGAGTTGACTTTGGCTCTAAACATAAGGCTTATTTTTCCATATTTGTCAATCTTTTAATAATTTACCTCTATTGATACTCCTTAAACCATAATCAAGTAAAAGAGAAATGGAGGGAGTTAAGGAAGATGATTAGTGTGTTTCAGAAAAAAAAAATCATATTAACCACCTTATCTAAAGGGAAAATTCCAAAAACATACGCTGGAATATAGGAATGAACAAATCAAAGTTACAAAATTCCAAAATCCCAAGTCAATTCGGTATTAATACGATGGAGGAATCTGGAATTCTTAAATTTCGGCAAAAAGATGCATCTGTCCTTCAGCTCTCCCTATTTCTCAGCTCGGAATAACAACACGGTTTCTTTATTAACGACACCGCATTTTACATTAACAACTCCACTTTCTTCTTTCACAACTTCATATCTCAAATATGGTGTTGTTAATGTAAAATATGATATTGTTAATAAAGAGATATGTGTTGTTCTTGGCTCTGAAACTTAAATTATGAAGTTGTGAAATAAGAAAGACGAGTTGTTAATGCAGAATGCAGTGTTGTTAATAAAGAGACCGGTGTTAATATTGTGAAACAAGAAAGTCAAATTGTTAATGTACAATATGGTATTGTTAAAAGAGACCGGTGTAGTTATTTCGAGCTGAGAGAGAGGGAAAGCTGAAGGGAAGATGCGTCTTTTCATTGAAATTTCATAATCCCAAATTCCTCCACCGTATTGGCACCGAACTAACTTAGAATTTTGGAATTTTGCAGTTCTGATTTGTCCTTTTGCATATTCTAGCATATTTTTCTGGAATTTTCCCTTATCTAAATTCAGTTCCTTTATCTAAATAAATTAGGTAAATATGTTTTATATTAACAACTGGGAAGTGTCATGTAAACATTGCATCTTTCATTTTTTTTCTACAAATTTTATATATTGTATGCAGAAAAAAGGGTAAGTATTTTTGTATGTACATTTCAGATATTTCAGAAGCTACAACACTCAGTCTAATAGTCCACCTTTCACGCCAGAGACTTGAAGAGACCATTATGTGCATTTTTTTAAATTTAAAGCATTATGGAAAATTATATTGAAGGATAACACATCCTAATGAAATTAAGGTTAGTTTAGTTTATAAGGTTGCATTTTTTTTATGTAATGGAATTTTCATTATTATTTTTAAATCAAAACCTGAATGAAATTTTATAGAATATCTTTTTTTTCCTGAATAATATAAAATATGAAATAATCAGTATAAATATTTTGAGAAGTTCAGTACATGACCATAAATTCGACATTACATTATTTGATTTGATGGTATGAAAATGTTGAGTAGAAATAATGAA